>CM019065.1:237188554-238388554 GCA_009667805.1 Leptobrachium leishanense
TAGAAGTGCCGGGCACCTCTCCGGTGCAACCGGATGTAGATCGCTCCCGGGGAGCGATCACATGGTGCCCCGGCACTTCTAACGGCCATTGCACGGATGCCTGGACTCCCAGGCATCCTGCAATGGCGTTTGAGCTGCTGGAAGCGATCCGATCGCTTCCAGCAGCTCAAAAACGGCAGGACGTACCATGTACGTCAGCGGTCTAAGAGAGACCCGCTGCAATGACGTACATGGTACGTCCGCGGTCGGGAAGGGGTTAAATAAGGATAACAAATTAAAAAGGACCTGAAACGCGTTTCGCCAGCGTCACCTGCTTCATCAGTCAGTCCTGACTGATGAAGCCAGGTGACACTGGCGAAACGCGTTTCAGGTTCTTTTTAATTTGTTATCCTTGTTTAAAAAACATTTTTATGCCGATATTTTTTAAATAAAAAAGGCGTTTTTTAAGTCTTTGGATCCGGGGTCTCTCTTGTACGTTCCCCCTGACCACACCAGCTGGATTTCGGAGACCACTCGCGGTTTAAAGGAGGTTGGAGGCTACCTAAAGGACCTCACAGGCCATCCATTCCCAGAGCCGGGCGAAGAGGCTCTGGGTCTAGTAAGTACCCCATAGGGGAGAATCAAAGGGGGCATATATTGCATAATACTGCACAATCGTGTTCTTTCTGTCTGGCTTATCCCCCCCTACAGAAACCATCTAAGGAGAATCACCGTCAGAAGAAAATCACCATATATTAACCACCTATCCTCTACATCATTTCCAATTGATTATACATTCTGTGAAAGTGTCATGCAGATATATGTTTAATTTTGACACACATGCGCCTAAGGGATTCCTTTACATTTGTGCTTATCTATATGTCTGCTGGGTGTCAGACCTATCCCTAGGGGCTTGCATTCTATAAATTTCTCCCACACTTTCCTTATACCGTCCAAAGTGCCTTTGATTATTCGGTAGGAGAGAGGGGCGTAACAGAGGCCACTTGCCCGATTGGCATCTGTGCTTTCAAAATTACTGGAGAGTCAGACACATTACATACACTGATACAGCAAAGGTAGGTACCTTTGCCGTATCAGTGTATGTAATGTGTCTGACTCTCCAGTAATTTTGAAAGCACAGATGCCAATCGGGCAAGTGGCCTCTGTTACACCCCTCTCTCCTACCGAATTAGGGGGGGGGTGAATAAAGAGCTTCCAGCTGAACGGTTCTACCCTAAAGATGCCCGTATTTAATTTGAATTGAAGAAGCGATTTCAGTCTCCAATACTCAAGAGGAAAAAATTGTTCTCCAAGGATAAGTTTGACATGGGGTGCGCTAAGAGCACTAAACACCACATTTGTCTCCAGGATGACAAGCCTTTTCGAGAAAGATCACGACGAGTTCCATTTGGAGACCTAGATGAGATAAGAGAACAGTTGGCTGAACTGAAAGGAACCAAAGGAGTGATTGGAGCGAAGGCTGTAGGAGTCATGGCTGCGGGTGTTCCTGAACAATATCGTAACCCTACACAGATGAAGACTCATTGTGGATCACAGAATCCAGGCCTAAATGATCGGTTCGACCCCCTCAGATACTCACGTATGATTCACCAGGACATAGCACAGAGGAAGCTGTCAAAACAAAGTTTCTGCCCTACTTGCAGAGGTGTCTAGGGATTTGAGTCTAATTGAGGATGTCTATTTGACCCATTTGCTACCTGCTGTTGAACATGAATATATAGATTAATGTGAGAATTTTTTATGTTATATGTGACCTGAATATATTGTATGCCCTTGGAGGGACCCAAGAGTTTAGGGGGTTTAGGGGGGGAAGAGTGTAGCGCTGTGTTTAACTTGGCTCTGAGAACTAAAACTAAATTGCCACTAGGGGGAGCCAGAGTATAACGTATGGAAAAGATTGTAATGGACTTATGGACTACATCCCCCAGAAACCCTTGGGACAAAAGGAAGGAAGCAAGCTCTGGCGCCAGGAAGTGATGAGCATTGTGTGCAGTGTGGGGAGAACTGAGAGAGCAGTGAAAGAAGTCAGACGCTTGTGTGAGACTCTCTGGGATTCAGGCCAGATTGGAGTGTGGAGAACAGGCGGCATCCATTGCTGGAGTGATCAGGGAGAGTGTGTATTGATCTGCTGTGCATCACGCTGGACTGTTCCTGTTTCAAGTGCGTTCGGGAGAAGGACGTCGAGTAAGGAGGCCTGCTGGCGGCATTCGGGTTCTGGCTGAGGAGAACCGGATCGGGAGTGCAGACTTCGACAGCATCGGGTTCCAGGCGGCAGAGAGGACGGATCTTCTTGAGAGGGACTTTTCTCCAGCGTTTCATCTGTCCGGGACAAGCGGTTTCACCGGTTGGGTGAGAAGGCCTGGGGCCTATGACGTTGTTAACAGTGTGTACTTAATTTGTTTGCTACATTAAGGGCCCCAACATTGACTAGTCGAAGATATTCATCCATACACTGACCAGTGGATTTAGTACCCGGGTACCCTAGGACAAACATATGTTTGGGTTTCTAAACTGGGACTTTGAACCAAAGGGCTGAGAATCATATTCGTGGTTTAGTCGTTATACAGTAACCTTCATATATTGCTGCCATTTATAGTATAACAATGAGAATTGAGCACTCAATAATTCATGTGCAACTATTGAGATTTATTGCATACAGTAAAATATATTAAGAAAAACACATAAAGGTGTGCTGGCGTCCAGTGATTTGTTAGTGCGGTGAGACAAGTTCCGGGTTATTCAGCGGCTCCTTCGGGGTGGGCGCTACCCATTCAAATGAAGTTCCATGAGCAGTAACGTCACGGATATCCCCCCTATTATTTTAACGGTTACAGTGGTGTCACCCCTACAGCAGCAATCAACAACCTATGGGACATGAGCCACAAGGCCACCATTTCCAGGCCCAAACCAGCCATACCTTGCTGGCGCCCCATGTAGGCTGTGGGCAGCTTGCTCCATTTCAGAAACAGCTGCTTAGCCAATTTATTACTGTACCGTTTGATACAAGTACCTCAGCAACACAAAACCTAATAAAGCGCAGATGCACAATTCAGGATAACTGGGGTTCTGGTTTTATTATAGTACAGCAGAGCTGCTGAAAAACTGTTCATAGAACATGCAAAAGTCAGGCATTTGGTTAGAATATACATATGAAATATTACAACCCCTCTATCGCGCGGGCCACGTACCTGCATCTGTGCTTGAATGTGCCTCTCGGCTCGGCTCCTGTGAGATCATGTGGTGTACGAGAGGCACATTCAAGCACCCGCTTACGAGTAGGCAGCCAGCGCAATATTGTAATATTTGCATATGTATTCTAACCAATCATATGCCAGTGCTCAAATTGTCTGGTGACCTTTGCACAGTCTGGTCAGTTGGTAGTTTGCCTCTGAACAACGGTCATTCAGTAGCTCTGATGCATTTTAATAAAACCAGCCCCACGCTTATCCTGAATTGTGCATCTGAGCGTCATTGGTACAAACTCCTCAGGAGCACGAAACCTAAACAAGGTACACCCCCTTGCCCAAGCATTCACTCGACCCATTGCCTTTTCACTGGTGCAATGTAAAAAATTCAAGTTTTAGTAGATGGAAACAAAATTAAAGGTTTTATCCATGTGGTTAAAAAAAAAAAAAAGGGCTTTTGGAACGTACAAGTAAGTTTAGTTCCAGCATGTTAGTGGTAGCGTTCCTTTTAGGCTGGGGTCAGACGAACGCACTATGTGCGCCCGTACAGATGTGATGCTGTGACGAGGCTGGCCACATGCTGTTGCACACGCACGAGTTGCACGCGCAATAGCGGCCGTGCAGCAGCCCTCCGTCAAAGCGCTAGGACGGAGCTGCAAAGCGTGATCCTCCATAGGAGGATCGAGGCTTGCAACGCTGTGCGCACTAACTGCGCTTAGTGAGGTGGCCAGATGGGCGTCGAGTGGAAGGAACGTCCACTCACGGACATTCCTTCCGCTCTTCAAAAAAAAAAAAACACTCGTCTGACCCTAGCCTTTAAGGAGGAAAAAGAGGGGGGGGGGAGCTCGATTTAGAGTATGGTTCACAGTATTTTGACTCATTGAACAGTAAATTGTTCTATCCAGTGCTAGATCTATATAGTCTGCTATACAGTGATGTGCTCTTGTGAAACTCTTCTTTAGATCAAGGAGTATGGAAATTGATGTGACAAGCAAGAGCAATAACCCAGTCCCTACTGAACAGTGATTGCAGCTTCTGGCACTGGACCAAGCCCGTAGCAGATGGGTTTGGACAAAGTTTGTTCACATTATTATTCCTTCATGTAGCAGCCTTATCGATGAGAATGTTAAAACAAAACAGTTTATTTTAAATACTGTTGGCAAGAAGTTTATTTATGGGATGGAGTGATGAATGCAGGCACCTTCTGGGTTTGCTGTGTGGGTTTGGCTTCAGACTGCCTTACACTGGATCTGTATTCCTGCCATCATCTGATCTAGTCTGTAGTTGTCCGACCAATCCCACAATATGCATGTTAATCATCTCTGTTCCACTGCCTCGACTTCCATCAGAAGACTTCTGACTGCCAAGTACCGTTGAAATGGGAAAGATCGCGCGATTAAAATTAATCTTTTTTCCATGTATAGTTAAACTGCCGTGGCTGGGAAATTGTCCCATAGAGAACGGATTCTGTGCAACAGGTGAAGCCCATAGGTTTCAATGTGTAAAAAAAAATAAAAAATTATTCTTCAATTGCAACAAAGAGTCTTTGATTTTTTTGGAATTTAAATATTTGGTGAAATGGATTCAACTTATAAAAAACAAGGCTTTTCCCCCCACAGTCCATTCAGTGCTCTCCTTGGTGCCAAAATCCTGTTTCAGCACTAGGGAGAGGGCCCTCACCCAATCTGGCATTGTCTGTAAGGGGACAACCAAATTGCACGTCCGACTATGGACCCAGTGGATGGCCAGCCTCAAATACACTAGTAATTTAAACATTTCCAGCCAGAATAAAGAGTTTCATACTTCTGACTTGGTTCTCTTTATGCCTCAGTTATGCTTTAGATTTGTACCAGCTTGAGGATGAATTCGTGTAATATTGATTACATTTAATTCTATTGTGTGAGTACTTTCTTTTGGTCTAATAGTGTTATTTTTTTTTCTTTTCTAGGCAAGCACTGAAATCTACATGGACAATCACCAAGACTTGATTATGATAATTGTCAAATCCATTTTATTATTTTCTCTATTGCCCTTGTTCCTACTTGTACTTCATTTTAAGGCTAGGGTCAAACGAATGCATTCTGTGTGGACTGTGCGTCCGTGCACAACTGATGCACTTTCTGGCTGACAAGGTAGTGGCCACACGCTCGGTTTTTGTGACTAATTTTATTTCCCATCTAAATCAATGAAACAATTTTGTCTGTCAAAAATGCAGTCCGTCTGACTACGTTCCATAACTCACACAAAGATATGCGGACGTTGCGCACTCCGCATGTCCGTTCTAGCCTAACTTGCCGCGTCCGTTGTCCTTAATTGTATGCTACCACTAGACATGTGCACAGCACAAAATTTCGTTTTGAACTAATGGATTAGTCCTAAAATGCAATTTATTTAGTTGCTAAAGAAATTCGTTATCAGTTCTTTAGTATGAAAACTAATTTCATTCATCCAAAAACCAGTGGATACAATTACTATTGTAGTGGCTCCTCATCACTGCTTGTTATAGTATCTCTCACTCTCAGGACAATGTGTCAGGCAAAGCTGTTACAGTAACTGACTGCTGCTCAGTGTGCTCAGAGTTTCAGTAAATAATCTTATATAAAAAGGTTAGAACAATATTATTTCCTTGTTTTACTGAAACTCTGAGCACTGTTACAGTCAGTTAATATATCAGCCTCAGCTGTTACAGTATTTCTCAGTACAATGTAACAAGCAGCCGATCTCAGCCACTGGATTTAAAGGGCTAAAAAAAAAAAAAAAGCTCCTCTAATGTATAGAACATCCTCCTGCATTAATTAATACCCCTCTGTATAATGTATAGAGCATCCTCCTGAATTAATAAAATGTCCCTCTCTGTATAGAACATCCTCCTCAATTTATACCTTTCTCTGTATAATGTATATAACATCCTCCTCAATTAATACCCCTCTTTGTATAATGTATAGCACATCCACCTGCATTAATTAATGCCCCTCTCTGTATAGAACATCGTACTGCATTGGCATGTGGAGGGTGCAGAACTTCGGAATGCAATGCTTATCCAGCACAGGAGAGGGAACTTTTACTTGGAAAATATTAACGTAAATCGGTCTGAAAGCTCAAAGAAGAGATGGCTGGCGCAATTTTATTTTTATAATAAAATAAAGCACTAGAACCTCCCTGGTGGTCTAATTTTTTCAAAATTTCGTGTCTAAAAGCATCTCAATTTTTTTTAAAGGAAACGTCTTTTTCTACATAGTTAGCCTGTAATAATTAGGAATCACGCACTGAAATCCGTGAAATCAAGAGTTCTTACTGGTAAAATCCTTTAGTAAATACACAGAGTCCGATAAAGTTTGAAACCCGACATAATTTATTATCCCAAAAATAATTATCCAAAATAATGCAAATAAATAATATTCAATAAAATACAACAAAAAACACTGAAATCTGTCTGAGAACAAGGGTGAGACCATGTATGGTCTATTTCTTATCCTGTACTGCCACCTAGTGGCCATTCATAAACATAGTATTTTGTATTCAGTGTTTATTATGAATGAAATTTGCTGCGGTCCAGCCCCCCTGCACCATGTGACTCGCAGGGAGCCTTCCAGGAAGCAGCTCGCTGTGATCACACTGCGGGGGACAGCGAGGGAGCCAGGAGGAGGTGAGTATGTATCCAGCCCGAGTGTGGCTCGGGGTTACCGTTCGTGGTAGTGAAATTTAACCCCGAGTCACACTCGGGAATACCGGCAGGGAGGTTAAATCCAGGGAAAACATTCAAATAAATCACACTGAAGGCTCATAATGACAGAGTAACTGGGGAGCTGGATACTAAATGTATCAGACGTTAAAAAAAACCTTTATAACAAGCAGCACTGGAGAAGAGAGGGACTTTATATAAAACGTGTATTATAGATGGAGGAAAGTGGGATAGTGTTCCCGGATAATATAAAATGTATCAGACCGAAGCCCCTATTATGCAGAGTGGGAGGGGAGATAACACACGTTTTATAAAGTCCCCGCTCTTCTCCCAGCGCTGCTTGTTATAAAGGGGTTTTTACAATCCAGCCCTCCTCGGTCATTAGTTTTCAGTGTGATTTATTTGAATGCTTTCCTTCTCCAGCAGCTTTTAGCATCTTGTCTGCCTCATAGACATACAAGGGTTAAGTAAAGGTTTCCTCTCCTGTGCTGCGAGTGAGTATTCTGGAGCTCTATCACTGTCAGATTTTCGGGTAGGGGTCAGGAAGGATTACGCATACCTTTTCTGTAGCTTTGCGATTTTGCGCTCTTCATTGCTGGTCTCCTTCACTCAATGTAATATCACAAAAAGGACTGAAACTAAAATGTAGTGCATTTTATTTTTAGTTTTTTGTACTGAGCAGTTTCGTATCTCTTAAGTCATATGAAAACTAAATTATCCCAAAATTCGGACTAAATCGTTTTAGTACTAAAACGAATGCACATGTCTAGCTACCACAGACGTTAGAATGTGTGGCAACAGAGACGTGAAAACTGCGCTCGTCTGACCCGCACCTAAGGCTGGGGTCAGACGAGCGTGATTTCTACGGACTGTACGTCCGTGCAGTACGGACATCGTCAGTACGGATGACGCAGTAGTGGTCACACAGTCCGTTTTTTCACTGAAGTTATTTTTGACGGATGTAGGAGGGAAAAATAAATTACAATGAAAAAACATTCTGTCCGTCAAAAATGCTGGACGTATAAATGCAGTCCATCTGACCTCGCTCCATCACTCACACACAAAGCTATGCAGACGTTGCAGACGTGGCGCACTCCGCACGTCCGTTCTAGCAGTATTACGTTCTTGCCTAACCTGCGTCCGTTTGCAGCATCCGTCCGCAGTTCAGTGCGGACGTACTTCATGTGTCAGGCTCCAATGGACTTTCTTTCATGCTATCACGGACGTACTTTTAGGCGCAATCACGGACGTGAACACTACGCTCGTCTGACCCCAGCCTAAGCAGAAAAAAACCCCCACATGTAGCATTGTTATAAATTAAACAATATTATCATTAGTAAGTGAATAGAAGGAATGCGTACAGTCAGACGCATGCTGTAGTGGCCTATGTTACGTGGAGTTTCTGCTCTTATGTCAAAGACACCCTATGCCTGTAAGGGAACAGGGTGTGTTAAGGGTTAACCAGGAACATGTTAATATTACAATGTGCGTCACTACAGCTCCTAACCTCCAAGTTGTTGCTTAAACCATCTCTCCCTCTTACTTAAAAGAGAGACATGCATGCTTTGCTGGTGGGCTTTTAAAAACATGTAATGCCTTCTGAAGGAGTCAGTGTCATTCAGCACCCATAAAAAAAAAAAGTAAGTAAATTATATATTTTTTCACATTTACCTGATCTTTGTGTTTTTCCATGCCCACCTCAGGAGGCATTTTAAGCCAACCAATCAGTGCCAATACCTGGGCAGGGCCGGATTTACAATTAGGCAGAGTAGGCATGTGCCTACAAGCGCCTGCCACAAGGGGGCGCCTTGCTCTAATTTTCTTTACAATTTGCAATAATTTAGACCACTGTATCTCCGGAGCCCTAAAAGGGGTAGAGGGACATATGGAGGTATCATTGGAAAGGTCAGCTTATAACCAGGTTAGATTTATGTAAAAATAAATTAAAATATATTATTTTTCTAACACGGCACTATTATTAGTTTCCAATTATAAAGTGAACAGTGATGCTGCACTAACTCACCTCATTTACCATACTGCCAGCAAAGGGTGTATCTCGTAAAGCAATGCATTGTTTAATTCACAACCTAGACCGTGGCACTGCAGTGAGGGGGGGGGGGACAGGACGACTTTGGAAACTGCATCCCTGAATTGTACACCGCACAAGGTTATGGGAGGTGTCATTGGAAAGGTCAGAGTCTAGTCTTTACTAATGATACCAAACATGACCATGTAATGTGTATTAAAAAAAAAAATATTGTAAATGCTAGATATTTCTGTTCTACAGCAGAAGCAATATGCTTTTGCATCCAAAACAAACAATGCTACTGCATTCACTGCCCTCCTCCTTTAATCATTCTACCCCACTGACTCCCTGCCTACTCTAGTATGTCTTCCTTTTCTCCAGTCTCGGACGAGGATGTAATAGAACTTCTTCAATGTCCTCCTACCCGACCACTTGATCCAATCCCCCTCACACCTTATTCAGCCTGTCCTACCAGTTACTGTCCCTGCTTTGACACATTTTTAACCTCTGTATTCAAACGGCTTTTTTAGAATGGGGTAATCAAAGCACATCTCTTGATCCCATCTCCCTCTTGAACTACTGTCCCATCTCTCTGCTCCCCTTTGCCTCCAAAATCTTAGAACGTCTGGTCTATAACCAGCTCAGTTTTCTTGCTAACTCTCTACTCGATCCGCACCAGTCTAGCTTTCGCTCCCAACAATCTACAGAGACTGCTCTGACCAAGGTGACTAATGATTTAGCTGCCACTGAAACCAAAGGTCCCTTCTCCCTCATTCTTCTTGACCTTTCTGAGCATTCAACACTGGTGATCACCCTCTCCTGCTCCTCACGCTGCGGCAACTTGGCCTCAGTGACATCACTCTCGCCTGGTCCTCTTCCTAGCTCTCATTTCACTCCTTCAGTGTCTCCATCACTGGTGTCTTCACCACCAGTTCCTCTTTCAGTTGGGGTACCTCAAGGCTCTGTTCTGGGTCCCCCTACTCTTCTAGATCTATACTGCCGCTTTGGACAACCTCATCTCTTCCTATAGATTCCAATATCACCTCTATGCAGATGACACCCAAATCTACCTTTCCGCTCTCAATCTCTCTCCTCCAGTGTTGGACCATGTTAGAGCCTGCCTATCGTCGGTCTTCGACTGGATGACTGTGTTTCCTAAGGCTCAACCTCTCTAAAACTGAACTTCTCATCTTCCCTCCCTGCGCCAATTTTTCTTCAGGTGAATGGTGCCACCATTACTTCTACCTCTCAGGCTCCATTGTCTCAGGGTCCTCTTGGACTACAAATCTATCCTTTACTCCGCACATTCAGCCTCTAACCAAATCTTGCTAAATTCCACCTAAAAAAACATTGCATGCATCGTCCCTTTCTTAATCCAGACTCTAGTAAAATGCTCATCCAAGCTCTTATCCGCCTTGACTACTGTAACCTCCTGTCTGGCCTTAAGAGATCCCAGATTCCGCCTCTGCAGTCTGTAATGAATGCCTGTGCCAGACTCCTACACCTCACCTCCTCTACAGCGGCAAGAAAAAGTATGTGAACACTTTGGAATTACGTGGACTTTTGCATGAATTGGTCATAAAATGTGCTCTGATCATCTAAGTCACAACAATTTGAAAAACAGTCTGCTTAAAATAACATGTAAACATTCACAGTGCAGGGTGGAAAAGGTATGTGAACCCCTAGCCTAATGACTTCTCCAAGAGCTAAATGGAGCCAGGAGTGAGCCAAGCTTGAGTCCAATCAATGTGATATTATTGGAGGTGTTGATGAAAGCTGTCCTGCCCTTTAAAAACACACACCAGTTTTGGGTTTACTGGTTTCAAGAAGCACTGCCTGATGTGAACCATGCCTCACAGAAAAGAGCTCTCAGAAGACCTACGATCAAGAATTGTTGACTTGCATGAAGCTGGAAAGGGTTACAAAAGTATCTCCAAAAGCCTTAAATGTTCATGGGTCAAGGTAAGACAGACTGTCTACAAATGGAGAAAGTTCAGCACTGTTGCTACTCTCCCTAGGCGTGGTCGTCCTGTAGGATTCGTCTCTACCTTAAGCGTTCTGCGCTGTGCTCTTGCAGTCATCTTTAGGCTAGGGTCAGACTAATGCATTTTTCGCGTTGTCCGTGAAAAAGTGCGTTCGAACGCACTGATGTATTTTTTCACGGAATACGCGATAGCGGTCATACGATGCGCATTTTCGTCCGTGATTTTGTACGGATCATCAATAAAACCCTTTTTGCGTCTGGACGTGATGTTGGCTGGACATTAGCAGCGTCTGACATCTCCTAATCACACACACGCCGCTAGCGGACTCTGTACTAGCGGTTTGACGGTATCGAAAAAATGCGTTCGTTTGCCACCTGCGTTGCGCAGCCGGACTTTCGTGCGGCCGTTCTTCGTATGCTGCCCAGCATTGGATGTCATTTGCTGCTAGCACGGCCGTCATTTAGTGCAGATAAACGCACGTTAATACTGCGTTAGCCTAAGAGTGTCAGCTAAAGACTTACAGATATCCCTGGCACATGCTAACATTTTTGTTGCCACATCTACAATAAGGAAAACATTAAACCAGAATGGAGTACATGGGAGTACACCACGAAGGAAGCCATTGCTGTCCAAAAAGAATATTGCAGCACATTTGAAGTTTGCAAAAGAGCACCTGGATGTTCCACAGCACTACTGGCAAAATATTCTGTGGACAGATGAAACCAAAATTGAGTAGTTTGCAAAAACACAACACTATGTGTGGAGAAAAAAAAAAAACAGCACAGTACACCAACATCAAAACCTAATCCCCACTGTAAAACATGGCGGAGGGAGCATCATGGTTTGGGGCGGCTTTGCTGCCTCAGGGCCTGGACGGATTGTTGTCATTGATGGAAAAATGAATTCGAGGTTATCAAGACATTTTGCAGGAAAACATAAGACCATCTGTCCGCCAACTGAAGCTCCGCAGAGGATGGGTGATGCAACAGCACAATGACCCAAAGCTTACAAGTAATTCAACAAAAGAATTGCTTCAACAAAACAAAATACGCCTTCTAGAGTGGCCCAGTCAGAGTCCGGACCTCAACCTGATTGAAATGCTGTGGCATGACCTTAAGAGTGATTCACAGACATCAAGAATATTGCTACACTGAAACAGTTTTGTGAAGAGTGGTCCAAAATTGCTCCAGATCGTTGTGCAGGTCTGATCTGCAACTACAGGAAACGTTTGGTTGAGGTTATTGCTGCCAAAGGAGGGTCAACCAGTTATTAAGTCCAAAGGTTCACATACTTTATTCACCCTGCACTGTGAATGTTTACATGTTCTGTTCAATAAAAACATTAAGACATATAATGTAATCAGATGAAGATCAGTCTATGACCAATTCATGCAAAACTCCACGTAATCCCAAAGGGTTCACATACTTTTTCTTGCCACTGTACCTCCGTCAATCTCTACACTGGCTCCGTGTTTCCTTTAAACTCCAATTCATTATACTGGTGCTCACAAAGCTCTCCATAACCGCACCACTGCCTACATCTCCCTCATTAGCAGGTACATCCCAACCACTTAGTTCCTCGTACCCGCACCCCCAGCTTTTCGCCTTTAGGACTTTACTCGAGCTGCCCCCTTTCTATGGAACTGCCTCCCCCGCAACAGACTCACGCATCTCTCCAGTCCTTCAAGAAATCTCTGAAGGACGCATTACTATAGAAAAGCCTGTCCGCTCACTCCATGATCCCCACTGTCATTTCCTACTCCATCTTCCTATTCAGTCCTCATGCAACCCACTACTTCAAATAACCCTTTCTTAGATTGTAAGCTCTCAAGCAGGGTCCTCCCTCCTGTTCCGTCTGTATAATGTTTCTCCCATTTGTACAGTGCGAAGGAATTTGTTGGCACTTCATAAATACTTGTAACTAACCAATTCAACTAAGGCAACAGATTCTGCCCTTTTGATTTGAGCACGGAGAAACAGTTTCAAAAGGTGTTTCTCCCCCCCCCCCCAAAACAAAAATTTTAATATTAATTTTGGCATGTTTCTTGTTTAGAGGGGGGGGGGGTAGGGGTGCATTTCTGTGCCTACAGGTTCCTGAGGTGCAAATCCAGCCCTGTACCTGGGGACACACGACACGACACACCAGAGGGAGGGTCCAAGAAAAGCACACAGACAGCAAGAAACAGTAAAGAGAAACCGACAGCACAAGAAAGTGACTGGTGAGTGAAAGTGCGAGGGACTGAGCCAGTAATTATGTAAATCTTGAAAGAGCACAGGTGAGCGAGTCAGTGGGTCTTGCTTTCATAGTTGCAGAGATTCTGCTAATATTCAATTCCTCGGTTTCCCCAGTCTGAGGTCCCGAGTGTGCACAACTTGTGTTAGTTCATACAGTCACAGGTATTTAAAAAAAAAAAAAAATTAAAGTTCAGTAGCGCTGTACAATGGGAGAGGCAGAACAAACAAATGTCCATACAAGTTAAAAAAAAACCACACAGAACTTTAAAGGAGATGTGACAAACTAGGTGAGGATAATAGCTGAGTATGTGAACTAGTGGGGTGCATGGGGCTGTGGGCAAGATGGAGCAAGAAATGTAGTTTATGTGAAGCTTTGATGGGTGGAGTAGTGGGTGGGAATATTCAGGAAGTAGGAGCTGAAGAGACTCCTAATCTATCTGAGGGGTGTTGCCAGAGAAGATGAAAGGAAAACCGTCGGGGGGGGGGGGGGGGGGGTTTAAACTGAGTGTGGCTCAGGGTTAACTTTCTACCGAAAGCAGTATCCCTGATCCACACTAGGGCTGGATACTTGCATGTCCTGTACTCCCTCGCTGATCCCTGCAGTCTCCTCCAGCCGCTTGCGATGTCACGCTGCCTGGTTCCCTTGTTGCGAGAAGTGAACCAGGAAGTGTAACATCACGATTGGTTGCAGTGTGACTGCGGAGACATCAAGGGAGTGCAGGGACAAGGGGATACCACTTTCAGTATTGAAAGCTAACCGAGCCACTATACCACTAGGGGGCCAGAATAAATTGGACTGATTCTGACATAAAAATGTCAGCATCAGACTGCCAGGGGAGGTTAAAGCAAGAATACACATTTTTAAAAGCTCTTTTTTCTGTCTATTAGGTATCAAAAAAAAGTGTTTAGAAAAAAAGTTTCTAAATTGACATTTAGACATGCATATCCCTTTAAGCATTTGCGCCCCCCCCCCCCCCCAGGGCATGTGTGTGAGAGGGCGAAAGCTATTGGGATGCTCTTCAGTATGGAAATGCTGGGACTTTTTTCCATTGCTTCTGTGCGTCACAACTGTAAGCACTGAATAAAATTACTAAATTACTGGTTTTGTTTTCACCCTGCAAGAAGTTCCAGTTATTGACAGGGTGGGTTTGGGACAGAATCTGTACTCCTCCACTTTCTAATGCTAAGAAAATGCCTAGCATCTAAACAATCACACATTACCTCCCATCGGGATAAGCATTTCTTCAAAAATGAAAAAAGACACCAATATTGCTATTTGGGTTTGTTTATTTAAGCCAACTCACATCTACATTTATCCAAATCAAGTCAACCTGCTTTACAATACACTAATTTGGTGCTTTTAGTCTTGGTAGAGCAGATAACCTGAGAAAGTGGAGTATTTCCAACTGCTGCCATAGATTGCTCCCCTATGCAGACGCAGCCATATCTGGTCACCCTGAAAGAGCTGCAAGACTGCATGGTTACTTGCAGTTTCATGGTCAGGAGCCCCATCGTTGGCATAGGCAGACACTAGCACCTCTTCATTTTTCATTAGATTTACGTATAGAGGAACATTTACTGCTAGTTTTAGCATATGGAATATGAAGACATATGTGCCATTTACTGGGCACTGAAAGCGTCCATGCTGGAAATCAAAAGTATCACCAAGATTATTGAGCAAAAGATCAAAAACAATTGGCTGATCTAAAGATCCAGGGGCAAAGTTTGAGGTTCTGGCAGTGGAAAAGGCTACTCTCATTTGCTGAGGCAGAGGATAGACGTGAACTGGCAGAAGGGTGGTAGCCTGACTGCACATGGACATATCTGACGTTGTCAGACTGCGTGAATCTCCATGACCAGAATCCATACTGCTGAAGACCTCACTCCTTTCAGGACTGTTTGTTTGGGAAGATTCACTCCAACCTGTCAATAAAAAGGTACCCGTTAGCAATTTGCTGTAGAAGGTAGTTACACTGGCCTAGACATCTGCAGCAAGACATTTTCCCAGAAAAATCAAACTTACCTCTAGAGCTAGAGCGTGCAGGTGTAGCACTTGCTCCTCTTTTATTGGCAATGTGAGAGTTTGCATCCTACAAAGTATTAAGTATAAAGGTTTGGTTTAGAAAGAAAATTGTTCCGTTTCATGGTCAAGGCTAGAGCCTCTGATCATCCAGTCAATGGGATTCTGAGACAAGCCAACATGTAATGATCTTAAATATCTTTTAGATCTATAAGAGTAATTACCCGAGATATGAATGGTGGAGAGTTATAGTCTCTTCCAGCACAGGTGGCATGTCCATAACTTCCATTGGAGACACAATGACCCCCTCTAAAGCCTTCAGTCCCTGAAGAGGGGGGGGGGGAGAAGAGAACATTTCCAGTTACATATGGACCATAAAAATCCACACCACAATGACCTTAAATTATCTTTAGCACCAACAGTTTCAGCTCTTTGGATTTTTGTAGAAGGCCCTACTCAGATTGTCTGGTCTGTCTTTTCACTAGTAGCTTATCTAGGTGAAAAGACACTAGTGAAAAGACAGACCAGACAAACCAGACAAACAATTTGGCAGTCCCTAGTTAACTAAACATTTAAGGCTCAAGGTATAGCTTTAATTGTCCCACTTTCAAGTCACAGAAGGTAGAGCCCAAGTAGTGCATCCATCACCCATACTGTAAGGAGACTTCATAAAGAGGCAATAACACTGTTAACCACAATCTATGGTTGTGAAGTAAATGCTCAGTTTTGAAAGAGTGGTCTCATTTCTGTATCTCCAATATTGGAAGAGGCGACCAATGGGGTAGCCAGGATACCAGTGGTTGCAGGGTCCAGATACATCCAGGTTTGTTCCAGTAACGCCTCAAGGAGGGTCACGGTTCCCATTTAACAATGTGTTTATTTCCTATTGCATCATATGCTTAAAAGGAGTGTTCCATCACAAATGACAAAATTAGCTTCTCCGATTTCTTTAGATGAAATTTCTGAAGTGATTAAAGGACTGCAAAAACGAAAAGCCCCGGGCCCTGACGGCCTTAATGGCCTATATTACTCGACTTTCACCTCTCATCTCATGCCGCACTTACACTCGATTTTTAATGTGGCCCGAGAACAGGGTACATTTCCGACAGATATGCTACGGGCTCACATAGTTACACTCCCTAAACCAGGTAAGACCCCCGACGAATGTCGTAATCTCCGTCCAATTTCACTTCTTAATGTAGACATAAAAATATATGGAAAATTTTAGCGAACAGACTACAATATATATTACCAACTTTAATTGGTCAGGACCAGGTGGGGTTCATTTCGGGTAGACAAGGACCAGACAGCACAAAAAAGTTGATGAACCTGTTGGAATCATTGAAACGAGTAGGTGAACCCTGTTTGATACTGTCATTGGATGCAGAGAAAGCCTTTGACAGGGTAAATTGGCTATTTCTTCAAGAGACCCTTAAGATATATGGTTTTCCCCCCTCGATGTTATCAGCAGTAAAGGCCTTGTACGATGCCCCGTCAGCTACAGTTCTGACAGCGGGATTTCGGTCTGAGGAATTTGTAATTACAAACGGTACAAGACAGGGATGCCCACTTTCCCCACTTTTATATGCTTTGGTGCTGGAACCACTAGCACAAGCTATCCGACAAAATGACGAAGTTAGAGGTATACAGATAGGTCCTACAACATATAAGCAACAACTTTATGCAGATGACATCCTCCTGACGTTAACTGACCCAGAAGTCTCTTTATTGGCCTTATACCGCGAGTTAGAAGCATACAGCGATGTTTCCTTTCACTTAATAAACTTACTTAAAACGCAAGCTTTGCCAATTAATATGTCACAACCATTGCTGGATAATCTTAAAAAGCAATACAAATTTGACTGGCGATCTACTTATCTGGTTTATTTGGGACTCAGAATTACGGAAAAACCCGAAGACCTTTTTCACTATAATTATGAACGTGTACTGTCTGAGATAAGATTGCTTATTCATAGATGGAGAATGAAGGAGGTCTCATGGTTGGGTAGAATGGCGGCTGCAAAGATGATTATACTACCAAAACTATTGTATGTGTTCCGCGCGTTACCTCTAAATCTACCCAAACATTATCTAGTCAAGGTTCAATCTGTTTTGACCTCATATGTCTGGAATAACAAAAGACCTAGAGTTCCTCGGAACCTGTTAACTTACAGACACAGAGATGGGGGTTTGAACATGATACATGTGCAACATTATTACTGGGCGTCATGCCTGGCATCTCTGTCGGAATCTTTTCACACTCACCCTGCGCCGCAATGGCTTACCATTGAGGCAGCATATATGGAAGGACATGATTTACCAACACTACTCTGGGTCCCGGTAGGAGATAGGCCGAGGATAAGCTCCCCGTTGACTAGTACAGGGTTACATCTTAGAATATGGGATAAAGGGTTCGATTCCTTCACTATGCATCATCCACTCTCTATGGCTACACCCATAGCAGCTTTTAAGTACCTACCCCCAAGGAGATCACACAAGATGGGTTCAATACGGAGTATTAAATATTCATCATCTCTTTGACACAGCCTCCATTCTACCTTTTGAGACAATATGTACTAAATTTAAAGTTCCACCTGCAATGTTCCTATCATATATGCAAATACACTCTTACCTTAAAGCTCAGAAGATCTTTCCTACACTGTCGACCAAGATTCCATTACTATCAGAAATTGAACTTTTTTGCTTGGACCCTCAATCTAATACTAAAGCGATCTCGATGTATTATAGGGTGCTTAATACCCCACAAAAATCAGTTATTTGGACATTCCAAAGAAGTTGGGAACGAGAGTTAAAACAATCTTTTACACAGACTCAATGGGCCACGGCGTATATGTTTGCGGTGGGCGCTACCCGCTGCGCTACCTTATTGGAGACAGAGAAAGTTACTTTACAGATGGTACCTCACCCCAGACAGAATTAAAAAATATGCGCCGAATCATTCGGATATGTGCTGGAGATGTTCCTTAGTTCAGGGGTCTATGAGTCACATTTGGTGGGATTGCCCCAAAATAAACGCATTATGGAAGGACATTTCGATTCTGGCGACTGATGTCCTGGGCACGTTGATTCCCCACAAACCGGAGATTCTATTACTGGGTATGATTAACCTCCCAAAACTTCACAGAAGGATGTTGTTTATTATCATCTCCACAACCTCATTGCTCATAGCACGTAATTGGAAGACCACATTAGTACCTACCAAAAAACAAGTTATTGACCTATTAGACCAGTATCGTGGATTTGACTCAAGGATTGTGGCATCGGAAGAGGTCCATCCACCTAAATTGGATCCCTGGACACTTTGGGACATTCAAAAAATTTATGAAGCCTGTGGGTTATGACCGATTTATTGACCCTGATATACAACTTTTACCTCAGTTGGGTTCTATGATGGCTGCAACCCCCCCCCCTCCTTCTCCCCCCCCCCACAGTTGATTTATTAGTAATACTGATTTCTTATGCAATTATATGATGTTTATCCTCTACTTCAAAGTAACTTTGTATTTTGACAAACTCTACAATAAAAATTTATGTTTCAAAAAAAAAAAAAAGGAGTGTTCCACAGGCTCAATCCCAATGCAATTTACAATATACTCCATTTAGAACTTTATGGGGAGCAAGTTCTGAGCATGATATCTTTGAGCATGGATGGGCCAGAGATAGTCAGTACTCTTGCTTTAAGAGAAAAGGACTGGTTGTCAGCAAATTTGCCCTGGAAACTGGCATTAGTTCACAAAAGTGCTGGAGGGGGAAAAAAAAAAAAAAAAAAGTCAAGAAACCTCAGTCTGCAAGGTGACTAGCAAGAAATATAAATGAAAACCCACACTGGTCTAGAAGCGAGCCCTTAAAAATCAAATCCATTACAAATTAAAACTAAACACTCACCTTTATATGGATATGGGCAGCGAGTACCATTTGTCATTATGCGCCCTCTGTTTGTGCCTCTGGTAGATCCACGGTTAGCATACGGTTGGGCCATTCGAGGCAACATGTTTGAAGGTGTAGTGTAACAGGGTATGCCATTCACCTGATGAATCCCAGATGTGTATGGGTTTCCTGGTTAAAGCAAACCGGTTTGTCAAAAAAATTAGAACACAAGCATCAACGCAAAGAATAAAAAGTTCATTAGTTGTCATTAATGAGTGGCTGTTCATTTGCCACAACTCTTAAATTGCTAACTTTAGCTTTCCAATTTCCATGCAAAATAATTATCTTGACTTGTCTTGGAGCAGGATAATTCAGAGTTGACCAGAACTGCAAAGTTAGTGTTCAACTCCCTGGCAGTCTGTATCAGATCCAGATCTAGACAAGACAGTAAGGCTGGGGTCAGACTAACGCATTTTTAACGTGCGTTTAGGCGCACTTAATCACGGCCGCAGTAGCAGCAAATGACGGGCAATGACAGCCAATATACGAAGTACGGCCGCACGAAAGTCCAGCCGCGCAACGCAAGTGGAAAATGAACGCATTTTTTCAAGACCGCAGAACCGCTAGTACTGATGTACAGAGTGTACTGCGGCGGCATAGCGGCCTGTGTGCGTGATTAGATGTCAGACGCTGCTAATGTCTGGACACAAAAAGTCTTTTGACGATCCGTAAAAAAAAAAAAAAAAACACGCACGAAAATGCGCATTCCGTGAAAAAAAACGACAATGCATTCATACGCACTTTTTGACGGTCGCTGCAAATAAGGCTAGGGTCAAACAAACGCATTAAGCACTAGAATGTTTGTAATCCAAAGCCAACCATTTTCTGTAGACACTGGCCACCCCACATTCCATCAAGTGGCCGATTGGAATACTGGGAAGATGGCGCAGCTGGCATTACTCCCTGTGGCAGATACAGGGTCGGCTGGGTGAGCAAATTGCTTTAGCAGAAAGATTGGAAAGACTAAATGATAACTGGGTTCTTTTGACCTGCACTCTGGAACTTTACAGATGGCGCAGTAAAGACAGGTCTTGCTAGTGGCAAGCAATCATTTTAGGATCCAAGCTTGCCCTGATGATCTGGAAGGGAAGGGGGGGGGGGGAGGAGGAAGATATGTGATGTGTCACTTTGGATGCATGGACCTGGAGAGGCAAGGGGGGGGGCAGCCCTGATCTAGACTATTCCCTTGCCCAATCTTGTGTGCAGAGCATTTTCTGCACCCTATTCCCTGATGTCAGTTACACTATTATTCCCTTATGTATTTAGGGTAGTGTGTGGGATAGATGCGTGAAAGCATGAAAGAGCGCAATGAAAAATAATCTGTATCCATTTGCTCTCTGCTTCCAAACCCCAGTAGAGTAGGATATTCAGCAGGGGGACATTTTAACTTTTGATTGTGTGCAACTAACCCAAAATAAAGCTGTCCCAGTTTGATTGCCACCCTGCAAGTATGTTATTGAGTGTTGGGCCAGAACCGGTACGTCTTCCGGATACTGACAGCGAGGGGAAGATGTGTAACATTGGGATTTGGACAAGGCTTATGCCGGTCCTCGACTACGGTGATGCAGGGTATGCAGCTGCCCAGCAAACACCTTCATAAACTTACAGTGTACAACTCATTCTGCCATTTTGTCTAAAATGGCACTACATGACCCCACCATTGTGACATGTTAAAAGAGCTAAACTGGCTATAGACAGCTTCCCTCATCCTATAACCTCCGATCCAGGACCTGCACCTCGCAATACAAAAAAGCGTCACGATCCTCATTTTCCTACAGAGCACCGCAAATATTAAATAACCTCCCAGACACCATAAAAATCTTCCCCAGTCTAAAGTCACTTAAGAGATCTTACTATACCTCCATACAGAATGCACATGTAAGCATGTATAGTGAATATATTGTGTACATATTTCGTGTCAAGCGTTACATTTGTGTTTTGTGTAGTTATCTTGCATTTAGTATTTATTAATACTTCGTATTTCTGTAACGACTAAAAATGCAATGTTCTTGAACCCAGTACATACTTGAAAATGAGAAATCTCAATGTATACTTACTGGTAAAATATCTAAATAAAATAATTCTTGCTTGGTCCTACAGATCGGCTTACCAGTTAAAGGTTCTTGAATGAATACATTTTGTTCTCCAGTACTTGTATCAAGTGGACAGGGAGGCAGGGTTTGGGTGCTCACAGTGGAGAAGGTCTGGTGAAATTCTGGAGAATACGATTCTTCATTCAGCTCCGGTTCCTTGCTTGGAGGCAAAGGTGCATGAACGTTAAACACCTGGTGGATTAGAGAAAAAGATGCAAGAGCTGTTGCATTCTGAGCCAAGTCCAAAGGATGGGGAGGAGTCTTTATTTTTCCATTCGGATCACTAGTATTGTACTGCTACGAATAGCTGCAAGATACCAAGCACTGCTGGAAGTCCCCTTGATCTGCTATAGTATGAGGGAAAGTTGGTGTGTCAGGACCAGGACCAGGCTAGCTGCCTTTGCACCCGAGCCTCCACTTTCCTGATCCAATATGGATCACTGAGCAGGGGTGGTAGTGTTGAATATGCCAGAGCATCTTTGCTGTGGCCTTGCTACACAACCATGGACCTGGATATGAACAGTATTTGACACACCACAAGTGTAGGGATGTATTTTCAGCGATGTCTACTGCATATATTCTTTCTATAGCAGGTGTTCTAGTGTAGTGGATTTTGGGTCACGTTTCTAGACCAACTTTACCTCTGCTCAAGTTCATTACACATTGAAACTCTTTTCTGCAAAGAAACAGACGTTTCAGGTATGCAAACGGTCTGGCATTTATTTCTAGTGGTCCTGAATTGTAGACAGTTTTGAGACTGGTTCTGTTCCAAGAGATCCTCTGAATGGTTTTATTGGATTTGTGCCATTGGGAGGAACTTCAATGACATGCAAGCTGATGTGACAAAAGAGACTCCGGAAAAGACCAAAATAAAATTTAAGTATTGCCAAAGAAGTCCCTGCAGAGGTATAGCCAGTTGCATCAGCCTTGGGCTGGATCAGATATTCCTGTAGGACACCAAAGTATGGTGTCCTTGCTTGGATTACCCTGGCAGTTTATGGAGAACAAGACCAGAAAGTTATTCATAAACCCATACATTTGCAGTAAATTTTAAAGAAAGATTTTTCATCCACTGACAAGCAACATGTTCATTTGCAGCACAGATTAAATCGTCCAAAAACATAAAAACCTTCAGAACTTACCGTCTGTATTCCTTGAAAAGGACATGGTGAGGGGCTTCTGTGAACTGGGGTACTCCTAGGAGAAATAGGTGACCCTTCCGGCTGCAGTTGCAAATCTTGGATTTTTGTTGGTGTTTTAGGAGGCGTTTTAGGAGATTCTTCAGATTTCAGAGTCAAGGGAGCCTGGGGTTGTTCAAGATTCTTGTTCAAAAGACGAAAAGAAAACACTTCAGAACATAAACCTGGAACTCATTTCACTAGAGGTACTAACTTTCTGGCCCGTGGCTTACACCGCCTACTCTAGGTGTAGGATTGAGATTTGTTTACAGCAACAGTTACGCCAGTCATTTGTCCATACAAGACAAAAAGTCCTGGTGTTGCCAATCGTTTCCCCTATGCAAGAGGGGCAGTATGAATTACTCTTGAAGCTGTAATTTGAAACGGCGAAACGCGTCGAGTCTCTAATACTCTAGACACTATGCCTAATCATTTGGTTATGCGTTTCTGGTAACTAATGGGTTGCTAATTCTGGTTTTAGGCTTGGCCATATTGTATGTGCACCTATGCAAGAAGGATAGCGAGCTGTGGTCGCTCAACCCTAAATTGTGGATAACGGTATGACTTTAGTGGTAAAACCGTATGTTCCTTTTTGATATGGCCTATTGAGTAAATTAGTTGATGTGATCAGACTAGGCTTGCTTTGCTGCCTTTATATTATTAGAAACCATTCTTGAGTGCTAGTAATTAACAACAGGCAATTCCTTAGCTTCGATACCCACCAAGTATGGTCTGGTAGATTTACTCAGACTTCTGACCTCTATTTACAAGTGGATCTCGATCTGTTTGTAGAAATAGAATTTATTTCCGATATCTTACTATACAGGAGGTAGACACATTTATACTTTTAATAGCTCAGCTAATTGTATATCTATTACCCCGATTGGGGACCTTATAGAACGCAACAGCGTTTTTATGTTAAGGTGGTACATGTCTAGTAACAGCCCTCTATTAATAGGAGGTTGCCCTATTAGGACTCTTTAGCCCAGCCAATACCTTTGCCCTTTTCATTTTAATATTCCAGAACGTTCCACCTTCATTTCTCGGTTTTAGAATTTACTGGTCTTTGTGTGGATTGTTTGCAATTAATGTCTTCAATAAAATGGTTTACATTTTTGAATTATTGGGTTACCCCCTTCCTCTGGAATGGTTTCCTCTTCTCAAATTGTTGTAGGTTTTTTAATTACTGGCTTAATAGGAGAGTGTGTGCCCTTTGAGTCTTTAAAGTTTTCATCTGGCTACAAAGAAGTATAGCCAGGAAATACAGTCTACAGTAGTGTGGTGTAACAGCGGAGACCAAAAGAAAATTTGGTCGGGATGCAATAGGATAAAAGACAAACATGAACAATGAATGAAACAGTTGCAATCAACAAGTGAGCCTTTAAGTATGAAGGCTCAGTCTGAAAAGGGAACCGTCCAACTTTTAGAATTAAAAATAACTCTTTAAAAAAGTGCTCAGTTATGAGCCTTTAGTTGAAATGGTTAGACCTCTGTCCAAACATTCCCTCCATTGTACCAATGCCAAATTGCACCTTTGTGCCATCCCTCTAGGGGGGGGGGGGGGGGGGGAGAGAGAAGGTCGACCATTTGTGAATTGTCCACTAGGGCAATATCTGGATAGTGGTTTGAAGCTGCAAATACTAATCGCTCATGTGGATTAACACTGCAAAAACAAGCCATTCAAAGTTATAAATCTAGTTTTTGGATACATTTACAATAAAAAGTGCACCACTGATTTTTATAGTTTAACCTCCCTGGCGATCGGATTTGTCAATTTTGTGTCTAAAAGCATTTAATTTTTTTTGGAAAGGAAAGGTGTTTCATATAGTAAGCCTGTAATCCTTAGGAAAAACTCCCTGAAATCCGTGAAAACAAGAGTCTAGTAAACACACGTTTAGAGTCAGATAAATTGTTTCAAACTTTATGATCCCAAGAATAATAATCCAAAATAATGCAAATAAATTCTATTCAATTATAAAATCAAACCAAAAACACTGAAATCTATCAGAAAGTAAGGGTGCAATATCAGTCACTGCAAACATCCTTGGTATGATATATTATTTTAATTATGTACACTTCTTTATACAGCAACATTCGTAATGCATAGTGTATCAATTACATGTTCATATATGATTTGAACATCTACAGTAAAAGTTTTAGAATGCGTATGGCATTTCTGATCTGTTAGTCCCACCTAGTGGCCATTCAGGAGAACTGCATGTAAGGGACTTTACATTTTTTTTTTATTACACAGTTTGCTGCCTGGTCCTGCCCCCCCCCTGCATCTCGTGACTTGCAGGGAGCGTTACCAGGAAGCAAGTCGCCGCAATCACACTGCGGGGGACAGCGAGGGAGTGCAGGATGCGGTAAGTATACAGCCCAAGTGTGGATCAGGATTACTGTTTGCGGTAGCAAAAATTAACCCCGAGTCACTTGGGAACACCGCCAGGGAGGTTAATATGGTCAAGTCAGGGTCACAAGCATACACTCAGCCACTTTATTAGTTACACCTTGCTAGTATCGGTTGGACCCCTTTTGCCTTAATTTTTTTTTTTTAATTCGTGGTATAGATTCAAAAGTTGTTGAAAAAGTACTCAGATTTTGGTCCATATTGACCGGATAGCATCATGCAGATTTGTCAGCTGCACATCCATGATGCGAATGTCCCATTCCAGTACATCCAAAAAGTGCTCTATTGGATTGAGATCTGGGTGGTGACTTTAGGCCATTTGAGTACAGTGAACCCATTGTCAAGTTCAAGAAACCAGTTTAAGAGAATGAGCTTTGTGACATGGTGCATTATCTTACTGGAAATAGCCATCAGAAGATGGGTACAATGTGGTCAAAGTGATTGACATCGTCAGCAACAACACTCCGGTAGGCTGTGGCCTTTAAATGCTGCTCAATTGGTACCAAAATAATATCCCCACACCATTACACCAGCCTGAACTGTTGATGTAAGGCAGGATGGATCCATACTTTCATGTTTATGCCAAATTCTGACCCTACCATCTGAATGTCGCAGCTGAACTGGAGACTCCGACCAGGCAGTGTTCCAATCAATTGTCCAATCTGTGTGAGCCTGTGCAAATTGTAGTCAGGAGTGGCACCGCGTGGTCTGCTGCTGTAGCCCGTCTGCTTCAAAGTTCAACATAGTGTGCTTCCAGAGATGGTATTCTGCATACCTTTGTTGTAACGAGTGGCTGAGTTACCCTTGCCCTTCTATAAGCTCAAACCAGTCTGCCCATCCTGACCTAAAGGCATTTTCGTCCACACAACTGCCACCCACTGGCTATTTTCCCTTTTTCCAGACCTTTCTCTGTAAACCCTAGATATAGTTTGCTTATCTACTGGAATTTTCAGTTTTTGAAATACCCAGACCAGCCTACCTGGACCAACAAACATGCCATGTCCAAAGTCACTTAAATCCCCTTCCCCATTTGGGCATCTAGACATGGTGAAGACTACCTGCTGAAGTTCAAAACTAGCGAGTCACTGCCATGTGTTTGGCTGATAAGCAATCGGTGTTAATCGAACACGTTTACCCAATAAATTGGCTGGAGTTATTTTAGAATACATAGTAATAAAATCTTGCATGGTTTAAAAGATACAGTAGTCATTGTTGATAAGTGATAACGTCCTTGCCTGAATGAGTTCATTATGACTTACCGGACTGCTCTCTTGAGGTTCTGCAGCATTGGCACCTAGTACATAGCTTTCCTCTTTGAGATAAGAGTCATCTGATATAGGTGTACTTGAACGCTACATTGGAGCAGGAAGCCAAATTGAAAATAAAATTCTCATTAATGCAGCATGTGCCACAAAGGTTATGAAACCAAAGTCGATATACTAGAACTCATGCATGCAAAAGAAAAAACTAAAAATTAAAGCCAGGGCCTGACTGGGAACAAGTACAACCCATGGTGCAGCAACCCAGCCCCCCCCCCAATTTAAATTAACTGGATTAAAAAAACCAAAAAAAAACCCACAATCAATACCACCCAACTAAGTAATGTTCCACCTACCTCAGATACTGCCTATATCAGAACAATGTTACCTTTTCCACTCATTACCCCCTAGTTCATAACATTTTACCCATACATAAATGAGGGATGGGGAAGAGAGGGATGGGGAAGAGAGGGATGGGGAAGAGAGGGATGGGGAAGAGAGGGATGGGGAGAGAGGGATGGGAAGAGAGGGATGGGGAGAGAGGGATGGGGAAGAGAGGGATGGGGAAGAGAGGGATGGGAAGAGAGGGATGGGGAAGAGAGGGATGGGAAGAGAGGGATGGGGAAGAGAGGGATGGGGAAGAGAGGGAATGGGGAAGAGAGGGATGGGGAAGAGAGGGATGGGGAAGAGGGATGGGGAAGAGAGGGATGGGAAGAGAGGGATGGGGAAGAGAGGGATGGGGAAGAGAGGGATGGGGAAGAGAGGGTGGGGAAGAGAGGGATGGGGAAGAGAGGGATGGGGAAGAGGGATGGGGAAGAGAAGGGATGGGGAAGAGAGGGATGGGGAAGAGGGATGGGGAAGAGAGGGAATGGGGAAGAGAGGATGGGGAAGAGAGGGATGGGGAAGAGGGATGGGGAAGAGAGGGATGGGGAAGAGAGGGATGGGGAAGAGAGGGATGGGGAAGAGAGGGATGGGGAGAGAGGGATGGGGAAGAGGGATGGGGAAGAGAGGGATGGGGAAGAGAGGGAGGGGAAGAGAGGGATGGGGAAGAGAGGGATGGGGAGAGAGGGATGGAAGAGAGGGATGGGGAAGAGGGATGGGGAAGAGAGGGATGGGGAAGAGAGGGATGGGGAAGAGAGGGATGGGGAAGAGAGGGATGGGGAAGAGAGGGATGGGGAAGAGAGGGATGGGAAGAGAGGGATGGGGAGAGAGGGATGGGGAAGAGAGGGATGGGGAAGAGAGGGATGGGGAGAGAGGGATGGGGAAGAGAGGGATGGGGAAGAGAGGGATGGGGAAGAGAGGGATGGGGAAGAGAGGGATGGGGAAGAGAGGGATGGGGAAGAGAGGGATGGGGAAGAGAGGGATGGGGAAGAGAGGGATGGGGAAGAGAGGATGGGGAAGAGAGGGATGGGGAAGAGAGGGATGGGGAAGAGAGGGATGGGGAAGAGAGGGATGGGAAGAGAGGGATGGGGAAGAGAGGGATGGGGAAGAGGGATGGGGAAGAGAGGGATGGGGAAGAGAGGGATGGGGAAGAGAGGGATGGGGAAGAGAGGATGGGGAGAGAGGGATGGGGAAGAGAGGGATGGGGAAGAGAGGGATGGGGAAGAGAGGGATGGGGAAGAGAGGGATGGGGAAGAGAGGGATGGGGAAGAGAGGGATGGGGAAGAGAGGGATGGGGAAGAGAGGATGGGGAAGAGAGGGATGGGGAAGAGAGGATGGGGAAGAGAGGGATGGGGAAGAGAGGGATGGGGAAGAGAGGGATGGGGAAGAGGGATGGGGAAGAGAGGGATGGGGAAGAGGGATGGGGAAGAGAGGGATGGGGAGAGAGGGATGGGGAAGAGAGGGATGGGGAAGAGAGGGAATGGGGAAGAGAGGGATGGGGAAAGAGGGATGGGGAAGAGGGATGGGGAGAGAGGGATGGGGAGAGAGGGATGGGGAAGAGAGGGATGGGGAAGAAGGAGGGGAAGAGGGATGGGGAAGAGAGGGATGGGGAAGAGAGGGATGGGGAAGAGAGGGATGGGGAGAGAGAGGGATGGGGAAGAGAGGGATGGGGAAGAGGGATGGGGAAGAGAGGGATGGGGAAGAGAGGGATGGGGAAGAGAGGGAATGGGGAAGAGAGGGAATGGGGAAGAGAGGGATGGGGAAGAGAGGGATGGGGAAGAGGGGGATGGGGAAGAGAGGGATGGGGAAGAGAGGGATGGGGAAGAGGGATGGGGAAGAGAGGGATGGGGAAGAGAGGGATGGGGAAGAGAGGGATGGGGAAGAGAGGGATGGGAAGAGAGGATGGGGAAGAGGGATGGGGAAGAGAGGGATGGGGAAGAGAGGGATGGGGAAGAGAGGGATGGGGAAGAGAGGGATGGGGAAGAGAGGGATGGGGAAGAGAGGGATGGGGAAGAGAGGGATGGGGAAGAGAGGGATGGGGAGAGAGGGATGGGGAAGAGGGATGGGGAAGAGAGGGATGGGGAAGAGAGGGATGGGGAAGAGAGGGATGGGGAAGAGAGGGATGGGGAAGAGAGGATGGGGAAGAGAGGGATGGGGAAGAGAGGGATGGGGAAGAGAGGGATGGGGAAGAGAGGGATGGGGAAGAGAGGGATGGGGAAGAGAGGGATGGGGAAGAGAGGGATGGGGAAAGGGGGATGGGGAAGAGGGATGGGGAAGAGAGGGATGGGGAAGAGAGGGATGGGGAAGAGAGGGATGGGGAAGAGGGGGATGGGGAAGAGGGGGATGGGGAAGAGGGATGGGAGAGGGGGATGGGGAAGAGGGGGATGGGGAAGAGGGGGATGGGGAAGAGGGGGATGGGGAAGAGGGATGGGGAAGAGGGATGGGGAAGAGGGGGATGGGGAAGAGGGATGGGGAAGAGGGGGATGGGGAAGAGGGGGATGGGGAAGAGGGATGGGGAAGAGGGGGATGGGGAAGAGGGGGATGGGGAAGAGGGGGATGGGGAAGAGGGGGATGGGGAGAGAGGGGATGGGGAAGAGGGGGATGGGGAAGAGGGGGATGGGGAAGAGGGGGATGGGGAAGAGGGGGATGGGGAAGAGAGGGATGGGGAAGAGGGGGATGGGGAAGAGGGGGATGGGGAAGAGAGGGATGGGGAAGAGAGGGATGGGGAAGAGAGGGATGGGGAAGAGAGGGATGGGGAAGAGAGGGATGGGGAAGAGAGGGATGGGGAAGAGAGGGATGGGAAGAGAGGGATGGGAAGAGAGGGATGGGGAAGAGAGGGATGGGGAAGAGAGGGATGGGGAAGAGAGGGATGGGGAAGAGAGGGATGGGGAAGAGAGGGATGGGGAAGAGAGGGATGGGGAAGAGAGGGATGGGAAGAGAGGGATGGGGAAGAGAGGGAGGGGGAAGAGAGGGAGGGGGAAGAGAGGGATGGGGAAGAGAGGGAGGGGGAAGAGAGGGAGGGGGAAGAGAGGGAGGGGGAAGAGAGGGAGGGGGAAGAGAGGGAGGGGGAAGAGAGGGAGGGGGAAGAGAGGGAAATGTACTAAGCAAAGCTGTGAGGCATAGATGCTTTAGACTAGCGAGGTCTGTAATTGACCAGTACTCACACTATGAAGTTTGGCAGATAGCTGCAACTCAGCAAAACTGACACGTAGAAAGATGAACCCAGTTGAAGAGTTTAATGATCAGACTGAATCTCTATAATAGTAGTTTTGTCCAGCATTGAGCACAGAATGGCTGCTATGTGACCAGGAAGTAACTCCAAACATGACACCGAGAAAGGGGTGGAAACTAGCTGGATACGGTAAAGCTAAGGAAACCCAGCAGGGACAAAATAGCTATGAGAGATAGAATACACGTCATAATTAATATAACCCTGACATTCCAAATTAAGTCCGAATGAGCGCGGCTGGTTACTCTGTTCAGCAGAATGTAGGCATTCCACAAGCATTGCTCAAGATGCCTGAAGATCATTCAATACTTTTGTTTCCGCATAGCTGGGTAGAATATCAACGCTTGATGAGCTCGGTCAACACCTTCCATGGTGGAATTGTAATCCATCACTACCTGCAGCTTCATGAGGTAGTTCCCACCTCATGTACCATGACAGTGGAGTTCTGGACATTATGCATTAGGCACACTTTTGTCTCGCCATCGCAGTGCCCTCATGGACTTTCTGCCAGGCAACCATTTCTCCAGCTTCTGATTTCTAAAGAATGACGGCATGTCACGCCGGTTAGGCCAGACGGTTCCATAGGGGTCTATCATCTTGTGCTGCAGGAGATGTGTAAAAGGTGTCTGTTGTCACGCAGTAGCCCTGATTCAACAATGGCTCAATGCGTGACACCACGGAAGATGTTGCCAATGCATACATGCAGCATTTCTCAAATCGAATTTCATCCCCGTTTCAGTGTAGATGGAATTCCAGATTTAGCTAGTTGAATATACACAGCATGTAGGATTTAAATGTCAAATCCTGCTCTTTGATGCAATGTATTGCACCCAGCATAGCCGACCCTTGTAGGCCATTAGACTTTTGTCTATGCGGATGTCCCTCTCCGTCACTAATTTCCAATGGACCTATGTGCCAATCATTTGAACACATCCCAAATTTTCTGCAGTTTTTGGGAATGATGGTGTCAAATTTGTTTATAAAAGTGCAGGAATTTCATAATCCGGGTAAACGGTACTCTGGCATCACTGTGCCAAAGAATGGAATGGCACGCAATTTATTAGTTGTCCAATACCACTGCTGCATTTGTTTACCCACTACTCCCTGAAGTATTATCAGGGCCAGGAATTTCCAAATGTCATCTTTGGTCACTGGTTCCCACTTTCTGCTACATGACCACTTCCACAGCAGAGTAACAGATTGCTGCTACTCGTACCAGTTTGTCTCGGTAACAATTTTTCCAATGACCGCGTCAGGAATAATTGCAGGTATGCCAACGGGTTGTCGTGTTCAATGTCCACTTTCATACCAGGTGCTCCAGTAAACGGGAATCTTGGGGGCGCTGCATGATCCGCACCACACTTTATAGAGCACTAAGTTTGCACATCACTGATCACAGTATCAGATTCGATGCTGTCGTCACTTTGTGTGAGGACGAATATACCCATGAATCACTGTCGCTCAATTCTGCAAGTAATTCAAACTCGCTGTCGCTCTCAGGCTGGTCTGCAACAGCTTTGTACGTCCATGATGTCCAAAAAGCACGCTTGTACCTCCAAAAGTGCAGTCAGGACACAGGACCACTCACTAGGGATGCCTGGGGTGAGTGAGACAAAGTAATCCTGAGAACACATTGCACATGTCAGGATTTTATAACCCCCCCCCCCACCCCTTACTTTTTTGGAATATTCAGGATTTGCCACCAGGTCCTGACCTCCTGTGTCGCTCGCAGGAACCAAGCCACCATGATCACAGAGGTGACTGGGGACAGCAGGATGTGGTTAGTATACATACAGTATGAGTCTGGCTCGGGGTTACTGTTCGCAGTAGCGAAATTTAACCGAGTCACTTTTGGGAATACCACCAGGGAGGTGAATTTATGTTGCCAATATCTTACACGTGCTTGGTTCTTTATTAGGTGTTTAGTTAAGAAAATATTTTAGTCCGTCACTGGGCACATCCATTCTGTGATCTTCTGTTGTAAAGATACGGGGGGGGCAGCGTACGTCACTTGCTCCTCATTGGGTGGCAAGGGCCACATAATTGAGTCTATGGGTCAGGCAGCCAACTTACATTGAATACAACCCACAAAGGATATCACCAGGGGAGAGATTAGAAGTATTTTAGGCTCCCTAACGTATTCAGTTGCCATCTCTTATCTGGAGTAGCATGTAGAATACAATAGAATGCCTCCCTTAAAGTTAATGAGGTGGAGGGAATGTTTATGTACTAGAAAGCATGGTCAAAGTAAAACTCACAATAAGATTGTTAAATGTTGCATCATGGGAAAAGTGAACAAGATGGAAACGGAATGAAAAACCTAAAATGTTGCCCTTTTCCCTGCATTTAATTTTTTTTAAAAAGGCATGTGCATTACAAACCGATTTAAAACACAAGTAATCTAGTTACATTTTAGGTGTCATGCCCCATGACTCAGGGTTTATTTATATATTTTAATGTTAGGTGTTGAATCTGCCTTTTGCTGCTTTCAGCTATTTCATAGCCTTGCTGTATCCAGCTAGCTCCATCCTTTTGGTTCAGTCTAGTTCTGATGTACTTACTGGTCACCTAGCAGCCATCTTTGCTCAACGCTGAACAGAACTAAGGTCTTTTCACCTGCATTGCTGTACATTAAAGATTGTCAGTCTGATTATTAAAAAGTTTAACTGGATTCATTGTGTCAGTTTTGCTGAGTTGACACTGTCCGCTGAACTTTCATCGTGTAAGTACTGGTCAATAGACTTATCTAGCCTCAAGCACCCACGCCTCAGATTTGCTAGGGAGGCAGAATATTAAATGTTAGCGTCCCTTTAAGTCTCCAGGTAACGCAGCCCCTCTGAAAGGAAGATCACAATTCAAAACATGGAGACGAAAAGAAGTGAATAAGATACATACATTTGGTGACTGAATATCTGATTCCAGAACTTCTGTGGCTTCTGGTTCTGAGAGCATTTGAACTGCTGGCTCATTTGGTTGAAACATGGCAGGTGGAGATCGAGGCAAGACCTGAGAACAAATGATACATTGCTGATGGAAATTTAGCAAAGTCTACAAAAGGCAAACAGGACTGTAGACAAGTTATACAGGCTTTAAAGAATTAAAGTTCTGGACCGACATGCCCTTGTAGAAGCCAACCTTGTACAGAGCCATTGACAAGATCTTCAGATCAGGATTAAACTTTGGTTTTAACAGCTGACTTGCATACATCTAGTGTTTGCCAGTTTACAGTCACAGGGCCAGCCTTTGGGGTGTGAGCTGTGCGGCTGCAAAGGGCACCATGGTAAAGGGGTGCACAGAAGCCAACAGCTCATTCCCATTGGCTGTGGAGTTATACACACCAGGTTTGTTGCGCAGCCACTCACGCCCTCAGTGCAGGCGTCTAGAGAGCCCATGTAGTGCAGTGACAAAGGTGGGGGGGGGAAGGGAGAGGTCTTGCTCAGCCAATGAGATGGCAGTGTGAGCAACTAGGGAATTCCAGGCTCAATAGGGACCGTGGGTGGGCAATAACCTGAGAGCCAGCCCAGGGGCCCACAATGAGACACTCCACTGTGGTGCCAGCAGAGTGACAGCCTGTAAGGGAAGCTTGGGTTTAAGTCAACGAAATGCCTCACCAATACTGGATTAAAAGAATCCAGGATGAAAAGCTTCCTCTTCCAAAAGTACTCAAAAGAACAAGCCTGGACTTGTGCAGAGTCACATCTTAGCCAACATGCAATATCCCAGACAACCAGGGGTGAAAATGACCCCTCAAGAGGTCATAGAAGACTTGCTGTCTTTCCAAGAAACTCATGCAAGTGCATAGAGTAAAACAGAAAATCAGATGCAAGGAGGATCGGATTTCATCTTGTGTTCTCTTATTGGGGATGGCTTGATCACATTTCCTGATATGATGGCATGCAGGGACTCGAGGCTCTTGTTGGGGGGCAGGGAAGAGTTATTTCCAGTTGTATGTGGCCACATGTACAGCAGCATTTCCCAAAGAGCCATCTATGGGACGCTGACAATCTTCTCCAGGGTTTCTCAACCAGTGGTATGCCTACTGGGCATTTGCACAAGTACATCTACATGTGCCAATACTGCATCCAGCAGGTTTGCAGAATATAAAACTGCATTCTGCCAGGCCCCTCCAGCTGGCTGCGTTTTAGGGAGTGTCTGTTAGCAAAGGTTGTTCCGCTGGGGGGGGGGGGGTCGCACTCAAGAGCAAGAGATCTTGCGAGTGCCTCCCCTCACCACCACTGTGTGCCGACATGTCTATCCAAGTGCTCGTAGCAGCATTAGTTTGTGGCGAGAGCAGACATGGGCTTGAGCTGCACAGGTAGCATAAACAAAAAAAAAAGGCGATTGCATTTCTTGTGTGTGAAAAGTATGCAAGTTATGCAATTTGCATATGTTGTACATTACATACACTGTAAAGTGTAAAAAGGGAGGGGTTAAGTGTTAGATATTGTTCCTTGCATATGCATCTTGTGTATTGCATTTGGAGGTTTGACATGCAATTGCAGAACTTTCCCTGTGAGGTCACCAATCCCATTGAGTCAGTGCTGCAGGCAGAAACCATATCGCCACTTAATACCTCCTGCAAGTAAGCTTTGCCACAGGCAGTGCTGCCCACTCCCCAGGACTTAAAATCAATGTCAAAGTCTACTCCTGAAAAATCATTCCCTCAAGCTACTCGATAGCCGCTGGGACCCTTAATCTCCACAGGCCTGGCGGCAGCCCCGCATCCCTGGTGGTCCAGTGGCTGTGGGGTGCTGCACTGCGCGCAGAGACGACAGAGCACATCTGAAAGGAAGTGGCTGGACACGAGCGCTGCCGATCACTGATGGTCACCTGACCGTCATGTGACGGTCACCTGTGATCGCCAGTGCTCAACTCACCTCCAGTCACTCACTGTGGGACGTGGTCTGTGCATGAAGCACAGATCGCAATGCAGCACCCCACAGCCACTGGTCCACCAGGGAAGCGGAGGCTGCCACCAGGCCTGCGGGGGTGAAGGGTCCTGGCGGCCAGCCGGGTTCCCCCTCCTAGACCACCAATATTTAACCCCCTCCCTGCAAAAAAAAAAAAAAGGAGAGGCAACGTTTGTATATTTAAACACCCCCACACATTACTGTGATATGCTCATACACCCCGCACTTTACTGGGGGTTTTTATTGCTGTGGACTTTGTGATACGCTCAAACACTGCACTTTACTGGGGGTTTATTGCTGTGGATTCTGTGACACGATCATACACACTGCACTGTACGGCTGTGTGTAAATGCATGTATTGGTCCTTAAACCGACTGCTGCGCGTTAAATTTGGCACCTGTGTCCTGGTCTCAGCCTGGTGTTGCCCCCTTGCCCAAAAAGGTTGGTATTGCTCCTAGAAAGAAAAAAAAAAAAAAAAAAAGCCGCAATATCTTCTGCCTGCACTCCAAAGTAAGAATAGTGAAAAAAGCATTGGGAGATACAGGTAGGAGACTAATTATTGGTGCTTAGCAGCAAGAGGTTAACCTCCATGGCGGTCCGATTTTGACATTTTTAGATGTCAAAATCAGTGCATTTATTCAGGCCCCTGGTAGTTTTCCCGAGTGTGGCTCAGGGTTAAATTTCAATGCTGAAAGCAGTAACCAGGGCCACACATACCTGTCCCTGCACTCCCGGCTGTCCTCTCGCGGCGTCCCGATTCCTGTTGCAAGTAGCTGATTCCCTGCACTTTGGGGGTCCTGCGGTGAATTCACAGCAGGGCGGGGCGATTCCCCAAAGTGCGGGGAACTACAGTTGGCGACATTACTATAGGGGTCAGAGCGCCGTAATGATCTATTTTGGCTGAATGCGTGAGTGTCTGTGTACACACCCCCCCCTCTAAATCTTTTGGGTGCATACCCTAATTCAATGGGCTGCGCATGCCTATGACTCCTACATCGTGCGTACATGGCACAAGCCCAACTACCAACAAATGATTGCCACCTTAAATGTCACTCTGCAGATATGCGGCCCTGCCCTTTGATGGTTTTGGAATGCAGTTGGGAGGTTCAGCTCCTGTGCTGCATCTTTGGAACCAAATACTCCTGAATGGGCCATATTTAACTGCCTCTCCACTCATCCAACCTGATTGACGCAACAAGTTTTGAGTTTGCTGGAATAACAGTGCCAACATATTCCGCAGCGTTGAACAATGGGCACAATACATTGAGGCTGAACAAATTTTGTTAAAATAGTGCATGAGGAAATGAGTGCCCTATTCCTTTGGGATCTTCCACCCCCCCTTCCTTTGCATGCTGTATTATCAAATAAGCTCTATGGCTAGAGGCCTCCTTACGTCAGAACAAAAACTAAAGTGGTTTACCAATTGGTCCCTGCTTATCAATGTGTAGTGGATGTGAAGAGTAGGAGCATAAATGCAAAGGTCATTAGGGACAGAAACTCAAGGGCGTTAGAGGAAAAAACAGAAGTGTAGTCAGACAATCTGGGTCAAGGCAGGAAGCACAGGTTCAGGAACGGTTAAACAGAGCTAGGAACTGTACACTGAAGAGCGTCTTGTCGTGCAGGACTTAGATGCTTAATACTGAAGCAAGGATGGGAAGGTGTGTGGCATTTTAAATGCAATGTAGTTGAGGTGGACACCTCACCTGCCCGAGAAAACCTTAGACAAGACCCTCCAAAAGGGCACACCTGCCATAGACCTCTTCAGGTACCATTTTGGCCACGTGCCTGGAGGACAAATGCTGCAGTGGTCAGTGTTGAATTGGCATCAGGAGGAACTAGTTCCCAACCTGTGTGGGGATCACATCCAAGCCCCAGGCGGTACAGTAAGCCTGTGAACGGGAGTGACACGAGGGCCTTACGGCTGCAACTTGAGTCGTTGAGAGGCTTTCATTTATTAACTGCAAATGTTAAGGATACCTCAGATCCCATCCACCCCCTTCTGATATTCCTTCTCAGTTCTTAGCCTCCAACACTAGTTTCCTCCCCTGCAGCGTATGGTTAAGTCACCATTTCCCTTTACTCTGTGGCCCTACTGTTCAGTGAACAAACGTATGCACACATGGCTTTATTGTATTGCCTACTGTTACCACAGTGACCAACAGATCTTTCTACCCTGTTGGTCTTCAGCTGCTTGTTATGTACCTGATCCACTAATAGGTTTTAAAAGCATTGTCAGAAATACTTGTCACTTCTAAAGTGAAGGCTGACAACTTCCCTCACCCAACCATGCACCTTACCACTCAAGTAAATGGGAAAGAATGGATTGAATATAAAAAGGTTTCAAAAAGTTGACAAACTTAAACATGTTAAAACCAGAATGACATTTTTTTCAGAAGATATTCAGCAGTGACTTGTGAAATCCTGCATTTCTTCCAGAGTTTCCCAGATTGTAGGGTGCACCTAAGGGGGTTCTTCAGAAAGCACTGAAATTTCAGTGCTTTACGGTTCAGCAGTTCCATTTTGCCAACCCGGTGGTGAATTCACTGCAGGGTCCCTGAAGTGTGCTGAACTGCAAAAACTGAACTTTGCTAATCTAAACAGGTGTTTAAACCAAAAAAAATTAAAAAGGTCTAAAGGCTGAATATAAAAACTGAAACCAAAAGCGGTAGTATTTATTTTTTTCCCCAAACTGTTTAAGCACGCAAATCCCATAGGATTCAATGTTAAACGTAACCACTGAAAATCAGGGCATTATACCGACACTACGCTGAACAGATTAACAATTACTTCTGTATGGACAGTATCGCCAAAGATTGCAGAGTTGCACGGTATTTAGGGAATTGACAGCTTTCTGAATTTATCAACGGTCATGAAATTACACCATGTGGTGAAACAGTAAGTGCAATTTGGTGGCAAGTTTGTCACTTGAATAACCCCGTTACCTACCTCCATGGGAGATTTCAGATCTTTTCTGGTAATCTGTTGTAGCCCTGATGCAACTACAAGAAAAAGTCAAGCGTTACACAAATTTAGGAGGTATAATGTAATTGTTTCCTAAAACCATGCTGATTTTTGCCACAGAATGTGAGACTAACCCCATTGCATTTTATGAAGTAGTAAGTAGAAGTATAGATCAGGCGGTAGCAGCGGATGGGATTTTTACTGAAGCTTGCGACAATTCTGCACAAGAATTGCAGAAAAATTGGTCTAGATGAAAAATCTTGAATAGAACACTGGCTAAAAAAAAAAAACAAAAAAAAACCAGCATGGTCATAAATTGTAAATTTTCAAGATGGACACCAGTGGTAAGTGGTGTCCCTCAGGGGTCTGTTATAGGACCAATTCTATTCTATTTAAAAGGACTTTGAAAGTTGTGCCAGTTTTGACTTTTTCTAGCAGGGTCCTCTGCAATGCGATCAGGATATGAATATATTGGGGAACTGGGCACTTAAATGGCAGCTGAAATTTAAATGTATACAAATTCAAGGTTCTGCACTGGAGTGAAGAAAAGCAGATTATACCCTAAAACTCAAAAGGGTACCGTTAGGGAAAGAAAAAAAAGCCAGAGAAGGATTTGGGAACAGACTTCAAACTATGGGTATTGTTACAATGTCCAACAGCAGTTGCCAATGCCAGCAAGGTATTGACATATTAAAAAAGGGAATTCACTCATGATAAAACAACCGATTTGTAAAGAGGCAAAATTATATTAACCCCATGGCGGTATTCCTGAGTGTGGCTCGGGGTTAACTTTCAGTGCTGAAAGCGGTATCCCGGAGCCACACTCAGGCTGGATACATACCTGACCTGTGTGTTAGCCAAGACGCACTAATACCGCTAGGGGGCTGAAAAGAATTGTAACGATTCTGACATAGAAATTATGTCAGAATCGTAATGCCAGGGAGGTTAAGACCACACCTTGAATATGCTGTGCAACTTTTGGCACTTTTTTTTAGAATGAAAAGTTTTTTATTTCAACAATGCAGAAATACAGAAATATTAAGCAGTACATTACATCTTCAATGCAGCAGACATGTTTTAGAGCAAGAGTGTTTACGAAATAATCCACAGTATAAAGTCCGCATCCCAAATCTGCCAATACAGAAAGAAATCAAGCAATATCGCTTAGATATAGCATAACCAAGTAGTGCTACTAAAACTTAAGTCGGGACTCTATTGTCTTATGCTACATTCAATGTGTACCTCATCAGTAGGTAGCTAGAAACAGACAGCGGAGTGAAACTGAACATTTCAAACTTAAGGTTCAAAACACATCTGACCTCCCTCAATGTACGTCCCCTGCAACACTGACAACGCTCATATAAATCACGAGGTAGAATACAAATATTAGCTTTAAGGCAATGGGTATTCAAAAAGAGGTCCTTATGAGGGCCTCAGAAGATAATAAAAAGGGGGGTCTTATGGAGGTAAGGGCATGTATGAGCAGGAAAAACCGCTAATGAGAGTAATGAAAAGGGGAAAGAAGCAAAAGAAGACGTTTAGCAGAAAGAGGAGGATGGGCAAAGAGGGGAGAGAACGATATATAAGAAAGAAAAAAAAAAAAAAAAGGGGGGGGGGAAGGTGAGCCAACCGCCCATGAATTTTCTCCTCTTAATGAGAACTTTTGCTTTTGTAGGTGTCATTAAAATATATCTTTTAGTGTCCTACAGTACCAGTCGTCTTTTGGCACGAAAAAGTGCTGAGGTGTGCAACTACATTAATAAGGGGAATGGAAGATTTAAGTTATGAGGAAAGGCTAACAAGCTTAAACCCGTTTAGTTTACAGGTAAAAAACTGCTATCCCTGATGAAGTTAGCTTAGACTAACGAAACATGTTAATATAAAAAAACTTTTAAATTTATTCATTGCAAATTATGTCCTAATTTTATCCTAACGCTGCCGGAGTCGTGAGGTTGCTGTATATCCTGGCCAAGGCTGCCGGGTCCACCACTAAAGGCTTCTCTTTTTTGCTAAAAGAAACTGCGCCTTAGAGATGTACAGGGCCATTATAAACCATTGTCTGGAAACCTATAAAAAAAAAAAAAAACACATCGGAAGGTAAATGCAGTCTAAAGCGTAGGAAGGGTGATTTTGCAGTGAAAAAAAGGCTGTGGAATTCTCTGGAGGTGGTCGAGTCTGTACAGACCGCAACGACTGGAGGACTTACTGCAAAAATATTAAGGGTTAGAATATTTAACATGTGGGTAAAGCTGCTTGATCCAAGAAGAAACCCAACTGCCATTCTGGGATCACGAAGGCATCTTTCCCAGTATGTTTCATATTTGAGCACTTCAGACTGGGCCTTTTGCATCAAAAGCAGAAGGTGATTAAAAGGCTGAACTCTGGACGCAGGTCCTTGTCAGCCAATGTAACAATTAAGAAAGTGTAAGTAGCGACTGGAAGGGACAGTTTGACCAGTTAAAAGTTGAAAACCACTTTACCTTTAACCCTTTCACTGCTGAGGATGTGTGGGGAACGTCCTCATTGACTAAGGAAAGATGGGGTGGAGATAGGGGGGGGTTCAAAGAACCTCCCCCCTATCTCCTGACGTTCGGCAGCTAGCAGGGTCAGGTTTGGTATCATTAGAAAGGTCAGAGCATGGCCTTTAAAATGATACCAAACATCACCATGTTTAAAGAAAAAAAGAAATGTGTTTAAGATGTGAAATGGCTCAGTGAAGGGGTTAGTCATTTTAGAAGCCCGAGTGTCTGTATAAGCATTGCTAGACCACAACCATTGTATTAGGAAAGATTTAGGCAATATTTGCCAGTTTGTTAAACCTGTTTACTTGGATATAGCTTGGCTCTTTGAATGTTGGATCAAGTGGAGGTGGCTTTTAATTTGGACTGTGCCACTGTTTGTACAGATTCTACCGTGTGCACAATTATATATGTTGACTACCAGCATAATACAGAATTTGGCCTCTCAATGTAGTGTAACAAATTCCTAGCTTCCAAGTTGGTAGGATGCAATTCAAGAAACTCACCTATTGGAGTGCTTTGAAGATGCAACATTGATGAAGCTCTAGGAGAAGGATAGTCAAATTCCAACACCGAATCCTAAACAAGCAAAAAATACAAGTCTAGCCGATGCAAGCACAAGTTAGCACTTGGTCATAGAGTGTATGAGCACATTAGGAATTTTTCCTGGTAAAGCATATGAACAGGTTTCTGAATGTGAAAGATTGCAGACTTTACCTACTGATGTAAACTTAAATACAAATGGTTTCATAGAAGTGATGTTTCAGGTGTTCCAAAAGCCCACCAACATATCTTTCTGGGCCAGAATATGAAGTAGCCATGACAGAGTACCTGCATAAAGTTGTAAGTTCCCTTTATCTGATCTATCAGATCGTCAAGTTTCTTTTTTCTCAGTTCTGGATCCTTTGGAAGACATGGGGAAGAACAGAACTCTGCAGTGGTTAGACTTCTAGGTGGACTTCTGTGACCCTGTAATAGAAAGTAGTAACAAAAGACTAATCAGCATTGAGACCTCAAAATTACCATTTCCAGGTTTGTGTGGAATATGATCCGAACAAGTGCAGGAATATTTTATTTTTTATTTTTTAATAGATCAAACCATGACATTTTGCAGAGAATGTAGTCAGTCTTCGGCTTTGGGATTACACCCAAGCAGTTATCCTAGAACCCATTTTGTTAGAAGCAGCCCCAGTTTTATGAGGGACACCGTCACAGCCATGCTTCTGGAGCTGGTGATAAACCGCTGCAGTAGTTTATGTAGCAAACAAATGCGACAGTGTTTTACTAGGGAGGTAGACATGACAGTTGAACAAAACAGATGACCCTGCCCAAAGGATAATTGTCCTGAACCAGCACTCAATTCCAGGTGCTCAGCCAGATTGTGTAATCTTGCACGCTTTCAAATGGCAAGTGAAATAGGAGCTGGAGGTAACTTTGACGAAAGACACTGCTTGGGGAAAGACTAAAACTTGGGCTTCATAACGTTAAATCAGAAGTGGAGGCAGCTGGAAGGGAGAACCACAAGATTAGAATGAGGACTTTGTGGGTGGGTGGTGCTGCAGTATGGAGAAAGACACTGGAGGAAATATTATTCTGCTCATTTACAGTAATTTGGTGAAGATAACAGACCTGTTGTGTGCTTAGAGTAGAAGGCAGATGACCATTCTCCTGAACTGCAGGTGGTAGAACTCGTTTCAACGTACTCTGTCCATTTGTAACAGGAGGCAGGTTTATATCCTATTTCAAGAAATTTGTTACAAAATCTGCTACTTTAATATCTGGCAGTATCCAAATTCACAACTTCATTGCCTTAATGACCAACTTCTAAGCTCAATGGGAACAAGAATGGTGTGTGATAGATCTGTTAAAAGAAAAATTTTGGACACCCAGTCTTCACATGTGAACCAGTCTATATTTATTTATTTATAAAAGGATTTTACCAGGAATGATACATTGAGATTTCTCGTTTTCAAGCAGGTCCTGGGTTCAAGAAACTATACTCTTAAAGGGTTTTCACCACTTTAAGATTTGACACATACCGAAGTGTTTACTGGAACTTTAGTCTCTGGGGGTACTTTACGAAGTCGTTCACGTTTCTGGAAGAAAGTTTAAAAGAACATTACCACAAGGATGGATTGGGGAGTTTTGAGAAGAGAAAAAAAAAAACCCAGTTACCTCTTTAGGTTCTGTTTCATTGCTCTGCAATACTTTGACAAGAACTGCAGCTTCCCTTGGCTTTGTAGTTTGTACAAGAGGTTGTGGGGATGGCCATTTCTTGGGCTCTTGAACTTTCATGCCTGATAATCCCCATGGTTTTAGTCCTTGAAATTTAGTGTAGTCCATTTGCAAAGGCTTTGGCTCCTGTAACTCTTTCACAGAGGCTGTTGGTGCAGATTTGACTGTAGCAATCTAAAATACATGCCATCAATATCAAGTAAAATAAATTAATGTGTTAGCCCCTTCATGCCAAGGATGTGGGCAATTTGCTTGCACTCTTCCTAGTCATATAATAGAGGAATGTGGCTAAATATTCCAGTCACTGCCTGGTACATTTTATACATTTCACCCATATGCATACACCATGAACTGTTGACTCCGTGACTCTACCCAGAATGTCAAATGAGAGCTTTAAAGGCTAATGTCAGACGAACGCATTCTGAGCACACTGCGTCTGTGCACAACTGACGATACTGTAGACACCACATGGTCAGTTTTTTTTACGGATTTAGGAAATCTGTAAAATGAAAAAATTACACATATGAAAAACCATTTTGCCCATCAAAAATGCAGTCCATCTGACTACGTTCCATCACTCACAAAAAGCTACACGGATGTGGCACACTGTCCGTCCTAGCGGTTTGATGTTCTTGCCTAAATTGCGTCTGGTACCACATGCATTGTGCGTCTACTTCTGTGCGGCCGTACCTCATGTGTGGGTCTCTATGGATAATAATTTTATGCTACGACCGACGTTAAAATGTGCAGCAACACTGACTTGATCACTGCGTTCGTCTGACATGGGCCTTACTAGTAAGGTTGAGTCTGGAGTTAAAAAAATAAATTAAAAATGCCTTTGCGTTGATCTTTACAAAAATGGGTCGTCTAGTGTTTGTAATGCACAAGTAAACTAGCATTCAATAGTTCATCCATGATTTCCATTAGACCATTGTGGAAAGGCCACCATGTAATAAAATGTCACTTGCTCAGAATAAGTTCTATAGAATGCCTGCTCCTTGTTTTTCAATTTATTTCTTTGTGGCTTAGTGGGGTTGCATAGCAGCCATGCTTATTTCAATACTCTTACTGCAGAGTCGATGTTAGTGAATTCCCCCTTAAAAATGGGAAGATGAGGGGGTGTAACATTAGTTTGAGTTTTTCACTCCCCTCCCATAAGGTTGAAGGTGATAGTGATCCTTTAGTACCAGGTGCTTCTGAAGCAGATTCAGGAGGGTGGACTAGGCACTGGCAGCTCTGCTGTCCTATTCACAGGGAAGACCTGAAATACCCAAATTTTTATTATTTCCCTGCGCTTTTTAAAGCAGTATTCAAGTTTGTGCAGCTACTAGTTTAAAACCTAAGTTTTGTTATAACAAAGCCAAGACGTCAATACCTCACGATATTGAAAAAAAAAGTAATTTAAAAATGGCTGGAAACATGTAGAATACATGTTTCCAGCCACTTTTAAATAAAGTTTATTCAGAATATAGTATCAAAGAGTGACTATATAGAATAAATTTCATCTTCAGTAACCGTCTACTCTGGGGAGATTTCATGGAATTTGATCTTTATCCCAGTTAGTTGTTTTTTTAAACTAGCATCTTTGAGTGACCCGTGTTCAATCTTACACATAAATGGGAGGCAGCGTGGCCTAGTTAATAGATGCCTTATATTATTTATAGTGCCTTTGGGTTGGGACCCATATTGAACTCATGGGACAAGCGACTAATAGATAAATTTAAAGAAAAGGAAAAGGCTGAAATGTGCCAAAGTCTGTCTAGTTGATTAACCCCCTTCAGTGCTGAGCTACAAAACTGAACTTTGGTAGAGCACAAACACTACACCCATGCATCCTGTGCTGTGTCATACATACCATGCACCATTACACACAATGTAGGTTCAACACAGGGATGGGCAAACTGCAGGTCACAAGCTGCCCGCCAGAGTTGTGGCCCACCAAGACAGTTATAAAAATCTGCCTTGAACTGAGATTTCCTTTCCGTGCGCGACCGAAGATTTGTCTCGTTTTTCCACTAGGACGGTGCATGTGCAGACGTAGTGAGCCACATCAGCTGGCTGGAGACCGGGGCGTTCTACTCTAGGAGAGTGGCCGCTGGGCATGCAGCTTGGCCGCTCGCCTGGGAACCACCTGAACAGCGCGCGATCTCACGAGAACACAGCTTGTCAGGTGGTTCCCATCCCCGGCAAAGCTGCATGCCAGCGGCTGCTCTCATCAGGAGTAGAAGAACACCGGTGGACGCGGAGCCTGGGGCCACAGCAGAGGTGACCTGCCTGGGGGATATATATATAAAAGCGATATATATCCCATTTGGAGGGAATAAATATATATTTTTATTATTTGCAGGCTGTGATGAGAATCTCAACAAGCAATCTCCGGATTTAAAAATAAAAATTGTAGAAGTGTGATAGAATACGTTTGTCTCATTAAACGGGTTTAAAATTAAATGTGCTTGCAGCTATAGATCTGAAATTTGCACAATAGAATAAAACAACCATTTCATCATTTTAAAAGGTGCAGCCTTCTACTAACCTCTGCTCCCACAAAGTGGCCCCGAGCCAAAAACAAATACCCACCCCTGGTTTAACAGGGCCAGACACCAAACACCTACACTCTGTAGAAATTTGCACTCAAACCCAGTAACCTTTACCCTTAAGTGTAGGATTCCAACATTAGTGCAAGTTTGTGGCTAGTTACCTCACGAATGTTCTCACAGCGAATATATTCCATGAGCGGCTCTGAGAAAACAAAAATTTGAATGCATAAAAGTCAAGAACATTGTGACGTCGAGTAGCCCGACTGCTGTGACCAAGTCAATACATTTACAGATCAAGAATGCCACTGTGCCCATCTTGTTGCTCAGCTGCCCTGTTGACAGATTACCCCAGTTAAACATTTAACTGGTTTAAACACCACTAGAATGTCCATAAGGCTTGGCATTAGTACCAAAATTGGGAAAACCCCCACCCAGAAAAAAAAAAAAAAAAAAAGAACCATGTGAAAACTTTTAAATGAAGAGCCATGTACGGTGGGGTTCAAAATTATTCAACCCAATGCTGTAAAGGGTTTTAGGGAATTTAGTGTACATTTGTAATTGTATTCAGAATGAAATCCTACAAGGACTTTTTAAAGAACCATATGCAACTAAAATGACATCAATTGGTTTTGTAATACAGTAATAAATGTTTCTTTTGTGAATTCTTCATTGACACAAATATTTCAACCATAGGCGTGCGCAGCCTATTGCATTAGGGTGTGCACCCAAAAGCTCATACATACGAGACACACACCATTACTATCAGGGTTATTCAAAGAGATTCGAAAAGTCACCGCACGTTCGGTGACTTTTCGTTCTCTTCAATTCGGTTCCTTTTGCCGATCCCATTTCGGTGACCCAGGGAAAAGCTGCCGCAAACCTGACGAAAACTAACCGCAAAACCCACCGAATGCACGCCGAAAACCCCCAAAAACATCTGGATTAACCTGCTGAAAACCGGAGCTGAACGCAGCTGAGACCGCAGACGAGGGAGGTGAATAAATTAGCAAAACCGTTTGTATGAATCTGTGAAAATGAAACACTGTTTTTTCCGGTGGAAAAACTCAGCAATGTGCAGTGTGTATGAGCGTATCACAGAATCCACAGCAATAAAACCAAGCAATGTGCGGTGTGAATGAGCATATCACAGAATTCACAGCAATAAAACCAAGCAATGTGCGGTGTGAATGAGCATATCACAGAATTCACAGCAATAAAACCAAGCAATGTGCGGTGTGAATGAGCGTATCAGAGAATCCACAGCAATAAAACTCAGCAGTATGCAGTGTATGTGTATCACAGAATCCACAGCCATAAAACTCAGCAGTATGTGTATCACAGAATCCACAGCCATAAAACACAGCAGTATGTGTATCACAGAATCCACAGCCATAAAACTCAGCAGTAAGTGTATCACAGAATCCACAGGCATAAAACCCAGCAGTATGCAGGGTGTATCACAGAATCCACAGCCATAAAACTCAGCAGTAAGTGTATCACAGAATCCACAGGCATAAAACTCAGCAGTATGCAGGGTGTATCAGTGTATCACAGAATCCACAGCCATAAACCTCAGCAGTATGTGTATCACAGAATCCACAGCCATAAAGCTCTGTGTTTAAAAATATTTTGAATACACTATTAAAAAATATTTTTGATATATAAAAATTGCCCCCTCTCCTGCTCACCTTTGTTTTTTCTGCTTGCAGGGAGGGGGTTGAATATGTATCATTGGTGGTCCAGTGGTACAGAGGGGGGGGGGGGGTCGAGGAGGGGGAACCCGGCTGGCTGCATCTGATGGATAGTTGCCGGGACCCCTCATTTCCGCAGGCCTGGCGGCAGCCTCCGCTTCCCTGGTGGTCCCTGTGGTGCTGCACTGCGATCTGTGCATGGCGCACAGACCGCACAGCACATCCCTCGCTGACACGAGCGGCCGGCGATCGCTGATGACCTGTCACCTGACCGCCGGCGCTTACTGACTGTCAGAGCGCCGGCGGTCAGGTGACAGGTCAGAGATCGCCGGCCGCGCGGGATTTGCTGTGCGGTCTGTGCGCCATGCACAGATCGCAGTGCAGCACCCCACGAACCACAGGGACCACCAGGGAAGCGGAGGCTGCCGCGAGGTCCGCGGAGTTGAGGGGTCCCAGCGGCTATCCATCGGATTCGGCCAGCCGGGACCCAGAATGTGTCCCGGGCCGGCATTAGGGTGTGCCTAGGCACATCCGGCACACGCCTATGATTTCAACCCCTTAAAGACTACCACTCTGAAGAACAGAGGTTCATTCAAGTGTTTTCAATCAGGTATTGAAAATACCTGTGGATGTCACGGAGCAGCAATAAAGCATAAGCACCAATTAGGCAGCTTTAAAATGCCTGTGATACTCAGCTCCTTCTAGACATTTACTGGTGTGGTTACAAACATGGTGAAGTCAAGAGAATAGTCCAGGAAGACAAGAGAAGAGGTGATTAGTCTTCACAGGAAGGGCAATGCTATAAGAAGATTGCAAAGATGTTAAACATACCAAGAGAGACCATAGGAAGAATCATTCACAAATTCAAGGCAAAGGGCACTGTTGAAACGCTACCTGGTCGTGGCAGAAAGAAGATGCTGACTGCAGTATGCCAAAAGTCATGTGGACAAACCACAGAAGTTTTGGGATAGTGTTCTGTGGACTGATGAAACAAAATTAGAACTGTTTGGGCCCATGGATCAACGCTATGTTGAGGAGGAAGAACAAGGCCTATGAAGAAAAGAACACCTTGCCTACTGTGAAGCATGGCGGGGGTGGGGGGGGGGGTCAATCATGCTTTGGGGCGGTTTTGCTTCTGCAGGTACAAGGAAGCTTCAGCGTGTGCAAGGTACCATGAATTCTCTTCAGTACCAGGAGATATTGGATGACAATGTGATGCAGTCCATCACAAACCTGAGGCTTGGGAGACGTTGGACCTTTCAACAGGACAATGATCCCAAGCATACCTCCAAGTCCACTAGAGCATGGTTGCAGATTAAAGGCTGGAACATTGGAGTGGCCATCGCAGTCACCTGACTTAAATCCGATTGAGAACCTCTGGTGGGACTTAAAGAAAGCAGTTGCAGTGCGCAAGCCTAAGAATGTGACTGAACTGGAGGCTTTTGCCCATGACGAATGGGCGAAGATACCCGTAGATCGCTGCAAGACACTTGTGTGAAGCTATGCTTCACGTTTAAAAGCTGTTATAACTGTAAAAGGATGTTGTACTAAGTACTAAGATTGAATGTCACTTTGGGGTTGAATAAAACTAATGATGTGAGCACAGAAAAGACATTTGTGGTTATTTCATTATAAATGTTATGTTATATTTGTCTGACCTACACGTACCTCTTTGATCAAAATCAATGTCAAACTGGCCAAAACACTCAATTTCAGTGGGGGTTGAATAATTTTGAACACAACTGTATACCAGAGAAGGGGAAATGATTATTCAGGACAAAGTGGGAGACAGCAGTAATAAACTGGGATAAATTTAAAAAAAAAAAAAAAAAAACACATCCAAGAAGTCACAGCAGCACCTTGTGCCTCTAAGCTGCATCATCATTTACCCTGTAGTGTAGGGAGATTGAGGCGGTAGTGTTCCCCAGAAGCACACAAAAGGTCACAGTAGGTGACCAAAGCTGGTGGGGTTGTGGACACAGGTCTTCTAGAAGCCCAATAGGCTTGTCAGTCTGAAATCCACTCCGACCAGATTGAGGAGGGATCAGTGTAATCTTTCAGAAAGCCCTTACACAAGCAGGTTTTGGACAGCCTAGTAATTTTCAAATCTTTAGGTGGAAAGCCTGCCCAGATGGCAGTCTATGGTTGTCGCCAGCTCAGAATTCATGTCCACATATTTGTTTTGCAGTGTCCTATCCAAGAGTATCTCTATATAAAATGCATTTGTAACGCGTCCATGGCCGTCCCATCTGCAACAGGAGGGTCAATTGAGCAGCTGTGATGGGTGCACGCACAGCTGACTGTAAGATCACAGGAACAGGACCCTGTGAGCTGTTGACAGAAATAGCATGGGCTGCAAGCTGGCGGTGTGCTGTGCAACTCAAGGGTACTGTGCAATACATTTCAGTGCAGGCCAGTTAGTGTGCTGTGCAGGCCGGGCAGTGTGTTATGCTGTCGGTGTGCACTTTCTGCAGGCTAGGCTGTGTGCCGTCGGTGTACTCTGCGTGCAGGGGGCGGCGCTGTGCCGTTTCTGGCCTCCACAGGTGGTCATGTCACTGTCGGTAGATAGCACACACACATGCCGAGACAGGAAGAGGTGGTGGTGAATCCACGTCTCCGGGTGGAGGAATCTGCAGGATCCCACCATGGCAGCCAAGGTAGACTGACAGTTTCTGGGAGCACAGAGCATCATGGAGGGGCAATGTGAGCAGTCTAGAGGTGGGGGGGGGGGTCTCGTCTCATACCCCATTGTGCCGAGTGCCAGGCCAGCTACTGACAGGATGAGTGGGGGCTGACTGGAGCCTTGGGACAATAAAGAGTTAAATGGGGCAGGAAGAGGGGCATACTGGCTGCATTCCTGATGGGCTGCTGCCCTGTGGATGTCCCAGCGACCTCCCGGAGTATATTTCCCCGGCATCTACCTCCTACTTAAAAGTTCTGACTTAAGCCTTCTGACAGATGCTTTGACGTTTAAAGCCTCTGAGTCAGAACTTTAAGCCGGGGACAAACTGCTCTGGGAGGTCACTGGGACATTGCTTGGTTCCGTGAAACTCCGCTGTATTACTTCGGCAGTTGGATGCGTGCACACGCAGCCAACCGCCGCTGTTTGCGCGTGCATGTGCAGAAGGGTTTTTTGGTGACGGACACACCAGCCCTTACTGTATTAGAGTATAGATGCCTTGGTTACTGGAAATGCTGGCTTTGTACAACTACCCTTCAAAGAGCTTGAAAAGAAAAAAAAAAAGGTCCCTGCCTCCAATCTGGGATTTCAGTTAATCCCTGCTAATGAAGGTCATAGAAAAATGTCGGCAGATAAGAACCTTACGGCCCATCTAGTCTGCCCAATTACATGGATACTTTACCTGGATTTATCTTTTGTTTAGGATAGCCTTATGCCTATCCCATGCTTGCTTAAATTCAATTACTGTTTTGGCCTCTACCACTTCTACTGGAAGACTGTTCCATGTATCCACCACCCTCCGTAAAATAATGCTTCCCGATGTTACTTTCAGGAAGCATTATTTTACTGAGAGGGTGGTGGATACATGGAACAGTCTTCCAGTAGAAGTGGTAGAGGCCAAAACAGTGATTGAATTTAAGCAGGCATGGGATAGGCATAAGGCTATCCTAAACAAAAGATAAATCCAGGTAAAGTATCCATGTAATTGGGCAGAAAGAAATATAAAAATGTCGGCAGATGAGAACCTATGTTTCTATTATATTGTGCCCTCTGGTGACATTCATTAGCAGGGATTTACTGAAGTCCCAGATTGGAGGCACGGACCTTTTTTGGATACAAATTCCCCCTTGCCAGAAAGACAAAATAAAAAGTTGACCCAATTCAGTTAATATTCGTATGAATGCTTTTCTGAGCAATGGTGACGAGAGCCAAAAGGAATTGTCTAGATGCTTTGACAGTTTTCAATGTAGAAACCCTCAAATTTTGGCAGTGATTGCAGAGACCCAATTTAAGAGAAAGTTTTGGCATCTGAACAGTCCTTATTCCACAACCCTTTCCAACTAATGGTTCTTTTACATAGGTCTGAAACAAGTCTGCGTGGCCAGAAAATAGCAAGAGTCATGGTTGTTCAAGCAGGCTTAGATGTTCTTCATTCTTAACAGCTCGTGGAACTTTGGCTTGGTTAAGTGAAAGGACAACCTAGACAAAGGACTTTCCTTCTCAGTTTATTCTTGCACTAACATGCATGGAGCTCTTGGTACAAGTCACAGGTCATAATCCTCATGAATCTTTAGTTTTAGCAGATGCCCTCAGGTCTAATGGACAATGTGTTCTTCAGATTGGTTTCAGATGACTACTGCATTGCAAATATAAGGGGGGGGGGGGAGGAGAAAGTCACTGTCTAGCAACCTATAATCCCAACCAAGGGAAAATGGCTAGGGTTACCATTTTCCAATTTTGGCATCAGACATTGTGTCTATGGGAATTCTAGGGTGTAGAAAAATTTGATTCTCTGAATGGAAGGTTTTGGCTGCATGTGTCTTAAATTAATGCCTTTTATGAAAGTTTCCGGAAAGCAGCCAAATACTCATGCAACAGTGGGGCAAGACAGAGCATCAGTACAGCTAGACCACTTGTGTGACAAGTCTCATTTGTGAACAAAACGAAATTAAAGCAATTTCCTTGAAATTTGAAGATCTGGCTCAAATCCTACAGGTCCTTGTTGCAGTCGCTCGAAATAAATATGTCCAAGGGCAGACTGACAACTAATGGGGCCCCTGTGCCACGCTGATACAAAACCCCAAAATGCACATTGCTGTGTTAAAGAAGTTACTCAATTTTCTAAATAATTTTTAGACATGTGCACAGCACAAAATTTCGTTTTGAACTAATGGATTAGTCCTAAAATGCAATTTCGTTGCCAAAGAAATTAGTTCTCAGTTCTTTAGTATGAAAACTAATTTCATTCATCCAAAAGCCAGTGGATACAATTACTATTGTAGTGGCTCCTCAGAGGGCTGAGATCGCTGCTTGTTACAGTATCTAGCACAATGTGTCAGGCAAAGCTGTTACAGTAACTGACTGCTGACCAGTGCTCAGAGTTTCAGTAAAACTAATAATATTTTTATATATAAGGTTAGAACAATCTCATTTCCTTGTTTTACTGAAACTGAGCACTGTTACAGTTACTGTAACAGCTGAGCCTGATGCATTGTACTGAGAGATAATATAACAAGCAGCCGATCTCAGCGCTCACAGGTGCTGGGTTTAAAAGGGCTAAAAGAAAAAAAGGCTCCTCTGTAGAATGTATAGAACATCCTCCTGCATTAAATTAATACCCCTCTCTGTATAGAACATCCTACTGCATTGGCATGTGGAGGGTGCAGAACTTCTGAATGCAAGGTTTATCCAGTACAGGAGAGGGAACTTTTAAACTTTGTATCTCTGGGGGAGACACAGGAATATAAAAGCAGGGGAAAGGGAAAATATTAAACCAAAATCGGTCTGAAAGCTCAGAAGAGATGACTGGTGCAAATTGATTTTTATAATAAAATAAAGCACTTTAAATCCAGGGAAAACATTCAAATAAAATCACACTGAAGGCTCATAATAATGACAGTAACTGAGAGCTGGATACTAAATGTATCAGACGTAAAAAAACCTTTGTAACAAGCAGCACTGGGAGAGGAGAGGGACTTTATATAAAAACGTGCATTATAGATGAGGAAAGGGGGATAGTGCCCCTGGATAATATAAAATGTATCAGACCTAAGCCCCTATTATGCAGAGTGGGATGGGAGATCACACACGTTTTATAAAGTCCCTCTCTTCTCCCAGCACTGCTTGATAAAGGGGTTTTTACTATCCAGCCCTCCTCTGTCATTAGCTTTCAGTGTGATTTATTTGAATGTTTTCCTTCTCCAGCTGCTTTATCATCTTGTCTGCCTCAGACATGCAAGGGTTAAGTAAAGGTTTCCCCTGTGCTAGCCGTTAGATTTTTCGGGTAGGGGTTGGGAATGATTACGCATACAAACCTTTTCTGTAGCTTTGCGATGTTGCGTTCAATATTGGTCTATGTAATCTCACAAAAAGGACTGAAACTAAAATGTAGTGCATTTAGTTTTTTGTACTGAGCAGTTTCGTATCTTTTGAGTCATACTAAAACTAAATTATCCCAAAATTCGGACTAAAACGAATGCACGTCTAATAATTTTAACAAGTTAATAAAATCCACTCAGGCCCCCAGTGAACTGGAGAATCCATTGTGCCCCTCCAGACTTCCAAACGCCCACTACTCTACTGCAGTAGACACACATGGCAGCTTCTGCTGTGGCACAGTAGGTCCCTGTGGTACACATGGGAAACTGCCCATCACCTTTCAGGTTTAAAAAACTGGACATTACTGACCCCTGTACACAATGCACATTACAGAGCTCCACAGCAATAACAGTCAATGCTGACGTGTATGACAAGGCACAGAATCCACAGCAATACATCTCACAGTAATGTGCAGTGTGTATGAGCATAGAGCTCCACAGCAATGTACCTCACAGTAAACACTGGGGTGTATGAGCAGGCACAGGATCCACAGCATTGTTACAATAACAAGTAGGGTGCTGCATGTGTGTTTGGCCTCTTCTGCTGTGTACAGTGGTGTACAGTGCACCACGTGATGAAGGGGCGGCACCAGGGGGCTTTTGAAGAACATGGGAGGCAGGTGGTGAGTGTCTGAGCAACTGCAACACGCAGTCACTCGTTCAGTGAGTGGGGAAAGCAGTGTGCTGCTGAACCGGGCCCCCAACCTGCAGGCCCTCGTGCAGTGCCCCATGGATCAGTCAGTCCCTGAATAAAAGACAAGCCTAACCTGAAGCCATGAGACAGGTTTGTTAAAGTTTGACCACTGCATGTCTAGGACTGAGGGACTCCGATGCAGATGAGAATATAGGGGTCTAGACTTGTCCATTTGTCAATTTAGGCTGGGTGGGGAGGGGGGGGGGTCAGATGAGCACACTGATTAGAACGGATGAGATTGTGGTTACATTGTGTCCGTTCGTTTTGATGGATTGAGAAAATATAAAAAAACTATACAGGGGTTTCTCTAGGTCAGTCTAGCCATTTCACGTTGATGCCATTTTGGCTTCCGTGGCAACATGCGTTGTCCACACGTGAAAACGTGCTTCGTGGTCTATTGACTCCTTTGAAAAGCTACGATGGACCACAAACAATGCGGTCAAACGGGTGCAAAAAGTGCTCGTGACCCCAGCCTGAATTCTCTAAAAGAAATCCCTTGAAAGTGTTAAAGTGCAGATGCTATTGTACATAGACAGGTTGCCACAAATCTTAGCCTGTATACAGAAGCTAAAGTTGCGACAAGCAATCTTTGTGTGTCAAAGCTTCCCAATTAGACTGGGGGGGGGGGAGCGAAAAGTGGAGTTCTGGGGTCACTACTGTACAGGGCCAATATTTCAAGTTGTTTGAACCTTATGAAAACGGTTAATGTTAGGTTCCAATTTTAATCAGATTTTGCATTGCCAATCATGGATATTAAAACACTCAATTGTAGATGCTCCAGGGGCGTACCTAGAACATTTGGCACTGGGGGCCAATCCTATATTTGGTAACCCCAGCTTTAAAGTGTAACTAAAACCAAAAAAAATCACTTTAATGTTTTAAAAAAATATTTATTGCACAAATTGTATGTCAACTTGAAAAAAATGAGTGGGCATATTAAAAGGTCCGATTCACAGGGAGCAGCAGAATCTGCTCAGTCTCTTTGCCCCCCCCCCAAAGACGAACTGCCCCTCAGTGTTTGAGCAGAGGCTAAGCCAGTCCCACCTAGCTACACAGCACAGCCCCACCTCGTGTCCCAGAAGGATAGGTGCCACCATAGTGCGCGGGAAGTTGGTGCTGGCGGCCTGCAGATGATCTGGAGGAGCAGGGGGGGGGTGTGGTCTCCCACATGACACCCTGGCATGCTTTAGCATGTCTTGCAGGCGGCCTGCTACGCAGACGCACAAGTGGCTGCCTGTGGTGGATCAGGATTAGAAAAAAAAAACATTGCTGATAACCAGGAACGGCCTCAGGTCCCCCCTGCGATGCTCTACATTTACTGACACAGATGCCATTTCTGTCTGAATGCTAGTAATAAAAAGGACACATTTTACGTTGGGAAGGGGGGGGGGTGTAAAAAAAAAAAGTCAGCCCTCCAAATTATGCCTACCTGGCTCAGCATGAATTTTCCTAGGACCCAAGACTTCTTGGGAGGAGGTGGTATCTGAATTTTCTGTTGGCATCACAGCCCGCTTCCTACCCATTACCAATAGAGATCTCAGGCTTCAAAAAAAAGCACAATCTGGTGCACCAACAGATTTGCTTTTGGGCTACAGATCAGTAGATTAGGGGCACCTTCTGCAGCCCAAAAGGTTTAGCCCTGTGGGCCCAAGGGCTAAAAACGAGAGGGCAAACCACACATGCTGCTCAAACCTCAGTTTGGCAGTAGATTGCACCATCCACTGTCAAAAAAACCTAAAAGTATAATCATTTGAAGTTACAGTATTTTTTGGGGTATAAACCACATACTGAAGGGGTTAAATCTTACAGCTTCAGTAAACATTGCACAGGGTCCTCTTCCAGCAACAAGAATACTGTAAAGTAGAGGCATCTTTGTAATATCTTCATATAACTGCAGCAGAGAAAGGTTGTGAAAGAATTACGTAGTCTCCGGTACAGCCTTTGTATCGGCTCTCCCACTCAGGAACAGGCAACAACTGCTGACCTGGAAACCCCATTTAAAGTCAGACAACCAGGCCTGGACTCGCCATCGACATAGCCAGCTGCCTGGAAATGTACAGCATAAGCTGACTGAAGAGGGAGAGTGGTCGGCCATCTGGAGTGGCGAGCCCAGCGACTAAGCAGGGTGCCGGATATCCTTTGGCCCCTGATTAGGTCACACATGGTGCGCCGCCATCAGTGGGGAATCAAAAACACCAGCCAGCTCCCTCACAGGGTGTGCCCTGTGGGCCAGTCGGGATCCTTCCTGTGCCGAGAACGTCTCTCCTGGCTGCTCCCTGCCACCAGCACGCACCACTGCTGGGTTAGCCATGAGACCATAAAGTGGAGTGTTTGAGGGTGTCAGAGCTCCACAGTAATGTGTGCTGTGCATGAGCGTAACCGGGCTCTACAGCAATAAAACTCAGTAATGTGTGCTGTAGAAAAGTGGGCTGCTCCGTTCAAAATGCTCGGGCCTATATTTTGTCCCAGTCTGGGCCTGCAAACTACTATGCCCTTTAGTGGTAGACAAGTACAACACTATGGATCTACCAAATCCCCTTCTCTGATAACACTAGTTTCAAAACATGCAGTCCACGTGTCCATTAGGCACACAAAAACCTTAACTTGGGAGTTTGGTTAGACCAGGGGGGGTCAAAATTTCCACTCGCCTGCTCGCATTTGGGGAGTGGAAATTAAGGGTGGGCGAGTGGAGATGCACACGCAGGCAGCACGATAAAGTATATTGCGCTGCGTATTCCAGTGGCAGGTTTTTTTGGGCCGGCAGAAGCCACTTCCGGCGCGTTTACTGTCAGTCACTTTTCAGCTGGCGTGAAGGGACATCCAGCGTGTAGCAGGCAGGTTTGGAAAAAGGGAATTTGCACCTCCCTGTTGTGGCACTTTGAGGACCAATTGACTCCTCGCGCCGGATGTTTCCCATCTCTGGTTTTCATGCTGTACCCGGCATGCCCTCTATCTCTCCATGCTGCACTCTGATGCTGCTTCGGGGAGACCGGTTGAACCTCTTACTGAGAGTTTTGCTCGGCGCACTCGCCTGTTTGCTGTACCATGTAAACGGATCACAGGAAACTGCGCCGAGCAAACATCTTGAATCAGTAAGACGTTCATCCAGTCTCCCCAAAGCAGCATCAGTGAGTGTAGCATGGAGAGACAGGGCACGCTGGGTACAGCATGACCAGAGATGGGAAACATCCGGCGTGAGGAATCAATTGGTCCTCAAAGTGTCACAACAGGGGGGGGGGGGTGCAAATTCCCTCTCCCGTCCCCCTTTTACTGGTGTTACACGCTGGATGTCCCTTCGTGCTGCGCTCCTCCGGGCACAGTGTGAAGGTGGACTCAGCGTGCCTCAGCGAGTGAGGGAAGTGTGGATTATCCCCGCCCCCCTCACTCTACTACTCACAAGGGCAGGGGAGTGGGATTGAAAATTAAAGGGGGAGAGAGAAAGGAATTAAAGGGGGAGAGAGAAAGGAATTAAAGGGGGAGAGAGAAAGGAATTAAAGGGGGAGAGAGAAAGGAATTAAAGGGGGAGAGAGAAAGGAATTAAAGGGGGAGAGAGAAAGGAATTAAAGGGGGAGAGAGAAAGGAATTAAAGGGGGCCCTTGGGTCATAATTTGTGAAATGGTGGCGTAGGCGTTTGAGGTTCAGCAAAATTAAATATATTTATAAAAGAAAGATGAGGGATACGGAAGGGGCAAAAAAAAAAAAAAAAAAAAAATGGAAGTATCGCACACGAATTTTAATCGATTCATCTGTATTAGCATCCAAGGGGTAAAACTGACTATGGGGGGGGGGGTCTAACTTCTTATGATAATCTGGCATACGAACAATTCAGAGTATTTCGGTTCCACTTGATCTATCGGATGCATAAACACCAAATTAATTGGGTCCTAAAAACTGATGGTGAGGAGTCTGTACCAAATGGAAGATGTATACCCAGACATCAGATCCAAGTAATCTGTATCTGGCGTCTGATGTCTGGGTATACATGTATCTGGGGGTCTTGGTCTGGTTAAAGTTATTTATTTTTGTAACTTTATTCTGAATAAAACCTTTAAACAGTGTAATTTCATAAGATAATTTAAGAGAATGTGTTTAGGGGTGGAGTTCAGAGCAGGGTAGGTGGGGCAACTAACTTTTAAGGTCTGGCTAGTAGCTTGGGACTTAAAATTTTGTGCCCTGGGGTGGACTACCTTGGTCCCAGGTCGCATTCTTGTCCTGTGGCTGGAGAACTCACTAAACCAAGCATAATCCTGCAGGCAAATTGGATCTCCTTAACTCTTGCTGCTCCTCTACACCTGGAGACTCCGACAGCTTTTCTGTTGGAAGCTCTCCCTCAGGCTGCACCCTTTTACAGTCTTCTGCAAGACAGTCATCAGAAGAGGTGCCAGCTGCTCCCCATCTGGCATTAAGAGGTTCTCCAAACCCCAATGGTGTCGGAGATACAATAGGTCACCGACAACGCACAATCTGGCCATTTCCAAGGGCGGCTGCATGACAGGTCCGGTCTTTCTGAACTGTCCTCAGAATCCAGGCAGGTCCCACACCAAAATTTCTAGTGCAAACTTTGTCACCATCAGATGTCTTAGCATTTTGACGATCAAGCCTTTGTGTCAACGTTTTTTTCCTGCATCTGACCTCTAAAATCTGCATGGATTAGGTCCAAGATCGAATGCAATTTTCTTACAACAGCTCTGCAGGAGATTTTTCCAGATGTTTAGTTACAAGAGAACTCAGTCAACAACGCTCTAGCCAGTCTGACCTCAAATGGAATCTGAGCAGCCCAAAAAGTTTAACCCTTTCACTGAGGCATTTCACCGCTGTGTGCTGAGCTAATTTTTACCGCTTTCGTTCGTTTAAATGCGATTTGAAGCCACATTTTATTATATGGCCCAGACATTATATATTGTTCTTTCCAGCAGACTCGGCAGATTCATAATATATCATAGCATTAGTATATGTATACATCATGTCCTGCCTGTATATTGTAACAAAAATATGCAATAAAAATTTAATTTTTAATCTGCAGCGTGTAAAGTGTTTGTCACATTTTATCACATGAACATTTGCGGTTATATTTCCTATGGGGTGCGCTTGTACAAAAAGTAGAAATGGGGACTTGATTTTTAGCAAACACACCCCATAGAAAAAAAATTAGTGCATCATCATTGTTCACATTATAATTGAAATGTGAACAATATTGCTGCATTAAGTTTTTTTTATTTATTAATTTTTTACTATTATTTTCAGTTATGGAAATGAAATCATCGCACATGGCGCGATAGTCATTTAGGTCGAGAGGAGCTTGACTTCGTCTGAGGAAGCTGAAGTCAGAACGCCGTGGGACCCTGGACAAAGGCAAGTATCTCCACCAGGGGACCCGCACAGCTGATGACGTGTGGGGCACGTCCTCAGCATGTAACGTGCGTCAATGAGGACGTGTCCCACACATCCTCAGCAGTGAAAGGGTTAAATGTCTGTGCTGCCCTGTCGGCCAGTCCATTGGACACTGCATGTTAAAAGGTGCTGTGGTTCGTGTCTGGCCATAAACTCTTGGAAGTCCATACTTGCAAAACTGCCATTGTCTGACACCACCATGTTGACTAAAAAACTGAGACATTGAAACGTTACTGTGGATTTAACGGGTACTCTAGAGTAAGCATCCATCAAAAATTAAATATAATATAAATATAATATAAATATAATATAAATATAATATAAATATAATATAAATATAATATAAATATAATATAAATATATATATATCATTTTACCCATCCATGGGCCAGCATAAATGAATTCTTCATTGGAGGTTTGGTACTTCAAGATTGTAAAAGGGTGCACACTGGGGAGAATTGGATTTTCTTGGCACAAGTTCTCACCATTCCCTCTATATAAATTGGCATCCATCTTCAGCCACCATACAGCTCTGCGCCAGTCCTTTCATTCGGAAAATGCCTGGATGATTGGTGTGTAACTGTTTCAGTAGGTCTGTCAGGCTGGGGGGGGGGTGGTATGACTACTTGGGCACCCCACAAGACAACCTGCCTGCACACGAAGTTCCTTTCTGCACAAGCTTAACATTTATCCACTCTGGCCATCTGAGGATGAACTAACCCGTGCCAAAACAGTAGCTGTCCATTTCCTCACCTGTTTGGCTTTAAAATCAAAATGGTATGCCACTTTCTGCCAATAGAAGTACTTGCTCTTCCTCAGCAGAAGTCTCTGCCACTGGCAACCGGCCCAGGCCATCAGCATTTTGATGATCCTTTTCCTGCTTTGTACACAAGGGAATACTCATGGCCTCACCCTGCATTCAAAAGATGGGCTGTGACGTTATGTGGATATATGATGTGGCACCTCCTTCAGTTCATTAAATAATGAGATCAGTGGTGTATGGTCTGTTACAAATGGTAAATGGTCTCCCATACAAGTATGTGAAACTTCACAAATAAAAAAAATAAATAAAAAAAAACACAGCAAGGCCCTCAGGGAATAAATTTCTGCTGAATTTAGGGTACTCTGGCCGATCTGTACCATCCTCCAGCCTGTGTAACACTGTACCCATGTCATAAGGGGAAGCGTCATGAGCTAGGATAATGGGTTGACATAATGCACCCAACTGGAGAAGATTCTTGGAAATTTTTAAAGGCCTCTTTTTGCTCACAACCCCAGGTCCAAATTGTACTAGTAATGTAGACAAAACTCAGGAATTTATGGTAAAAAAAAATAAATAAAGTCAATAGGCCCAAGTAGGCCTTTAGTTCACAAGCGGTGTGGGCACTTGTATGGCCTGGACCTTTTCCGCAACTAGCTGCACACATCTTGTGACCCAGAATATTAAAAAAAATTCCCAGTCCATTTTTTTTGGGGTTTTTTTAAGCCAAGAACACTCCTCGCTGGCCCCAGTAACTAAAATGTAATCTAGACTGTGACATAGGGAATGTTTTGTAAGATGCCCTCCATAGGGTGTTGGAAAATGGCTGGGCTTGACGGCAGTCCAATGTACACAACCCTTGTGTATTTAGTGCCGTCAGAGCACAATCTGCTGATACATGACTCCAGTGGAGAATTTGTGGCCTCCCAACTGAGCAAACAATTCTTCCACTTTATGAATAGGATATTGCTCAACATGGATGCTCGGTTTACCGAGTTGGTAATCTCCACAGATGTGAATTTAACCATGGGGCTGCCCATTCTAAAAATTGTACGGTTCTATAAATTCTCATCTACCAGTCTCTGCCTCCAGAGGTTTGACAGCAAAAAGGTATCCGTTGCGGCTTATAAAATCGTGGTTGGGCCTCCGAGTTCACATGAATTTTAGCTGTGGTGCCTTTCAGCGGACCTAGCTCTTTGAACACCTCAGCGTGTCTGTCTAGAATGCCGACCAAATTTAGTGTTGGACCGACTTACTATATTCACCAGTTTGGGGTGGGGGGGGGGTAACTAGTTTAAGTCTTACAGCCTGCTTTGCCACAACAAATTTGGCCCAGCCCCTTCAACCACCATCATAGTTTTCCTCTTTTCTCCTGACACTGCACTGTTCCTATAACCTGACCTAACAAGCATCTTCTCACCTGTATACATTTAACATCAGGTTGCACGGTTCCCACTCTGGTATGTCTATCTTTTTCCATAGCTTTGAGTATTGCTTTTTGCAAATCATTTTAAAAGGCCACATCCTGTGTCTACCTCAAAATTCGATGTCCATGCCATTACTTTTAAAACCTCTGTAGGAGAGGAGCCACTTCAGGCATGTTATGAGAGACTATTGCATTTATGTCACCATCTTCTGACTCACATCCTCACTAAATGTGAGGTACCTTTCACCTTTTCTCTTCCCCCCCCCCCAACAGTCCTTGAAAGAGGGCCTAGTAATCCTGCATCACAAGCTTGGATTTGCATGCCTGCCTAATGTGTCCCATTTCCCACATTTGTGGCATGGTTCCATAATGAACTTTCATACAGTCCCAGAACCCCGCACATAGGCTGGACTGTACTAAAACCTTACCCCGCTGCTATTACTCATGTAAGCTATTTGTCTATGTTTTGATGTTAAAAGTGGTGGTTTGTGGGGGCGGAGCTAGCTGTTGAACTGAGTGGTTGCATGCTTCAGAGCTCCTCTGAGAATCTGTTTTCTATTGCTGAAATTCCTCTGATTTATGGGCTAAAACCAGGTTTCCTGGTGAACTTGAGATCCACTGCTGTCCCTGGACTCCGGTACTGCAACTCGCCGGGTGATAGACTATGTATTTCTGGGCGGACAGGATCTGGGCCTAGTGCGGCCTAGTCAGAGCAGTCTTCTTTCTGGAGCCGGGTAGTTTCCCAAAGGTCAGCACAGCCATTTCTCCTGATTACTTCCCGATACACAGCGGATGGGTAAGAAATTGCAGCCCCGCCGGGACGTCTCGGAGGGCCCTCGTCAGAGGGATATCAGAGACTCCCTGTACAGCAGCAGACTCTCCTGTGGTACGGTCCCATCACCGATGCTCCCTGCAGGCTATGGCTCCTCGGATGAGGATGAGGATGATGGTTCCTGGCCCATAGATACTGCAGCAGGAATAGACTGGCTGGCTCCGTTGTCACGGGGAGATCGCACAGAAACTGAGGAAAGCAGCGGCTGCGGCTTCATGTGGGGTTGTGGGACCTGCTGCAGGCCCTGTACAGGGTCCCTCTGATGGAGATAGAATACCCTCACCCAGTGGCATGGAGGTATCGCAGAGGTGCGTACTTTTGCCAAGGGAGAATGTGATCCGGGAAACTAATGCCTCTGTGGGGACAGAGGCCTCTTTGGAGGCCTGTCCTCCTTCCTTGAAACCCTGCACTGTTGCTACCCCTACTACAGAGAGATGACGCTCGTCCCACCACGATGGGAGACTACCGCCGGTTTATATATCAAATAAAATCCCTGTGGACGACGAAGGTGTCTGGACTGCGGTCCGAAGTTGCGTTGGTGCGCTGTCAAGTGGTGGCAATACAGGCTCAGACCTCGGATGTGGCTGCGGAGCAGAATATACTTACATCGCAAGTTGACACCTTACGATCCCAAGTTGACTTACTGACACGCTCGGTGGAGGCCCTCGAATCTAGACACCGCAGACGCAACATACGAGTCCGAGGTGCCCCGGAGTCGGTGCCAACGTCTGATTTGCTTTCCTATGTAAATCGCCTCGCTCACCATATAATAGGATCGCCCCCCAATGTTTCAGAACTGTTGGTCTCCGCCTCACGGACCCGTAAGCCCGCGACGGCCCCCAGAGATTCCACGAGAGATATTATTGCGATTGCCCGGGACGTAGCGACTAAGACTCGGATTATGTCAGCTCCTGGGGCCAGGATGGCGGAGAAGTTTGAAGGGGCAACGATGTCTCTATACCAAGACCTACCGTTTGTCACACTGCTGGCGCGACGTCGCTTCCGACTGGTGACAGGGTTTCTCCGTCTTAAAGAGGTTCCTTACCATTGGGGGCTGGCTGGCACGCTCGTGGTGACCCATGGGAACATACCATGCATCATCTGACCCGGCCGAGGCTTGGCCGATGCTAGCCAGTATTGGCTGGTCTCAGGATCCGGCGACTACTTCACCAGGGTAATTTTCTTTTTGTCTAGGACATTACCTGTTGCTTTTTCTACTAGGACTTGAGGCAAGGTTACCCCGCATACGCTTGGTTTAGCCAGTTCTTTTCAAGTTCTTCGTTGCGCGAGAGATTGCTCCCCCTTCCCCTCCCCCCCCCCCTTTTTTGCTATTTTGGCATTTTTGGGCTGTACAGAGGAGTATCCGCGGTCGCCCTGGCCTCGTGACTAATTCACTCCTTGGCCTTCCCCACGGTCCTTAGGCTACGAGGTTTGTGCCGGGAATGTCACTTTTTGGCCTTTGCCATATTATAATTTATTTTTTCTCTGTATTATATAATTTTTTTTAAAAAAAAAAAACATTTTCTCCTTCTCCCTCCTCCCTTTTAATACGATGCGTATTCTAGTTCTTTTGATGTCCTTCTCCTGCTCCCCCCCCCCCTTATTATGAGACATATTGGGCACTTTGAGTATGCTTTTATTTCTATGAGTCTGTCCTCTATCAAGGACAGGTTAGCCCTTCAGCGTGTTCTTGCAGATGACTCATGACCATTGGTAGATGTTTAATTTATACCGATGCCCTGTATTTACTTAGATGGCTTTATGCGGCCCTGCGTGGCCACTTTCTCAATGCTGGTTTTTTGTCTGACTATGCAAAACTTCTAAAATAAAGAATTTAAAAAAAAAAAAAAGTGGTGGTTTGTGAGACATTCTTCCCCTCCCCCCAATCAGCACATAATCCCAATGCTTTTTAAGCCGGTCCCATATGTTCACTGGGTTCTGACACCAGGGGAAGCCTGGGGTTGAAAGCATGAGCTGGGTTTGAAACCCCACCCAATCACAAGCCAAGGAGCTAGACGGGCCAACCAATCCCATTCCAGGACTGCACAGAATTCATTTTTAATGGAAACCTCTGCAAAAACTTTAAATCGCGGAGCCCTGAAAACACTTTGATCCAGCAGGGTGCTCTTAAGTTTAGAGGTCCCCCTCAGGGGAGCTACTGTTGTGATTGTCAGGAGAGCCCCATCGGGAACCCATGTTGCTGAGCCTTTCTTGGCCCCAGCAGCGCACACAGCAGCAGCTGGCCATGTGGCATCAGCTGGGGGGGGGGGGTAACTGCTACACGCTGCCATCCTTGTCCAGCCTGCAGATTTGGGTGTTTTGACTGACACCATAGGGGCCCGAGCTATCAAACGGTACCCCCAAATTGCTGCTGCTTCCCTGGAATCCCCGCAAACAAGGACCCTAGCTCTGTATGACTGCAGGTAGTTAGGTGATACCAAGTACTATGCAATGGGAAAGACAGGATAACCAATATACATGCAAGTTAAAACACAGAACAGTATCAGAGAAGCCCCTGCTCAAGAGCTTACAATCTGAGAGGACCTGGAGAGCAGGCTGAATGGGGTGCCGAGATGTCTGGGGGGGAGGGGGGGCGGAAATGTTAACTTATCCGATTCTGAACCAAATAAAAAGCAAGCCATGTGAAATGGCCAGTGAGATTTTGCTTAACCCAATATGAAGTGTTGTCTGCTTTATTGAGAGAAGTTAAGATCTCACATTGTTCCAGTGCTGCGGGGAGAATCGGGGAACGGACCTGCTCTCGTTACATACGTTGGCCGCATTAATTCCCTTAGTCCATGTTCTGCCCCCTCCTATCCTCCAATCACACCATATGCATCACCGCCTGTACCTTGTGTGACCTTTGAGCCGGTGATTCGTCATTCCCAGATAGTCGACTATCACCTGACATATTAAGGGCCTTTTCAGAAGGTTAAATCCATGTCCAACAAAATCCATCTCTGCGTTCTGTAGTTATTCACTCCACACCAGCCTGTCACGCACCATTTGTTGAAGATTATGCCCATACTCCGTGATGTGCCATCTTTTTCAACTGCGCCAATCTCAGCCACGGTCTGTTTTCCACTTGGATGAATTAGACTTGCATCTCTATAATCCAAAACCAAGTGAGATTGTACAATGGGCTTTGAGCACAAATGGCAAGATCCTGATTTGTCCTGTGACGCCAGCTGAGAACATAACTTTTCAAACTACTTGGACACACTGACTCCATTTAGCACTCCTTACCTGCATCAGTAATCTCATTCGCTTGAAGAGAAAAATAAATTCCAACATTTCTATGTATTATTTCCTCCCATGATTGCAACTCAGTCAAAAGGGACAGTTCCCACAAGTGCAGTCATCCCGTCTCAAACAACTTTGAGATTTTTTTTCCCCTTTTATGTAGCTTATTTTTGACTGCCATGTAGACTCTGAACTTTCACACAAGTCTCCCAATACACACCGGTTTATCCTAGTTGCCAATTATGTAATATCTCCATATAACTGAGACAAAGGTTGTGGAAGAATTCCTTATTCTCGGTACAGCATCTGTATCTGCACTCCCTCTCAGGAACTGGTAACAACAACCACCTCTGACCCAGAAACTCTTTACATTAACAGGCAAAACAACTATGCCCTCTAGTGGTAGATAACACTATGATCTACTACACGCTTGCAGAGGTTCACTGGGGCCTAGGTTATCCTGCTTGTTGGGTCCTTCAGCTGTCTCCATCTTAAACCCTTGAGTACAAAAGGTTAAAAAGCCATCATGTTTGCCAAATTTAGGATTGAAAACACCTCCATAGTGCAAATACCAAACATGCATTGGCAGCCTACTAGATATTTGTATAGCTGCACTGGGCTTAAATCTTAGACAGCTATCCGGCAACACATGGATGCTTTAGAGTTGCTCTGCATTAAAACAGTGGATTTACTCCATCTGCAAATCTTGACATGTCCCAGCATTTTGAGCCCTTCCAGCAAGTAAAGTGAATTGTGCTAGCTCCCACTAGTCACCTCTGGCTCCTGGGAGGTGACAAGATGTACCAATGAGGATTTGCAACACTTTACAAAACTTACTCAAATGTTAACATGCAACTACAAGATCACAATAGGAGCTAGAAAGTTATTTAAAATCATAGTGATGCTTACAATGCTGTCATTTAAAAAAGCATAAGCCTGGGGTCCTGGAGACTGCCCTTAGTGCAGACTTGCAATTTCAATGCACCCCACATTGCCTAGTGATTAGCCAGATTCTTTAAGAGTTGGATTTGCAAGACAGCCTCACACTGCACCCCAGGAAACACCTATCGATGCTTACTCAAAATAACATGCTTAAGAGCAACAGTTCATGAATGCTTCATGTAAACTCCAAGTATTCCAATCCAAATATCCTCAGTGCTTTCCTGATCAACTCTACATGTTGCAACTCTGCAGGAACTGGGGGTCACGTACCACCAAAATGCAGATTAGCCAATTTTGAAGCATTTTTATTGAAGACTTGTATTCAGATATGGCTCCAAAAGGAAGATTTAGTTTAGTAATTTTAGCTGCATTACATGACACTACAGAAAATGAATCTGAATACAATACAGATCTAAACTTCTGAAATTGAAGATCTCCCAAGCCAACAACTTGTGAATATCCGTTCTAATGAAGCACAACTATTTTTAACAACAGCAAGCAGATAAGCATATGAATATCTGTTCAGGCAAAAACCGATCCAAGTATTTCTATACCATACTACTTTAGGGCCAAGTTTAAAAGCCAATTGCATCTAGACAGGAACTTTCAATTAGCTAAGGGGAACTTTCAGAAGCCGAAGAGGCGCAAGGGCCTGTGGCAATAGGTGTACTAGTAGTAATCATCCAGGCTCCCAATGTAGAGTCCTTTGAAGTGGGCTCACAACTGCCTGGCAAGGATAAAAGTAACCAATGTGGAAGTCATCAATCCAGGTGTGAATAGGACCGCAATATTTATAGATTTTTTTTTTTTTTTAAATATAAAAAAGGCACTAGGATCAACTCCATATGTTAAACGCAATGTCATTGAAAAGTGTTAGTGCTTGGAGCCTCTTTGTTGATATGCCATAACATTGGATCATCAAGTGATTAACAAAAGCTGAAGAATGGAGTATTTCACTGGAAAAGATTGAATCTTCTGCTATTCAGTATGCCCGATCTGCTATGGTCAAGAAAAGTGGGGACCAGCCTTCTTTCCTCAAACAATGCCCAATCTTCCTGTACTGTTCACACCTGGATTGATGACTTCCCAGTTTTATTAATCTTTGCCGACCAGTTGTGAGAAAGCTGCAAAAGGACTCTGCATTGGGTGCTTGGATGATTACTACTTGTAACCTTATTGCCACGTCTCTGGCTTAAAAGTCCTTTAGCCAATTGAAAAGGGCCCGTTTAAATTAAATTTCAATGATTGGTATACATTTGTATCAACAAATTTGTTCATACCCTCAGGATTTAACACGTATTTTAAAAGCTACAAAAAAAATGTTAAGATATTGGTAACCGAATACTTTCAAAGGGTTTTTCGGTTGAAAGCAGTCAAAATGATTGTCTGGCTCTAGTGTTAAAGCAGGTTTCTGATAATGAATTTCTCAGCAATGCACATCCCTAAATAATTTTGTATCGATTTGAAATCTTCAAAAATCTATTTGAATCACTAAATAAAACCAATTAAGCAACATTTTGCTGTTAAAATTTAACCCTATTCTTTTAAGCGGTGTCAGATTTAGTAGGAGTCTATGAAACAAATTTGTTTCACTGTTTTAAATTAAGATCAATGCGATTACTCAAATTTCTTTCATGAAACGTGTAAAACAAAATAAATTTGTTCTATACCATTTAGTTTTGTAGGGATTCGTTATTTCGGAAGTACAGTTGTGTTCAAAATTATTCAGTTATATTTGATTCTGAACCAATAAGACAGAAGACAAAGACAAGAAACAATGCATTTTTATATGTTGATGGATTATCATTGTGTTGTCTAAGTGATAATTCTGTATATTTTATTATTTTTGTTGTTTGGTTACAATTAATATTGTTCAAATTCCATGAAACATTTATTGGAGATCACATCCAATTAAAATTAGTTAATGTATTTAGGAACATATAATTTAATGTACTGTACTTCCGAACTATGAATTATCAAATTTCGTTCCAAATTCCAAATTTTTCTGAAGCGAATGCACATCTCCAGCTTCTGACCCATTATTATTTCCAGGTTATATGATAGGCTTGCTGCTTGACTTGGGGGGGGGGGGGTGCAAGAAGCCCAGCTGTGATATGGTCTTTCTATACCACACAATTCTCTCTACCACCTACCCTTTTCCCAATTAATTGGAAGCAAAGGCGTCAGGTAGTTCACGCTCATGTTACCATTTTTCATGGCACTGGTTTCTCCCCCTCCCCCCCTTCTCCAAAAGAGGCTGACGTCAAACAAGTTTATCGAGAATTAGCAATAATAGTACCCTGCTCAGTTACAATATGGTTTTTAGCTAGGTGGCACGGTTATAAGGCTATGCCATATGCAGATCAGACTGGCATCATCCAAAAGTTGCTGCCTTGGCATTTCAGTTCTTGCCACAGCAGCCTCTGCATGAGAGGAAACAATCTGTTAATTGTTAAATGCAGGGAATGTTGCATACCCAATAAAGTGCCTTGTGGAATATATGGTTGTGCTGGGTTCCATCCTTTACCTGTCCCTGCAAAAACTAATGCAATTCTCCAGCTATTTTAAAATGTAAACAGCAACATGTTATTCATCTGGCAATCCTAGGACATCCTTTAAGAGCAATGTCATTTTCCAGTAAAAACACTTTGGTCCGTGTTTTGCTTTGGAACACTTGTGTCTGTATACCAATATGGCTTTTAAACTTTACAACAACTTGTGCCAGAGATACTGATGTGAACGGAAACAAGTTCTTGCCTTCCAATGAAACCGCCCTATCACTGCTCGAGATTGTCTGCCACAAGTATAATGCCAATTGGCTGTATAGAAGGTAGAGTGCATGGCCCATGTGATCATTCCAGCAAGTTGACACTTCCAGCATAGTATTTTGTAGCAGCTGCTGCCGCCGCTCCCCCAAACAGTTAAGCAATGAGTACGTAAGTTCTCATACAACAGGACTGTCAAACCAAGGTTTTGCCATTTGTGCACTGGTTAATGGATAGTGTTCCCAAATCACCAATTTGTCCGAGTCCTGCCTATCCCTCCCCAGACTGGCAAAAAAACAAGATGCCAAGCTGAAAGGGGGAGAGAAACCAAAAAACACCCACCATGTTGCCACAAGCAATTTGCGCTCACACTTAACCAATGACTTAACGGTTCCATCATAAATGCATTGACTTTAAAGACCCTTGGTCTTTAGGCTGGGTCAGACGAGCACACGGTAATGGATGAGATTGTGGTTACATGGATTTCAGTTTGATTGCTGTAAAAAAAAAAAAAAAAAAAAAAGCGTATGCAGGGGTTTCTCTGTCAGTGTAGCTTTTTCACGAGGTCTGTTGCAGCATGTATTGCCCGTGCGTGAAAAAGTGCATACGTGATTTGTGTGTTCTTTACGGACCCCTTTGAAAAGCTACGAGGGATAGCAAGCAGTGCGGTCAGACAGATGCAAAAAGTGCTAGTCTGACCCCAGTCTTTTTGGAGTTTAAACCCCTATGCAGAAGCGTTTGGCTACTTCTTGCAGTAGACTACACTACTGCCTATAGTTGGCAGCCAGAAACATACAGTTCTCTGCATCATCTAGAAGGCTACACCATTCTCAGTGGCGTAGCGTGGGGGGGGGGGTGCAGTTTTGCCCCGGGTGCAGTTTTGTTAGGGGCGCATCATTTTTGAAATTATGCGCCCCTAAAACTTGTGGCACGACTGACCCGCCGGGCCCTCGGGTTGAGGGGACCCAGATGCCGGGCAGCGGGAGTGCCTGCCTGGTCCTAAACAGTGAGTCCGTCCTGTTGAAGGGGAGGCGGCTACGTGCAGGTTACGTGGTACTGAGTCTCTGTACCACCTGACTGGCCGGACCGCGTGACCTGCGCACGCACGCAGCCACCTCCAACAGGACGGACTTGCACGCTGTTCAGGACCAGGGCGGGCAGGCACTCCCGCTGCCCGGGAGCTGGGGCATTATCCATGTGCGAGCTGGCTGGGGCATTATCCATGTGCGAGCTGGCTGGGGCATTATCCATGTGCGAGCTGGCTGGGGCATTATCCATGTGCGAGCTGGCTGGGGCATTATCCATGTGCGAGCTGGCTGGGGCATTATCCATGTGCGAGCTGGCTGGGGCATTATCCATGTGCGAGCTGGCTGGGGCAATATCCATGTGCGAGCTGGCTGGGGCAATATCCATGTGCGAGCTGGCTGGGGCAATATCCATGTGCGAGCTGGCTGGGGCAATATCCATGTGCGAGCTGGCTGGGGCAATATCCATGTGCGAGCTGGCTGGGGCAATATCCATGTGCGAGCTGGCTGGGGCAATATCGATAACGTGTCCACAGGTTGGGGGGGGGGGCGCACAATTCTTGGCTGGCCCCGGGCGCTGACAACCCACGCTACGCCACTGACCATTCTCACTTCCAAGATCCACATTCCACTGCCCCCAGTACATGCTTAATGTTTGTGTCCCTAAATATTAAAGTTTAGTGCAAACCATGCAAAAAGCTTACCAGCTCCAACTACGACAGACTGCAGTATGTAAAACTCTATACAACAATGTGGGGGGGGGGGAGATAAGCCCTTCTGAAGCATCTACACCCTGCATGAACACTTTTCCATTAAACCAGTTGGATTTGGAAATCTGATCTGCCAATGATTGTCATGTCAGGATGAGTGGTATGCATACATTAGTGACACAATTGTGTACATGTCCCCAGCTTCTCAGCATATCTCTATGGGAAGGAGATTTGGTAAATCAGTGATAAAAAAAATACAACATCTGGGTGGAGCTACATGAAGCTCCAGGTTTGAAGTTGATGTTACAATGCCAATACATACAAGCTGCAGTGTTAAACACTTCAATGTCTACTGGGCACTCATTTGAAAGTGAGCAATGGGAATAGTAAAGTGCATTTTACTTACTTGATTCACAAGCTTTACTTAGGTTTGCACCCTGGTCTCTGATGGCTTCCTCCTTCAACGGTTTGTTAGTCTTCTGTAGTTCTTGCAGTGAAGGTTCTTTTAACCTCTCAGGAGGAGCATCTGGAACACTTTCAAAATAACCAGAGTCCAGCATCCTAGCCACCAAGTCTTTCAAATGCTGATCTAGAAAGATAGATTTAGCTCAGCATTGGACAGTGTGTTCATTAGACCTCATCTGTATAAAAGGCTTTCCCCAGTACCAAATCTATGTTCTTTAGTCTACATCAAGGAGAAAGTGTCCTATTAGGGTCTTGCCCAGTGTAACAGGTTTAAAGAAACATGGTAATCACTCCAAATCACCATCATTTTGCTAGTTGAATGTCAACACTTCATACTGAACCATTTCAGAAAGTCAAGTGTATACATACAGTTTGTTCCAGCCACAGTTTTTTCACTGCCCTCCAAAAGGTTCCAGAAGTAAATTGACAGGTGATCCATCTGGTCTTCTAGGCTATAAAGAGGTTTATTTACCATGGTCAAAATACATAGCACTCAAGGGGCAGGGCAATGGGATTTAGCATATTACATTTTTGAAACATTTATGCAAACAGAAACTTTCACATTGATTACACCCATTTGGGTTTTAAAAAGTTAACTTTTTATATATGGGGATCTTGGGTTATTGGTCCCATTTAAACTAGCCTGCAGAAATAGCCACCTTCTGAATGCTGCAGGTTGTGTAGAACAGTGTTTCCCCAAACCTGTCCTCCGGACCCACTGACATGCCACGTTTGACAGATATCTGAAGCACAGGTGATCCAATTTGCTTCGGTGATTGCAGGATCCAGTCTGCATTTCCAAGGTGGTCTGCAAAATCTGGCCTGGTTGAGGGACCCGAGGACCAGTTTGAGAAACATTGTAGAAAAAGTTGACTAAAAAAAGGACACTAGAGAAAGGAAAAACCAAACAAACACCCAAAATTAAAAAAAGTTGACACATTGAGAACAATGAGGAATGCACTCGCGAGCCAATTCTCTGAAGAATGGGGTGACCGGTAGCAATAAAGGACAGGAAGGAAAACTGATGCAAGAGTTAGGTTTTAATCCTAAAATTCTGCTCCATTTGGAGAAATGTTCTGCATCTTTTGACATTTGCAAAATCTTTAGGGTTAACACTCAAGTCATGAAAATGACAAAACCATTGTACCATCTCTGACCACACTCATGCAAATGCTGGGGAACATTTTTTGAAATGTCAACTATCTGTCCTAACCTACATTGTTCGTAAGACGGTTTTGATATAAAACCCATTTCTGTATGTATCCGAGTATGTTTGGGCTGTTTCTATTGATTTGGGAGAGTGCTTCACTTGGGAGTTCCACCCACCCTCTGTGGCCACCGGTTTTAGTACGTGGCCTTTGTAAGGCAGCGATTGAGCAGATCCGCATACTTCAATCCATCATGCTACAGCACCTGTGCAAAGTGCAGTACCTACCCTACACAGTTTAGTAGAAAAGCTTCAGATGTCCCTGAGCTGAAGAGGGGCTGTATTGGAGGGACAAAAGTAAAAACCTAAAATTAAAATATAAGTTGGGCTGGGGCTAAAAGACTGTCCAATTATTTAGAGTGCAAAGAATTGAATGCTTTTTTCAGTCAAGTGTTCCTTTAAATGGCAACCTGATGCATGTCCATTCATTGCAGCAATTAAGGGAGACCTTTCCTTTTAGCTGCCTAAAGGCAATTCACTAGAAATTGGTATTCCAGAACAGACCTGCAGCCACATAAGCATTGTCATTGTATTAAAAACAAACCTCATATGTTTGTGCCTTGTGGAACAAACTAGTTTGGAGAACTTTGTCAGGCAATCAAGCTCTTTGGAAGACATACACGTTGCACCATTCAATCCAGCCTTAAAGTCCTTTAGGACATGATCCTGGCTGTACGACTGCAGCATGTACTGGACCTGGAACACTGTACGCAGCCTTCTCTTTTCCAGCTCCACTTTCAACAGATTCTCTCGCCGCAGGGCTTTTTTCTGAGTCTTCAATAACTAGAAAGTTATAAAATGTCACTGCAGCATCAAGGAACAGTTTTCTACATCATGTTAGAACATAGAAAATGTCGGCAGATAACCTTTCGGCACATCTAGTCTGCCCAATTACATGGATTTATTTTTTGTTTAGGATAGCCTTATACCTAACCCATGCCTGGTTAAATTCAATTACTGTTTTGGCCTCTACCACTTCAACTGGAAGGCTGTATCCATCACCCCCTCAGTAAAAAGGCTTCCTGATGTTACTTTTAAACCTTTGCCCCTCTAATCTAAGACTATGTCCTCTTGTTTTGCTACTTTGTTTCCTTTTAAATATACTCCCTTCCTCTACCTTGTGGATTCCCTTTACGTATTTAAATGTTTCTATCATATCTCCGTCTCGTCTTTTTTCCAAGCTATACATGTTAAGATCATTAAGTCTTTCCTGGTAACTTCAAGCCGTACACCATTTTAGTAGCCCTTCTCTGAACTCTCTCTAAGATGTCTATATCCTTCTGGAGATACGGTCTCCAGTACTGCACACAGTACTCCAAGTGAGGTCTCACCTGCTCTGTACAGTGGCATGAGCACTTCCTTTTCCTACTGCTAAAACCAAGCATTCTGCTGGCATTTCCTGCTGCTCTATTACATTGACTACTTACCCTTAGATCCTCTGAAATAATAACCCCTAAATCCCTTTCCTCAGATGTTGAGGTTAGGACTGTATCAAATATTCTATATTCAGCCCTTGGGTTTTTACGTCCCAGGTGCATTATCTTGCACTTATCCACATTAAAACTCAATTGCCACAACTCCGACCATTTTTTTTTAGTTTACCTAAATCATTTGTCATTTGGCTGATCCCTCCAGGAACGTCAACCCTGTTGCAAATCTTTGTGTCATCAGCAAAAAGACATACTTTTCCATTAATACCTTCTGCAATATCACTAATAAAAATATTAAAGGGAATGGGTCCAAGTACTGACCCCTGAGGTACCCCACTGGTAACAAGACCTTGCGCCGAATAAACTCCATTTACCACAACCCTCTGTTGCCGGTCACTCAGCCACTGCCTAATCCATTCAACAATATTGGAATCCAAGCTCAAAGATTGCTTAGATTTCAGTAAGACTTGATACTGTTCCGCATAGAAGGCTTATCAATAAATTGCAAGGTCTACTGCACCACCTTTTTTTGTTAACCAATCAAAAAAGTCAGTAAGATTAGTTTGGCATGATCTGAGGTAAACCCATGTTGTTTCTGATCTTGTAATCTATGTGTTTAGATTTTCAACAATCCTTTCCTTTAACACGGTTTCCATTAATTTCCCCACTACTGACGCAAGACTAACTGGCCTATAGTTCCGATTCCTCCCTACTACCCTTCTTGTAAATGGGCACAACATTTGCTAATTTCCAGTCTTCTGGGACGACTCCCATTAACAGATTTATTTAACCAATCTGTAACAGTTTTGCCATTACACCACTGAGCTCTTAACTTGGGGTGGATCCCATCAGGCCCCATTGACTTGTCTTAAGACAGCGGCTGTAGAACTTCCTCTGTGAAACTCGTATGTAAATGTCTCTTCAGACGGGTACATTCCCAAAGCTTGGTAAAAAAATAAAAATAATTGACTTCCAGCTGATGTCAAATATATCCCTACAAAACCTGTGGAGCAAGAGTAACATTTTGCAGGTGGTATTCAGACTGGAGTAAAACTGAAGACTGGATCCAAACAGGGAAAAAGTCAACAAATATTGTGTCTCATATCTGGTTTGCTGAAGTTAATCGTTGCAACAGTAACCTATGGTTAATTACAAACACCTTTAGACATTCCGTACTGTTTAAAAGCATACCATCACAGCAAGTTCCACCCAGGCTGAGAAGTCAGCGTTTATTTTTAAACTTTAGTGTTGTGCCCCAAGTCTTTTTGGTCTATTACTAGACCATACATGCGAGAGTTGAGTACAATGTACACCCTTCAGATACCACGTGTGGATTCAATCTCTCAATACAACTAGAGCCAAGCACTAGTTCCAGTTTAAGGGATCCATAGGAGGATTGCAGTAAACTTTTGCAACAACTAAACTTTAATTTGTTTTTTTTATGAACCTATGGATGTTGGACAGCTGTTGTGTGCTGCAGTAAATAGCTGCAAGAATGAGCCAGCAGGAAAAGGTCATGTGACATGGCATTGGTGCATGTAGTTTACGGTTTTTTATTTTGCAAATGGCCAAGGTGGACACTGGTATATTGATTGCAATCTGGATATCAAGGAGAGGCTGAAACGGTCATCCTATCCTTGTACCTGCAGGAATTTTCCCAAGCTGCCTCCAGTTTAAAATGGAACTCCTTCCAGTCTTTCAAGAAGAACTCTAAAAACAAGTCCAGCCATCAGCTCACTCCATGGTACTTTTACACATCCATTTCACACTGAAGCCACCACCACACATCCCATTACTTAGCGCACTCCATATACCCTTTCATAGATTGTAAGCTCTAGCACAGGGGTCCTTTATTCATATTGTTTGCAGATCAGTATACTTGTTAGATTTGTCCTACCCATTGTCTAGTGCTTGAGAATTTGTTGGCACTTTATAAGTAACTCACATCTTGATTCATAGCCGAGAAGGTTTTTTGCAGCTCTTTGGCAAAATCCAGATTGTGAACCACCTCTTCATATTTCTCAACTGCCTCCTGCAAATACAGCATTCATTGTTAGCCAAAAGCCAGTTGACCGCACAGAATATTTCAACAGCATTACATACCTGTTGGTCTTGATTAAGGCCCTCTCCGCTGTTTAGTCGTTCCTTATAATCGTCTAGCTTAACCTGCAGAAAATTTAGAGTTGCACAAAGGCTTTAACAATCACTCTTTTTGAGAAAGGATACATTGGAGATTTCGTTTTTAAAGTAGGTCCTTGGTGGCGAGTATGTACCTTTAGGCGTCTTGCCCAAGGACACTTACTGGAGAGGTGCTCTTGCTGGGATTTGAACCGGTGTCTCCACAGAGCAGTGATGTTACCTCTACTATGGTAACAAGCTTAAGGCCAGTTGTCTTAGCATAGAGTCAGGCAACGATTTTCAGCAAGTTAGAAATAAATTTTGTATAGTTGCAGTTAGTGACTAAACTACTACATACTGCAGACAGTATGCAGTAATCCCAGCTCTGAGTCGTGGCAAGATAATGTGCAAAAGTAAAAATAAATTAAGAGTAAGGCTGGGGTCAGACCAGCGCACTTTTAACGTGGGTTCTGGCGCACATAATTACGGCCGCACTAGCAGATGACGGGCAATGACGGCCAATATACGATGTACGGCCGCACAAAAGTCCAGCCGTGCAACGCAAGTGGAATTTGAACGCATTTTTCTGAGAACGCGGAACCGCTAGTACTGACGTACTGAGTGCGCTGCGGCGGCATAGCGGCATGTGTGCGTGATTAGGAGACGTCAGACGCTGCTAATGTCCAGCCTACATAACGTCCAGACGCAAAAAGAGTTTTATTAATGATCCGTACAAAATGACGCCCGAAAATGCGTGTTGTCTGACCGTTTTTGCACATTCCGTGAATAAATACGTCAATGCGTTCGGGACACACTTTTTCACGTTCGCGGGGAAAAATGCTTTCGTCTGACCCTAGCCTTAAGGCTGGGGGTCAGACGAATGCGTGCTGAGCCGCACTTCATTACTGCCATAGTAGCAGCAAATGACATCCAATATATGAAGTACAGCCACACAAAAGTTTGGCCACGCAATGCTAGCGAACGCATTTTTTTCAAGAATGTGGAACTGCTAGTACTGACGCGTAGAGTGCGCTGCATCGGCATATGTGCGATTAGGAGACATCAGATGCACATGTCCAGCCAACATCACATCCATTTGTTTATAGCGCTGTCAAAGAAAAAAAAAAAAAAAAAAGCAGAGATTGCACGTCGTATGACCGCCATCACTTCTGTGAAAAAAATGCATCAGTGCACTTTGACGGTAGATGTGAAAAATGCGTTCGTCTGACCCTAGCCCAAATCCATTACCACAGACTATGCAGTGCACTCTAGTCACATGCATTTGAGGACTGGGAACAAATTGTTACCCATGTCACTCCTCTGCATCAGTGTGGCACCAGGTTTGCAAACTTGCATAGGGCTCCTCCAGGGAGTCCAATGGAGCCAATAGGCACCTGTACGCAAACAGGAGTAGCTCCTAAGTATGCACTCACATGGCTATTAGTTCAGGTGGAATAGAAGTGGCAAAAGGGAGCTGCTAAAGGGTTTGTTCATGCATATCCAGAGAGGGGGCATCAACACCCCCCCCAAACCTGGAAACACGGGGGGGGTCAAATATGCAAAACCAATGATAAACATGACCATTGTAACCAAATCTCACCATCTTTGTGCCCACTCCTTGCCCACACTATACATGACCTCTGCCTGTTGGAGATGTGGCTGCTGCTGGCCTGCCAAGGGACTGAGCACCAATATGGCAAAGATAATGAGCATAACTGGACACCCAAGGGTTAAGTGTAGTGCCATCTTTAAAGTTTTTTAGGAGTTGGTTTGGGTTTATATTACTAAAGTAGACTTATTGTTCTTCCTCACTATATAATAGTCAAACAAAGCACTCTAGGGTCAATCTAGTGTGTAACCGATCAGGTTTCTGGGTCTGAAGAGAAACACATACCTCAGAATCCATAACTTACATGCCTCCCTTTAACTGGTCCCTTTGCAATTAAAAGATGCTTCTACTTCCCTGCACTTGTGGTTATTCAAAAGCACACTGGAATATGTTGGTGCTCTGTCCAGCACACGAGAGATCATAGGCGTGCATGTAAGGTATGTCAAAATCAGGTACCCCCATTAAAATAAACCTCTGATAAAGTAAGCTAAATGGAATTTCTATTAAACCACCAGTAGATGGCAGCAGAGTGAAAAGCCTGAGTCAGGATACTAGAAGCAGACGCAGCTCAGAGCCTCGCTCAAACCAAGGCAAGCGAGATGGAGGTGAGCCATCTGACACATCAACTAGGTGTATTGGAGAAGGAGCACCAGGGCACTGTCAGACACCTGCAGGCTGCGTGCGAAGGGACACGAGCACAGTGCCAACAGCTCCAACATGAGATGTCCCTGGCACAAGCTGCCAGCACCCATGTGCCCACCACGGAGGACAGCAGCACAACAGGGAGTCAAGTCATTACCCCTGTTATATTTTGCATAGGAGGAGCGATTGTACCCAGTGTTGCTGGATGTGGATGCTGTGCTGGCATCAGAGTGTGCCTTGTCCCCAACGAAGATGGAAACCCCCCAGCACTCCACCCCTATGACCCAAGGTGCTCCCAGAGAGGGAACCTCTTACCTGCCTAGAATAAAAATCGGTGAGTGACTACCAAGTTCCTGGTCCCAAGAAGAATTGCGCCCTTTTGGGATTGTTGTGGGATGGGCCCCTGCTAAATGTTCAGGAGGTGGGCAGCAGAAGGAGAGACTGGGACTTTGTTCTGGTCCTGGGTCCGCAGAGGAGCCCTGGAGACAAAGATGTGGGTGGGGAATTCCAGTGTGCCCGCTAGAAAACATTGTGTCTAGACTGGTGGCCTGTTGCCTGGCAGACACTACTGCGGTGAGTTCTTGGGAGCACTGGACAAGAGGGTTGGCTTGCCTCTTAGCCCAGGACTATGGACCCACACCCTGGCATACCCTGTGGCAACTGTCAGACCCTGCTGACTTTCAAGATGGCACAGAAAAGGGACACAGTGAGCGGTCTCGTCAGTGGCAAGCGATCCGTTTGGGATCTAAGCTTGCCCTGCCGTTCTGGAAGGGGGGGGGGAAACATATCATGGAACTGTCGTAGCCCTCCACACTTCAAACCCCAAGAGACTTTATGTTCATTTATAGCGTGTGATTTTAAGTACATTTTACATTGTTTGGTTTTAGTTTAATGTAAATTGCGTAGCTTTAGTTTTAAATATACTTATATTTCTGTAGGTAAAGGTGTTTGTGTAGCCGGTAAACAAGCTTGAATGCTGCGTAATTTATGCAAAAGGGCTTTTCCCCTTATCTGGCTGCATGTTTGATTCAAGAAATCTGGGATAGTGTTTGCCTTTATGTAAATGTGTGAGCTAAAGGTTTATTGTAAATATCTGACCTAATGTAATTAGAGACTTTTAGGTACATGTTCACCATTTGGTATGCAAATTATAACTTAAGAGGACCTGAAGGAAACCTGCAGTGGTCTTGGGATGGGTGGGAAATTTGAATGTGCATTGCTGTATTTTGTGTAAATATCCGGTGAAAGCTTTTTTTTTTTTTTTTAAATTGAAGAGAATCTTGTTGGAACATACAGCTCGCCTGGTGTCTCCAACTACGCTACACTACACTCAACCTCAGAAGGCACAGAGCAGCCTTCTGGAAATGCAAAAAGGCTCCAAAGCAGAGGTTCAGATCAAGCAGATCTGGAGCTGCAGATCAGGCTGCTTGAGGCCCTGAGCTCCAAGCAACTCAGAGGCCGGGCTGATCTTGGCAAGGGGGTATCTGGAGAGCCAGGGTCCGGCGGAAGAGAACGGTTCCGTCACAATGTGTTCATCTAAAAGGCTTCCCCTCAACCGAGGGAACCCAGGAAGTGGGGTTTTTGTTTCTGGTAGGAATCAAAGTACAAATCCTACCAGAACTGAAGTCATACTTTGTGTGTTGCAGGTAAGAGGGAGCATATCCATGGTTATAAAACAGGGCAAGAGTGATTCAATTCCCCTCCCTGTAGTTAGAAAAGACTGTTGCTACTGCTGAGACTTCAATAAGGCAGCATACAGATGTCAGTGTGTTGCACTGAAGTGTTAGAGCATCAGCATACATGGAATGTGACGACTATATGATCTGTTATACTGTATTGATTATATTGCAACATTAGCATACTATAAAAGGTAGATTGAGTAATCATTTGTACATGTTTTATTGTTTATTTTCTATGATGTTAATACTCCATAGGTGAAGGTTACTGTACATCTCTAAATTTATTAATGTATAAGCAAATTTTAAAGTACAAATTCTACCAGAACTGAAGTCATGCTATGTGTGTTGCAGAAAACAATAAAAGCACTTCTGGTTTCACCCAGCCCACTCCCTTTGCACATTATTGACTATAATTTCAGCATATGTGCAACATGTACAGCCTATTGCTTTAGGGTGTGCACCCAAAAAGGTCAGACACACAAGGCTAGGGTCAGACGAACGCAGTATTAACGTGCGTTTAGCTGCACTTAATCTCGGCGTGCTAGCAGCAAATGACGTCCAATACCAGGCAACATACGAAGAACGGCCGCACGAAAGTGTGGCCATGCAACGCAAGTGGCAAACAAACGCTTTTGAGAACGTCAAACCGCTAGTACTGACGTACAGAGTGCACTGCGTCTGCATAACAGCATGTGTGCGTGATTAGGAGACGTCAGACGCTGCTCATGTACGGCCAACAAAACGTCCAGACACCCAAAGTTTCCTGGTTTGGATCTGTAAAAAAAAAAAAAAAAAAAAAAAAAATTTTAAAAAAATCACGGCCGTAATTGCGCATCGTATGACCGCTATCGCATATTCGTGAAAAAAAAAGTGTCATTTGTTTGGACGCACTTGACGGTTGACGTGAAAAATGCGTTAGTCTGACCCTAGCCTAAATCTGCCACAGAATTCCCCAGCACTTTTTTTTTTTTAATAAACAAAAACATACATGTTCTCAAACATTCATACATTTACACTCAAAAAACACTATCATACACACAAATGCATTCATGCAAACACTAACATTTTACACCATCATTCACACACACCATGCAAGAATGCAACAATGCACACAGGGAAAATCTAATTCACGCCAAAATGCTCACAGGGCCCTTGGCAAAAATGTACGTACAAATCCAATATAATGCACACATATGCATCCCAAATGACACTGCAGACATGGCCCTTCACACATACACCCAATACACTGCACACATTCTCCACCACACAAATACAGCTCTATGTTCACATCCAAGTGCTGCCTAGCAAGGAACACCTTTACTGTGGTCTGTAGACACCAGAAAGGAGATCCAGCGATACTGTGCAGCGATAAGGGGGGGGGGATGAGCCAGGACACATGATAGAAAGCAGGTTCCACATGCACAGCACCCACCAGTACCGATGCACTACTGCAGCTGCTGATTGGGAGATCGGGATACAAATAAAATAGTTGAGGACAGGCAGCCTGGTCAGCACAGACTGCGTGTAATCTCCTTTACAGCAGGACTTGCTGCAAAGTTCTACTCATCCAGGCCGAGCAGACAACAGGAGGCAAGCAGAAATTGCAGTAGAGCTGTCAGCATGAGGACTTGCTACTCAAACAGAAGACTGTACCTTGCAGGAAGCACGCCCGCTCCCCCACCCACCGAGTCAGCTGGAGCAGCAGTAGGTGGACAGACTATTGTGGGTGTGACACGTGCTGCAGGCAGCTCCTGCACGTGCACACGTCTAGCCCCAGGATAGCGTGCTTGACTGCAGTGACAGCTGGATCCATTTTCCAGGTCACACTGACATAGGGCTCTGTAGGCCGCACTAGACTGCCAATGTCTGTGGCCTCGCTCTGTCGGCTGCACGTCCTCAATAGCCAATTGAAGCACTGTTCCTTCCTATGCAGTTAGAGCATCCAGGTGCTAGAGGGCCAAATAGCCACCCCGTGCGCATGTCTATGGGATTCATGTTCACCGACCCTGTAACAAATTCAGTATTTCACCACAGAGTCCCTGAATGGGAGCTGCAAAAAACCTACACAAAACAGCTGCGGAACTATAAAAAAGGTTTTTTATTGAATCCTACGGGATTCTATTTAAACTAGCTAAGCTGGCATTTAGACGCTGTGCTTGGGACTATATTTTTTCTTACTCTGCAGCAGCTGGGACAACGTAATCTGACACTGTAAATCTGCAGCTGATGGGATGCTGTCACATTCTGAGGAAGGACCTGGTACACCCATTACTGTAGCATCATCCCTGTCAGTGGAGGTTGTAGGCAATGACATGGCAGGACATACAGTGGGGGGGGGGTAGAGACAGATGAGGACCTATGCAAAGTGTTGTGCCAACGGGATGCGTGGCAGGTGGTCATGTCGCCTCAAGCACGTGGTACCCAAGCGTGGGATGTCTTTCCCATGCTTGATCCTCATCTGACAGATTACAAATAGCAACGGTGCGGTCTGCTGCACACTTCTTAAAGAACTCCCAGACAGCAGACTTCCTGTACATGTGCTTTGAGACAACAGGGCTCTGCACCTGAGCAGCTGTGACTGATGCCTTGGACTGGCTACAGTTGGTCAGAGGACGTTCTGCCTCATTTTTGTTGTGCCTCCTCCTCCCTTGACTCCTCTGTTCGATCAGGCACCCAGGTGGAGTCAGTGACATCACCCCCCCCCCCATCTCATCACTGGAGCCAACTTGGCAGTATGCTGCAGCTGCTGGGGTGCCAGTTATTTATGTGTCACCGGCACTCCCTTCCTCTAGGTTGATTATACTCCCTTCCTCAACCTCAGAGATTGAATCAGAGCACTAGTTGCTGCACATCCTCAAGCAGCATGTCACTCTAGTCAAACAATTCAGCTGACTCAGTGTGTTAGTGAGGCTACGGCAGGAGTAGCTGTGGACATGGAGGCTGAATTAGATGTTTTGGCAGCTGAGGTGGACTGTAAGCCACTACAAGCCTGGCTGGCAGAGGACTCGGAGGATGAGGATGGCCTGGTTAGCCAATCCACCAAGTCCTCTGTATGTTGCTGCTGCTTAAGATGGCCAGCACCAGTTAGAAAGGACAAGCGTGCCCCTGCAGAGGATGCACCACGTCCACGACGACCAGAGGCACAGCCTCCCGACACAGAGGCTGCTTGCCCTCTTATCTGTGCCTGGGACCGTCTGCCTGTCCTTTTTGGTCTGACATGGTGAGTGATATATAAATTAAAGATCTGCAGAACTCTCATTCAACTGTTATCTAGATTATACCAGAGTTCTGGAAATCTTTAAACTCTGAGACAGATTAAAATTCCCAGAAACCTATAAAAAAGTCTGAGACCCGATGGGTGGCAGTGACAAGATACAAATTACAATTCCCAGATATCTGCTAATAGTATGTGGGACCCCCTGATAGCTGGCAGTGAGAAGACAGATTACAACAATTCCCAGATATCTTGTAGAAGTGAGACCCCCCCCCCCCCAAATAGCTGCTGGCAGTGAGAACACTAACAGAACAATCTCCTCTCAAACACGTGCTGGGGGTTGTTTGAAGCCTTATATAGTGTGCTGCGGGACTTAGTTCTGTGAGCCCATGATTGAGCTGTGATTGGCATAGTCTTGCACCTGACCTGGGGTCAGGTGCAAGGCTGTAGCCAATTACAAGCTTCAGGCCAGTGGAAAAGTGCATTGTGGGCGAATGCGAACTGAACACGCAGAAATGTTCAGAGTTTGCGAACAACCGATGTTCAGAGCGACCAGCTCATCCCTACCCGCTACATGTCAAAGCCAGTTTTATTATTTATGTGACAAGTGTGCACTGGTCTGATTGTTGCGTGAATTTAGTTTAAAAATTTTAACTTTTATTGAAAATCATTAAACAATCCTTGAGGTTATCACTGGCCTGTCCAACTGGAAAGATTTGTCTGTTCTGCTTACACAGGTTATCCCCGATATTGAGAGCGTCTGAGAAGCGAGTCATTTTTTGCTGATTCCGTCAACATCCTTTAGATGATGTTAAAGTTCTATATTTCGGTCAACTAGCAATTTGAGTGCACGTAGGTTAGTTGCACATGTGCCAGTAGTAGGCCAAGGTCCCAGCTACAGGGAATGCCTAAACGGAGATGTTAAATGTTAGAACCTCAATGAAAGGGAGCACAAGATTTTTTGGACCGTACCTTCTTTTTTTCCATGTTCCGGATCTTGTGCTTCAGAGTGACAAGTCCATTATCCAAGTAATTCTCAAAAACCTGCAGAGACGTTAAAGTAGAATTGGAGGGCTGAAGTTGTTTAGGACTCCCTCTGCCATCTGTTGGATGTTTACAGTCTTCTGCTTTCTTAACCAAATGTGGTTCTCCATTGGCATTTGGACTGGAGGGGGAAAGCTGCACCATTGCAAGAACTTCTGTAAGAGAAATCAATACAGTGGAATGATTAAAAGTCAGAAATTGCATAACAATGTTTAGAGATACTGTTCATGGATTGTACTAGTTTTAGGAGCGTAGCCTGAAAAGAGCCAAGCAAAAGGTCATTAAAATCAAATGCCATATGGGCAGGAAAATAAGGGAGGCTGTTGACATGATTTGTTTCTGTAAAATATGTAGTATAGAAGTGTACGTTGTGCTAAACTCAAGTTTAAGAAAAACGTGTTGCAAAAGACAGGAAGCAGAGCACTAAAGGGTTAATTACACTGGACAGTTCAAGGTTACATTGAAAAGGTGTTCTTTACTAGTCTATAAAGTTACAAATTCAGGTTTAATATAAACCATAGGAATTGAGGAACCGGTTTTGACATTAAGGCCCCCTTCACACCTAAACAATGAAATCCCATGATTTCCTATGTGGGCATGTCACACATAAGCGTTTTAAAGCGTGCAGGAACGCGCTTTAAAACGGCCGACGCAAAAAGAAGTCCGGGAGCTTGTTTTCGGGCATACAGCAGTGCGTTCGCAGCCATATCATAGCCACGAATGCACTGCAACGTGCGTTCGCGTGTTTTTTTTGTATGCGCGAACGCGCGTAAAAAAAACGTGTGCATTGCGCGACGCCCAGGTGTGAACCCAGCCTAACTGCATAATATTTCTTGCAAAAAAAACAAAAAACAAAAAGAAAAAAAAAAAACACAAGATGCCCTGGTTTTTTAACAATAGTCAACTGGTTTCAAACTGCCCAGACAGCCTCCGCCTCCCCCCCCCCCATTTTAGCAGTGAAATCTCATTTCCCCTGAAGCTCCGGTCTGGTCCAATGGATCAAACAGCTGGTCAGTGCTATATGTTATGTCTCATCTGAACAAAATTGCCCATATTGGCAATGGTTTTTGGATGCAACAGACTCCTGGATATTGGCTGGGTATGTCTGCATAGAGGGGCTTCCTATGTTATGGCCCTCCAAATTGCTTCAAAGGACCCCCCCCCCCCCATAAAGATAGACTGATTTATTCAAACTTGGGCAGACACTTAAGGATAACACACAAGCCACCCCCTGAAGAGGAAAAAAAAAAAAAAAAGAACCCAGACTGGGACATTCCCCGAAAAGACAGCCATATGCCGGCTTTCCTGGAAATACCCATCTTTTTGTTGATGTGGACAAACGTGCCCCTTTTTTTGCTGTTGGCCATGCAAGTAAAGCAAGTTGCTTCATTATCAGCACCCCGCCTAATGAGAAATGTACCCCTGCATATATACAGTACAGGATAAACACCGCAGATTACCTACAATGAGAATTAAATAGTACCCTCACCACTAGGTGCAAAAATTATAATATATTCACAGTGAAACACCACCCCCCCCCCAAAACCTGGACAGACAAGGCCTTTACAACTGTCCAATCTAGATATAGGCTCCCAAGATGTAAATCTGACTCTAGGCATGGCAATATGGAGTGCCCCTACTCCCCCCGGAGAGCAAAGATACTTTGGGGGGGGGGGGCAGCAGAATACATGGCTTTAAAAAAGAATAAAAAAATGTTACGGCTTGGGTGGACCATAAAACTACAAATATTAACCCTTCCCCAGCGCAGGCCACACCATGTGGTCCCTCCCTGAACCTGGTGGGCTTTGAAGACAGACTTGCTAGTACACCCCCCCCCCCCTTGACTACTGCAAGATGGCCTGAACTCAAGCGTTCTTGGCTGCAGGGGGACAGCCAATCAGCTGTGTGGATGGGCCAAAAGGAGAAGTTTGTCACAGCATCTGGTGGCAGGGCATTCTAGCACACTACGCCGGGGGTTATGCTACAGGTCAGCCCAGAGGAACCAAAATTCTGGGCATCAAATTACAACCAAGGATCTTCAAGACAGGACTTGTTTACCACTTAATTTGTGACATTGCAAGGGGGGAAAAAAATGCTGTCATTTTAGCTTGCACAGGTGTGCGCTCAGGGCTGGATTTATAATTAGGTAGAGTTAGCATGTGTCTACAGGTGCCTGCCAAAAGGGATGACAGTCTTTATGTAGTATTAGTTTGCACTAGAACAGCATAGAAAACCTCCACAACCTTTATCTTGGGGCAGGAGAAAGTGTAAGGAGTAGAGTTCAGCAGTGCACAGGCAGAACAAAACTAGACTTAAAATCAGGAATTTGCCTAGTAGTAGGACCCGACTATGCACAAAAATTCACTTGGACACAACTTCAGGCCAACAGGTGGCACAGGCTACTTTTTTTAGCATGCATAAAAAGTTTGCAGCTGTAACAATGCCAGATCTTACAAGATCTGGGGCCCAAAAATGCAGAGCAAGCCATAGATGCAATGAGAATTTCCTTGACCCAACAATTTATGCAGGTTTATTAATAGGAATTAGTAACAATTAAAAGAGCCATCCCCTTGAAACAACAGGTTAGCATAGCAGCACTCATTAACAATTCATCAGAATAGGTTAAGTTTGCAACAAGAGCTATAGGCCTAGCATACAGACATCCTCACCAGAGACACATTCCAGAGGCTTCAAGGAATGACTGTCAAGGAGAGCGTAGCATCATTAGTAATAATTTGAAATAAACACAGAATGCAAATCAACAACTTTAATACTGCTCTTAGGATAGCTACTACACAACATGTCATTGAAGGACCCATCCTATGACAGAATTTGCCACTAACCATCAACACACTGCCTCTGACTCAGTCTGTTCAGTGCTGGATCCACACAGAGAGATTACAGACCTACTCACATCTCCTTATACTCACAAGGCAGGGTGGAGCTCCTCCTTAACCCCTTCACTGCTGAGGCATTTCACCGCTTGTGTGCTGAGCTCATTTTTACCGCTTTTGCTCATCATGTTTAAACGCGATTTAAAGTCACGTTTTATTATACGGCCCAGACATATTATATATCCTTTTTTTTCAGCAAGATTTATAATATATCAATATGTATACGTCATGCCCTGCCTGAATATTATAACAAAAAAATACAATAAAATTAGAATTTTCAATCATCTATCTACAGTGTGTAAAGTGGTTTTTTTAACATTGTCAGGGTTATTCAGAGAGTGGTGAAAAGCAGGAGAATGACTGGAGATTGAAAAATTCGAGGTCAAAATAGCCGATTTGGAAAGTGAGATGAAAGGGAGAATTTTTCTGGTTTGGATATTTTGACCTAGAATTTTTCATTCTCCAGTCATTCTCCTGCTTTTCACCGCTCTCTGAATAACCCTGTTTATCATCCGAGCCTTTGCATTTATATTTTCTATGGGGTGCGCTTGTTAAAAAAATTAGAAATGGGGACTTATTACTTGATTTTTAGCAACCCCCCCCCCATTGTAAAAAATTGTTAGTGCAGCATCATTGTTCACATTATAATTGAAATAGGAACAATATTTCTGCATTAATAAAAGTAACACACAAAAAAAAGACACGTTTTAATTTTTTTTTACTTTGGGAAAGCTTACAGTAAGCGTATGACGTGTGGGGAACGTCCTCCACATACAGCGGGAGCCTCCTAGGATGTTCCCCACATGTCATACGCAGGGAAGGGGTTAAATTGCCTATACTTTGCTTTATCCCACATACAAAGGGTTATTCACAAAACACCAGTGTTTGCCAAATACTGGTAGAAATTTCAACAAGGCAGAGGAAGAGAGTATATGTAACAGTAAACAAAGTAGCAAAACAAGAGAACGTTCAGGCTTATTCAGAGAGAGGTGAAAAGCAGGAGAATTGCAAGGAGAATGAACAATCTAGACCAAATAGCCGGGTTGGAAAGTGAGATAAATGGGAGAATTTTTATGCTTTGTCTATTTTGACCTACTTGATATTCAGAGAACGGTGAAAAGCAGGAGAATAACTGGAGAATGGAAAATTCTAGGTCAAAATAGCCGATTTGGAAAGTGAGATAAATGGGAGAATTGTTCTGGTTTGGCTATTTTGACCTAGAATTTCCCATTCTCCAGTCATTCTCCTGCTTTTCACCGCTCTCTGAATAACCCTAATAGTCTAACATTTGAGGGGCAAAGGTTTAAAAGTAACATCAGGAAGTATTATTTTACAGAGAGGGTGGTGGATACATGGAACAGCCTTCCAGTAAAAGTGGTAGAGGCTATAACAGTGATTGAGTTTAAGTAGGCATGGGATAGGCAAAAGTGTTAAAATTGTATTTTAGCGATGCAAATGATGTGATTAGACATTCCAACTGTATTTTTGCATTGTAAATTATGTGTGACCCATTGAAACTGTTTCAAACATTGTAAACCCCTAATCCCTGACACTAACCCCAGATCCTAACCCTGACCCCTAAACCCAGATCCTAACCCTGACCCCTAAACCCTAACCCCAAACCCTATACTGACACTGGAAAGTACCCATATAATTGGGCAGACTAGACGGGCAGAAAGGTTCTTACCTGCCGACATCCTATACTATAACAGAGGTAGGCTGGGGTCAGACCAGCGCACTTTTAACATGCGTTCTGGCGCACATAATTACAGCCGCACTAGCAGCAGATGACGGGCAATGACGGCCAATATACGATGTACGGCCGCACAAACGTCCGGCCGTGCAACGCAAGTGGAATTTGAACGCATTTTTCTGAGAACACTGAACCGCTAGTACTGACGTACTGAGTGCGCAGCTGCGGCATAGCGGCGTGTGTGCGTGATTAGGAGATGTCAGACGCTGCTAATGTCCAGCCTATATAACGTCCAGACGCAAAAAGAGTTTTAATGACGATCCGTACAAAATCACGACCGACAATGCGCGTCGTCTGACCATTTTTGCGCATTCTGTGAAAAAATATGTCAATGCGTTCGGACGCACTTTTTCACGTTCGCGGGGAAAAATGCTTTCGTCTGACCCTAGCCTAAGGCTTGGCGTGTCCGTCGCCAAGCCTACTCTGCGCATGCGCGCGCAACCAGCGGCGGTTGGCTACGCGCATGCAACCGCCGCGGCACGAGCCGGCTGTGCGCTCGCCGCGACGGTTACAAGATGCACACGCAGCAGCCGGGTAGAGGCTGCTCGCGCATCCTGTAGAGCCGGATGCGCTCGCAGCCTCTACCCGGCTGCCGCGCGCATCCAACCCCTGAGCCGCGAAGGGAAAGTTCCCTCGCTTCCGCTCTTTGAAGGACCTGAGCCGCGGTCACGTGGGAGTCCCACGTGACCGCGGCTTGGGTCCTTCAACGAGCGGAAGCGGGGAAACTTTCCCTTCGCCGCTCAGCAGGTAAGTATGCGGAGACGGAGCTCCAGTGGCGGCTGTCCGAATGCCGATAGAGCATTCGAACAGCCGCCCCATGTCTGGCCTGGGGTCTGAGCTGAGCCATATCCATGAGAGCTTGGGGGGCAGTATATCCACGAGCTGGGGCAATATCCACGAGCTGGGGCAATATCCACGAGCTGGGGCAATATATCCACGAGCTGGGGCAATATATCCATGAGCTGGGGCAATATATCCATGAGCTGGGGCAATATCCATGAGCTGGGGCATATATCCATGAGCTGGGGCAGTATATCCACGTGCTGGGGCAGTATATCCACGAGCTGGGGCATATATCCATGAGCTGGGGCAGTATATCCACAATAGACTGCCCTCTGGGCAGGCTTTCCACCTTGTATTTTATATTTCTGTTTAAATTGCTGGCACTGCACAAAACTAAAATCCAACACATGACAGGAGAAGTTTCAAAGTACAGCTTCTCTGTTGCTCTTTGGATTTCAGTTTTGTAAAATGTCAGCGCTGTGTCCTGTACACATATAACTTATGTATGCTGATGCGCAGTGAGTGAGAAATCCACTCATGCAGTATGTAGAAAGCATGATGGAACATAGAGTGCAATTATTATGTTAAGGATTTCCTACCCTGAGTTATAGGAGTCATGAGTTATACATGTACAAGGACAGCACCTTCCCTCTGCATGAAATAGTAATGTGAAGGAAAACATGGTTGATCTTGCAACCCTAACTAGGCCCTTAATTTCCCTGATAATCGTCAGTCAGTCACTACCTGCACTGAATAACAGGACTTAAAGCACAACTTATTTACAGGTGGCTGAGTGCCATCTTGGTGATAGCATTGGCACAGCAAGCTGAGATGCTGTCAGAGCTGCCAATGCTTACCTTTCAGGTGAGATAAGAGAAGCCATTGTGTAGGAGACAGACAGTGGTTGTTCCCAGAAGCAGGGGAGTGTGAGAAGCGCACTTTAACCTTTTACTGCTAAGCCATTTCAAATATCCCCACCCCACCATATGCTGAGTAGGGATGGGCTGCCGGTTCGAATCTGTTCTGAGTTCGATTCGAACATCAGTTGTTCGAATGTTCGCGAACTGTGAACTTTTCAGGCAGTTCGCAAAAAGTTCCAAATTTTTTTTTAAAAAAATGCTTAAAAAATCCTAAAAAATCTAAAAATAAAGAGACTCTTTGCTGCAGAATATTATAAGCAACGATTTATTAGATATTGGATTAAAGCGGGAATATTTTTAACATTGAAGCCTACCTTGTTGCTAAAACATCAGGCAGACGCGACCCTCTAATCAGGCACTGTGGAGGGCTGCCCGCCTGGGCCTTCCAAGGACCCCCTTGAGCGTGCGGCCGCCAGATGACAGAGCTGCGACTGTGCGGGCTGGCTGGCCGGGTGCATGTGGCAGAGCCATTGCACCTGTGGCCACGGCAGACCCCCCCCCACAACCAGGATCCAGGGAGCCCCCACTGACCACCAGGCTAAGGTAACGCGACACATTTTTAAAAAATATAAAATCCGAGGACATTTTTAAATGTCCCCGGCAACATAAAATAAAACGTTTTTTTTTCTTTCTAATACTCACCTGATTCCTGGATCCACCAGCAGGCGCAGCCTCCCGTCTCCCACGCTGTTAGAAGCTGCATACACCGGCGTGCTGTGTGCAGCTTCTGAGAAGATACGCTATTAGTGTAGAGGGAGCAATGCAAAATGCAAAGCCAGCTTCCCCGCTACACTAATAGTGTATCTTCTCAGAAGCTGCACACAGCGCGCCGGTTAAAGCTAGCGTCAAACTGTAGAGGTGCTGCCCGGCAGTGTGAGGATTCTATGCTGCATTAATTATACTGTAGAGGTGCTGCCCAGCTGTGTGCGAATTCATATGATGCAATAATTATTCTTCTTACAAATTTGGTTACTTAACCCGTTTGCGTTTGGATTGTAATATTGTGACATCCAGGGACCCGGGTGGCGATCGGGGGGGGGGCGGTCGCTTTGGTGCCGCCAGCTGGCCGAATGCCAGGAGCTCCAGCAGCACCCAGCACAGCTGTGAGTGATCAGGGGGCAGGGCGCGGCGTGATGACGCGGAGCCGCCGGGACCTTTAAATCAGGAGCGTGCGCTGTACACCTTGCCTTGCCATGGAGTTTCATTCCCGCATCGCTAGTTTACTGAATCAGTTTCTATACTTGTTACTGACCCTGCTTGTTCTGAGGACCCGATCTGTTGCTGACTTTGCCTGCCATTTGACTATTCTCTCTGTGTACTCCCTGCCTGTTCTGTTTGCCTCCTGTTGCTACTGGTGTGCGCTGATTGTCACCATATACAGCATTGCAGTACTAGTGCCTAAACGTTGTTGACCTGTTTTTTTATAATGACTACTCTTGCTCTGTGCCCCTGTCTGGTATATCTGCTGCTTGTTACTGTTTGTCACGGTGGGTCAGGGGATGGGGCGCCTGGCAGCAGCTTCCTCGCTGCTCGCTGGCCAGGCGCCGAATGTAAACGCTTCCGGGTGCGCTCACGTGGGACGCCGAGGGGCGGGGCCTGGCGTTATGACGCGGACCCGCCGGGTTTAAAACCCAGTCTCACCATTACACCGGTGCCCTGACGTGGTATTCACCTCCCGCAGAGCTCTTGTGTATTTGGCTATCTCCTGTGTATAACCCTTGGCATTGGCAAACGAATCCTCCTGTGTATGACCCTTGGCATTGGGCAACGAACCCTCCTGTGTATACCCTTGGCATTGGCAAACGAATCCTCCTGTGTATGACCCTTGGCATTGGCAAACGAACCCTCCTGTGTATGACCCTTGGCATTGGCAAACGAACCCTCCTGTGTATGACCCTTGGCATTGGCAAACGAACCCTCCTGTGTATGACTCTTGGCATTGGCAAACGAACCCTCCTGTGTATAACCCCTGGTATTGGCATTTACTCTGCTCTAGGTTCTGCCCTTAACGTTGGTACCGAGGTCAGTCTATGTGGCACCCTAAGCACGCATCAGATTACCTCTGCTATTACTAAAGTCCTAGGGAGGACTTGTGATCTGTTCTGTACCCCTGTCTGGTGTTTCCCTTTCTTTATCTGTTACCTGCTTCATTGTCTATATAGCTTTGCCGACCATTCAAGGATCGGAAGAGTAGAAAGGGAGCTACATAAAGAGATCAATATCTTGGTAGTCAGAAGGATTCGTGACAATACTCTATTCCATACCTCTGTCTGGTGTTACCCCTTGTTTATCTATTGTCTGGTTAATTGTCTTCCTAGTTTTGCCGACCATTCAAGGATCGGAAGGGTAGAGAGCGGTCTGCGTAAAGGGACCACACTTTTGGTAATCAGAGGGATCCGTGACATTACGTCAGGGCCAATGGATCCCGCAGACCTCTCTAACCAGCTGGCACGTATCGCAGCCAGACAAGAGGAACAGGACCATAGGATGGACCAGATTTCTCTCGCTCTGCAAACCCTGTTAAATCGGTCCAATACAGGTACCACAAACCCTCCAGATCCAGTGTTACCTAGGGTCAGTTCCGTCCCCCCTGAAGGACATAGGCTTAGTATGAAGGCACCCCTACGCTATGATGGTACACCAAGCCTATGTCGGGGGTTTTTGACTCAACTCGAGATCTTGTTTGAGAACAATCCAGGTTCTTGTATGTCTGATAAAGCCAAAGTAGGATATCTGATTAATCATTTAACAGAAAAAGCTTTATTGTGGGCTACGCCGTTGTGGGAAAATAAGAAACCCATCATTTATGACTATGAGGGTTTTACCTCTGAGTTAAGACGTACCTTTGATCCCTCTAGAAGGGCTACCAATGCGGGTAGGTCCTTGTTTCACATCAAACAAGGTAATAAGAGGGTCGCCGATTATGCCATAGAGTTTAAAACTTTGACTTCTGAGGTACTTTGGCCGAACGACGTTTTAACCTTAGCCTTTACCGAAGGCTTGAACGAGGCTTTTATGTTTGAGCTGGCTCCCTTAAAATTACCAGAAAGTCTGGACCACCTGATAGATTTCTGTATAGCCATGGACGATCAAATCAGGGAAAGGAGACACCCCAGAGATAGACCCAGAAGGGTCTTGCCTCCTTTACCCTCGTTACCCAGACACACCAGTACGTCAGGTGGTTCGGAGAATGTGAAAACAGATTTGCCAGTCGTTGAACCCATGCAAATAGGGAAGACAGGTATTTCAGAAGCAGAAAGAGCGCACAGAAGAGAAAAGGGGCTCTGCTTCTATTGTGCAGGGGCAGATCACTTCCGCCTTCAATGTCCTCAGAGACCCAGGGTTAGCAGGGCTGAACATAGCAAAGTAGGATTCAGAACAGGAACACCCAGGTTATCGGTTCTCTGTATGCCTCCTTTGTGGATAATGAAAAAAAAAAATCCAGGATTCTGTTACCGATCTCCCTAACCTGGGAGGGGGTTCACCTCAAGACTGAGGCGTTCTTAGACTCTGGGGCCTCAGGCAATTTTATGGATAAGAATTTTGCTGCCAAAAACCTCCTACCTCTGGTTCTCAAGGAAAGACCTCTAATGGTGGAGGCCATAGATGGTAAACCCCTGTCATGTCCACATATCACTCACGAAACAGTCGATGTATGTATGAAAACAGGAGTTTTGCACCAGGAAACAATAAGATTTCAAATTATTGAATCACCCTCATGTCCTGTCGTTCTTGGGTTTCCATGGCTAACAGAGCACAACCCAGTTGTCGATTGGGTCCAGAGAGACATAAAATGTTGGGGTCAGAGTTGTCAGTCTAAGTGCCTAGGCAGAGTTAATGTGATTGGTAGCCTCAATATTGCCACAGCCCCTCCTTTGTCCACAGAGGTTCCTGAATGTTACTTGGCATTAAAGGAGGTGTTCTCTAAAGCCAGGACTGAGGTCCTACCACCACATCGTCCATATGACTGTGCCATTGATTTACTCCCTGGTACGATGCCTCCTAGGGGTCACGTATACCCTTTATCACAAAGAGAGAACGACATTATGGAGGAATACATAAGGGAGAATCTGGAACGAGGATTCATTAGACGATCCTCCTCTCCAGCAGGAGCAGGTTTCTTTTTTGTTTCCAAGAAAGAGGGAGATCTGCGACCTTGCATCGACTATAGGGGTTTGAATAGGATCACTATAAGAAATGCATATCCCATACCTCTCATAACAGAATTGTTCGACCGATTAAAAGGGGCTCGTGTCTATACGAAGCTTGATTTACGCGGAGCGTACAACCTGGTCAGGGTTAAAAAGGGAGACGAATGGAAAACGGCTTTTAATACACGTAGCGGGCATTATGAATACCTGGTGATGCCTTTTGGGTTGTGTAATGCGCCAGCCGTCTTCCAGGACCTTATAAACGACACTCTAAGGGAATTTCTGCAAGAATTCGTCATAGTATATCTGGATGATATCCTGATATACTCTCCTGATGTGGACACTCATCATGTCCACGTGAAACAAGTGTTGAAAAAACTATTGAAGGCTGGATTGTACTGTAAGCTAGAAAAATGTCTATTCGACATAGTAACTGTGCAATTCCTTGGTTATATAATAACTCCTGGGGGTTTTCAAATGGATCCTAAGAAGCTCTCAGCTATTCTTGACTGGCCTCTACCCCAAGGACTTAAAGCCATTCAGAGGTTTCTGGGGTTTACGAACTATTACCGAAGGTTCATTAAAGATTTTTCGGCCTTGGTGGCCCCCCTCACGGCTATGACAAAGAAAGGGGTGGGAAATCAGAAATGGACACCTCAAGCCACTCAAGCCTTTGAGGCACTAAAGCAAGCTTTTACTACTGCCCCTGTTCTCCGACATCCAGATCCGGCTCTGCCTTTCCAAGTAGAAGTTGACGCCTCCGAACTAGGTCTTGGTGCAGTCTTGTCCCAAAGGGAGGCTCCTGACAAACCCTTGCATCCATGCGGCTTCTATTCTCGGAAGTTGTCCCCGGCAGAGAAGAACTATGACATTGGAAATAGAGAATTGTTAGCAGTCATCGCGGCCTTGGCCGAATGGAGATACTTATTAGAGGGGTCTAAGGACCCCATCGTTATCATAACCGACCATAAGAATCTCACGTACATTGGAGATGCCAAACGTTTAAATTCCAGACAAGCGAGATGGTCATTGTTTCTTTCAAGTTTTAATTTCGTGCTTACCTATAGACCTGGGTCCAGAAACATTAAAGCAGACGCATTGTCGAGACAGTATGAGTCTTATGAACATAATATCCAAGATCAGCATCCCATTGTACCCCAGGAAAGGATTATAGCCGCTACCACGATTAGTGTCTCGTCTCCTCTAATGAAAAGGTTGCAGACCGTCCAGGGCGCAGCTCCTGGGGGAAAACCTCCTGCGAGACTCTTTGTACCTGAGAACGAAAGAGAGGAAGTACTTAACATCTATCATGATAATAAAACTTCCGGGCATATGGGTATCACCAAGACTGTGTCTAGTATCAGTAAACTCCTCTGGTGGCCCACGTTGCGCCGAGATGTCAAAGATTACATTGCCGTGTGCGAAGTGTGCACAAGGCAGAAAAGTCCCAAAACAGCACCCATTGGCTTACTCCAGCCTTTGCCGATCCCCGAACGACCCTGGTCACATGTAGCCATGGATTTTATAGTAGAGTTACCTGAGTCAAGAGGGAATACAGTGATACTTACGATCATAGATCGATTTTCCAAGATGGGTCACTATGTTCCTCTTCGGAAACTACCTTCGGCAGCTGAACTGGTGCCCATATTCATTGCCAACGTGGTCCGCATACACGGTGTCCCTCTGGAGATTGTCTCTGATAGGGGGACCCAATTCATCTCCGGATTCTGGAGAGGGTTTTGTAAGAACGTAGGGATAGACCTCTCTTTCTCTTCGGCTTATCACCCCCAGACCAACGGAGCAGCAGAACGAGCAAACCAAAATATAGAGAAATATCTCAGGTGCTTTATCTCAGAACAACAAGATAACTGGTCAGACCTGCTACCATGGGCAGAATATGCTTTGAACAGCGCAGTGAGTGAATCCACAGGACATTCTCCTTTCTTCGCTGTTTATGGTTTTGATCCTCCCGTGCTCCCCGCCACGTTTCCTGATACCACGATTCCTGCTTTAGATGAGCAACTGGCATCATTGAAAGAGACTTGGGGGAGAGTGAGACGGGCACTGGAGGAGAGTAGTGCCATCCAGAAAACTAAGGCCGACAGACACAGGAGGCAGGCACCCGTGTATCAAGTTGGGGACAGGGTTTGGCTGTCTTCACGTAACATCAAGCTCTTAGTGCCTTCCATGAAGTTGGCTCCTAGGTATATCGGCCCCTATAAGATTCTACGGCGACTCAACCCTGTCTCCTATGCTTTGGCGTTACCCCCCATTTTAAGATACACAATGTATTCCATGTAAACCTTTTGAAGCCGTTGTTATGTAACCGGTACACCAAAGTCCATGCTCCACCGCCTCCTGTCTCTGTGGAGGGCGAGGAGGAGTTCGAAGTTAAGGCCATTCTGGGTGCCAGGATGTCTAGGGGGTCTTTGCAGTACTTGGTCGATTGGGTGGGTTACGGCCCGGAGGATCGTTCTTGGGTACCGGCTGCGGAAGTCCATGCTCCTAGGCTAGTGAAGGCCTTCTATTTGGCGCACCCCCGTGCCCCTGGGGGTCGTCCAGTGGCCGCCCCTGGAGGGGGGGGTTCTGTCACGGTGGGTCAGGGGATGGGGCGCCTGGCAGCAGCTTCCTCGCTGCTCGCTGGCCAGGCGCCGAATGTAAACGCTTCCGGGTGCGCTCACGTGGGACGCCGAGGGGCGGGGCCTGGCGTTATGACGCGGACCCGCCGGGTTTAAAACCCAGTCTCACCATTACACCGGTGCCCTGACGTGGTATTCACCTCCCGCAGAGCTCTTGTGTATTTGGCTATCTCCTGTGTATAACCCTTGGCATTGGCAAACGAATCCTCCTGTGTATGACCCTTGGCATTGGCAAACGAACCCTCCTGTGTATAACCCTTGGCATTGGCAAACGAATCCTCCTGTGTATGACCCTTGGCATTGGCAAACGAACCCTCCTGTGTATGACCCTTGGCATTGGCAAACGAACCCTCCTGTGTATGACCCTTGGCATTGGCAAACGAACCCTCCTGTGTATGTCTTGGCATTGGCAAACGAACCCTCCTGTGTATAACCCCTGGTATTGGCATTTACTCTGCTCTAGGTTCTGCCCTTAACGTTGGTACCGAGGTCAGTCTATGTGGCACCCTAAGCACGCATCAGATTACCTCTGCTATTACTAAAGTCCTAGGGAGGACTTGTGATCTGTTCTGTACCCCTGTCTGGTGTTTCCCTTTCTTTATCTGTTACCTGCTTCATTGTCTATATAGCTTTGCCGACCATTCAAGGATCGGAAGAGTAGAAAGGGAGCTACATAAAGAGATCAATATCTTGGTAGTCAGAAGGATTCGTGACAATACTCTATTCCATACCTCTGTCTGGTGTTACCCCTTGTTTATCTATTGTCTGGTTAATTGTCTTCCTAGTTTTGCCGACCATTCAAGGATCGGAAGGGTAGAGAGCGGTCTGCGTAAAGGGACCACACTTTTGGTAATCAGAGGGATCCGTGACACTGTTGGTGTGTGCTACAGATCCTGCCACATATAGTAGCGCAGTACAAGTGCCTAAACGTTGCTGACCCGGTTTTGTTATAACAACTACTCTTGCTCTGTGCCCCTGTCTGGTATATCTGCTGCTTGTTACTGCTGGTGCGCTTCCATCCTGCCATACACTATAGCGCAGTACAAACGTATATTGATCTCAGTCTGTGGTGTATATTGCTGGTGCTGTCTCCCTGGCCTGTGTGACTGCTAGAGGTTAGGTTTAGTGGTCCCGACCATCCTAAGGATCGGAGGGTTAGAGATCTGTTACCAGGGATCCTACCAGGTCTGTCCTGGAGAATCGTTACAAATATGCGGTGAACACTGCAGCAAACGTTAATGCTCACGCAAGTGAGCGTGAACATTTGCGTTAAGATCGTAATATTTCCCACTCGTTGCTGCTTAAACATTTCCCATGGCTTCAAATCGTGTTTAAACATGAGCAAAAGCGGTAAAAATGAGCTCAGCGCTCAGCGGTGAAATGGCTCAGCACTCAGCAGTGAAATGGTTAAAAAAAAAAATTATTTTTTTTAAAAAATGGTTTTTCATTGTTTCCTGTCCCCTAGGGCACTACCCAGACCCCCATACACCTCTTATGACCAATATCGTGCATACTGTATATGCCCTCTGGAGGGGACCTTGATTTTCGAACTTTTGAGCCCCCTTGACTTGCATTGTGTTCGAATCGTGTTCGCATTCGAATTCGAACTTTTTCAAATGTTCGAGTTCCAATGCGAACTGAACACTGGGGTGTTCGGCCCATCCATAATGCTGAGCTAATTTTCACAATTTTCGCTGGTCACATTTAAATGCTATTTGAAGGCATGTTTTCTTGAAGGACCTAGACAAATTATATATTGTTTTATAGCTGACTCAGTTGATTCAAAATATGTCATTACTATGTGCTAGGGATACTAGTATCGGTATCGGTGCCAATACCGGGACCTGCATGAGTACTTGGTACTCGTGCAGAGGCCCCCGATACCTAAACTGATACCTGAAGCCAGCGCTGGGCTCGCTTGCCACCCGATTTCTTTGGCGCAGCGGCGCGTTACCAGGCTCCTCCGGCATCTTGTTTCTTTGAGCGGCTGCTGGCGAAGAGTTGTAGCCCAGGCACTCGTTGGGATCCACCAGCCGCAATCTCGTGAACTCCGGGATCTCACGAGATCACGGCTGGTGGATCCCAACGAGCGGCCAGGCTACAACTCTTCGCCGGTGGCCACTCAAAATAAGAAGACACCGGAGGAGCCTGGTAACGTGTCACTGCCCCAAGGAGGAGCCTGGCATGAGCGCCGGAGGAGCCTGGCAATTCGGGAGGGTGAGCTGGAGGGCCAATATATGTGTGAACTTTGGGCAATATGGGGACAATATATGTGTGAGCTGGGGGCAATGTGAGCAGGGCCAATATCTGAGCTGGGGGCAATGTGAGCAGGGGCAATATCTGAGCTGGGGGCAATGTGAGCTGGGGCAATATCTGAGCTGGGGCAACGTGAGCAGGGACAATATCTGAGCTGGGGCAATGTGAGCTTGTGGCAATGTGAGCGGGGCAATATCTGAGCTGGGGCAATGTGAGCAGGGGGCAATGTGAGCAGGGGCAATATATATATATGTATATGTATGTATATATGTATATATGTAGCGGAGGTTTAATGAACTGTGTGTGGACTGTTGTGCTTTGTACTGTTGCTCGGGCTTTGACAGGAGGCATGCAGCCTGTCACCGCTGTGGGGAAATTCCCATTCCCTTGTTTGCTCAGCCTCTTGCATGGCAGGAGGAAGTTGTTTGATACAGGAAGATTGAGGGTAATGCAAAGGATTCTGGAATGTGTAGTTTAAAGTACAGAGAACCTTATGCAACTGGCCAGTAAGAAGACTACATCTCCCAGCAGTGCCCGGGAGGAGCCCGCATTTTCCTGGAGAGGAAGAGCATGTGCAGGAGAGAGAGCAGGCAGAGAGGGCGAGACGAGCAGGGTGAACGGTCCTGTGTGGCAGTTCGTGCATGCGGCTGCCCTCATGTGTTCAGAGAAGGAGAGATCCAGTTACTCTCGCGTGTTGCCAGTGTCGGCAGAGAATAGATCCGGCTGTCCTCGTGCATTCAGCGGAGAAGGGGTCCGGCTGCCTTCGTGTGTGTTCCAGTGATAGAGGGAGCGATCGAGTACATTCAGCGGAGGAGAAGTCCAGCTGTCCTCGTGCGTCAAGCGGGGAGAGATCTCGAGTGATTCCAGCGCTAAGCGATAGCAATCAAGCTACCGTTCTACAGGAAGGAGTGAGTGTATCTACCGGAGGGAAGTATTTGGCCATCCTGCGTGAGTTGTTATTGCTAACTTTGTTGTCTGGCCTAGTTCTACAGCCTGCGCAGCTTCAGCTAAAAGGGAGATCGCTGCAGTTACGAATCTTGTTAACCTGTGACACTTTGCAAAGATTTATTTCTCACTTTGTGGAATACAATATGGTTTCATGTTAATGGTACCCAACGGCAGAATTCAAAGGGCCCCAACGGTAGCAGACTTGAGAGCTTGTGTAATTTCCACTGGCCAGTGGTTAGATAGAATGTACAAGGTTTAGATAGGTTATTGATATTGGTTACGTTGATTATTGTCGATAATCTAACTGCATTGAAGTATGGTAAAGATTGCCATCTCATTCATTCATCATTGTGTTGAATAGTGATGCTGAATTAACTCTTTCAATACTGTTATACTGTTGATTACTTTGTCCTATAGAAGGTTTGCTCGCTAGTTCTAATAAACTCCTTTTTTATTTTAACCCTTTCGCTGCTGAGGCATTTCACGCCTCTGTGCTGAGCTCATTTTACCTCTTTTGCTCATCATGTTTAACCGCGTTTTGAAGCCTTATTTTAATATATGACCCAGACATATTATATATCGTTCTTTCCGGCAGATTCATAATATATCATTATAATATGTATACATCATGTTCTGTCTGTATATTATAACAAAAAATGCAATAAAATTAGAATTTTCAATAATTTACAATGTGTAAAGTGTTTTTTTTTCACATTTTAACATGCGATCGTTTGCGGTTATATTTTCTATGGGGTGCGCTTGTTAAAAAAATTAGAAAGGGGGACTCGTTAATTTTTTTTGGGGAAAATTTCGTTATTTTGAACAAACGCACCGCATACAAAAATCATTAGTGCAGCATCATTGTTCACATTTTATAATTGAAATGGGAACAATATTGAAATGGGAACAACTTGTCTATTTATTTTTTATAATTTTTGTTTAAATATTTTTTTTATTTTAATATTTTTTTTTTTTACTTTTTACATGGTCATGTTTGATATCGTTGGAAAGGCCATGCTCTGGCCGATCCAGCAATACCAACCATTAATTCCTAGCTGCCACGGATCAGGAGATAGGGGGTTCATTGGAACCCCTATCTCCACCATTGGTGGCAACTAGGGGTTAACTCCAGGACAGGTGTCATCGTGCTATGCACGACGATGCCAGTCATCAGGGGGAGTTCCCAGAAGCTTGGCCGATAGCCAAGATGTCAGCCAGCTCTGGGAGAGGATCACGATTCAGCGCTTTTTGGCCCCGAATCGTGATCTGGCACCCAAGGGGTTAAAGGCAGGCACAGTTTGGAAGGGCAGGCTGTGCCCTTCCAAACCGTGCCTGCCTTTAGCCGCTGGATCCCGGCGATCGGGAGGGAGAGAGGTCCGAAGGACCTTCCCCCTCCCTTTCAGGCATCTCCTCCGCACTCGCGGGGGGGGGCGCCTGAAATAAATGTCATTGTACCGCCGCGATGACACCTATCTTCCCCCCCGGGGTCCCGGAGTGCCGGGCTGACATGCAAGATATCAGCCCGCACCGGGGGGCCAGCAATCAGCCGTAATCCTGGCTGATTGCTGCCTCCTATGCTAGGACGCGCGTCCATAGCACAGGAGGTACACTTAGCAGGACGCGCTGAGCGCATCCTTAGCAGCCAAGTGGTTAAAGTAATCTTGTCCTGGTATTACTTGGCAACGAAGGTGGAGGTGGGTAATCACTGGAGTGAGACAGAAGGCCCGTCAGATAAGAGGGAGTAGCGCTACATACCGTGGCAAGAAAAAGTATGTGAACCCTTTGGGATTACATGGAGTTTTGCATGAATTGGTCATAAAATGTGCTCTGATCTTCATCTAAGTCACAACAATTTGAAAAACACAGTCTGCTTAAAATAATACAACACAAACATTATATGTTTTCATGTGTTTATTGAACAGAACATGTAACCATTCACAGTGCAGGGTGGAAAAAGTATGTAAACTTTTGGACTTAATAACTGGTTGACCCTCCTTGGGCAGCAATAACCTCAACCAAAACGGTTCCTGTAGTTGCAGATCAGTCCTGCACAATGATCTGGAGTAATTTTGGACCACTCCTCTTCACAAAACTGTTTCAGTGTAGCAATATTCTTGATGTCTGGTGTGAATCACTCTCTTAAGGTCATGCCACAGCATTTCAATTGGGTTGAGGTCAGGGCTCTGACTGGGCCACTCCAGAAGGCGTATTTTGTTTTGTTGAAGCTATTCTTTTGTTGAATTACTTGTATGCTTTGGGTCATTGTCCTGTTGCATCACCCATCCTCTGCGGAGCTTCAGTTGGCGGACAGATGGTCTTACGTTTTCCTTCAAAATGTCTTGATAAACTCTGGAATTCATTTTTCCATCAATGACAACAATCCGTCCAGGCCCTGAGGCAGCAAAGCAGCCCCAAACCATGATGCTCCCTCCGCCATGTTTTACAGTGGGGATGAGGTTTTGATGTTGGTGTGCTGTGCCTTTTTTTTCTCCACACATAGTGTTGTGTGTTTTTTCCAAACAACTCAATTTTGGTTTCATCTGTCCACAGAATATTTTGCCAGTAGTGCTGTGGAACATCCAGGTGCTCTTTTGCAAACTTCAAACGTACCGCAATATTCTTTTTGGACATCAATGGCTTCCTCCGTGGTGTCCTCCCATGTACTCCATTCTTGTTTAATGTTTTCCTTATTGTAGATGTGTCAACAAAAATGTTAGCATGTGCCAGAGATTTCTGTAAGTCTTTAGCTGACACTCTAGGATTCTTCTTTACCTCGTTAAGCATTCTGCACTGTGCTCTTGCAGTCATCTTTACAGGACGATCACGCCTAGGGAGAGTAGCAACAGTGCTGAACTTTCTCCATTTGTAGACAGTCTGTATTACCGTGGACACATGAACATCAAGGCTTTTGGAGATACTTTTGTAACCCTTTCCAGCTTCATGCAAGTCAACAATTCTTGATCATAGGTTTTCTGAGAGCTCTTTTCTGCGAGGCATGGTTCACATCAGGCAGTGCTTCTTGAAATCAGTAAACCCAAAACTGGTGTGTGTTTTTAAAGGGCAGGACAGCTTTCAGCAACACATCCAATAATATCACACTGATCGGACTCAAGGTTGGCTCACTCCTGGCTCCAATTAGCTCTTGGAGAAGTCATTAGGCTAGGGGTTCACATACTTTTTCCACCCTGCACTGTGAATGTTTATATGTTATGTTCAATAAACACATGAAAACATATAATGTTTGTGTTTTATTTTAAGCAGACTGTGCTTTTCAAATTGTTGTGACTTAGATGAAGATCAGAGCAAATTTTATGACCAATTCATGCAAAACTCCACGTAATCCCAAAGGGTTCACATACTTTTTCTTGCCACTGTATATATGCATGAGCTGGGGGCAATATTTGAGCTGGGGCAATATGAGGTCTGTTCCCATTGAAAAGTGGCCACGTGACTTTAAATAAAGGTATCGGTACTCGGTATCAGTGAGTACTTTTAAAATGTTTCGGTACTTGTACTCGGTCTTAAAAAAATGGTATTGGTGCATCCCTACTATGTGCATATGTCATGATGCGTCACTACAGTTGTGTTCAAAATTATTCAACCCCCAATGCTGTAAAGGGTTTTTAGGGAATTTAGTGTACATTTGTAATTGTATTCAGAATGAAATCCTACAAGGACTTTTTAAAGAACCATATGCAACTAAAATGACATCAATTGGTTTTGTAATACAGTAGTAAATGTTTCTTTTGTGAATTCTTCATTGACACAATTATTCAACCCCTTAAAGACTACCACTCTGAAGAACAGAGGTTCATTCAAGTGTTTTCAATCAGGTATTGAAAACACCGGTGGATGTCACGGAGCAGCAATAAAGCATAATAAGCACCAATTAGGCAGCTTTAAAATGACTGTGATACTCAGCTCCTTCTAGACATTTACTGGTGTGGTTACAAACATGGTGAAGTCAAGAGAATAGTCCAGGAAGACAAGAGAAGAGGTGATTACTCTTCACAGGAAGGGCAATGGCTATAAGAAGATTGCAAAGATGTTAAACATACCAAGAGAGACCATAGGAAGCATCATTCGCAAATTCAAAGCAAAGGCCACTGTTGAAACGCTACCTGGTCGTGGCAGAAAGAAGATGCTGACTTCGACTGCTGTGCGCTACCTGAAGCGTAGAGTGGAGAAAGGTCCCCGTGTGACTGCTGAGGAACTGAGAAAAGATTTGTCAGATGTGGGTACTGAAGTTTCAGCTCAGACAATACGGCGCACACTGAGTAATGAAGGCCTCCATGCCAGAACTCCCAGGCGCACCCCCTTGCTGTCTCCAAAGAATAAGAAGAGTCGACTGCAGTATGCCAAAAGTCATGTGGACAAACCACAGACGTTTTGGGATAGTGTTCTGTGGACTGATGAAACAAAATTAGAACTGTTTGGGCCCATGGATCAACGCTATGTTTGGAGGAGGAAGAACAAGGCCTATGAAGAAAAGAACACCTTGCCTACTGTGAAGCATGGCGGGGGGTCAATCATGCTTTGGGGCTGTTTTGCTTCTGCAGGTACAGGGAAGCATCAGCGTGTGCAAGGTACCATGAATTCTCTTCAGTACCAGGAGATATTGGATGACAATGTGATGCAGTCCGTCACAAACCTGAGGCTTGGGAGACGTTGGGCCTTTCAACAGGACAATGATCCCAAGCATACCTCCAAGTCCACTAGAGCATGGTTGCAGATTAAAGGCTGGAACATTTTGGAGTGGCCATCGCAGTCACCTGACTTAAATCCGATTGAGAACCTCTGGTGGGACTTAAAGAAAGCAGTTGCAGTGCGCAAGCCTAAGAATGTGACTGAACTGGAGGCTTTTGCCCATGACGAATGGGCGAAGATACCCGTAGATTGCTGCAAGACACTTGTGTCAAGCTATGCTTCACGTTTAAAAGCTGTTATAACTGTAAGAGGATGTTGTACTAAGTACTAAGATTGAATGTCACTTGGGGTTGAATAAAACTGATAATGATGTGAGCACAGAAAAGACATTTGTGGTTAATTCATTATAAATGTTATGTTATATTTGTCTGACCTACACGTGCCTCTTTGATTTAATTGTAAGCAAGATGACTGAATGATCAAAATCAATGTCAAACTGGCCAAAACACTCAATTTCAGTGGGGGTTGAATAATTTTGAACACAACTGTATATTGCAGTGTAAATTTTCATTCGGATTTCTGTCATTTGCAGCATGTAAAACTATTTTTTCACATGTCATCATCCAAAACTTTTCATTATTTATTCTATGGAGGTACTTTTTATAAATATCTTAAGGAAATATGCAATTTCAACCAAAAGTGAAAAATACCAAAGTTTTTCACTTGTATTTTGCTGCATTTTGTTTCATAAACCATAAGACTATAAATAAACCACTGAACTTGCTCTCAGCATGCAAAATCTGAATGTGAGTAATGGCAGCAGTTCATTTTATATTTGAAAAGTGGACAATAACAATACCATTGCATTCTAAAAAAAAATTAAAGACATTTTTAAAAATTTGGTTTTAATTTTTTTTTTTTTTTTAGTACTAGAATTTTACATGGGCACGTCTGCATATTTTCCCTTAGCATCCCCATGTTAACGTTGTATTCCAGGGCAGGCACTAGCTGTGCCCCTTGCCCCAGAACGCGATGCTAACCGCAGTGATACTCGCGATAGCGTGTCTGCGCCACCGCGAGTATCACCTTGTCACGTTCACCCTCGACAACCATGGTGTGGATCCCACTTGACAGACCTCTAAGCCCTCCGATTCTTTATCTTGAATGGTCGGGACCGCTAACCCTATCACTCCCAGCCAGGGAAAACAAACACACCAGTAACAGCGAGTATAATTTCGAAGCTGTGCCAGTAGGTATCAGGACTGAGCATATACTGGGGTAGAAAGGGTTAACCTTGTTAACAGATGTGGAATAGCCTGCGTTAGGGCTATACAGGTAGTTTATATAAAATTATTTAGAAACAGTGTGGTCAATTACACAATCCAGGTCGGCAACAGAGAGGGTTCGCATACAAGCAGAGTTGGCAACAGAGGGGGTACTTATACAGACTGAATCAGCAACAGAGAGGGCACTCATACAAACTGGGTCGGCGTTCTGCAGGGTCAATATATATTCTGAGTCAGCGTGAGGCAGGATCAGCAATCGCTCGGAGGCTTCTCTGGGCAAACCATACATACAAGCTGTATCAGAGAGAATCGACACAAGGCAGTCCGGGTCAGCAACAGTCAAGGTCCTCATACAATCCGGGTCGTAAATCAGAGAAAAAAATCAAAAGAATCAGTGGCTCATAAACTAATGCACTCAGCAATGCGGGAAACAGACTCCATGTCAAGGCAACGACTCAGCGCACGCGCTCTTTACTTAAAGGCCGACAGCTCCGCTTCATCATGGTGCGCCCCGCCCCCTAGGCCCTGACCAGCCGCAGGAATGGCGGGGACCGTCGGAGCTCCTGGCACTTGGCCAGCTAACAGTGTCGTCTGCCCGGGACCCCCTTGAGACCCCGCAGGCTCCCCAGATGTGACATAACACCCCGCCTTATGGGCGGCCACTGGATGACCACCAGGCGCAGAGTGGTGAGAAGCGTGAAACTGGCGTACCAGACGAGGCGCATGGACTTCACTGGCTGGCAACCAAGCCCTATCCTCAGGACCATAGCCATCCCAGTCAACAAGGTACTGTAACACACCCCTGACCACACGAGAATTCAGGATAGCACAGACTTAATACTCTTTCTCACTTTGGGACTCAACAGGTGGAGGAGGTATGTGGACCCTGGTGTACCTGTTGCACGTGAGAGGCTTGAGGAGGCTAACATGGAACACATTGTGTATATGCAAATATGGGGGTAGTGCCAAGGCATAAGATACAGGGTTTACCCTGTGCAAGACTTTATAAGGACCAATATCCCTGGGGGCCATCTTCATAGAGGGGACCAGGAGTTTGATGTTACATGTGGAAAGCCAGACTCTATCCCCCACATTATACTCTGGGGCTGGCCTTCTACGTCTGTCTGCTTTCTCTTTTTGTTTTTGAATACTGGCCTCCATAACCTCCTTAACTTTCTCTCATGTCCCTTTCAATGAGGCCAGATGCTCATCCAGAGCAGGTAACGTAGTATCCTGAAAGCTAGAGGGGAGCATGGGAGGATCGAACCCATACACCGTATGAAAAGGTGAATGACATGTGGTTTCACTGACTGCATTATTCAAAGCAATTTCTGCCCAATGCAAGAGGTCGGACCACTCCTTCTGTTTTTCACATACAAAGCATCGTAGATACTGTTCGACATTTTGATTAGCCCTCTCAGCTGCCCCATTGGTCTGTGGATGATAGGCAGAGGAGAAGCTTAATTGTATACCCAGATTTTCCAGAACCTGGACACAAACTGAGTACCTCTATCAGACACAATGCCTAGAGAAACCCCATGGAGCTTGACAACGTTCTGGATAAAGACTGGCACCAATTCCATGGCGGAGGGTACCTTGGCGATAGGCATGAAATGAACCATCTTAGAAAATCTGTCCACAATGGTAAGTATAACCGTACTACCATGGGATACAGGGAGATCTGTGATAAAATCCATGGATAGGTGTCACATATCCGGTCGCCGGTGCTGCAGGAGGAACAAACCCGGCGCTGGTTCATTCTTGATTCCCTGAATCCACCCCTCCAAACCTTACAGTTTCATCTCCAGCCTGCAAGAGGTGCAGGTGCACCTCATCATCAAGCCTGAACTTCCCTATAAAACAGCAAAGTCCCCACAATGCTTTGCTTTTTTTTATTTCTTACCTGTTTGTCCCTAAAGCCTGCGATAGCCCCCTCTGCTTCCTATCTGTTCCTGAACCCCTATATTGATCATCTGTTGCCAAACCCCTGCTTTGTATCATAGACTACTCTTTTGCTAAACCCTACATACTGTATATCTGAACAATCTGTTGCCGAACCCGCTGCTTGTATACTGAATACAAGAAAGAAAACAGTGAAGCGCCTTCAGAAAAAAGGATTAAACGTACTCGCTACACATTGAACATGGAGGTTCTCCTAAAAACCTGAAAACAAGTATTATAGATAGTCAATGGAGCGCCAGCGAACTGGATGTACGGTTAGTCAATATACATGTCCAATCAACGTCTTCTAATCCATTCAGAAGAAACCCCTACTCCAGATGAGAGAAATTTCTGCAGAAGAAAGAAAATATAATCGCGCAGTATATAGATCCACCATCGGAGGAAAATGCAACAGTTGTGGTCCTGCTCACATTCTATTGAGCCCAACCTTGGCTCTAGGATGGATAGCAAATATGGGTCTTCAAAAGGATGTTCAGGTGCCCATAAACCCGCAACGGAGTTCTTCAAATACTTTCCCAGGCCTTTCAAGGCGCTGGTTTTCAGGCGTATTGAACGCACTCCCTGCACCCTCGCTACACACAGAAACTCAGCGCCTTGAAAGGCCTGGGAAAGTATTTGAAGAACTCAGTTGCGGGTTTATGGGCACCTGAACATCCTTTTGAAGACCCATATTGACAAAAAAATTTAAAAAACACCACTTTTTCGAACTTTGACCCCCAAAATTTCTTATGTATCAACAACCGTCAAAAAAAATTAATTCCTTAGTAGTTTCTAAATTTAGTTCTGAGTTTAGCAATACCCAATGTTTACATATTCCTCGCTTTTTTCCTTATTTTATGCAACAATAAGTGCAAGTAGCACTTTGCCATTTCCAAAGAGTTTATTTTCAAAACTAGTGCTAGTGACATTGTAACACTGATATCTGTCACTAATTGCTGAATAACCCTCCACATATACATATTTTTTTAAAGTACACAAATCAAGGTATTAAACTTGGGGTATTTTGACTCTTTCCATGCAAACCATTTTACCACAAATCTATGCCAAAGTTTGAGAAAAAAAAAAAGTTTTGGTGATTTTTTTTTTTTTAACGCAATTTAAGAATACATGTACTGTGAACTTTAAGGTTTACTGCCAAAAAGCACCCCAAAATATGTTCAGCAACATCTTCTGAGTAAATTGATACCACCCATGTATAGGTATGTCGGGTCATTTGGGGGCTAATAGGCCTTATTTGGGGGGTGCGCATTTCAGTTTTCCAACTTGGAATTTTCACATTTCGTCATCATGCACCCATGTCCTATTTGGGACATTTTTGAAGCCAGCCAAAGTAATTTACCCCCATCAAACCATATATTTTTAGAAAGGGCACACCCTAGGGTGCTTCAAAGAGTTGTATTTTAACACTTTCCATGCACTAGCTCTATGTCAAACTTTCAGGTAGTCACTTTTTGTGTTATTTTTTCACACACATTGTACTTTAGGCGTGAATTGTCAAATCCAGTTATGGGTTACTGCCAAAAAACACCCCAAAATATGTTCAGCAACATCTTCTGAGTAAATTGATACCACCCATGTATAGGTATGTCGGGTCATTTGGGGGCTAATAGGCCTTATTTGGGGGGTGCGCATTTCAGTTTTCCAACTTGGAATTTTCACATTTCGTCATCATGCACCCATGTCCTATTTGGGACATTTTTGAAGCCGGCCAAAGTAATTTACCCCCATCAAACCATATATTTTTAGAAAGGGCACACCCTAGGGTGCTTCAAAGAGTTGTATTTTAACACTTTCCATGCACTAGCTCTATGTCAAACTTTCAGGTAGTCACTTTTTGTGTTATTTTTTCACACACATTGTACTTTAGGCGTGAATTGTCAAATCCAGTTATGGGTTACTGCCAAAAAACACCCCAAAATATGTTCAGCAACATCTTCTGAGTAAATTGATACCACCCACGTATAGGTATGTCGGGTCATTTGGGGGCTAATAGGCCTTATTTGGGGGGTGCGCATTTCAGTTTTCCAACTTGGAATTTTCACATTTCGTCATCATGCACCCATGTCCTATTTGGGACATTTTTGAAGCCGGCCAAAGTAATTTACCCCCATCAAACCATATATTTCTAGAAAGGGCACACCCTAGGGTGCTTCAAAGAGTTGTATTTTAACACTTTCCATGCACTAGCTCTATGTCAAACTTTCAGGTAGTCACTTTTTGTGTTATTTTTTCACACACATTGTACTTTAGGCGTGAATTGTCAAATCCAGTTATGGGTTACTGCCAAAAAACACCCCAAAATATGTTCAGCAACATCTTCTGAGTAAATTGATACCACCCATGTATAGGTATGTCGGGTCATTTGGGGGCTAATAGGCCTTATTTGGGGGGTGCGCATTTCAGTTTTCCAACTTGGAATTTTCACATTTCGTCATCATGCACCCATGTCCTATTTGGGACATTTTTGAAGCCGGCCAAAGTAATTTACCCCCATCAAACCATATATTTTTAGAAAGGGCACACACTAGGGTGCTTCAAAGAGTTGTATTTTAACACTTTCCATGCACTAGCTCTATGTCAAACTTTCAGGTAGTCACTTTTTGTGTTATTTTTTCACACACATTGTACTTTAGGCGTGAATTGTCAAATCCAGTTATGGGTTACTGCCAAAAAACACCCAAAATATGTTCAGCAACATCTTCTGAGTAAATTGATACCACCCATGTATAGGTATGTCAGGTCATTTGGGGGCTAATAGGCCTTATTTGGGGGGTGCGCATTTCAGTTTTCCAACTTGGAATTTTCACATTTCGTCATCATGCACCCATGTCCTATTTGGGACATTTTTGAAGCCGGCCAAAGTAATTTACCCCCATCAAACCATATATTTTTAGAAAGGGCACACCCTAGGTGCTTCAAAGAGTTGTATTTTAACACTTTCCATGCACTAGCTCTATGTCAAACTTTCAGGTAGTCACTTTTTGTGTTATTTTTTCACACACATTGTACTTTAGGCGTGAAGTGTCAAATCCAGTTATGGGTTACTGCCAAAAAACACCCCAAAATATGTTCAGCAACATCTTCTGAGTAAATTGATACCACCCATGTATAGGTATGTCGGGTCATTTGGGGGCTAATAGGCCTTATTTGGGGGGTGCGCATTTCAGTTTTCCAACTTGGAATTTTCACATTTTGTCATCATGCACCCATGTCCTATTTGGGACATTTTTGAAGCGGCCAAAGTAATTTACCCCCATCAAACCATATTTTTAGAAAGGGCACACCCTAGGGTGCTTCAAAGAGTTGTATTTTAACACTTTCCATGCACTAGCTCTATGTCAAACTTTCAGGTAGTCACTTTTTGTGTTATTTTTTCACACACATTGTACTTTAGGCGTGAATTGTCAAATCCAGTTATGGGTTACTGCCAAAAAACACCCCAAAATATGTTCAGCAACATCTTCTGAGTAAATTGATACCACCCATATATAGATTTGTTCTGTTGTTTTTGGGGTGCTACGCCAATCTTTTGACATGTGCTTGTCAATTTTCTAATTTGACATACAGTATCTTATTTGCTTATCTTCTTTTTAGGGGCCTTTTTACATACCCCAATTTTATTAACGTGCATATATTTGGTAAGCTAACACCCCAAAGTATTGTAAATGGAGTGTTTTTATGCCATGGATGCAACCGTTTGCTCCAAACAAATTGGATACTGTTTGGTGGTCATTTTTCATTTTCACACCCACATCAGTTTTGGACTGTGATTTAGGAGACACTGTTGTTTGTTACTGCATGAAAACTCTCCAGGTTGTTTTCTGCAAGGTCTCCTGAGTACACCCATGCCCCCCATGCATAGGTTTGCCAGGATTTTGGGAAGCTTCAAATACAATTTTTATGACTTTGTCATTGGAGTTGAAATTGAGATTATTTCTTCAGCTAGGCCTAGCTTTGGTTTTGGGTCTACCGCATACCCCAGTTTGAATTATTGCCAGAAAATTGTTTATATTTGTTATGTTGACACCCCAAGGTATTGCATATGGAGTGCTTTGATGCCATGGATACAACGGTTTTAGCCCAAAACATTTGAGAAGGTGTGTGGCGATAATTTTTCAATTTTCAGATTTTTACGCCCACATTAGATTTGGACTGTGATTTAGGAGACACTGTTGTTTGTTACTGCATGAAAACTCTCCAGGTTGTTTTCTGCAAGGTCTCCTGAGTACACCCATGCCCCCCATGCATAGGTTTGCCAGGATTTGGGGAAGGTTCAAATACAATTTTTATGACTTTGTCATTGGAGTTGAAATTGAGATTATTTCTTCAGCTAGGCCTAGCTTTGGTTTTGGGTCTACCGCATACCCCAGTTTGAATTATTGCCATAAAATTGTTTATATTTGTTATGTTGACACCCCAAGGTATTGCATATGGAGTGCTTTGATGCCATGGATGCAACGGTTTTAGCCCAAAACTATTTGAGAAGGTGTGTGGCGGTAATTTTTCAATTTTCAGATTTTTACGCCCACATTAGATTTGGACTGTGATTTAGGAGACACTGTTGTTTGTTACTGCATGAAAACTCTCCAGGTTGTTTTCTGCAAGGTCTCCTGAGTACACCCATGCCCCCCATGCATAGGTTTGCCAGGATTTGGGGAAGGTTCAAATACAATTTTTATGACTTTGTCATTGGAGTTGAAATTGAGATTATTTCTTCAGCTAGGCCTAGCTTTGGTTTTGGGTCTACCGCATACCCCAGTTTGAATTATTGCCAGAAAATTGTTTATATTTGTTATGTTGACACCCCAAGGTATTGCATATGGAGTGCTTTGATGCCATGGATGAAACGGTTTTAGACCAAAACATTTGAGAAGGTGTGTGGCGGTAATTTTTCAATTTTCAGATTTTTACGCCCACATTAGATTTGGACTGTGATTTAGGAGACACTGTTGTTTGTTACTGCATGAAAACTCTCCAGGTTGTTTTCTGCAAGGTCTCCTGAGTACACCCATGCCCCCCATGCATAGGTTTGCCAGGATTTTGGGAAGGTTCAAATACAATTTTTATGACTTTGTCATTGGAGTTGAAATTGAGATTATTTCTTCAGCTAGGCCTAGCTTTGGTTTTGGGTCTACCGCATACCCCAGTTTGAATTATTGCCAGAAAATTGTTTATATTTGTTATGTTGACACCCCAAGGTATTGCATATGGAGTGCTTTGATGCCATGGATGCAACGGTTTTAGCCCAAAACAATTGAGAAGGTGTGTGGCGGTAATTTTTCAATTTTCAGATTTTTACGCCCACATTAGATTTGGACTGTGATTTAGGAGACACTGTTGTTTGTTACTGCATGAAAACTCTCCAGGTTGTTTTCTGCAAGGTCTCCTGAGTACACCCATGCCCCCCATGCATAGGTGTGCAAAGATTTTGGAAAAATACAGCACCAATTGTAGAACATAAAAATGTACGAATAAAATGTAAGTCTGGTGCAGTAAAAGAAAAAAAAAACTAAACTGAACTAACTAACTGGAGTGTGAGAAAAAATAGAAAGGAAAAAAAAAATCACAGATCACGCACAGTGTGATATAGCTTGAAACAGTCCCCAAGACACAGACCGGGTTGTCCAGGGCATTCTGGGCAGTAAAAGATTGTGTCTCTCCTCTGCCCCCTCTTGAAACACACCCTGCATCTTTTTTGGGGTTTCTGTTTGCCCTCAGTAGGGGGGATTTTATAAATAAAATGTGCAGCCCCAACTCTGTCCCCCATCACCGCCCGGGGAGCATTTGCATCCTGGTACAAAAACCCCGAAATGACCTGGAGCTGAAACTGTAAAAAGGACAGCGTCACTCCGGGGTTTGCCTTTTTGCAGAGCAAAAAGGCATTGTGGGTTGCAATTTGCATCAGGTAAATTGCAACCTTTTTGTACCAGGCCCTTGACTTCCGCATAATCTGGTAGGGCTGGAGCAGCTGATCTGCCAGATCAACCCCACCCATATGCCGGTTATAGTCTTTGATGCACACTGGCTTCCTGATGCGCTCAGCTCTGCCACGTACAGAGACCTCCACAGACCTCTCAGTGTGGATGGTGGATAGAAGGTATACATCCTTCTTGTCTCTGTACTTGACCGCCAACAGCTCCTCTTAGCGCAGAGCTGAGGTCTCCCCCCTTTTTAGCCGGGTGCGGACAAGCTGTGCTGGGAAACCTACGTGGTTCTTGCGAACAGTACCGCATGCTGCTGTATCAAAACAATACAGCAGCTTGAACAAAGGGACACTCGTATAAAAATTATCAAGATACAAGTGGTACCCTTTGTTCATCAGGGGAAAAGTAGGTCCCACACAATCTTGCCACTGGTTCCCATGTGTTCTGGGCAACCTGGAGGGTCAAGGCTACTATCCTTTCCCTCGTACACCCGGAAGGCCTGAGTATACCCACTCTCGCTGTCACAGAGCTTATACACCTTCACTCCTTACCTGGAGCGTTTGGAAGGAATATACTGCTTGAATCCCAGCCTTCCCTTGTATTTCATTAGGGATTCATCCACGCAGATATTCCTTCCAGATGTATAAGCCTCTGCAAACCTGGCGGCGAAGTGGGTAATCTGGGGGGGCGGATTTTATACAGCCTGTCAAACTGGGGATGCTCTCTAGGAGGGCACAGGCTGTTGTCACTGAAGTGCATGAAACGCAAAATGTTTTCATACCTTCTACGTGACATTGATTGGGGGTAAATGGGGGTAGAGCAGATGGGGCTACTGCTCCAGTAGGAGCGAATTGAGGGCTTCTTTATGATGCCCATCAGCATAGTAAGTGCCCAGAATTTCAGAAATTCTGGCACATCTAGCGGGGTCCATTGCTGCCTTGCCAAGTAGGAGTCTGGCTTCGCAGCACAATGCTGATGGGCATACAGATTTGATTGGGCCACGATGTGGCCCAACAAATCATCCCCCATAAACACCTGCAAAAACTGTGTGGCGGTAAATCCTGCAACATCAATATTGATGCCAGGATTTGCCGTGAAAGGAGGGATATCTGGCCTCTGGCGATGAGGCACTACCCACTCCTCAGCTGGAGCTGTGCGTCTCCTGCTGGCAGGTGGTGACCCAGGATCTGCATCAGAAACATCACTAGATACATCAGCCAGCGTAGATGATGTATCTAGCGACGTCTCTGAGCAGTTGGCGGGGTCGAAATCAGGGTCTGAGTCTGACGCAGATGCCTCAGATTCTGACGCCAGGATGGCATATGCCTCCTCGGCGCTGTACACCCTCTCAGACATTATATATAATAGATTATAAAATTTTATAATTATTATATATATAATCGGATTATTGGTTCTTAGAAGAACCGTTGGGTTTCACAAGAAAATACAAATAAACACCTAAATCTCTCTAAATCACTCTAAACCTGCCTCAATTCTTCTAAATCTCCCTAAATTCTCTCTAAATCTGCCTCAATTTTTCTAATCTCACTCAATCTACCTAAAATCTCTAACCTGTCAAATCTGATCTCTTGCTCACCAAAACACAAGTGAGGAGAGGGAGGGAGAATCACAGAGGTCAGAGCCAATATTTACAAAATATTGACCTGACCTGACAAATTAGAAATTTTATTTTGACTATTTCTAACTTCTGATTGGATGTTGCTAGCCTGCCTCTCTGATGAGGCAGGCTAGGAACATCCCACTCAGCCCCAAGATGACCCTGCCCTTAGAAGGGCAGCGCCATCTTGGCTGTCAGTTTATTTTATTTTATTCATTTTTATTTTATTTATTTTACTTTTTTTCTTTTTTTTACACTTTTTTTTACTCTGCTGGGTGCCTTGATCCCTCGAGGCACCCAGCAGAGCACCTGATCACTCATGTGATCTTTTTTGTACTGAGTGCCACGACCTCGTGGCACTCAGTACTTCCTGCCGCTACCGGAAGTGATCGCTCGGGGGAGCGATCACTGAGCGGACCGGCGGCAGGTAAGCATATTGCAGGGATGCCTCGATGTCGAGGCATCCCTGCAATATACACAGAGCAGCTGGAAGCGATACCGATCGCTTCCAGCGCTCTCTAGAAGTGCCGGGCACCTCTCCGGTAAAACCGGATGTTGATCGCTCCCGGGGAGCGATCACAAGGTGCCCCGGCACTCCTGTCCACCATTGCACGGATGCCTGGACTCCCAGGCAGCGTGCAATGGCCTTGGAGCTGCTGGAAGCGATCCGATCGCTTCCAGCGCTCTCTACAAGTGCCGGGCACCTCTCCGGGAAAACCGGATGTTGATCGCTCCCGGGGAGCGATCACAAGGTGCCCCGGCACTTGTAACCGCCATTGCATGGATGCCTGGACTCCCAGGCATCCTGCAATGGCGTTTGAGCTGCTGGAAGCGATCCGATCGCTTCCAGCGCTCAAAACACCGCAGGACGTACCATGTACGTCAGCGGGTCTAAAAGAGACCCGCTGCAATGACGTACATGGTACGTCCAAGGTCCCTAAGGGGTTAAAGACTTTTTTCCTTTTTACCTCTGTTTATCTATGTTTAGTGCTTCTGTTTTATCTTATTCCTATATGTTGTGTTTTGTTTTCTTCTATTCTGATTCCCTGGTCCCTTCTCCTTGTTTTTCCTGTCTTCAGTTCCCTCATTTATAGTATTTTTATTGTGTAGAATAAAAACTCTTTTGTTTATTTCATACTTGCATATACTTATCATTTCATCGCATAGTGGGCTCGACCCGTAACCCTGCCATCTGTATTGTGACAATAGGTGCACCCATGGTCTCTCAGGAATTGGCAGAGGCTGGAGTAACCCAATAGGCAAGGTTCTGGGGGTTTTGCGTCTACAGCATATCTCTCAAGTGGCAATGTAATCAGCAAAATCCTTTTGCATACCTGGCCACCAGAACTGTTTCTCTAGTGTAGCCATAGTTTAAGTTATCCCCATATGCCCAAAAGGTTTAGTGCCGTGGTAAACCGACATAACCTGTATTCTTTCCTCTTCAGGAACGAAGAGTTAACAAGGTGGCTTTTCAGCGGGAGCAGTACCTTGGACAGACTGTAATCTCTCAAGCAATGGAGAAGATATAGTTCCCAGAGTGGTAGCGAGAACCCTCTCTTGAGGAACAATCAGACTTTGGTCAAAGACCAAGTACTAGTACTAGTACGAGTACTGTATGTTTCATACTGCCTAGACAAGGCATCTGCCTTGGTATTCTTGGAACCAGGATGATAGGTAAGTACATATTTGAAACTGGACAGGAAGAGAGACCATCTAGCCTGCCTAGCATTCAGGCGTTTGGCTTCACCAATGTAGACTAGATTCTTATGATCAGTTATAATGATTATGGGGTCTTTGTAACCCTCTAGCAGATATCGCCATTGTGCCAGGGCTGCGACCACTGCAAGCAATTCCCTGTTACCTATGTCATAATTTTTCTCTGCAGATGTCATTTTCCTGGAGAAAAAACCACAATGATGCAACGATTTATCAGGACTTTCTCTCTGGGATAGGACTGCGCCTATGCCTAGCTCAGACGCGTCTACTTCAAGCTGGAACGGCAAACTCGACTCAGGGTGCAAGAAGACTGGTGCTGTAGTGAATGCTTCTTTAAGCTTTTCAAAAGCCTACATGGCCTGAGTGCTCCATTTTTGGTTCAGAGCACCCTTTTTGGTCATGGCTGTAATGGGGGAAACCGCAGATGATTTTCTTTTATGAATCTCCTGTAATAATTGGTGAACCCCAAAAACCTCTGGATTGCCTTCAACCCTTGGGGCAGAGGCCAATCCTTGATAGCCGAGAGTTTCTGAGGGTCAATCAGAAAGCCCTCGGGGGTGATTATATATCCCAGGAAATGAACGGATGTTATATTGAACAAACATTTCTCTAGTTTGCAGTACAACCCGTTCTGTAGTAATCTTTTTAACACTGTGCGTACATGATGTGTTTTTATGTCAGGAGATTAAATCAGAATATCATCAAGATAGACAATCACAAACACTTGCAAAAAGTCCCGTAAGACATCATTAATGAAATCTTGGAAAACTGCGGGTGCATTACACAAACCGAATGGCATCACTAGATATTCATAATGCCCACTTCTCGTGTTGAATGCAGTTTTCATGACCATCTTTGACTCAAATCAAATTATATGCCCCACGTAGGTCTAATTTGGTATAGATCTTAGCCCCTCTTAAGCGATCAAACAGTTCAGAGATTAGAGGGATGGGGTAAGCATTGCGTACTGTTATTCTGTTCAGACCTCTGTAGTCAATACAGGGCCGTAAGTCATCCTCTTTTTTTGATACAAAGAAAAAACCTGCCCCTGCAGGGGAGGAGGAACAGCGTATAAACCCACGAGCAAGGTTGTCACGAATATACTCCTCCATTATCTCATTCTCTTTCTGGGAGAGAGGATAAACGTGACCCCTCGGAGGCATGGTACCTGGCAGGATGTCTATCGCACAGTCATATGGGTGATGGGGAGGCAGGATTTCAGATTTCCTTTGTCAAATACCTCCTTGAGGTCACTGTACCACTCTGGTACCTCAGTAGACAAAGGAGGTGCCGTAGCTACATTCAAGCTACCAACCATAGTACTCATCCCCAAACACTTAGACCAGCATTGGGTGCTCCATGAGCCCAATTCTCCCTCAGACCAGTTCATGACAGGATTGTGTTTTGCCAACCAAGGATAACCCAGAACAATAGGTACCGTAGGAGACTCAATAATTTGAAACTGTATTTTCTCCTTATGTAGGATACCTGTACAAAACGATAGAGGAATAGTGTTGTGGGTAACATGTGTTCTCAATAAATTCTGCCATCAATAGACTCAATGATGAGAGGAGTCTCTCTCTTGACTAAAGACACCTAGTGTATGGCAGCGAAACCTGAAGAAAGTTCCCTGCTGAACCAGAATCAATCAGGGCTTGTAACGGTGCGCTAACGGCGCTACCCTGGAGTAGCATTTCTTTGGATTCTTTAGGACAGATTCTTGAACACAGACAGCAGGAAAGGCTGTAATACCTTGATTCCCACACCAGGGAGGTACTACAAGGAACCTAATTATCACCTCAGCTCCAAATGGCTTCGTGGCCAGGAGGTCGCTGAGTGGAAACACATTAACTATCTGTGTCCTGACACATAGACATGACGTGATACATGAACAAACGTGAACAAGATTGCTGATGCAAGACTTACTTTTGAGACATACAGAGCGGGAACACTTGTGTTCAATAGCCTGCAGGGAAGGCCTACAATCTAAGATTGGATTCAGTATGTACTCCAGCTATACAGAGCGGGAACACAAAGTTCAATAGCCTGCAGGCAGGCCTGCTATCAGCAATAGGCTTCTGTATAGCGACCAAGAAAACAGATACATGACAGGATACAAGACAGTAGATGAATTCAGCAACAGACTGGACAGGACTTAAATCTAGAGACTAGGAACAAACATGACATTGATCTAGACACAGAACTGGATGCCTTGAGATAAGGCCTTGAAACCAGACAGACAAACAGATATGAAAACATAAACCAGAAAAACCAGACTACAAACTCAGAAGCATGAACTTAGCTAAACAGAAGGGGAACACAAAGTTCAATAGCCTACTATCAACGATAGGCTTCTGTATAGCAACCAAGAAAACAGATACTCGACAGGATGCATAAACTAGGAACTCAGATACATGAACATGAAACTCAAATACACGAACTAGAAATCAAGATACATGAACTAGAACTAGAAATCACAAAGACAAGAACTAGACAGAAACTGGAAATACTTGATTACAGGTAAAGCAAGAACTAGGACTCTACTAACTCCAAATTACCCCCACGACAGTTCAAGGAGCAGCTCCACTCACCCTCTTTTAAAGGCTGATGGCTCCTTGCACTTATGCCTAGCTCCACCCCCTCAGATGCCGTTTTGCCAGCTCTCAGTACTGGCAACAGGCTAGCCAGCGATGCCACCGGGCACCCTGATGCCCCAGGAAGCGCTGCAGGGGGCCAAGGATGTTACAGGGCTTCAGTGTCTAGCTTGATATCCTCCCAAGCTACAGACATTGGAACTAGGACACAAGACCTCTTTTTGTTTTTCTTCTTTGACACGAGAGACACAGCAGTCATGCCTAGAAACTGTCTCTCATGGGACTCTAGACACAATCGTTTCCCGACATTGAAGACCTCTTAGGTCATCTGGGACACTGTAAACGGAATTGGCCTTTATCAGCACAGTAGAGACATAACCCTTCCCTGATACGGTGTTGTCTTTCTTCACCAGATATACTAGAATGACCCAATTGCATATGTTCAGGGACTGCTTGTTCCATCCTTGGAGGTGAAGGAGCACGAACCACACAAGGAGTGGAAGGGGGTACCTGAGGAGGTTTGCGAGGTTTATCACAACCAGACATCCTCTCTAGAATCTGGTCATCAAGTGCAATACAGAATTCAATGAGGTTATCTAACTCCTCTGGTAGTGACATAGGAGCTAGTTCATACATTAGTGTATCGTTAACACCTTCTAAAAATGCAATCGTGAATGCATCGTTAGGCCATTGAAATTCTGCTGCCACGGTTTTAAATTCGATAGCATAGTCAGCTACCCGACGGTTATGATTTTGCATTTGCAGAATCAGTTAACACCAGCTTTTAGAACTCACTAAAATTTTGCCTCGTGCATCCCAATAGTAATTTGCACCAGCAATTTGTGAAAGAATTGATATTTTTTAATTTCCTGTATGAATATATATGTATTGTGATTCAAATACGTACTGTAGTTAATATGTATTGGGCTGTGGTTTCCCCCCTCCCTTTTTATGGCATGTTACCCTGTTAGGAATGTTGGAAAAGTGTGCGAGCGTTGTAAGACAGAAAAAAACATCTCTGAACCATATAAGGTAATAATAATTGTATTTTAATCTACTATTAAATAACTGCCAAAATGACTGACTGAAGTCATTTACAGGTTCTGTAACCTGTACAATGGAATATACATATAGGTTCAACATAGTACAGTAGGCAAAGAGGACCTGCTTAAGAGTTTACAATCTAAAAGGATAGAGTGATACAGCAGATGAGAGTTATATGGACTGTGTGTAAAGTGCCTACCAGCTCTGTAGTGCTGTATAAAGGATAAGACAGAAACCATGTTACAATTGTGTGTTTGGCTGTGTATGATGTGAGTCATGGTATGTGCCATGTCCCCAGAGTTTAATTACTTGATATCTTCAAGACTTGCGTGAGCTTTTTCTAACATAATATACTAAATGGACTCATTCGCATGTGTTGAATTAATCAATGTAACCTCAAGTATTTTCTCAAGTGTATTTGCTTTTTTTTTTTTCACTGCTTGTGGGCTGTAATCTGTTTTTGGCCCTGAGGTTTTTTTAAAAAAAAAAAAAAAAGAGAGGATGAGCGAGCAGACGTATTTTTTTTTAAAAGACTTTATTTAAAGAAGTAATGGCAGATCAAACAGATATTCAAGCATAGTAATAATAGCATCAGGATCTTGCGATGACCCATTTTTTTAACGTTTCAGAATAGATCCAATGAGAGGGAAAGGAAAGGGACAGAGAAACAGGAAACAAACAAAAAGGGAGGGGGAATACATATCACACGATAACACGACAAAACCACACACAAGGACAAACAAAGCCACTGGTCAGAATGAGAACAAGCCAAGATACGATTCACTACACGTCTATGTATCAATCACCGCATTTAGCAATGCCCCCGCCCGAGGTTCCACGCTCAAGACCCCTACAGGGCGATTAAGCACCAAAGGAGTCCCAGGTATCCCATATCTTCCGAAACGACGGTAGTGTACGATGAATTTTAGCGGGCAGTTCGTCCATTAGTTGTATGTGCTCCATAATCCGCAGTAGGCGTCTCTGTGAGGGAAGCCTCAGGGCTCTGATTGTCTCGGCCACCGCCTTTCTTGCTGCCAGTAGAATTTTAGAGAGGAGTCGGTTCTGGTGCAGGGAGAGGTCCGGCACTGGGTTGGCGAATAGATAAGTCCAGGGGTCCCTAGGTATCCCAGGTCCGAACACCTGTTCCAGTAGAACCTGTACAGAGTCCCAATATTTAGTAATCGCAGGGCATGTCCACCACATGTGGGCTTGGGTACCTCTACCCCCGCACCCCCTCCAACAGTCGTCCGGAACAGCAGGGTTGGCTTTGTGAAGAAGCACAGGAGTGGCATACCACCTCATCATAGTCTTCAAGGCTTGTTCCTGAAGCGTGGTCCAAATTGAGACTTTCCTAGCAGCCTCCCATATATCCAGCCATTCGTCTCCATCGAGAGATGATCCAAAGTCCCGTTCCCAGGCGGCCACATAAGTGATGGTAGGCAATGAGAGCGTGCTCACCAGGTGTGAATATAGATGAGAAATGAGGCCCTTGGGCAGGTCTTCAGACAAACACAGTCTTTCAAAGAAGGTGAGGGGAGAAGATCTAGCTGTCTTGTTCTCAGGGGTAGAAGCAAAATGACGAAGCTGCATATAACGGAAGAGATCCTGTGGTGCTAGTTGGAGGCGGGCTGATAATGAATCAAAGGAGTAAAGTCCCTTATGATCTTGTAAGTCCCGTATCCGAAGGATGCCTCCCCTGACAAACCGGGAGAACCTCTCAGGCGACTTCCCCGGTAGAAATTGCGGGTTTCTCCACAGAGGGAGCATCGAGGTTTGCTGTTGGCAGAGCTTCTTTTTGGAGGCAAGGGAATCCCACAGCGCAACCGAGTGCTGCAGCGGTGGGCAGGGCACGGGTGCGGAGGGTCTGAGATGTCTTTGGAGCCACATCCAATGACTGGGGTCCTCCGGAAACGAGCATGCTGTCTCAAAGTCCACCCAGCGGTGAGTATGCAGTGGCAAGTGTAACGCCACCACCTGCGAAAGCTGTGCAGTTTGAAAGTACCATAACAGGTTAGGGAGGCCCAAACCTCCCATCTCATGTGGGCGGTGCAGTGTTGAGTGAGCCACTCTCCTACTCCCCCCCTGCCATACAAATGCATCAATACTCGATTGTAAAAAACGGAGGTCACTCGGGTCGACGGGAGATGGAAGCGCCTGGAACAGGTACAGCAGACGTGGTAATAGGTTCATTTTAATACAGTGGACTCTTCCGAGCCAGGAAATGCTTTCCCTGCCCCATACCTCCATCTCCCGTCGAAGCTTAGCGTATAAAGGCGGGTAGTTAACCCTATACAAGTCTTTGTAGGTACTCGGCAGTTGGATACCCAGGTACGAGAATGAGGGAGTACAGATTTATCTAAATTCACCTTACATCCCGAGACTTCTGAAAGTGAGATAACAATGTGGTAGTGGCTGTCAAAGAGGATTCCGGGGAGGTCAGGGTAAGTAGCACGTTATCCGCATAAGGAGATACTTTAAAGGGGCTGTCGTGAATCAGTATGCCCTGAATGTCCAGTGAGGAGCGTATGTGCTGTAACAGGGGTTCTAGGGTGAGGGCAAAGAGTAGGGGAGAAAGAGGACATCCCTGTCTGGTACCATTATGGATAAAAAAGGGGTTCGCCTGCATGCTCGGAATGGAAATATCGGCCCTAGGGTTAGTATACAAAGCCCGGACAGCGGAACAGAACGCAGCAGGAAAAGACATATGTTCCAACAGGGTGAAGAGGAAAAGCCACTCTAAACGGTCAAATGCCTTCTCTGCGTCCAACGAGAGGAGCAGAGAAGGGTGACCCTCTTTCTCCAGATGCCAGATCGCGCTGGCCGCCCTTCGGGTGTTTTCATATGCTTGATGGCCCAGTATAAACCCCACCTGGTCCGGATGCACTAGGGACGGTAACAGGGGGTTGAGTCTGGTCGCCAGGAGTTTTGCATAAATTTTGACATCTAGGTTCAGCAGGGAGATGGGGCGAAATCCAGAGAGAGCGGAAAGGTTCTTCCCCGGTTTAGGGAGGACTACTAGAGAGGCCAACAAGGAGTCATTCGGGAAGGGATTGCCTGCTTTAACCGCATTAAACAAGGTGACTAAGTGGGGCCCCAGGATTGGGAAAAAGGACTTGTAATATTGGGCCATAAAGCCATCCGGACCGGGGTCTTTGTTTGGTTTAAGTGAAGACATGGTCTCCGAGATCTCCTCTAGGGAGCAGTCCCTCGCAAGCGCCTCACCTTGGGTTATCGAGAGTTTGGGCAGGTCTGCAGCAGAGAGAAAGGGATTAATGGCCTCCAAATGTGATGCGTTGGATGATGAGTGTAGTGGGGAGTGGTTGTATAGGGTGGAGTAGAACTCTGAAAATGCGCGTTTAATGTTCTGTGGAGAGCTAAGGGCTCTGCTCGAGGAATCTTTTAGAGGGGAGATACGCATTGCAGGCGGTCGAGGATGGATCTGTCGCGCCAGCAGTGTGTCCATCTTATTAGCCGATTCATAGTATCTGCGCTTCGTCCAGGTCATTGCTTTAGCCACATCCTCGAGCAACAGCCTGTTTAGCGCATGTCGGCTATTCTGCAGGCGGTCGAAACCCTCCGGCGAGGGTGCCGTTTTATGGGCCAATTCACGTGCGTATAATGCGCGCTGCAAGTCTAGAATGTTTTGTAGCTTGACACGCTTACGATAAGAAACTCTCTTAATGATCTCCCCCCGCAACATCGCTTTGTGCGCTGCCCACACCGTGGAAAAAGAAACGTCCCCCGTGACATTGTCACGGAAGTACGCTTCTAGCTCCTTCTTCAGTTCTCCACCAAACCTGTATCTTGTAAGGTGTGGGAGCCGTGCCGCCAGTTCCAGACCGGGGAGCAATCAGGGAGACTAAGCTCCAGGACTACTTCTGCGTGGTCCGACCAGCTGATAGACCCAATAGAGGCTGTCTTCACCCAGGGAAGCAGAGAAGGAGATAGGAGGATATTGTCAATGCGAGAGTAGGATCTATGGGGGTTAGAGTAAAAGGTGAAGTCTTTAGTAGAGGGGTGAGTAACTCTCCAGACGTCAATCAACGCCCGTTGAGCCAAGAACATGCTGAACAGGTTATCCTGACTCGTACCGGTGTGCTGAGTGGAGTCAGCGTCTGGGCGGGACCTGTCGATAGAGGGCCATGGTACCGCATTGAAGTCCCCACACATTAAAACCTCCCCTGAGGCACATCTGTCTAAGTCATCATTTAGAGTTTCCCAAAAACACTTTTCCTGTACATTCGGGGCGTATACATTGACCAATGTTATGACTCTCTGGCCTAGCGCTCCCATCAGAATGACATAACGTCCAGCATGATCCATATGAACAGCATGTTTTGTAAAAAGACAGTTTTTGTTAACCAAAATAGAAACCACGTTGTGTTTGCTAAGAGCGCAAGAGGAAAACACCTGAGGGAAGCGGGGGTCACGCAGCCTAGCTGAGTCTAGTCTGGGCAATCTGGTCTCCTGTAGGAAAGCTATGTCGACGTGTTTGCGTCGAAGGTCTCGGAATAAGAGTCTCCTCTTTTGGGGGGAATTTAGTCCCTTCACATTAAGTGAAAGGACTTTCACCGTGTTAGGTGGCATCTAATAAGCGCTTAAGATGGTGATGATTTCCTCCAGCGCTCCCATTCCACAACAGTGCCTGACTGACAAACCCCAGATACATGACAACACACCGACAAACGAAGTAGACGAAGACAAGACACATTAAAGGAAATAAAAGGGGGGAATGAAGGAAAAACACAGTAAAGCAAAGGAGGGAGGCCTGAGACAATTTCAAAAGAGTCTCGAGTAATCCCTCGAAAGGGGGGACGGAAAAGGAGGGCATGCGTTCCACACATGACATCTCCTAGATTGATGCGTGAAGCAACAATTATATGAACTTATACAGAACCCATATAGCAAGGAAAATTTTTAACTGAAAATAGTAAATTAGTATACTTAGCAGGGAAACAAAGATCCGAACAAAATCTGAATCGGTCAGAAACACACGGACGGTGCCGTGGGGGGGGGCATACCCCTACCCCCCCAGGGCAGCGCCCCCCGAGTGACCACCAGCCCGAAGGCGCCCATCATCACCAACCCCTCCACACACAGAATAAACGTGTACCCTCGGGGAGAGGCTGGGCAGCCAGTTAAATGTCAGATCTTATGGCGTTCGTGGCTACTCCTCATGTCGGAGGTCAAGGGGATCCAGACGGAGGGACCACTTCCCACTCCACCTCGACCGGCTCCAAAGGTTGCAGTGAGGCCGGAGATAGGAGTAGCTCCAAGGCAGGAAGGCCAAGCTGGGCCAGAAAGGAGGGAGCCCCCGCCAACGAGGCACAGACGGTGGTGGTGCCGTTATGGAAGGCAAGCATCTTGAGGGGGAATCCCCAGGCAAATCGGATGCCGTGGCCCCTCAAATGATCGGCCAGGGGTTTCCAGGGACGTCGTCTAGCCAAAGTGCTGGGAGCCAGATCCTGGAAGACTTGGAGCTCCAGGTCCTGATATATGAGAGGTGTCTCGTAGGGCACGCAGCGCGTCGGATTTGGAGGTAAAGTGGTGAAATCGGAGGATCACGTCCCTGGGGCCCACCGGGGGAGTGGCCCTGGCTCTCAGTGCACGGTGTATGCGATCCAGGTGTAGTTGATCTGAGGTAAGGTCAGGCAGAAGGGAATGGAGCAGGCCCATGAGAGTGGCCCTCAATGCGGTGGAGGACACCGACTCCGGGAGCCCCCGGATCCGTAGGTTATTCCTTCTCGATCGGTTGGAGAGGTCCTCTACCTGTTGCTCCAGTTGTTGGATCCGATCCACCAGCTCAATCGAACGGTCGACCACCGCGTTGTGTCCCCGGGACAGAGTTGTCACTGCGTCCTCCAGCGCGGAAGTCCGGACACCCACCGCCGGCACCTCTGCCCGGATCGCCCGTGCAGATCTGTCGAGTTCTCCTGCCAGGAACTGCTGGACCTCGACCAGCTGGCCGAGTATCTGTTGCACATCCCCTTTGGTGGCTGCCTCCGGGGGTCCACTCGGGCTGGAGCACGTGGAGGAGGCAGTGGGAGACGTCCGGCCGCCATCTTGACGGCTAGGCCCAGACGATAGCGGGCGGAAGATTGAAGCCACCGAGGTGCCAGGGGCCCCCTTCGCCTTCGCAACCTTAGCGGGAGACATCAGTGGGTGTTTAGCGGGAATGTGGCTGAGTGAGAGAGTGTCCAGCTCCGGTGAGTATTGGGTTCTTTGCTCGTCGGGACGGAGAGAACAGATCACACGTCCGCTCTCATACCACGCCCCCGTATTTTCTTTTAAAAGGAATGTTCAAAGTATGTTAGTAATTATAAGAAAGGAAATTGGGCAGATTTATTTAGCATTGAAGGTGATAAGTAAGTGGGAATAGAAGGTTTTGTTGATAAGGGAGATAAAGATTGTATTTTTATTATTAGAAGCTAAATGAATTTGCAACATGTTGACACTAAATTTGAAAAACAGATGCTTTGGACACAAAAGAGTAACCTTGTTTGGTTTCTTTTCAGAAAAGATTTGATTAATTTGTTCATAATGCTAATTGGGGATTTGTGCACATAAATAATTGATAATTAACTTTAGTCTCAATTTTTAACATGCCCTTTTATACGTTTTTTCCAGTTTATGATATCTGTGTTATGTGTTTTTTTAATTTTTTTATTTGAATATACAGGAGAATGTAAGACAATGATGACCGTTGCAAAAGAAAAAAAATCAGTTTTCATATTCCATTCCATTCCCTCCCCCCTCCGTCCTGTCTTTCCCTCTCAATTCCTTTGTGTCCAAAATTTGCTGAGCTTTCATCATGGATTCCTGATTTCGTTAAAGTATTTATTATGTTATAATATCATACTAAAAATCAGTTTTCATATTCCATTCCATTCCCTCCCCCCTCCGTCCTGTCTTTCCCTCTCAATTCCTTTGTGTCCAAAATTTGCTGAGCTTTCATCATGGATTCCTGATTTCGTTAAAGTATTTATTATGTTATAATAAATGGAATAATGAATTAATTTGTCTTACTTACAGGATATTAATGGATTTGATTTATTTTCAGATTTATGCATGCCATCATTTGCAGATTAAGGAATAAAAATGCTAGCGAAGACAAAGAATGATTTATACCCTTCGCTCAGATGAAAGTTTTCAGCCATTACGTGCATCTGTTCTACATTTATATATTGAAAGATTGTCCATTAATCGAAGAAGTTTTATCACCAACTCATCGATTACTCATGCGATTAAAGAAGATCATTGATTTGGAATTAAGGGAATAAAATGTAAAACACATCAATTATTGTCATGACAGTTTCACAAAACAGTTATATTTGATACTGAACCAATAAGACAGAAGACAAAGAAAGAAAAGAAAAAAAGCATTTTTATATGTTGATGGATTATCATTGTTTTGTCTAAGTGATAATTATTCTGTATATTTTATTATTTTTGTTGTTTGGTTACAATTAATATTGTTCAAATTCCCTGAAACATTTATTGGAGATCACATCCAATTAAAATTAGAGTTAATTAATGTATTTAGGAACATATAATTTAATGTACAGTTGTGTTCAAAATTATTCAACCCCCAATGCTGTAAAGGGTTTTAGGGAATTTAGTGTACATTTGTAATTGTATTCAGAATGAAATCCTACAAGGACTTTTTAAAGAACCATATGCAACTAAAATGACATCAATTGGTTTTGTAATACAGTAGTAAATGTTTCTTTTGTGAATTCTTCATTATTCTTCACAATTATTCAACCCCTTAAAGACTACCACTCTGAAGAACAGAGGTTCATTCAAGTGTTTTCAATCAGGTATTGAAAACACCTGTGGATGTCACGGAGCAGCAATAAAGCATAATAAGCACTAATTAGGCAGCTTTAAAATTACTGTGATACTCAGCTCCTTCTAGACATTTACTAACATGGTGAAGTCAAGAGAATGGTCCAGGAAGACAAGAGAAGAGGTGATTAGTCTTCACAGGAGGGGCAATGGCTATAAGAAGATTGCAAAGATGTTAAACATACCAAGAGAGACCATAGGAAGCATCATTCGCAAATTCAAGGCAAAGGCCACTGTTGAAACGCTACCTGGTCGTGGCAGAAAGAAGATGCTGACTTCGACTGCTGTGCGCTACCTGAAGCGTAGAGTGGAGAAAAGTCCCCGTGTGACTGCTGAGGAACGGAGAAAAGATTTGTCAGATGTGGGTACTGAAGTTTCAGCTCAGACAATACGGCGCACACTGCGTAATGAAGGCCTCCATGCCAGAACTCCCAGGCGCACCCCCTTGCTGTCTCCAAAAAATAGGAAGAGTCGACTGCAGTATGCCAAAGGTCATGTGGACAAACCACAGAAGTTTTGGGATAGTGTTCTGTGGACTGATGAAACAAAATTAGAACTGTTTGGGCCCATGGATCAACGCTATGTTTGGAGGAGGAAGAACAAGACCTATGTAGAAAAGAACACCTTGCCTACTGTGAAGCATGGCGGGGGGTCAATCATGCTTTGGGGCGGTTTTGCTTCTGCAGGTACAGGGAAGCTTCAGCATGTGCAAGGTACCATGAATTCTCTTCAGTACCAGGAGATATTGGATGACAATGTGATGCAGTCCGTCACAAACCTGAGGCTTGGGAGACGTTGGACCTTTCAACAGGACAATGATCCCAAGCATACCTCCAAGTCCACTAGAGCATGGTTGCAGATTAAAGGCTGGTACATTTTGGAGTGGCCATCGCAGTCACCTGACTTAAATCCGATTGAGAACCTCTGGTGGGACTTAAAGAAAGCAGTTGCAGTGCGCAAGCCTAAGAATGTGACTGAACTGGAGGCTTTTGCCCATGACGAATGGGCGAAGATACCCGTAGATCGCTGCAAGACACTTGTGTCAAGCTATGCTTCACGTTTAAAAGCTGTTATAACTGTAAAAGGATGTTGTACTAAGTACTAACATTGAATGTCACTTGGGGGTTGAATGAAACTGATAATGATGTGAGCACATAAAAGACATTTGTGGTTATTTCATTATAAATGTTATGTTATATTTGTCTGACCTACACGTGCCTCTTTGATTTAATTGTAAGCAAGATGACTGAATGATCAAAATCAATGTCAAACTGGCCAAAACACTCAATTTCAGTGGGGGTTGAATAATTTTGAACACAACTGTATTTGCATAAATACGTTTCATGACATATCTAGTGTTAAATGGAATATAGTTTAATTCAGGTCTAAATGATTATAAGAAAGTTTTAATTCGGTAAAATTAACAGACGCTTTTTTTGTTTTGTTTTAAAACACCAAACAAGAATGAATATCCATAAATAATTTTTTTATTTTTTGATATTAAAATGGGTGGAGTATGCACTTCGGCTATTTCCCTTTTGAGCCAAAGTTGCGTGTATATATAATTTTTTTTCTCTAATGAAATGAGTCAGAAGTAGTATGATTTTCTTTTTTAGTTGTGTGAGGCCCATAGGCTTTGCGGGGACATTTTAAAATTTATTATCTGTGTTTCTTCTTCTGTAAATTAACATTTCATTTGTTTTCATGCACTTGAGAGTGATGTATGAAAATGAATGAATGTGTATACGATTAGAGGGTTACCATATTTTCTTTTTTATTTCTTTATTTTTGCTAAAACCGTGTCACATCTTCATCATCACAAGAAATCTGACAGTCACCAAGTTCACAATTACTGCATATGGAACGAATCACGGACATTTTGTGTCAAGGTCAAAGGTCATAGATAATACGCAACCAGTGCAAAGAGACAGCTTGTTCAGGAGTCCCTATGTTGGGAGCACTGAATACATTCAACGATTATGCGTCTCAAGCTGGGATGTTGCCAAAAGGCCAAACCTTGACCTCGCACTGGATAAGGACTATGGTATTAGATTATGAGATTTTTTTTTTCTTTAATCCCCTAGATAAGTGTGAGAAAGGATTGGATTTGGGAAAATGATAATGTATTTCTTGAGAGTGTGTGTGAATGCAGGTGTGTATGCGGTTTATGGAGTGAAGCTGACAAGAGAAAGCACAAAGATATAGATCTGACTCATGTTGATTATTAGATAAATGAACTATTAAATTCACGCTATTATATTTTTCTTGTTCGGTGAAGTACATTTTGGGAAATGGGAGTAAATAGTTATTTAACCTCCCTGGCGGTCTAATTTTTTCAAAATTTTGTGTCTAAAAGCGTCTCAATTTTTTTTTAACCCCTTAGTGACCGGGCGGTTTTACACGAATCCGTCCGTTCGTGACCGCTGCTGTTTTTACGTTTCTGCGCTCTTAGTGTTTACGTCAAATTTTCCTCTTACTCGTTTATGTAACCCACACATATTTTACACTGTTTTTCTCGTCACTAAATGGACTTTATAAAGATACCATTTTTTTCATCATTTCATATAATTTACTATAAAAAATATTGTGAAATATGACACAAAAATTGAAAAAACACCACTTTTTCGAACTTTGACCCACAAAATTTCTTATGTATCAACAACCGTCAAAATTTTTTTATTATTTAGTAGTTTCTAAATTTAGTACTGAGTTTAGCAATACCCAATGTTTACATATTCCTCGCTTTTTTCCTTATTTTATGCAACAATAAGTGCAAGTAGCACTTTGCCATTTCCAAAGAGTTTATTTTCAAAACTAGTGATAGTGACATTGTAACACTGATATCTGTCACTAATTCCTGAATAACCCTCCACATATACATATTTTTTTAAAGTACACAAATCAAGGTATTAAACTTGGGGTATTTTGACTCTTTCCATGCAAACCATTTTACCACAAATCTATGCCAAAGTTTGAGAAAAAAAATAAATTTGGTGATTTTTTTTTTTGAACGCAATTTAAGAATACATGTACTGTGAACTTTAAGGTTTACTGCCAAAAAGCACCCCAAAATATGTTCAGCAACATCTTCTGAGTAAATTGATACCACCCAAGTATAGGTATGTCGGGTCATTTGGGGGCTAAAAGGCCTTATTTGGGGGGTGCGCATTTCAGTTTTCCAGCTTGGAATTTTCACATTTCGTCATCATGCACCCATGTCCTATTTGGGACATTTTTGAAGCCGGCCAAAGTAATTTACCCCCATCAAACCATATATTTTTAGAAAGGGCACACCTGGGGTGCTTCAAAGAGTTGTATTTTAACACTTTCCATGCACTAGCTCTATGTCAAACTTTCAGGTATTCACTTTTTGTGTTATTTTTTTACACACATTGTACTTTAGGCATGAATTGTCAAATCCAGTTATGGGTTACTGCCAAAAAACACCCCAAAATATGTTCAGCAACATCTTCTGAGTAAATTGATACCACCCATGTATAGGTATGTCGGGTCATTTGGGGGCTAATAGGCCTTATTTGGGGGGTGCGCATTTCAGTTTTCCAACTTGGAATTTTCACATTTCGTCATCATGCACCCATGTCCTATTTGGACATTTTTGAAGCCGGCCAAAGTAATTTACCCCCATCAAACCATATATTTTTAGAAAGGGCACACCCTGGGGTGCTTCAAAGAGTTGTATTTTAACACTTTCCATGCACTAGCTCTATGTCAAACTTTCAGGTAGTCACTTTTTGTGTTATTTTTTAACACACATTGTACTTTAGGCATGAATTGTCAAATCCAGTTATGGGTTACTGCCAAAAAACACCCCAAAATATGTTCAGCAACATCTTCTGAGTAAATTGATACCACCCATGTATAGGTATGTCGGGTCATTTGGGGGCTAATAGGCCTTATTTGGGGGTGCGCATTTCAGTTTTCCAACTTGGAATTTTCACATTTTGTCATCATGCACCCATGTCCTATTTGGGACATTTTTGAAGCCGGCCAAAGTAATTTACCCCCATCAAACCATATATTTTTAGAAAGGGCACACCTGGGGTGCTTCAAAGAGTTGTATTTTAACACTTTCCATGCACTAGCTCTATGTCAAACTTTCAGGTAGTCACTTCTTGTGTTATTTTTTCACACACATTGTACTTTAGGCATGAATTGTCAAATCCAGTTATGGGTTACTGCCAAAAAACACCCCAAAATATGTTCAGCAACATCTTCTGAGTAAATTGATACCACCCATGTATAGGTATGTCGGGTCATTTGGGGGCTAATAGGCCTTATTTGGGGGGTGCGCATTTCAGTTTTCCAACTTGGAATTTTCACATTTCGTCATCATGCACCCATGTCCTATTTGGGACATTTTTGAAGCCGGCCAAAGTAATTTACCCCCATCAAACCATATATTTTTTAGAAGGGCACACCCTAGGGTGCTTCAAAGAGTTGTATTTTAACACTTTCCATGCACTAGCTCTATGTCAAACTTTCAGGTAGTCACTTTTTGTGTTATTTTTTCACACACATTGTACTTTAGGCATGAATTGTCAAATCCAGTTATGGGTTACTGCCAAAAAACACCCCAAAATATGTTCAGCAACATCTTCTGAGTAAATTGATACCACCCATGTATAGGTATGTCGGGTCATTTGGGGGCTAATAGGCCTTATTTGGGGGGTGCGCATTTCAGTTTTCAACTTGGAATTTTCACATTTCGTCATCATGCACCCATGTCCTATTTGGGACATTTTTGAAGCCGGCCAAAGTAATTTACCCCCATCAAACCATATATTTTTAGAAAGGGCACACCCTAGGGTGCTTCAAAGAGTTGTATTTTAACACTTTCCATGCACTAGCTCTATGTCAAACTTTCAGGTAGTCACTTTTTGTGTTATTTTTTCACACACATTGTACTTTAGGCATGAATTGTCAAATCCAGTTATGGGTTACTGCCAAAAAACACCCCAAAATATGTTCAGCAACATCTTCTGAGTAAATTGATACCACCCATATATAGATTTGTTCTGTTGTTTTTGGGGTGCTACGCCAATCTTTGACATGTGCTTGTCAATTTTCTAATTTGACATACAGTATCTTCTTTGCTCATCTTCTTTTTAGGGGCCTTTTTACATACCCCAGTTTTATGAACGTGCATATATTTGGTAAGCTAACACCCCAAAGTATTGTAAATGGAGTGTTTTTATGCTATGGATGCATCCGTTTGCTCCAAACAAATTGGATACAGTTTGTGGTCATTTTTCATTTTCACACCCACATCAGTTTTGGACTGTGATTTAGGAGACACTGTTGTTTGTTACTGCATGAAAACTCTCCAGGTTGTTTTCTGCAAGGTCTCCTGAGTACACCCATGCCCCCCATGCATAGGTTTGCCAGGATTTTGGGAAGGTTCAAATACAATTTTTATGACTTTGTCATTGGAGTTGAAATTGAGATTATTTCTTCAACTAGGCCTATCTTTGGTTTTGGGTCTACCGCATACCCCAGTTTGAATTATTGCCAGAAAATTGTTTATATTTTTATGTTGGCACCCTAAGGTATTGCATATGGAGTGCTTTGATGCCATGGATGCAACGGTTTTAGCCAAAACATTTGAGAAGGTGTGTGGTGTAATTTTTCAATTTTCAGATTTTTACGCCCACAGTAGTTTTGGACTGTGATTTAGGAGACACTGTTGTTTGTTACTGCATGAAAACTCTCCAGGTTGTTTTCTGCAAGGTCTCCTGAGTACACCCATGCCCCCCATGCATAGGTTTGCCAGGATTTTGGGAAGGTTCAAATACAGTTTTTATGACTTTGTCATTGGAGTTGAAATTGAGATTATTTCTTCAACTAGGCCTATCTTTGGTTTTGGTCTACCGCATACCCCAGTTTGAATTATTGCCAGAAAATTGTTTATATTTGTTATGTTGGCACCCCAAGGTATTGCATATGGAGTGCTTTGATGCCATGGATGCAATGGTTGTAGCCCAAAACATTTGAGAAGGTGTGTGGTGTAATTTTTCAATTTTCAGATTTTTACGCCCACAGTAGTTTTGGACTGTGATTTAGGAGACACTGTTGTTTGTTACTGCATGAAAACTCTCCAGGTTGTTTTCTGCAAGGTCTCCTGAGTACACCCATGCCCCCCATGCATAGGTTTGCCAGGATTTTGGGAAGGTTCAAATACAATTTTTATGACTTTGTCATTGGAGTTGAAATTGAGATTATTTCTTCAACTAGGCCTATCTTTGGTTTTGGTCTACCGCATACCCCAGTTTGAATTATTGCCAGAAAATTGTTTATATTTGTTATGTTGGCACCCTAAGGTATTGCATATGGAGTGCTTTGATGCCATGGATGCAACGGTTTTAGCCCAAAACATTTGAGAAGGTGTGTGGTGTAATTTTTCAATTTTCAGATTTTTACGCCCACAGTAGTTTTGGACTGTGATTTAGGAGACACTGTTGTTTGTTACTGCATGAAAACTCTCCAGGTTGTTTTCTGCAAGGTCTCCTGAGTACACCCATGCCCCCCATGCATAGGTTTGCCAGGATTTTGGGAAGGTTCAAATACAGTTTTTATGACTTTGTCATTGGAGTTGAAATTGAGATTATTTCTTCAACTAGGCCTATCTTTGGTTTTGGGTCTACCGCATACCCCAGTTTGAATTATTGCCAGAAAATTGTTTATATTTGTTATGTTGGCACCCCAAGGTATTGCATATGGAGTGCTTTGATGCCATGGATGCAATGGTTGTAGCCCAAAACATTTGAGAAGGTGTGTGGTGTAATTTTTCAATTTTCAGATTTTTACGCCCACAGTAGTTTTGGACTGTGATTTAGGAGACACTGTTGTTTGTTACTGCATGAAAACTCTCCAGGTTGTTTTCTGCAAGATCTCCTGAGTACACCATGCCCCCCATGCATAGGTTTGCCAGGATTTTGGGAAGGTTCAAATACAATTTTTATGACTTTGTCATTGGAGTTGAAATTGAGATTATTTCTTCAGCTAGGCCTATCTTTGGTTTTGGGTCTACCGCATACCCCAGTTTGAATTATTGCCAGAAAATTGTTTATATTTGTTATGTTGACACCCCAAGGTATTGCATATGGAGTGCTTTGATGCCATGGATGCAACGGTTTTAGCCCAAAACATTTGAGAGGTGTGTGGTGTAATTTTTCAATTTTCAGATTTTTACGCCCACAGTAGTTTTGGACTGTGATTTAGGAGACACTGTTGTTTGTTACTGCATGAAAACTCTCCAGGTTGTTTTCTGCAAGATCTCCTGAGTACACCCATGCCCCCCATGCATAGGTTTGCCAGGATTTTGGGAAGGTTCAAATACAATTTTTATGACTTTGTCATTGGAGTTGAAATTGAGATTATTTCTTCAGCTAGGCCTATCTTTGGTTTTGGGTCTACCGCATACCCCAGTTTGAATTATTGCCAGAAAATTGTTTATATTTGTTATGTTGACACCCCAAGGTATTGCATATGGAGTTCTTTGATGCCATGGATGCAACGGTTTTAGCCCAAAACATTTGAGAAGGTGTGTGGTGTAATTTTTCAATTTTCAGATTTTTACGCCCACAGTAGTTTTGGACTGTGATTTAGGAGACACTGTTGTTTGTTACTGCATGAAAACTCTCCAGGTTGTTTTCTGCAAGATCTCCTGAGTACACCCATGCCCCCCATGCATAGGTTTGCCAGGATTTTGGGAAGGTTCAAATACAATTTTTATGACTTTGTCATTAGAGTTGAAATTGAGATTATTTCTTCAGCTAGGCCTATCTTTGGTTTTGGGTCTACCGCATACCCCAGTTTGAATTATTGCCAGAAAATTGTTTATATTTGTTAGGTTGACACCCTAAGGTATTGCATATGGAGTGCTTTGATGACATGGATGCAACGGTTTTAGCCCAAAACATTTGAGAAGGTGTGTGGTGTAATTTTTCAATTTTCAGATTTTTACGCCCACAGTAGTTTTGGACTGTGATTTAGGAGACACTGTTGTTGTTACTGCATGAAAACTCTCCAGGTTGTTTTCTGCAAGATCTCCTGAGTACACCCATGCCCCCCATGCATAGGTGTGCAAAGATTTTGGCAAAATACAGCACCAATTGTAGAACATAAAAATGTACGAATAAAATGTAAAAGTCTGGTGCCTGTCAAACTGGGGATGCTCTCTAGGGGGGCACAGGCTGTTGTCACTGAAGTGCATGAAACGCAAAATGTTTTCATACCTTCTACGTGACATTGATTGGGGGTAAATGGGGGTAGAGCAGATGGGGCTACTGCTCCAGTAGGAGCGAATTGAGGGCTTCTTTATGATGCCCTCAGCATAGTAAGTGCCCAGAATTTCAGAAATTCTGGCACATCTAGCGGGGTCCATTGCTGCCTTGCCAAGTAGGAGTCTGGCTTCGCAGCACAATGCTGATGGGCATACAGATTTGATTGGGCCACGATGTGGCCCAACAAATCATCCCCCATAAACACCTGCAAAAACTGTGTGGCGGTAAATCCTGCAACATCAATATTGATGCCAGGATTTGCCGTGAAAGGAGGGATATCTGGCCTCTGGCGATGAGGCACTACCCACTCCTCAGCTGGAGCTGTGCGTCTCCTGCTGGCAGGTGGTGACCCAGGATCTGCATCAGAAACATCACTAGATACATCAGCCAGCGTAGATAATGTATCTAGCGACATCTCTGAGCAGTTAGCGGGGTCGAAATGAGGGTCTGAGTCTGACGCAGATGCCTCAGATTCTGACGCCAGGATGGCATATGCCTCCTCGGCGCTGTACACCCTCTCAGACATTATATATAATAGATTATAAAATTTTATAATTATTATATATACAGTTGTGTTCAAAATTATTCAACCCCCAATGCTGTAAAGGGTTTTAGGGAATTTAGTGTACATTTGTAATTGTATTCAGAATGAAATCCTACAAGGACTTTTTAAAGAACCATATGCAACTAAAATGACATCAATTGGTTTTGTAACACAGTAGTAAATGTTTCTTTTGTGAATTCTTCATTGACACAATTATTCAACCCCTTAAAGACTACCACTCTGAAGAACAGAGGTTCATTCAAGTGTTTTCAATCAGGTATTGAAAACACCTGTGGATGTCACGGAGCAGCAATAAAGCATAATAAGCACCAATTAGGCAGCTTTAAAATGACTGTGATACTCAGCTCCTTCTAGACATTTACTGGTGTGGTTACAAACATGGTGAAGTCAAGAGAATGGTCCAGGAAGACGAGAGAAGAGGTGATTACTCTTCACAGGAAGGGCAATGGCTATAAGAAGATTGCAAAGATGTTAAACATACCAAGAGAGACCATAGGAAGCATCATTCGCAAATTCAAGGCAAAGGGCACTTTTGAAACGCTACCTGGTCGTGACAGAAAGATGCTGACTTCGACTGCTGTGCACTACCTGAAGCGTAGAGTGGAGAAAAGTCCCCGTGTGACTGCTGAGGAACTGAGAAAAGATTTGTCAGATGTGGGTACTGAAGTGTCAGCTCAGACAATACAGCGCACACTGCGTAATGAAGGCCTCCATGCCAGAACTCCCAGGCGCACCCCCTTGCTGTCTCCAAAGAATAAGAAGAGTCGACTGCAGTATGCCAAAAGTCGTGTGGACAAACCACAGAAGTTTTGGGATAGTGTTCTGTGGACTGATGAAACAAAATTAGAACTGTTTGGGCCCATGGATCAACGCTATGTTTGGAGGAGGAAGAACAAGGCCTATGAAGAAAAGAACACCTTGCCTACTGTGAAGCATGGCGGGGGGTCAATCATGGTTTGGGGCTGTTTTGCTTCTGCAGGTACAGGGAAGCTTCAGCGTGTGCAAGGTACCATGAATTCTCTTCAGTACCAGGAGATATTGGATGACAATGTGATGCAGTCCGTCACAAACCTGAGGCTTGGGAGACGTTGGACCTTTCAACAGGACAATGATCCCAAGCATACCTCCAAGTCCACTAGAGCATGGTTGCAGATTAAAGGCTGGAACATTTTGGAGTGGCCATCGCAGTCACCTGACTTAAATCCGATTGAGAACCTCTGGTGGGACTTAAAGAAAGCAGTTGCAGTGCGCAAGCCTAAGAATGTGACTGAACTGGAGGCTTTTGCCCATGACGAATGGGCGAAGATACCCGTAGATCGCTGCAAGGCACTTGTGTCAAGCTATGCTTCACGTTTAAAAGCTGTTATAACTGTAAAAGGATGTTGTACTAAGTACTAAGATTGAATGTCACTTGGGGGTTGAATAAAACTGATAATGATGTGAGCACAGAAAAGACATTTGTGGCTATTTCATTATAAATGTTATGTTATATTTGTCTGACCTACACGTGCCTCTTTGATTTAATTGTAAGCAAGATGACTGAATGATCAAAATCAATGTCAAACTGGCCAAAACACTCAATTTCAGTGGGGGTTGAATAATTTTGAACACAACTGTATATAAGCGGATTGTTGGTTCTTAGAAGAACCGTTGGGTTTCACAAGAAAATACAAATAAACACCTAAATCTCTCTAAATCCCTCTAAACCTGCCTCAATTCTTCTAAATCTCCCTAAAATCTCTCTAAATCTGCCTCAATTTTTCTAATCTCACTAAATCTCACTAAAATCTCTAACCTGTCAAATCTGATCTCTCTCTCTCGCTCACCAAAACACAAGTGAGGAGAGGGAGGGAGAATCACAGAGGTCAGAGCCAATATTTACAAAATATTGACCTGACCTGACAAATTAGAAATTTTATTTTGATTTTTTCTAACTTCTGATTGGATGTTGCTAGCCTGCCTCTCTGAGGCAGGCTAGGAACATCCCACTCAGCCCCAAGATGACCCTGCCCTTAGAACCCTAACCCTAGCCCTAGCCCTACCCCTACCCCTAACCCTACCCCTACCCCTAACCCTACCCCTACCCCTAACCCTACCCCTAACCCTAACCCTACCCCTAACCCTACCCCTAACCCTACCCCTACCCCTACCCCTAACCCTACCTAACTAACCCTACCCCTAACCCTACCCCTAACCCTAACCCTACCCCTAACCCTAACCCTAACCCTAACCCTACCCCTACCCCTAACCCTAACCCTAACCCTACCCCTAACCGTCAGTTTATTTTATTTATTTTTATTTTACTTTTTTTTTTACTTTTTTTACACTTTTTTTTTACACTTTTTTTACTCTGCTGGGTGCCTTGATCCCTCGAGGCACCCAGCAGAGCACCTGATCACTGATGTGATCGTTTTTGTACTGAGTGCCACGATACCTCGTGGCACTCAGTACTTCCTGCCGCTACCGAAGTGATCGCTCGGGGGGAGCGATCACGGACGGACCGGCGGCAGGTAAGCATATTGCAAGGATGCCTCGATGTCGAGGCATCCTTGTAATATACTCAGAGCAGCTGGAAGCGATACCGATCGCTTCCAGCGCTCTCTAGAAGTGCCGGGCACCTCTCCGGTGAAACCGATGTTGATCGCTCCTGGGGAGCGATCACATGGTGCCCCGGCACTTCTAACCGCCATTGCACGGCTGCCTGGACTCCCAGGCAGCCTGCAATGGCGTTTGAGCTGCTGGAAGCGATCCGATCGCTTCCAGCGCTCAAAAAACGGCAGGACGTACCATGTACGTCAGCGGGTCTAAGAGAGACCCGCTGCAATGACGTACATGGTACGTCCTCGGTCCTTAAGGGGTTAAAGGAAACCTGTTTTTGTACATAGTTAGCCTGTAATAATTAGGAATCACGCACTGAAATCCGTGCAATCAAAAGTCCTTACTGGTAAAATCCTTTATAAATAAATAAATAAATAAAAAAATAGTAAATACACTGATTCCAATAAAGTTTGAAACACGACATAATAATTTATTATCCAAAAATAATTATCCAAAATAATGCAAATAAATGGTATTCAATAAAATACAACAAAAAAACACTGAAATCTGTCTGAAAACAAGGGTGAGACAATGTATGGTCTGTTTCTTATCCTGTAGTGCCAACTAAGTGGCCGTTCATAAACATGGCACATTGGATTATACAGTGTATTAGAATTGTTTTCTAAGTTTGCTGCCTGGTCCCACCCCCTGCATCGTGTGACTCGCAGAGAGCCTTACCAGGAAGCAGCTCACCGCGATCACACTGCCGGGGACAGCCAGGGAGCCAGGAGGAGGTGAGTATGCATCCAGCCCGAGTGTGGCTCTGGGTTACCGTTCGCGGTAGTGAAATTTAACCCCGAGTCACACTCGGGAATACCACCAGGGAGGTTAATGTCTAGATTATGCATATGGCCCAGGCTCCAAGTGTGGTTCACTGGAAGAGTGAATCTAGATAGAGAAGTGTATTTTATGCTCATAAAGGGCCTCCTTGGGGAATCCCTTTCGTACATCGTAAAGGTATTGAGGTATTTCATGAGTAATTACTAGATTTTTTTTCTTCCCCTCTGAGCATCTAGAATGACCTAGAGGTATAAAGTGATGACACTGTGACCCCAGGTATAATTAGTTTAATTGCCTGGTTTTGTTTATCCTTTTGAGTGATCACAATTTTGGATGTGATCAAAGAGATGGCTGAAAGAATTGATATTTTTTAATTTCCTGTATGAATATATATGTATTGTGATTCACATACGTACTGTAGTGAATATGTATTGGGCTGTGTTTACACCTTTCTCCCTCCCTTTTTATGGCACGTGACCCTGTTAGGAATGTTGGAAAAGTGCGCAAACGTTGTAAGACAGAAAAAAACATCTCTGAACCATATATGGTAATAATAAGTGTTTCTTTGTTAACTGTGCTGGCCAAATTCTGACGTGGAAATATATCTGTATACTGATTGGCTATAAGTTCTTTGAAATCTAGTAAATAGAACTGGCTAACAAAGGAAGACTAGATTTCTCTGAAAGACCAACACAGACTTGTATTTGATTTTGTAGAGATCTCCGCTGGCCAGCGTCACGTGACAGCTGCTGCCTTATTTTGTATATGAGAAGGAAAGGACAAAGGTTTATTGAGATTTCAGCTGTGGTAGTTATGAATAGGACATTGATTTGATTAGCTAAATTTATTATTTAACACTTTGTAATACCTATCTTGTCGAGACGGTAAAAAATATTGTGCTCTCCATGTTAGGCATAGAAAACGTTTTTTGTTTTTTTTTGAGAAAGGATTTTACCAGGAAGGATACATTGAGATTTCTCTCGTTTTCAAGTATGTCCTGGGTGGCGAGTATGTACCGTTAGGTGTCTTGTCAAGGACACTTACTGGAGAGGTTGCTCGCTGGGATCGAACCCATGACTCCACAGGCTCTCTCCATGCAGAGCAGTGACAATACCTCTACTCCACCCAGCCGGTTTAAGTACTGTAAGCTTGTGCAACCTGCAAAGTGCAAAACATTTTCACCTGAATGCAGCATCAGGATTGGTAAAATGTAGACAAGAGGGAAAAGGCTGTACTTCTGGCACCACCTAGGGGTTCTTTGTGAGAGAGAGTGTTTTACTTATATGTTCAACATACGTGTGCATATAAAGTGCAAAAAATGACAACAAGAAAAGGAATATATCAGTATGCATATAAGTGATATTGCCTAACGGTAAAGTGCAAAATGTGCAATAAATAGATAGCAAAATTAGCAACAACAAAGTCATTGAATATAGCAGCAGACAATGTATAGTAGCAGCAACCAAAGTGGAATGTGCAAACCTGCAAACCTATCGGTTATGCAACTTGTAAACTGATAAAATAGTGCAAACTTTGGGATACTATACGACGATACAGATCCTTCGACTAGAAATCCTTTTCACCCCGGAGTGGGCCATCTTTAATCGACCAACCCCCTCCCACCCCCCAACCCTTCGCTAAGTGCCACCGGTTTTGGCTAACCCTCCTAGCCGCGACCGGTAAAAAAGTGATCCTGTCCCAGTGCATCTCCGCCTCCCCTCCCTCCTTTCGCATGGTATATGAGAGAATCTATGCCATATTCCTGGCCGACTGGACTGAGGCTTCTATGCATCAGGAAAAGAAGACTCAGTCCTTCTTTACTAAATGGACCCCCTTTATCCGAACCCTTCCATGCAACACTAAGGATTCTCTAGGACCGCTGAGATTCCTACACTGTTGGAAACCCCACATTTGGCACCCTCTCAGACAACAAAAGGGAAATCTGGCATTCCTTACTAAAGCTGCCTGCTGCCTTTACATTTAGTGTCTGATTTGAGACACCATCTCATGTGAGTGTAACTCCTCTTTTCTTAAAGTTCCCACCCATGGTAAAACTGTACTGTTCTATGCCCTGTCTACATTTTGTTTTTGAGGCTCTGAGAACTACCCATAATTCGTATTCAGATTGAGGATTAACCAGGTGACCATTTAAGCTAGCGCCAGACAAATGCAGTCATCACGTCCGTGTCGTCGCACAGTTTAACGTCCGTCGTAGCATTGATTTGTGATCAATAGAGACCAACACACAAAGTACGTGTGCACCGAAGTGTGCACGCACTACGCAGGTGGCAACGGACGCCATTTAGGGCCTCAACGTAAAAGCGCTACAATGGACGCCCATGCATCCGCGTAGTGGACTGTGTGCGTGATGACGTGACGTCAGACGCTGTGCATAGAAGTTTTTTTGGTCTGTCCGATTGTACCTGTCTTTTAATTTCAATTATTTTGATTCCCATATTTCCTTTTTTTTTCTACATCCGTCAAAAAAAAGGACCGTGTGGTGTCTACAGTATCCTCCGTCAGTACGTCCGTCCGTTATTCACGCTCGCAGAGTGCACTCAGACTGCGTTCATCTGACAATAGCCTTACTCAACAATGGAATCATCAGAAAGAAGCGCTGTTTCTGCCCACTCCTCCACCTTACAAGGATTGGTAAAATATCGATAGCAGACGTTAAACTTACTTCTCATAGTGTTAATGATTACATATCGAGATGCTACATTAGCACCAAATATGGAATAGTGCCCTATATGGGGTATAAAGCATGGAGATAGGGGGGTCAAAAGGACTGAATTTAGAAAGCACCGAAATTAGAGTGAACTCTGCTATTCTTGAAAAGGCGTTTAAAACAAAAATGCATGAAAATGTGTGGAAATAATAAAAAAGGTCCTAAAAAAATAATAAAACGATCTGCTACAGAATAAAGAAAAATGTCTTTAACCGTTTGCTGCGGATGACGTGTGGAGGACATCCTCAGGTGCGCCCTCTGCGCACGTCAAGATGTCTCCGCAGCCAAGCCTCCGGGGTCCCCCCCCCCTGTCCACTGACGTCATCGCTCATGGGCGTGATGATGTCAAGTACGGAATTAACCCCTAGCTGCCCAGGGATTTGAAATCCCTATGGTGGAGATAGGGAGGGTCCTATGGACCCCTGTATCTCCTGATCGGTGGCAGCTAGAGGGTCATGTTTGGTATCATTGGAGAGGCCAGAGCCTGGCCTTCCCAATGATTTCAAATATGACGAGCTTAAGTGTAAAAGATTTTTTTTTTAAATATATGAGAATGTATTTTTTTTTATTAATGCAGCAGTGTTGTTCACCTTTTCAATTATAATGTGCACAATAATGCTGCACTAATGAAATTTTTTTTCAGTTTTCACTAAAATCACATTTTTTTCTCAGAAAAATAAATTAACGGGTTCCCATTTCTATTTTTTTTTATTAAGTCTATCCCATAAAATATATAACCTTAAAGGCTTGGATGATAAAATGTAAAAAAATCAGATGATTGAAATTGTACCGGAAATTCATATTATTTTACGGTTTTTGTTATAGCATTCTGGCAGGACATGACGTACAGTCATGGCCGAAATTGTTGGCACCCCAGACATTTTTCCAGAAAATCAAGTATTTCTCACAGAAAAGTATTGCAGTAACACATGTTTTGCTATACCCATGTTTATTCCCTTTGTGTGTATTGGAACAAAACAAAAAAAGGGAGAAAAAAAGCAAATTGGACATAATGTCACACAAAACTCCAAAAATGGGCTGGACAAAATTCTTGGCACCCTTAACTTAATATTTGGTTGCACACCCTTTGGAAAAAATAACTGAAATCAGTCGCTTCCTATAAGCATCAATAAGCTTCTTACACCACTCACCCGGAATTTTGGACCACTCTTCCTTTGCAAACTACTCCAGGTCTCTCTTATTGGAAGGGCGCCTTTTCCCAACAGCAATTTTAAGATCTCTCCACGGGTGTTCAATGGGATTTAGATCTGGACTCATTGCTGGCCACTTCAGAACCCTCCAGCGCTTTGTTGCCATCCATTTCTGGGTGCTTTTTGACGTATGTTTGGGGTCATTGTCCTGCTGGATCTCGAACGCAAACCCAGGTTTCTGACACTGGTCTCTACAGTGCGACCCAAAATCCTTTGGTAATCCTCAGATTTTATGATGCCTTGCCCACATTCAAGGCACCCAGTGCCAGAGGCAGCAAAACAACCCCAAAACATAATTGAACCGCCACCATATTTCACTGTAGGTACTGTGTTCTTTTCTTTGTAGGCCTCATTCCGTTTTCGGTAAACAGTAGAATGATGTGCTTTACCAAAAGCTCTATCTTGGTCTCATCTGTCCACAAGATGTTTTCCCAGAAGGATTTTGGCTTACTCAAGTACATTTTGGCAAACTGTAGTCTTGCTTTTTTATGTCTCTGTGTCAGCAGTGGGGTCCTCCTGGGTCTCCTGCCATAGCGTTTCATTTCATTTAAATGTCGACGGATAGTTTGCGCTGACACTGATGCTCCCTGAGCCTGCAGGACAGCTTGAATTTCTTTGGAACTTGTTTGGGGCTGCTTATCCACCATCTGGACTATCCTGCGTTGCAACCTTTCATCAATTTTTCTCTTCCGTCCATCCACAGAGAGATTAGCTACAGTGCCATGTGTTGCAAACTTCTTGATAATGTTGCGCACTGTGGACAAAGGCAAATCTAGGTCTCTGGAGATGGACTTGTAACCTTGAGATTGTTGATATTTTTCCACAATTTTGGTTCTCAAGTCCTCAGACAGTTCTCTTCTCCTCTTTCGGTTGTCCATGCTTAGTGTGGCACACACAGACACACAATGCAAAGACTAAGTGAACATTTTTGGAGTTTTGTGTGACATTATGTCCAATTTGTTTTTTTTCCTCCCTTTTTTTGTTTTGTTCCAATACACACAAAGGGAATAAACATGTGTATAGCAAAACATGTGTTACTGCAATACTTTTCTGTGAGAAATATTTGATTTCAGCCATGACTGTATACATATAATAATAATATATTATGAATCTGACGAAAAAACGGATATATAATTTGTCTGGGTTCTACAATAAAACATGACTTTAAATCGTATTTAAACACAATGAACACAATATGGTAAAAATGAGCTCAGCACACAGAGGTGAAATGGCTCAGCAGTGAAAGGGTTTTAAAAAAATTGTGAATCAAAAATTTTGCCAAAAAAAAATCCAAAAAATAAATAAATAAAAAGACGGTTTCCTGAAAATGAAAAGTTTGAATAAAAATAAATAAATAAAAAATGATAATATTTTTTACATTGAATCTTATGGGATTCACCTTTGTAAACCTGCCCAACTGAATCACCAAAAATCAGGGCATTTTAGCCTAGCGTCAGATGAACGCAGTCATCACGTCCGTTACGCCGCACAGTTTAATGTCCGTCGTAGCATTGATTTGTGATCAATAGAGACCAACAGAAGATGTACGTGCGCACCGAAGTGCGCACGCACCACGCAGGTGGCAACGGATGCCATTTAGGCCTCGACGTAAAAGTGTTACGACGGAAGCCCAGAGTGCGCTGCGTCCGCATAGCGGCCTGTGTGTGTCAGATGCTCTGCATTTGCGACGTTCATCACGTTGACGTTTAGAAGTTTTTTTGGTCTCGCTGACTGTACCTGTCATTTCATTTTAATTAATTTTGATTCCCATATTCCCCTTTTTTTTTCTACATCCGTCAAAAAAAACGGACTGTGTGGTGTCTACAGTATCTCTGTCAGTACGTCTGTCCGTGATGCACGTACGCAGAGTGTGCTCAGACTGCGATCGTCTTACATTAGCCTTACTGACACTGCAGTGCTGTTCGGCGTTCTCTGAATAGATTAACCATTACTTCTGTATGGGTGTCAGGAACGTGGGGATGGTACCTGGGTGGCACCTGGATGGCAGGGGTATGAGCCCAGGATGCAGTGGTCTGCACTGATAAACAGAGGATATGGATGGTGGAGGGTGAATGGAAATAAAGACTAACCAGGTTGATTGCAGAGGATGATGGGGATGATGGTTGTAATTGCAGGAACCAGAAATGGGGGATCAGGATCAGGTAGCAGATAGCAACGATGTTCACTCTTCGTGAGCATGAGCTGTATTGAACCAGCAATGTGTGAGTGCGGGGCAGAGCCCTTTATTTCGTGAGTCACGTGTGTTTGGTGTTAACTCTTACACTGCTGGATGCTGGTTGCAGGGCAGGAACAGAATGGAAGTGAACTACCAGGGGGGGGGGGGTTCCAGAATGGCTACAGCCAGGGATCCTGACAATGGGATAATTTTGCTACTGCCAAAGATTGCCGAATTATGATCATATATACCGTATTTCACTGTCAACTTGCCGGTATGTGGTAAATTGACAGCTTTCTGAATAGATGAACTGCCATGACATTGCACCGTATGGTGAAATTCACTGTTCGGTGCAATTTGGTGGCAAGTTTGTCACTGAATAACCCTTTAAGTCGATCTGGCAACACTGCCTGGCACACCCTTATTGCTGGGCCAACTAGTCCTACATTTACAATGCCGTTTCATGATACCGTAAAAGTAGGATCGTTTCACTAACAACATTCTTTCAGTGAAAGAATCATCGATCTACTTTGGAGAACTGTGTCATGTATACAATTGATCCCTACACACAGACACAATCTACCTACACTGCCGGTCTTTAGATTAACTGGATTGCTAGATACAGGACAGACAGACAGAACAAAGGAAGTCAGGGTAAACCGAAGATAGCAAACAGAACGAGTACTCATCAGGGGCGGACTGATTCATCAGGCAGTGCCCGAGGGCTAGTAGGGCCTGGATTTTGCCGGCACAGTGGGCCCCACGTAGCTGTGATCGTTTTACGGTTTCAGTGAGCGCGGTGGCGCTGCAGCGTGCCTGCCTCTCCCACGTCCTAAACAGGCACACTGCAGTCATTGGCGCCACCCCCTCACGTGATGATGCTCTCAGAGCACGCACCACCAGCGGCAGAACAGACAAGTTAAATGGAGCCAGCCTGCCTCGCCTCCATAGAAGATTCTACAGTAGGGTATGGTGGGTTAGCGCTGGGGGGGGGGGATAATAAGTTGAGTTGACTAAATGCTGGGGGGACTTGGGGATAATTATTTGGAAAATTAAATGGCGGGGGGACTTGGGGATAATAAATTGGAAAATTTAAATGCTGGGGGGGACTTGGGGATAATTAATTGGAAAATTAAATGCTGGGGGGACTTGGGGATAATTAATTGGAAGATTAAATGCTGGGGGGACTTGGGGATAATTAATTGGAAAATGAATTGTTGGGGGGCTTGGGGATGATTAATTGGAAAATGAAATGCTGGGGGGGGACTTGGGGTTAATTAATTGGAAAATTAAATGCTGGGGGGACTTGGGGTTAATTAATTGGAAAATTAAATGCTGGGGGGACTTGGGGATAATTGGAAAATTAAATGCTGGGGGACTTGGGGATAATTAATTGGAAAATTAAATTCTGGGGGGCTTGGATAATTAATTGGGAAATTAAATGCTGGGGGACTTGGGGATAATTAATTGGAAGATTAAATGCTGGGGGGGCTTGGGGATGATTAATTGGAAAATGAAATGCTGGGGGGACTTGGGGTTAATTAATTGGAAAATTAAATGCTGGGGACATGGGGATAATTAATTGGAAAATTAAATGCTGGGGGACTTGGGGATAATTAATTTGACAATTAAATTCTGGGGTTGACTTTGGGTTAATTAATTGGAAAATTAAATGCTGGGGGTTATACAATGATAAATTAAATGCTGGGGGTGTTATGAAAACAAATTAAATGCTGGGGGGTTATAAAAAACTAATTAAATGCTGGGGGATAATAAGATGACATATGTTTTGCTGGGGGGTGGTTGAATAAATCTGTACATTACTGTAAGGTTTATTGCTGTGGAGCTCAGTGATACATTCATACACACCGCACATTACTGTGAGTTTTATTGCTGTGGAGCTCTGTGATACAGTGTATGAGTGTATCACAGAGCTCTACAGCAATAAAACTCACAGTAATGTGCAGTGTATATGAGTGTATCACAGAGCTCCACAGCAATAAAACTCACATTAATGTGCGGTGTGTATGAGTGTGAGTTTTATTGCTGTGGAGCTGTGTGATACGCTCATACACACCGCACATTACTGTGAGATTTATTTGTAACGTTGGGGGCTTCCAGCCCTACCTGTGTGCTTGAGGACAGCAAGTCTGATGCTGCTCGCTGACCACTGCCCGGTTTAAATGGAGACAGGCAGGGAGGTGATTGCACGAGGTGTGGCTTGAGTGGGGGGCGTGGTCTGGTGAAGGTCTTTAAAAACCCTCAGTATAGTTTCAGAAGTTGCCAGATCGTGGTTATCCATACCTGAGCTCCTTGTACCTGACTGCTATATTGATTTAACCTGTTATTGACCTCTGCTTGTGTTCTGACCATTCTGCCTTCTGTTGCCCTAGACTATTTTCTTGTACTACGCTACTGCTCTGATACCGACCCGGCTATTCCATTTGACCATTCTGAACTCTGTATTCCTGATTCTGGCTCGGCTGACTCCTCTCCGTATTGTTAATCCTTTTCTGTCTAGCTAGTTTACCTGGCCAATTCTAAGGACCAGACAGATAGGGATCATTCACAGCTACACTGTTGGTAGCTTCTGGGTTTTGTGGAGTGTTGGGGGTTAAGTACTGCGTGGTGGGATCCGGGAACCGTGACATTATGATCTGGCCAATATGGATCCCGCAGATTTAACACAGCACTTGGCTACCTTTGTATCCAGACAGGATGAGCAGGATCATAGGATGGATCAGTTTGCCATTGCCTTACAAACTATCCTGAATCGTACTGCACACCTGGAACCAGTTGGGGTTGCACCCCCGCCTGCTATACCTGTGCCCCCTGTCGTTCAGACATCCCAGGTACACATGACCGCTCCTATGAGGTTTGACGGTACTCCCTCTGAGTGCCGGGGATTTTTGGTCCATGTGGATATTCATTTTAAAGTAAATCCACAAATGTTTTTCTCTGACATTGCCAAAGTGGGGTTTATTATTAACCATCTGTCTGGCAGAGCGTTGACATGGGCGACTCCTTTATGGGAGGCAGAAAGACCTATTGTACGGGATTATAAAGAATTCATAGCCGAGTTACAACGTACATTTAATCCTACCAGAAAGGCCACGATAGCCGGCAAATCCTTGTTCCACATACGTCAAGGGAACAGGACTGTGTCTGATTATGCCATAGAATTTAAAACCTTAATTTCTGATGTGAACTGGACAAATGAGACACTGGTTCTGGCTTTTATGGAGGGGTTATCAGAGTCGTTGATGCATGAATTAGCTCCACGTAAACTACCTGAGGTATTGTGTGAACTCATTGATTACTGTATAGATCTGGATAATCAGATAAGGGATAGAAGGACTCCAAGAGAGAGACCCAAGAGACCATTACCTAGGTTGGCCCCTGTCTTTCAAGCACCACCCAGAGAGTTATCTCCTCCCTCAGAGCCTATGCAACTAGGCCGTACTAGGCTTAGAGGAGGAGAGAACAAGGCGTTTTCGTGAGGGATTGTGCCTGTATTGTGGTTTGGACGGACATGTACGATTTCAATGTCCTACTCGCCCTAAGCTGCATGATAAGCCGGAAAAACTACCGCACCTAAGGCAGCTGAGGAGACAGGCCTTGGGTGTGACATGCATGTCTCCTATCAAAGACACTAAACTTATGTTACCAGTATCCTTGGCTTGGGAGACCAAGACCACACATAACACCGCTTTTGTGGATTCTGGGGCTGCTGGTAACTTTATTGATGTTAACTACGCTTCTTCCATTTCTCTACCTCTGGTTGTAAGAGAGACACCCTTAGCCGTTGAAGCCATAGATGGCAGGCCGTTATCCTGCCCTAGGATTACTCACGATACGATTACAGTAGTTCTTACTACTGGTCTCTTGCATAAAGAAAAGATCATATTCCAAGTTATCCACTCACCTTCCAATCCTGTTGTACTTGGTTTCCCCTGGTTGGTGGAACACAATCCCGTTATTGATTGGGTTAAAGGAGAGATACTGTCTTGGAGTTCTGCATGTTTTGGGACTTGTTTAATACCCATTCAGCATGTCGGTGCCCTGAACACACCCACAGCCCCTCCATTGTCTACTGAAGTTCCTGAACAATATGCAGACCTCAGGGCTGTATTTGATAAAAGAGAGGCAGACAAACTACCTCCACATAGACCATATGATTGTGCTATTGATATTCATCCGGGTACCATGCCTCCTCGAGGCAAAGTATATCCTCTTTCCATAAAGGAGAACCAAATTATGGAGGAGTATATCAAGGAGAATTTGGAGAGAGGTTTTATCCGACGTTCCTCTTCTCCAGCAGGGGCTGGATTCTTTTTTGTGTCGAAAAAAGAGGGAGATTTACGCCCGTGTATTGATTATAGGGGGCTTAACAAGATCACCATTAAGAACGTGTACCCTATCCCTCTCATATCGGAACTGTTCGACAGGTTAAGAGGTTCAGCAGTATACACTAAACTTGATTTAAGAGGAGCTTACAATTTGATACGCATAAAAGAGGGGCATGAGTGGAAAACAGCATTTAACACCAGGAGTGGGCATTATGAATACTTGGTCATGCCTTTCGGTCTTTGTAATGCTCCAGCGGTATTCCAGGATTTTATTAATGATGTGCTCAGAGATTTCTTGCAAACCTTTGTTATAGTATACCTAGACGATATATTGATTTACTCTCCCGATCTGAAAACCCACCATGCACATGTCAGACAGGTATTAGCTAAATTACTGGACAATGGTCTTTATTGCAAACTAGAGAAGTGTTTATTCGACATTACTACTGTGAAATTCCTTGGGTACATTATCACTCCAGAGGGTTTTGAGATGGATCCTTCTAAACTCATGGCCATCTCAGAATGGCCTCTTCCTCAAGGTCTCAAAGCCATACAGAGGTTTCTGGGGTTTTCTAACTATTATAGGAGATTTATCAAGAATTATTCCGCTATAGCCTCTCCTATCATTAATATGACACGTAAAGGTCTGAAGTACCAGATCTGGTCTTCTCAATCTAAACAAGCATTCGAAGCCCTCAAACAGGCTTTCACTTCCGCTCCCGTGTTACGGCATCCTGATCCCAGGATTCTGTTTATTCTTGAGGTTGATGCTTCTGAGATAGGCATTGGGGCTGTCCTGTCTCAAAGAGAATCTCCAGGGAAACCACTACATCCTTGTGGGTTCTTTTCAAGAAAATTATCACCAGCAGAACGCAATTATGATATTGGCAACAGAGAATTGCTTGCTATTGTGTCTGCCCTGTCAGAGTGGAGACATTTGTTGGAAGGTACTCTTGATCCTTTGTTGATAATCACTGATCATAAGAACCTTACGTACATCGGGGATGCTAAACGTTTGAACTCGAGACAGGCCAGGTGGTCATTGCTACTGTCTCGGTTTAATTTTGTATTGACTTACAGACCAGGTGACCGCAATGTAAAGACTGATGCCTTATCTCGTCAATATGACCCATATGAATCTAATACACAAGACCACAATCCTATAGTTCCTCCTGAACGTATTGTGGCTTCCACAGTCTTGTCTGTCTCCTCGCCTTTCCTGGAACGCCTCCAGGCAGCTCAAGTGGGGGCTCCACCTGACAAGCCTCCAGATATGTTGTTTGTACCTGAAAAGGAAAGACAAGAATTACTCATAATGTTTCATGATTCTAAACCAGCAGGTCATCCTGGTATTACTAAGACTCTTACCAGTATTTCCAGACAGTTCTGGTGGCCCACCATGCGACAGGACGTACGCCTGTTTGTTTTGGCTTGTCAAGTCTGTGCCAGAAGCAAAACCAGTAAAACCTTGCCTGTCGGTCTATTGCAGCCTTTACCCACGCCTAAGAGGCCTTGGTCTCATCTATCTATGGATTTTATTGTGGAGTTGCCGAAGTCCAAAGGTCATACTGTGGTTCTGACAGTTGTAGACCGCTTCTCCAAAATGGCTCATTTTGTCCCTTTACCTAAGCTTCCTACAGCCAAAGAACTGGCGGTTGTCTTTGCTAGAGAGATTGTACGAATACATGGGGTTCCGTCTGAAATAGTCTCTGACAGAGGAGCTCAGTTCGTCTCTCGTTTCTGGAGGGTTTTCTGTGCGGAGATGGGGGTGCGATTGGCCTTCTCTTCAGCATACCATCCACAAACCAATGGGGCAGCAGAGAGGGCAAATCAGGGTCTCGAGCAGTACATACGTTGCTTTACCACACAACAACAAGACAATTGGTCGGAGTTGTTGCCCTGGGCTGAGTATGCACGTAATAACGCCGTTAATGAGACCACTGGCCACTCTCCTTTTTCTGCTATCTATGGTTTTTTCCCTCCGGCTCTACCGCTTCAGTTTACTGAACAGGCCATCCCGGCCTCGATGACCATCTCACTCAACTACAAGAGATTTGGAGACAGATTCGCGTAAATATGGAGCGCAATGTTGCTGTCCAGAAACGCAAGGCTGACAGGCATAGGTTACAAGCTCCCTCCTATAACGTGGGGGATAGAGTTTGGTTGTCTACTAGGAACGTGAAGTTACGGGTGCCTTCTATGAAAATGGCACCTCGGTTTATTGGTCCATATAAGATCATTCGCCGCGTTAACCCTGTGGCTTATGCTCTTGCCCTTCCTAAACATCTTCGCTTGCACAACGTCTTTCACACCTCCCTACTGAAACCTTTGTTGTGTAACAGGTACACGCGGGTCGTTCCTCCTCCTCCACCTGTTCAGGTTGATGGTGAATCAGAGTATGAGGTTAGGAGGGTTTTGGATTCTAGGCTGTGCAGGGGTGTTCTGCAGTACTTGGTCGATTGGGTGGGCTATGGCCCGGAAGACCGGTCCTGGATTCCAGCTTCCGACATGTCTGCCTCTAGGTTGGTCAGGGCGTTCCATGCCTCGCACCCCGATCGCCCTGGTGGTCGTATTGCCGCTCGTCCTGTTGGTCGTCCGGTGGCCTCCCGTGGAGAAGGGGGTACTGTAACGTTGGGGGCTTCCAGCCCTACCTGTGTGCTTGAGGACAGCAAGTCTGATGCTGCTCGCTGACCACTGCCCGGTTTAAATGGAGACAGGCAGGGAGGTGATTGCACGAGGTGTGGCTTGAGTGGGGGGCGTGGTCTGGTGAAGGTCTTTAAAAACCCTCAGTATAGTTTCAGAAGTTGCCAGATCGTGGTCATCCATACCTGAGCTCCTTGTACCTGACTGCTATATTGATTTAACCTGTTATTGACCTCTGCTTGTGTTCTGACCATTCTGCCGTCTGTTGCCCTAGACTATTTTCTTGTACTACGCTACTGCTCTGATACCGACCCGGCTATTCCATTTGACCATTCTGAACTCTGTATTCCTGATTCTGGCTCGGCTGACTCCTCTCCGTATTGTTAACCCTTTTCTGTCTAGCTAGTTTACCTGGCCAATTCTAAGGACCAGACAGATAGGGATCATTCACAGCTACACTGTTATTATTATTCTTTATTATTCTTTATTTATAAAGCGCCAGCATATTCCGCAGCGCTGTACAATAAGCACAGTATAGACAGGGTTACAATACATTGAACAACATTTGACAAACAGTACAGGAGGAGATGAGGGCCCTATTCCCGTAGGAACTCACAATCTGGGAGGGTTGGGGTTGGAAACAGGAGGAGAGGACTATAAGGTGAGAGTGATTGATGGTTGCGTCAGTGAGTTGGGTGGTAGGCTTCCCTAAATAGGAATGTTTTAAGGGAGCGTTTGAAGGAAGAGAAGTTAGGGGAAAGTCTGACAGTACGAGGGAGAGCGTTCCAGAGAGTGGGGGCTGCGCGTGAGAAATCCTGCAGTCTATCATGGGAAGAGGTGATGCGGGGAGAAGCTAGGCGCAGGTCACTGTTTGACCTTAGGGAGCGGGCTGGGGTGTATTTGGTGATTAGTGAGGACAGGTAGTGGGGAGCTGAGTTAGTGAGGCTTTTGTAGGTAAGGATAAGGATTTTGAACTTAATTCTGCAGTGGATGGGGAGCCAGTGAAGGGACTCGCAGAGGGGAGCGGCAGAGACAGAGCGGCGGGTGAGGTGAATTAGCCTGGCGGAGGCGTTCAGGATGGATTGTAGGGGGGAGAGGTGGGACAGAGGGAGGCCAGATAAGAGATTATTGCAATAGTCGAGTCGGGAGATTACCAGGGCGTGTATGAGTTGTTTTGTGGCGACAGCGGTAAGAAATGGCCGAATTCTGTAAATATTACGCAGTTGGTATCGGCAGGAGGAGGAAAGAGACTTGATGTGGGGGATGAAGGAAAGAGCAGAGTCAAGTGTAACTCCAAGACAGCGAACTTGGTTTGATGGGGAGATGGTGATACCCTCCACCGTGATCGAGAAGTCAGGAGGTGGGGCGGCATTAGAGGGAGGAATAAGTAGGAGCTCAGTCTTTGACATGTTGATCTTTAGGTGGTGGGAGGCCATCCAGGAGGAGATGCCAGATAAACAGTCACTGACTTTGGAAAGGACAGGGGGAGAGAGATCAGGGGTAGAGAGGTAGATCTGAGTGTCATCAGCGTAGAGGTGGTAATTAAAGCCAAAGCTGTTGATGATTTTGCCCAGGGAGGAGGTGTAGATGGAAAAGAGCAGAGGACCAAGGACAGAGCCTTGAGGTACACCAACAGATAGAGGCAATGAGGAGGAGGAGTTACCAGCAAAGGACACACAGAAGGACCTGTTGGATAAATAGGAGTCAATCCAAGCAAGTGCAGTGTCACCGAGACCCAGAGAGTTGAGGGTCAGTAGAAGGAGGGGGTGGTCAACAGTGTCAAAAGCAGCCGAGAGGTCAAGCAGGATGAGAATAGAATAGTGGCCGTGTTTTTTAGCAGTTAGGAGGTCGTTGGTGACTTTGGTGAGGGCAGTTTCAGTTGAGTGTAGGGGACGGAAGCCAGATTGCAGGGGGTCAAGTAGGGAATTGGAGGACAGGAAGATGGAGAGGCGGTTGAAGACTAGTTTTTCTAAGAGCTTAGAGGTAAAGGGAAGCAGGGATACAGGACGGTAGTTGGATGGAGAGTTGGGATCTAGGGATGGTTTCTTTAGTAAAGGGGTAACTAGCGCGTGTTTGAAGGCGGATGGAAAGGAGCCAGTGGAGAGAGATAGGTTGAAGATGTGTGTGAGAGCAGGGGTGAGGGAGGAGGAGAGGGGAGGAATTAGATGTGAGGGAATGGGGTTGAGCGGGCACGTGGTGAGATGTGAGGAGGACAATAAGGAATTGACTTCCTCCTCAGTGGTTGGGAGGAAGCGGCAGAGGGTGGCAGATGGGACCTGTGGGAGTGGAGGTGGCAGATAACTATCTTGTGTTGGGATGTTGCTTCTGATAGTTAGAGTTTTACTGAGGAAGTAGTCTGCCAGGTCTTGAGCGCTGAAGGCAGCTGAGGGGGGAGGTGCAGGTGGGTAGAGGAGGGTGTTGAAGGTGGACCAGAGCCGTTTAGGGTTGGAGGACAGCGTAGATATAAGAGATGAGAAGAAGGATTGTTTGGCCAAGTGGAGGGCAGAGGTGTATGACCGGAGAATAAACTTGAAGTGAACAAAATCAGCTTCAGAGCGGGATTTCCTCCAGGCACGCTCTGCGGTGCGGGAGCATCTTTGCAGGTAGCGAGTCTGGAGGGTGTGCCAGGGCTGAAGCTGGCGGCGTGGGGCCTTACAGAGTCGAAGAGGAGCAAGAGTGTCTAGAGCAGAGATAAGCGTAGTGTTGTAGTGATTAGTGGCAGCATCAGGGCAGGTGAAGGATGAGGTATGAGGGAGGTGGTGAAGTAGGTTGGAGAATTGATGGGGGTCCACAGCCTGTAGATTTCTGCGAGTGTGTGTGCGGGGTGGGGGAGCAGGGTGTTTAGGAAGTCCAGATAGGTTGAAAGAGAGAAGGTGGTGGTCAGAGATGGGGAAAGGGCGACAGTTGAACTCAGAAATGGAGCAGAGGTTGGAAAAGACAAGGTCAATAGCGTGACCATCGCGGTGGGTAGGGAGGAGGGAGGATTGTGTGAGTCCAAGGGAGGACGTGAGTGAAAGAGGTTTGGAGGCAGCAGGGGCGGAAGGATCGTCAATGGGAATGTTGAAGTCCCCGAGAACTAGGCATGGAAGATTAGAAGACAGAAAGTGAGAGAGCCAGGTAGCAAAGTGGTCAAAGAACTGGGAGGTTGGTCCCGGTGGGCGGTAGATGACTGCCACCCTGAGGGCCAGAGGAGAGAACAGGCGGATGCAGTGTGTCTCGAAGGAGGAGAAGGAGAGGGATGGGGGTGGAGGGAGATGCTGGTAGGTGCAGGTGGGAGAGAGCAGGATTCCGACCCCGCCACCATTTCTCTCACCCGGTCTGGGGGTATGACTCAAGTGTAGACCGCCATGTGAGAGAGCAGCAACGGAGGCCGTGTCAGAGGGAGTTATCCAGGTTTCAGTTAAAGCTAGGAGGTTGAAGGAGTTTGAAAGGAAGAGGTCATGGATTGCTGTGAGTTTGTTGCACACAGAGCGAGCGTTCCAGAGGGCTCCACTGTTGGTAGCTTCTGGGTTTTGTGGAGTGTTGGGGGTTAAGTACTGCGTGGTGGGATCCGGGAACCGTGACATTATTGCTGTGGAGCTCTGTGATACGTTAATTCACACAGCACATTACTCTGAGTTTTATTGCTGTGGAGCTCTGCGATACGCTCATACACACTGCACATTACTGAGTTTTATTACTGTGCAGCTCTGTGATACTCATAGACATCGGCCATTACTATGAGTTATATTGCTGTGGATTCTGTGCCTGCTCATACATACCAGCCATTGCTGTGAGTTATATTGCTGTGGATCCTGTGCATACTCATAGGCACTGCCTATTACTGTGAGAGTTTATTAGTGTGGATTCTGTGTATGCTTATGTGCACTGCCCATTACCATGAGTTTTATTGCTTTGATGCTCTTTGATACGCTCATACACAATGCACATTACTGTGAGTGTTATCGATGTGGAGTGTGTACAAGTGTATCAGTTATGTACAGTATCTTCTAATCCTGAAAGGTGTTCGACAGTTTTCCACGTGTGCCACAGGAACCTTCTGTCCAGGGGCGTAACTACCAGGGGTGCAGAGGGTGCCACCGCACCCGGGCCCTTGAGTCCGGGGGGCCCCACACTCACCTGCCGGGGTAGGGGGGCTTGCTTTTATTTTCTAAATACAGTAGATTTCTTTTTTTAACTTATTTTATACTTATGTGTGAGTTTTACTGTGGAGCTCTGTAATATACTCATACACATCACATATTACTGTGAGTTTTGTTGCTGTGGAACTGTCAGGAATGGCATCGGGGTGGCACCACAGTTTCAGGGAGTCTAAGCCCAGGATGCAGGGATGCTCTGAAGGTACCTTGGTTAGGCTGATATTGATGTGATCTGAGGCGTGGTACAATGGGGGTTATCCAGGAGAATAGTCAGCAGGCGATTCTAGGTCGAGGGACTGGTGCAGCGGGATAGTCGTTGAAGCAAGCAGGGGTCTGATACACGGTAAGTCTTTAGCAATAGAGCAGATATGTTTGCAGGATAGACTTGCAATGGGAAGCCATGGTAGAAAGGTGGGAGTGACTCTTTATTTGCAAGCAGGAGGGTGTGGTGTGTGGTGCTTGCGTTTTACTGTTTAACCCCTCTCCTTACTGGATTGGAATGGGGGCAGCACTTTACATGTGCTGCCTGAGCAAGGAATGTGATCCTGGTGTGGTCAGCGATGGGGGTCCTGACAGGAACTCTGTGATTTACACTGATACACACTGCATATTACTGAGTTTTATTGCTGTGGAGCTCTGTGATATGTTCATACACACTGCACATTATTTACTGTTAGTTTTATTCACTGTGGAGCTCTGTGATACGCTCATACATACCGCACATTGCTGTGAGTTTTATTGCTGTGGAGCTCTGTGGTACGTTCATACACACTGCACATTACTGTGAGGTTTATTGCTGTAGAGCTCTGTGATAAGCAGAGATTTGCATTCTCTGAATAGATTAACCACTACTTCTTTATGGGACAACTTTGCTGCCGCCGAAGATTGATGAATTGCGGTGAACTGCACTGTATTTTGCTGTCAATTCGCCAGTATTGGGTGACTTGACAGCTTTCTCAACAGCCAAACTGCAAAGAAATTACATCGTACAGTAAAATTCACCAATCGGTGGCGCACTTCGAGGCAAGTTCGGTTCTCTTTGAATAACCCTTTTATATTTTAGATGACTGCTGTGTCATTATGCATTGTGTCTTTGTCATGTTCCTCGTGTTAAATGTAGATAGGAATCTAAATAGGGAAAAATAGGACTAGTTGCTCCAGCAATAAGGGTGTCCCAGGTAGTGTTGCCAGATCTACTTAAAGGGTTATTCACTAAGCGATGAACTTGCCACCGCATTGCACCGAACAGTGAATTTTACTGTATGGTAAAATTTTCTGGCAGGTCATCTATTCAGAAAGCTGTCATTTTGCCAAATACTGGTGAATTAACAGAGAAATACGGTGCAGTTTGCCTCGGATCACCGCAATTCGGCAATCTTCAGCAAATTTTGATGCATTTTGTAGAGGAAATTTTTGATTCCCAATTTTTTTAAGGCTTTTTTTAATTCTGTAATAGGCTGTTTCACTATTTTCTATAAGACCTATATTATTATTTCCACACATTTGGTTTAAACATCTTTCACAGAAATAGCAGAGTTCCGGTTTTTTCTTCTACAGCTCGGCAGCTCCACGTTTGGTGCACTTTGGGGACCCTGAGGAAAATTATTTATTTATTTATAAAGTATTTTACCCGGAAGGATACATTGAGATTTCTCTCGTTTTCAAGTATGTCCTGGGTTCAAGAACATTGAATTTTTACAGTAGGTACAGAAATAAAAAGTAATAAATGCAAGATATTAAAAACAAAACACAAATATACAGATTAACACAGAAAATAAATATGTAGGAAATATGCTCACTACATGTTTACAGCTGCATTCTGTATCGAGGTATATTAATAGAGATCTCTTAAGTGACTTTAGACCGTGGGAAGATTTGAAGGCCTCTGGGAGGTTATTCCATGTTTGCGGTGCTCTGTAGAAAAATGAGGATCGAGCTACTTTCTTTTTGTATTGTGGTACTGCAAGTAAGGTGCAGGTCCTGGATCGGAGGTTTAGGCTAGGGTCAGACGAGCGTGATTTCTACGGACTGTACGTCCGTGCACACGGACGTACCTCAGTACTTAAGACACAGTAGTGGCCACACAGTCCGTTTATTCACTGACGTATATTTTGACGGATGTAGGAGTGAAAATAAATTAAAAAGCAAAACCATTTTGTCCGTGAAAAATGCTGGACGTATAAATGCAGTCCGTCTGACCACGATCCATCACTCACACACAAAGCTATGCAGACGTTGCGGACGCAGCGCACTTTGTGCGGCCGTTCTAGGGGATGTACGTTCTTGCCTGCCTTGCGTCCGTGGGCCGCGGCCGTTGTGCGTCCGCAGTTCAGTGCGGACGTACTTCATGTGTCAGGCTCCAATGGGCTGTCACGCTATCACGGACGTACTTTTAGGCGCAATCACGGACGTGAACACTACGCTCATCTGACCCCAGCCTAATACTATGAGAGAACTGCTGAGGTAAGCAGTCTATTCAGGTAGGGCGTTAACTTCCCAGAAAAGCTCTTAAACACTAGCAGGATTATTCAGAGAGAGATGAAAAGCAGGAGAATGGCTGGAGAATGGAAAATTCTAGGTCAAAATAGCCGATTTGGAAAGTGAGATAAATGGGAGAATTTTTCTGGTTTGGCTATTTTGACCTAGAATTTTCCATTCTCCAGCATTCTCCTGCTTTTCACCTCTCTCTGAATAACCCTGTAGGTTGGAAAGGTGAAGGGTGCGTTTAGACTCCAGCGATGGCCAGTTTAGCTCTTTTAACATTTCACAATGGTGAGTCATGTAGTTACATTGTAATGCAAAGCGGCAGAATGAGTTATGCAATGTAGTAAGTTTATGAAGGTGCGTTTGCGGGGCAGCTGCATACACTACATCTCCATATTCAATGACCGGCATAAGCATTTCTTGTACAATCTGCTTTATTACGCGAGGCTCAGGCAGGATTTGTTTCTGTAAAGGGCACCTAGTTTAGGGTAAAGTTTAGATAAGAGTTTTTCGATGTGGGGGCCAAAAGATAGATTCGGGTCTAACCACATACCTAGATATTTGAGAGAACTGACTGTGGTCAGCGTGCCATTTGATTTTGTCCTGACGCATAGATTGAAAGGTTGTAATTTATGTAGTTTAGGTACTGTTCCAAAGAGCAACGTAACAGTTTTGTCAGTATTTAGAAAAAGTTATCTGCGATCCACTTTTCTACCTCTGTGAATTGTTCTTGCAGCACTGCCTCCAGCTGCAGGAGATTTGGTTTGCTGGTATATATTACGGTGTCGTCTGCGTACATGTGTACAGTTGCGGCTTTGCTGACATTAGGCAGATCATTTATGAATATCGTGAATAGAAGGGGGTTGAGTATCGAGCCTTGGGTATACTGCACGTGACTGGGAAGGGGGGGAGAAGTGCTGTCAGTGATGGACACATTTTGCTATTGATCAGATACATACGATCGAACACCACCAATCGACCACCAATATCGGAGTTTTTACGTTTTTGTAATAGGATGCCATGGTCTACTGTGTCAAAGGCCCTGGCTAAATCAAGGAAGATGGCTCCAGTTAGGTTTCCTTGTTCCATGCCAGCTTGGATATCATTGAAAACTTTCAAAAGGGCAGTTGTAGTTGAATAGTGATTTCACCCCAGGGTCGGCGAACTGGAATCGCCAAAGCGCCCAAACGAGAAAGCACGGAAATTTCTGTGCTTTCTGAAAAACCCTTTATGTTTTCAAGGACATACATTACTACTTCATACAGAGGGAAGGTCCTGCCCTGCAGTATGTATACTTCATAAGGTTCTGGAAGGAAATCTGTTACCAATAACAATTCAAGGCAGCTTATTTGGGATTTCTGACCTTCAGTGTGTTAATACATACCACAGGGCTGTCTATCTAGTACACAGCCCCTCCACATGTATATATTATGTGTCCAGGAAAACATGTAGGATCTGGAAACCCCTGTATCAGGGAAATTCTCAATGATATTCCAGCAGAAAACAGTGAGAGAGCACCCAGAATCATTTCTACCTCACCCGGGGAGGTTGAGGTGTGCATAATGTTTAAAATGTATATTAGAATAAATTAATTTTTACATATTTATTCGGTGTTGAATTAGGAGGTGCCTAAACAATAAAATAAAGTGTTTTTCGGAGTTTTAGATGTTTTTTAAATTATTAGTTAGAAAAGAACGAGGTTATTTTATGTATGTACAGAATACATCCCACATGAACAGTTTAACCTGCCTGCAAATTCATTGGCTTGAGACATCCGTACAACATGGCGTCCCACTGTGTTATCCCACCGTACGACGCTGCTTGTATTTTGCGTGACATGGCCCATTCTATTGGCCATCCGCGCTCTGTTTCTCCGTACAGCATGGCTCCCGTACACTAGTTTATTGTCCATAACGTTCCCATGTTAGTTTGCGACACGAGCGATAGCAGCCGTAAAGGGAGTCACTGACGCTCTCTGGAAGCTTTACGGCAGTGTGAGACAGTTCTGTTTGTATATCATTTTCCTTGTTCTTACTTCTACAGCCAAAATGGACCCGAACCGAATTATACAGGCCTTAAAGGGGACAATCGATCCCAAGATGAGGCTGGCGGCTGAAAATGAGCTCAACCAGGTGAGAGTGGTGGGCTTTTGTACACACACAGTTACAACATGGCATCTTCTGGCCGAGGTAATAACTTCTGTGTTGCCTCAGGGTGGGCAATATATCCTGTGCCAGCTATTCTGGAGTAGCACCACCTATAGCACAGTCATATTCTGCATATACAGTGTTTGTTTTTTTCTGAATGTGATACTACGAACCAAAACAATGAGCTGTTTGTAATATTTTATCAGCTCGTTTACAATTTTATATATTGCAAGTTATCTTTCCCAGCCTTAGTGGGTGAGGCACCTTTTAGGATACTCACTATTTTTGGTTTATAGTACTTTTACATGCGGGCTGAAACAATCAATTGAAAATCGTTGTCAACTATTCTCATTATCGATGTAATCGGTTGATCGATTTTTGTGTACAGATTGTTTAGAGTCAGACTGAGTTAAACGTTATAACCTCAGATTCTGCTTCAGAGCTGACTGGAGAAGACCTGCTGCTGCTTTACTCTGTATGTTTTAGTTCTAGGGTTATGTCAACCATAACCAGTTCGTTTTTATTCAGTTTACAACTCCTAGCAGCCCTATAACACAAACCCTAGGTACCGCCACTGGGTGTGGGCACTAGACCGCTGGAGTTTTATTCTTACTTGAAGCTGGAGTCACCCATACTGTCTGCCACCCTCTCTTTGGTCTGGAGCTGCCGTTCTCTCCCATTGGTCCGGTCCTTTCCCAGAAACTCCCTCCCACACTCGTGTCTAGTCTTTTGCCCAAACCCTCTCACACTCATGTCAAGACCCTTGACCAAACTCACTCCCTTCTACCTTCCGACTCTCCTCCCGCTCAGTTTGTTCATGAAATTATAGTAAAGGGACATAAAACACATCCTGACCACTTTAGCCTTTTAAAGTGGTCAGGCTGCATGGAGTGCCTCCTCTTCTCATTTTCGTGCTGACATCATCATGTCTATCTGATCGCTCTTAGCAGCGTTTGAGGAGAAAGCAGACATAGACTTAAAGGGACACTCTAGGCAACATGACCACCTAAGCTATTTTAGGTGGTCATGATGCCCGTAGTATTCCCTTGCCTGTCCCTCCTGCCTCCGCTCAGCCGATCGTCAGGAAAGGCTGAAAACAGCTGAGAGAGGCGGAGGACTTTACTCCGCCCTCCCAGCTGTCAGTCAGCAGAGCGGGAATCATATTTCCCGCCTCTGACGACTTTTGACGACTTTTGACGAGTAGGAGACGTCACTAACTCACCGCAGAAGCTGGCGGCTCCCTCTGAGGGTTAGTGTTGCGCGCATCCTCTTGCGCGCAACACTAATCCTCAGAGGGAGCCGGGAGGAAGCATGCCGATTGGCTGGCTTATGTGAGAGGCGCGCATGCGCGCTTCTCACGTAAACCAGAAGCCAAGAAGCATGAAGGACGGGAGCGGAAGAAGAGGGAGGTGAGTATAAAAAAAATAAAAATTATTAAGAGGATAGGTTAAGATAAAAAAACGGGGGGGGTGATTTTTTGAGTAGAGTGTCCCTTTTAAGCTGCGTACGCAGCAATCACTGTGACCAGGTGCTTTTGTACCTTGTGTGTGACTTACGTATGCAATTTGCATATGTATACTATGCAAATTGCTTTTGAAGAAAGTAGGGTTGCACCGATACTGATACTAGAATAATCGCTACCAAGAAGGTAAAACGTAACAAAATGATACCAGAAATAGAAAATGAAGGAAAAAATAGAAACGGTAATGAGAGACCGAAGGGTTTACCCCTAAATATGAATAAACTTCAGTTACTCTGATGAAGCCATCAGGGTACTAGTGTCTCTCAGAGACGAAATAAAATTTAACTTTTAATGAACGATATAAAAGAGAATCAAACATAAACATAAACATAAATTGACAAAGTTCACAAGACAGTAATAAAACCAAATCTGCTGAAAAAACGTATGAATATACCAGCAGGAGCAGAGATTGACAAGCTGCGCAGCAATTGACCAATGCAAGATCACAAAAATAGTTAGATAATGACAAAAGATAGGCTGCTGGCTTGTTTGCAATCAGAAATTCACAAATACACTGCGGGTAAATGAGCAGAGGGACAAAATCTGCTAAACAAGGGTGTATATATAAACACCAACTGAGACAATGAGTGACAAAAAACACAGTAAATGACCTTCAAGGGTCATCTCAAAGTGTTGTAATAGGAAATGTAAAGAAGGTAATGGCTATTGCATGCTGTCAATTAGAGGTCACGAGCTAGTTGCAATTCAAATGAGCAGAAAGACAGATCTGCTATAGGTGATATATATATACATAACAACAGAGGCAATGAGTTATAATAAACACGATAAATGACCTTCGAGGGTCATTTCAAAAGTGTTGTGATAGAAAAAAATGATGTTGACTGTGTTGAATGACAAAACACTGCGTATGAAAGGCAAACAAGCACAATGAAATGAGCAGAAGAAAACAACAAAGCAAGGGTCTCCAATGGGGAGTTTTAACTCAAATAACCCAATACAATGATGCTCAGAGGTATATACGATTATACATTGCCAAAGGCATCAAAGGACGTATAGGCAACCAGTGGTTCAAGTCTCCGAGCAAAGGTATTGTAATTGAAATTGGAGAGATCCTGCCAGCGAAATGCACCCGACGCGCGTTTCGCCACGAATGGCTCGTCAGGAGTGCGTACGCAGCAATCACTGTGACCAGGTGCTTTTGTACCTTGTGTGTGACTTACGTATGCAATTTGCATATGTATACTATGCAAATTGCTTTTGAAGAAAGTAGGGTTGCACCGATACTGATACTAGTATCGATATTGGTGCCGATACCGGGTACTGCAGGAGTACTTGGTACTCGTGCAGTACCCCCGATATTTTTTTCTGATACCGGAAGCCGGCATTGAGCCGGCTTGCCGGTATCCGAGGGGCTGGGGCGGCTGTCCGAATGCACTATCGGCATTCGGACAGGCCCTGCAGCTGCTCTCCTCACTTTGTTTATACTTGCCTTCCTTTAGCGACGCCGGGAAAGTCTTCGCGCGCGCTCATTGGAAGGTCCCCAGCCGCGACCACGTGGGACCATGTTATCGCGGCTGGGGTCCTTCCAACGAGCGCGCGCGCGCGCGCGCGCGAAGACTTTACCGGCGGCGCTGAAGGAAGGTAAGTATGAGCGGAGAGTGGGGGGGGCGGCGGCATATCCATGAGCTGGGGGGGCATATCCATGAGCTGGGGGGGCATATCCATGAGCTGGGGGGCATATCCATGAGCTGGGGGGCATATCCATGAGCAGGGGGGCATATCCATGAGCTGGGGGGCATATCCATGAGCAAGGGGGGCATATCCATGAGCAAGGGGGGCATATCCATGAGCAAGGGGGGCATATCCATGAGCAAGGGGGCATATCCATGAGCAAGGGGGCATATCCATGAGCAAGGGGGCATATCCATGAGCAGGGGGGCATATCCATGAGCAAGGGGGCATATCCATGAGCAAGGGGGCATATCCATGAGCAAGGGGGGCATATCCATGAGCAAGGGGGGGCATATCCATGAGCAAGGGGGGCATATCCATGAGCAAGGGGGCATATCCATGAGCAAGGGGGGGCATATCCATGAGCAAGGGGGGCATATCCATGAGCAAGGGGGGGCATATCCATGAGCAGGGGGGGCATATCCATGAGCAAGGGGGGCAATTATCCATGAGCTGGGTCAGGATATCCATGAGCTGGGGCAAATCCATGAGACCTGGGGGCTTTATAGGAGGTCTGTTCTTATTGGAAAGCGTCACATGACATAAAATAAAAGTATCGGTAATTGGTATCGGTGAGTACTTGAACAAAAGTATCTGTACTCGTACTCGGTCTTAAAAAAGTGGTATCGGTGCATCCCTAGAAGAAAGGGGAGGGCAGGGGTTGAAAGGTTATTTTTTTTTCTTATGTCCCTTTTTAAAAGAGAAGAAAATGTTTTATCCGATTAATTGATTTTATGAAGATAATCGTTAGTTGCAGCCCTAGTTTATATTGGGTTTAATCCCTTAGCTGGAAGGTTTTAAAAGCTCCCTTCCTCCAGTTTAGGCTGGGGTCAGACGAGCGTAGTGTTCACGTCCGTGATTGCGCCTAAACGTACGTCCGTGATAGCATGACAGCCCATCGGAGCCCATTACACGAAGTACGTCCGCACTGAACTGCGGACGCACAACGGCCGCTGCCCACAGACACAAGGCGGGCAAGAATGTACAACTCCTAGAACGGCCGCACAAAGTGCGCTGCGTTCGCAACGTCTGCATAGCTTTGTGTGTGAGTGACGGAACGTGGTCAGACGGACTGCATTTATACGTCCAGCATTTTTCACAGACAAAATAGTTTTGCTTTTTATTTTCTCTCCTACATCCGTCAAAATATACGTCAGTGATAAACGGACTGTGTGGCCACTACTGTGTCTTCCGTACTAACGTACGTACGTCCGTGTACACGGATGCACAGTCCGTAGAAATCACGCTCGTCTGACCCTAGCCTTATGGGTAGGTGGGGGGTCCTTTTTAGTTGGATTCATTTTGCTTGCAGTTACAGGTACTCTTCACATCTTCACTTTAGCTTTCCCCCTCCCTCCAATGCAGGTTGAAGTGGAGGAGTTTCCTCTTCCGACACCAATGTCATCTGCAGCTGGGATTTTGATTTTCCTGGCTGCCAGTCACCAGAATGGTCATTGGTGATGTCGGCACGCTCTGCATGGTGGTATCACCTCTCAGACCACCCCCAATATCGAGCCTCCTGAGAAAGGCAGTCAATGGTTAAGTTGTGTGCGTGTGCACACAGCTGCGTTCCTTCATTTTGCACTGGTGCTATGGAACTTGCATACACAAACGTACAACATAAGTTCCAAGCGTTGCATCATGTGTGTTCCTTACACATTTGCATAGAAGAGCTTCAAGGACTTCTACATTTGCAAGCCCTGGAAATGACGGTACGAGCAGTACACAGTCAGGGAGAAACAGAGAGTGGTGAAAAGCAGGAGAATAACTGGCGAATGGAAAATTCTAGGTCAAAATAGCCGATTTGGAAAGTGATGAATGGGAGAATTGTTCTGGTTTGGCTATTTTGACCTAGAATTTTCCATTCTCCAGCCATTCTCCTGCTTTTCACCACTCTCTGGATAACCCTGAATGTGTATTCCTCCTAAACCAGTGATGGATATAATTGGCCCCAAGCTCACATTTATAATGGTGTGGTACGCGTGCCAAAAGTTCGCCATGTGTGAGCTTGGGGTAATATATTCATCTTCTGTATACTGTATTTTTCTTTTAAGACTTAAGCACATAATTGGTTCAGACAGTCGTATGAAGTGTTTTTTTTCTAAAATCCGTATTCAGGTCTAATTGTGGGGTTGGCACTTTAAAACACATAAGTTGGTTCAGTGATCCAGTTTGGGCCCCCGGGCTCAAAAAGGTTCGCTGTCCTAAACTAATAATGCTTTCATCAGCATCAGCCTAGTTATTGCACGGCAAAACAAAAAGGGGGGGGGGTGTTACTTTCGTGTTCCTTAGACCTGTCCTGTACAGTCTGAGAACATGTATAATCCTAGGATCTCATGTAGAACAGCAATTAGTATACCTTAGAGAGCCAGGGGATCCGTATAAATGTGCACATAGTCTTAACTAATAAAGTGAATAGTGCTTCCCTGTAGTATGTAGTATTTATACCACTGGTGTATTTTGGCCTAGGCCAACAAGGCCCAGGCCTAGGGCGGCACTTTCCAGGGGGCGGCGGCCCGCTGGGCGGCGGCCCGCTGGGCGGCCCCAACCCTAATTTTTTATTTTTTTTTACTTTTGCAAACTATTTTACCAAGAAGGAAACATTTGAGATGTCACTAATTTTCAAGTATGTCCTGGGTAGGCAAGGCCTAGGCTTTCACTTTCCAGGGGGCAGCAAAAAACCTCACCACTAAATGGGTTACTCACAGAGCACCGAAATGACGCCAACATTTTGGTGTTCTGTAGTTCCCTGCACTTCAGGGAGTAAAATTTCCCAACCCTGCAGTGAATTCACCATTCACCGCAGGGTCCCCAAAGTGCATGGAGTCGGCCGCTGTATGCTGCCACCGCAAACCTATGGCCTGCTGTTTTCAAAAGAACTACTGAAAGAAAATGTCTGGAATTTACGTATAAGATCCTATGATTGATAATAAAAAGTTCTGTTACAGAAAAAGGAGAACCGCTATTAAAAAAAAAAGGAGGGGAATTTAGCCCAAAAAATTCTGAAATCACTAAAAGGTACAAAAAAAAAAAAATCAATAAATAAATAAAGACTTTTTACTGCAGATTAAAATAATAAATGGTTTATTAGATATTGCATAAAAAACGGGAATATTTTTAACATTGAAACCTATGGGGTTTGCCTGAATAAACCTGCTGATTGAAACCACTGAACATCAGGGCATTTCACTGACATTTCTCTGCTGTTTGGTGTTCTCTGAATAGATTAACCATTACTTCTCTATGGGGATTTGCACTGCCTTCAAACAGCACCGTACTTGCTGGCAGTTCGCCAAACTTGTGTGTGAGCATATCACCAGAGCAGTGGTGTACTTAGAGTGGCGGAGGGCGGGCCGCCCCAGGTACCAGTGATTATTGGGGTGTCATTAGGGGGTACTAGGAGGTGCCACTGTCACTGTGTGTCAGCTTTGAGCTGTGTTCTCAAACAACGAGCAGCGGAGCATGGCGTTTGCATACGGAATAAAATCGAATAGAATAAAAATCCACCTCTCCTCCCCTGCCCCGCAGCAGCTCTAGGAGAGGGGAGGGGGATGTGATTTGTGTCCAGAGAGAGAAGATGACAGTAAACGGCAGGTAAAGGGGGGGTGGGGTTTCAGCAGAATATGAAGCCCTGTCTGCTTACTGCTGTTTAAAGTGGACCTTTCCTTAACCAGCACTGCAGTGATAGAAATTTGTCATTGAGCTGCCTGGCTCCTGGTGAGGCTGCTTGCATGCAGGTCACACTCGGTCCGGCCAGTCAGGTGGTACTGAGTCTCAGTACCACCTGACTGGCTGAACCACGTGACACGCATGCACGCAGCTGCCCGCCCTTTCGTTAACATGGACTGTCACTCCATTCTGGACTGAACACCCACCGGGAAGGGAATCAAAGCCACGGTGCACCCTCTGGCAGTGGCACCCCACTGCTGACAAGATGGCTCCACGCACAGGCACAGCCGTGATCCTAACGTGGCCTGGAGGGACCTCCTGCTGAGTCTGTACACAGTCCCTGCTATCTCTGCACACAGCCCTACCGCGGACAGAGGCCGGTAAATGTAGAATAAATAATTGCTGTGTGCTCATACACACTCGGTTTGCTGGGAGTTTTATTGCAGTGGATTCTGATGCACTCATACACACCGCACATTGCATTGCTGGGAGTTTTATTGCAGTGGATTCTGATACGCTGACACACACCACACATTGCATTGCTGTGCGTTTTATTGCTGTGAATTCTGATGCACTCATACACACCGCACATTGCATTGCTGGGAGTTTTATTGCTGTGGATTCTGTGATACACACTGCATATTACTGTGAGTTTTATTGCCCTGGAGCTCTGGGATACAATCATACACACTGCACATTACTGTGAGTTTTATTGCTGTGCAGTTCTGTGATATGCTCATACACACTGCACATTTCTGTGGCTTTTATTGCTTTGCAGCTCTGATATGCTCATACACAGTGCCCATTTCTGTGGGTTTTATTGCTATGCAGCTCTGTGATACGCTCATATGCAGTGCACGTTTCTGTGGATTTTATTGTTCCACCAATTAGAGCGGCTGTGATCCCGTTTACTTGACATGCGTGGCTGTTCTTTGTAAAAATACTTGAATTTAAACATTTCATAATTTTATTTATCTCAATAGATACATTTGAAATGGTATACAAAATATACAAGTAGGCACTTGGTAACCACTTTTAATCTAAAGAGAGGAAAAGGCGGAGCTTAAAGAGGAAGGGTGGGGATTAACCAGGAAGAGGTGTGCCCTTGACAGGAAGGGGTGCGTCAAATTTAAATTAGGGGGTGCACGAGTTTAGTCAGGCCTAGGGCAGCACAAAACCTAAATACACCACTGATTTATACCATATTCTGCATACATTGGGAAAACAAAGTCAAATTACCTTAATCCGTGAAATGAGTTCTGCATCACAAAAGTGCTTCCCTGCAGTATGCAGAATTCATATGCTACTGAAAATTACAATGTATTAATTAGGGATTTCATTCCCCCCCCCCCCCTGCAGTCTGTAAATCATGCATACTACAGGGAACCACTATCACATGCTTTCCGTTAACCTGTAGAAGTTATGTTCGTCTTGGGAAACCTGAAAGATTTGACAAGGAGTCTGTGCATTTTGATTGGCAGGCTTGGGTGACAGCAGTATTATAGGAATTAAGAAAACATGTTAGTAATGTAATGGCATTTAAAATAAACCCAGGTGCATATTAATTAGAAGTGTGGAACCAAGTGCCTTTCATTGGGATCTTCCTCCACAAATAATTTTCATAGAGAACCTTCAATAAATACACATTGTGCAGAATTGCTTGTGTACAGTATACACTGGTTTTAAGCCTCATAAGGCTAGGGTCAGACGAACGCATTTTTATGTTGTCTGTGAAAAAGTGCGTTCGAACGAATGGACGCATTTTTTCACAGAATACGTGATAGTGGTCATACTATGCGCATTTTCGTCCGTGATTTTGTACGGATCATCAATAAAACTCTTTTTGTGTCTGGACGTTATGTTGGCCGGACATTAGCAGCGTCTGACGTCTCCTAATCACACACACACGCCGCTAGCAGACGCAGCGCACTCTGTACGTCAGTACCTGCGGTTTCACGTTCTCGAAAAAATGCGTTCATTTTCCACTTGCGTTGACCAGCCGGACTTTTGTGCGACCGTACTTCGTATATTGGCCGTCATTGCCCGGCATCTGCTGCTAGTGCGGCCGTGATTAAGTGCGGCTGCACGCGCGTTCGCACTGCCTCAGTCTGACCCTAGCCTTAGTCCAGGCTCAATACATGTCACACAGATGAAAAAGGACCATACGGCGCATAAAATAGTGTATAAAATAGTGAACAGCTGATTAATAGACAACTGGTTAATATTGGATAAAATGTAAAATATAAGTGAATAAAATTGCCCTTTAAAATACCAAATAGAAATATTAAAGATGCATAGGAAAAAGAGTAAAATGTGCAAAAAGTATATATGGAGATAAGTCAATTAGTGCAAATGAGTGCTCAAAAAGTGCAGCAGTTCAATACTCAAAGGAGTGTTGTTGATTGAAGACAAGTGTATCAATCTTCTCTGTGGTGTGAGTATCAGATCTTCTCTTTAAAGATATCCCTCAGAGAGAAATAAAACATAAAGGCAATAATAGTGCAGATGGTCGTACTGGAATGGAGCAATTCAATAAAGTCAATGTATGTACCACTCACATTTATAGGAGCCTAAGGGAAATCCAGGCTCAGGAAAATAGCTTGCGGCCAGATATAGGGTGGCACGTCCCTCCTTTCGTCTATGGTGGTTGCAATTATAGAGCCTCTCAATACCAGGCTCAAGGGATACCGCCTTGGGCTCTCTTAAGGTGGAGGCCCGAACCCCTGCCGCCTGGATCCTCCTTTCAGCACTGAGCTCTCTGCTATGAACAAAGGCTTCTCTCCCAGGGAACTTCCTCAGAGAGAAGCCTTTGTTCATAGCAGAGAGCTCAGTGCTGAAAGGAGGATCCAGGCGGCAGGGGTTCGGGCCTCCACCTTAAGAGAGCCCAAGGCGGTATCCCTTGAGCCTGGTATTGAGAGGCTCTATAATTGCAACCACCATAGACGAAAGGAGGGACGTGCCACCCTATATCTGGCCGCAAGCTATTTTCCTTGAGCCTGGATTTCCCTTAGGCTCCTATAAATGTGAGTGGTACATACATTGACTTTATTGAATTGCTCCATTCCAGTACGACCATCTGCACTATTATTGCCTTTATGTTTTATTTCTCTCTGAGGGATATCTTTAAAGAGAAGATCTGATACTCACACCACAGAGAAGATTGATACACTTGTCTTCAATCAACAACACTCCTTTGAGTATTGAACTGCTGCACTTTTTGAGCACTCATTTGCACTAATTGACTTATCTCCATATATACTTTTTGCACATTTTACTTTTTCCTATGCATCTTTAATATTTCTATTGGTATTTTAAAGGGCAATTTTATTCACTTATATTTTACATTTTATCCAATATTAACCAGTTGTCTATTAATCAGCTGTTCACTATTTTATACACTATTTTATGCGCCGTATGGTCCTTTTTCATCTGTTTGTCTTAGTCTTGACACATATTTTGGTTGTTTTTTATGTGTTTTTTACCATACTATAGGCTGCATTTGACTATTTACTAGTAATCCACATAGCACTTTAATCAATTCATCAAATAAACAAGCGCCCACACTGTATAGTGTATATCTGTATACACATTCCCTAATCAATACATGTCACAGATGGACCTGTGAAGGTGATTTCCCCCTCCCCCATTTCTTTTGTTCCAATGGGTAATAATGACGCAACCTCAATAAAAGCAGAAATATTTAGTGCAGGGAGACTTTTAGGCTAATGTCAGATGAACGCAGTCAGAGCGCACTCTGCGTGCGTGCATAATGGATGGACGTACTGACGGAAGATACTGTAGACCCCACACGATCTGTTTTTCTTGACGGAAGTAGAAAAAAAAGGGGAACTATGGGAAATAATATGAAAAGGATATGACAAGCCATTTTTTGCGTCAAGGTGCTGGACGTGGCAAATGCGCTGCGTCTGACATCTCATCATTCACACACAACGCTACGCAGATGTGGCGCACTCTGCGCGTCCGTGGTAGCGGTTTTACATTCTTGCCTAACTTGCGTCCGTTTGCCACATGCGTTGTGCGTGCGCAGTTCCCATAGAGAAGTAATGGTTATTCTATTCAGATAGCACCGAACTGCACTGAAGTGTCAGTGAAATGCCCTGATATTCAGTGATTCAGTTCGACAGCAGGTTTAATCAGGCGAATCTCATGGGAGTGAATTATATTAAATTTTTTTTTTTTTTTTTAACAGTTTATTCTTTTCATTTGCAACCAACTGTCTTTTTATGTTTTAGAACATTTTGATGTATTTCTGTAGGCAAAATTTTTGATTCCCAATTTTTTTTATTTTTGTTAAAAGGCCTTTTTTTATTTTTTCCCACGCCTTTTACATGCATGTTTATTAATTTAAACACCTTTTTTATTTTTTTTAAAAGAATAGCAGAGTTCCATTTATTTTTTATTATATATTCTTTCTGCAGTTCGGCGGCTCCACATTCACACTTTGGGGACAAGGGGGGCCAACCTATTTTCGATACTACCGATAATTAGGATTTCCCCCGTTATCTGTATCCGCATGCTACATTTCTGATATTACCAATAACTGGGGCTTTTTTCTTCTGTTAGTACGTGCCATTACTCCGTATCGGCACCTACTCGCAGGGTAGACACTCCTCCTTTTTTGAGTTGCAGAGGACGTCTGATGCCCATTGGGGAAGTTTCGCAGCTCAACGCCCATCTGGCCTAAGAAGAAAGGAGTTGATTATAGCAGATTACCCCAAGCACTAGACCAAACCAGTGTTGAGGTAGAACAGGAACAGTCTTTAATGGAAAGCCTTGCGCATATTTATACAGGACAATCTAATTAACATACAATGGAACCACAAAACACAGTTCCCCATTAGGTCCTCTCCTGCCCAGGACAAATTATCATACAATGGGCATTTGCATACAACACTTAAAACAGTTATTGCACTTGGCACTAATAAAACCTGTGCCTAAGGCTGGCTGTCCACAGGGTCCGTGTTTGTGCGATCATTCAGCCCTCTTTCATTGCGTCCGACCACTATCAGATGACTTCAGACAATTTTTTGCGACAACAGACTAGTGTTTTTCCCCATTTTCAATTGGATTTATCGGATGATGCTGGGACGATCTGATACAATTTACATGATAAAGATGAATTGTATAGTTAAACCGCCGTGCCACTGCAGGGAAATTGCCCATAGGATTCAATGTAAAAAAATATCTTCTTTTTTCTTCAACATTTTTATTTTCATCTGCAGCAAAAGGCCGTTTTAGTTATTTATTTATTTTTTGGTGAAATTTTGGTTTCCTTTTTTTAAAAAGAAAAACAGGCATTTTTTTTCTTCATGCCAGCTGCATTCAGGTTTGCTGCTCCTGGTGCTGAAAGCTATTTCAGCACCAGGGACAAGGTTTCATTTTCGCGACATGATGCGATAATGTCGTGCGACATCGCTGTTTTGTGCGATTTTTGCGAAGCACCACCAATACAAATCGCAAAATTGCAGATAGCAAATCGCATAAAAAGGGTCATGTACCAGCAACATGCTTCTGCAACGCGCGGCAAGATGTGAACTGAACAGCTCCATTGAAATGCATTGGAGAAGCTACACAGCGCGACGTTGCATGGATTTTCCTGCGACGTCGCGGCAAAATCCACGCGATAAATTGCACAGTGTGAACGGGGCCTAATTCTCCACAATTCTATAAATCTGGGAACAAATCTGAAATCAATATGTAGGAATCTTGACATGAATATACCGTATTTTTCGGACCATAAGGCGCACCGGGTTATAAGGCGCAATATCAATGATCGACTGCTAACCGGGTTTATTTTCATACATAAGGCGCACCGGGTTATAAGGCGCACTGTCGATTTGTGAGAAATGACCTTATGGACCTTATGGTCCGAAAAATACGGCGGCAGCACAACATGGGACAGTGAGTGAGTGATGCCGCCGCTGACCACGCCCACACGCATGCGTCCACTTGAACCAGCGCGGGATTAGGGCGCGTGTGTGTCGTGTGGGCAGATCATCAGCCTGGCAGGAACAAATTGTTCGCTCTCCTTCAGCTTCCACCAGGACCACCCAGACACCAGGTATGTGCCTGCCTGCCTGTCCCAGCTGGCTGAAGGGGCGGCCTGCTTTCTCTACGGAGAGCACTGTGGAAACACCGGCTTGCTGGAGGTCCTCACACCCCAACCTCCTTAAGTGCAAAGGTCCTGAGCCAGCAGGAAGAAAGTGGGGTTGGTATCCTGCAGCTCCCACCAGGCTCAGCCTTCCCAGGGCTGGCGGGGGACAGGGTGCTGGGGAGGGCCCAGGGCAGACTTCACCTCCACCCTCAGATAGGAAAACTGACACACCTCCAGGCCGCCCCCCCAGCAAGGGAGAGGAAATTTTTGAGCGCTGTGTACCACATAAAGAAAACACAGCCATACATTAGGCGCACCGCAGTATAAGGCGCACTGTCGATTTGTGAGAAAATTTAAGGATTTTAAGTGCGCCTTATGGTCCGAAAAATACGGTACACACTTTCATAATTACCTATAGGTTGCCATCATCTTGGTATTACCATTGCTTGTCTGCCAGGAGAGCATGGCTGGGACATTTTAAGCCATGTTTCTGAAGTATGGATGGGGAGGGGTTTGCTTGACACTAAGGGGGATACTAGAGTGGTTGTTCACGAAGCACCCATGTTTTCTAGCACAGCAAATGCTAGAGAAAATCGACAGTATTGCAGCACCGGCAAATGCTGGCATTTCTCAATTATAAAGGGGTTATTCAAAGAGAGCCAAATTGCATCAAACGGAGATTTTCAACATACGATGCAATTTCGTGGCAATTCAAAAAACTGTCAATTCGCCAAATATTGGTGAATTGCCAGCGAAATACAGTGCTATTCGGCAGCAGTGAAATTCCCCATAGAGAAGTAATGGTTAATCTATTCAGAGAACGCCGAAGAGCAGAGAAATGTCATTGAAATTCCCTGATGTTCGGTGCTTTCATTCCACCGGTTTAAATAGGCGAATCCCATAGGTTTCAATATAAAATTTATTCTTTTCATTTGCAGCAAAAAGGGTTTTTATTTTAGGCATTTTTCTGGATTTTTCCAGCGACATTTTTGAGTCCTAGATTTTTAAATTCTGGAACGGACCTTTTTTATTCATATGACCTTTTATATTATTTTCATGCATTATTTTTGTTTAAAAGGTTTTTTTATTTTATTTTTTACCTCCGTTCTGCAGCTGATCGGATTTTTTTTTTTTTTTTCTTCGGTGGATCACCAGCTGCGTTTGGATTTATTAGTGCACTTTGGGGACCCTGTGGTGAATGCTGAATTCACCACAGGGTCGGAAAATTGAACTCTCCTAAATGCGCCCAATGAAAGAGCACCGAAAGTGCAGTAGAATTTCGGTGATCCTTGAATAACCCGGTAAATGTACGTGTAGAACACTCTGAAAACGTTAGTGATTTTTCAAGTAAACTTAAAGTCTGGGCACTATTCCAACTCCATTGTAACTTCAACTAGATCTGTTGAAGCATAATCCTGAATATTCGGGATACTTCAGGCTCTGCTTCCTGCGTCTCACCTTGTTAACCCCTTCACTGCTGAGCCATTTCACGTTTTAAAAAAAAACCCACATTTTTCTTTTTTTTATTGTTATTTTTTCCTTACATTAAACATGGTCATGTTAGGTATCATTGGAAAGGCCATGCTCTGGCCTTTTCTAATGATACCAAACATGACCCTGCTAGCTTAAAACAGTCGGGAGATATCGGGGTTTAAACAAACCCCTATCTTTCCTTAGGAGTCAATAAGGATGTTCCCCACATGTCCTCAGCAGTGAAAGGGTTAAAGGGATTTTCAGTTTCTGTGAAGGGAAAATGAGAAGGTTAAATATTGACATCAGGTATTTAAAGTGAGGGCCAGAAACCCTGGTTGTAAAAAAAAAATAAAAAAAAATATATATATATATATATATATATATATATATATATATATATATATATATATATATATATATATATATATATATATATAATTTTTCTCAAACTAAAATTGTAATTCTTTGGCAAGCCTTTGCAGACATTGATCCATGAAATAGAAACCTGTTATTATTTATTAAGCGCCAACACATTCCGCAGCGCTGTACAATGGGTAAAGACAGGACAATTCTACAATACATACAGGAGGCCGGTCCGTATTCCTGGCAGCAGATACAGGAGGATATGAGGACCCTATTCCCATGGGAATTTACAATCTAGATGGGTGAGGTGGATTAGAAACAGGAGGGGGGGGGCTGCAGTGATGAGTTATGAGTTAATGCTAAAAAAAAGTCTGTATAATCAAGCTACAATCAGAAACACAATTGAACTTGTTAGATAATGGATGTTACTTGTATGCCTGTTCTAAAAGTGGAAGATCTCATCGTCAAGGTGCCGGAATGATGATCCTGTGTGCCCATGTGAGCAAACCGTCTGATATCATTTTTATCTTTACAGTCTTACAAGATCATCAGCTTCACTCCTACACTACTGCAGATCATCATATCTGATCAAGTGGAGTTTCCTGTGCGTCAGGCTGGTATGTTAGACCAGGTGTTTTGATATTTTGTAAATGCCACTGACTGCTTGTACAAGGATTGATTCTTCCTCATGGCCCATGTTAAAAGATGATCTGAGATTCTGTCACCTGTGCATGTTTTGGGATCTCTGCATCCAAATGTAAGTGCACTGTCAGAAACGCCAACCTCAAAATCTTCAGATGTTTAAAGCAGTTATTCAGTAAATGCCAGTGCTGCAACACTGAAAAACACAAATGTAAAATCTAAAGAGCAACAGGAGAACTATGAAACATTTGTCGCTCTTCTGATTTCACTTCTGTACTATTTTGTCGTTGCAACAAAGGGACTTTTGAATAACACCTTATTCTAGTCTATAGTTGGTTTTAAGTTAACCAGAGCTGTTGTAAACTTAGCAGAGCTATTACAATCTATGGAGGAAGTTTACAACAGCTCTGCTTAAGTTTTAACAGAAGAACCCAGACCGCACAAGGTGATTAATGCCACTGCACACCGGGCTTCACTCTTATAATCTCAACGGTAAACAAAACAACACCGCTTGTAGAGTCCTCCGTATGCTCCTCAAAAGCAATATGCAATAGATTGAGGCACTGTAAGTAACTTGTCCACTTAAATATCTTCATGGATTTAATAAGTATTGAATAAGTTACTTTAGGTTGGAGAGGACGGAATATAGTGAAACAACTGGCCCATAGGGCGACGTACTGGATTTTCAATTTAAGGACGTCACAAAAAGGCATGAACCTGGATATCAAGAATTGCATATAAACTTTTATATTTTTTATTTTCATTATTCATTTTTTCTTTTCTGTAGTGCAGATCTTGATGACTGACGGGACGGCAGGTCATTTAGACGTTATGGACCTATATATGTGATTTGGGGTTTTCTTGGAGGGTGGAAAGTTTCTTGTGGCTTGCTGAGTTATGCTATTTATATTTTCTGTATTTCTTTTAGTGCCTCAACCTATTGTGTATTGCTTTCTCTTTAAGACTATTCCAATGATGGCGTTTTTATTTATTATTATCCCTATGTAGCATGGTGCATGGTCCTGACGTAAAAATGTATATAGCTTTCCTGATTGTACTTGAACTACAAATTGCATACATGAAAGCAAATCAAAGTCTAGAAATAATAAAAATAAAAAAAAAATCTGGAGCCGGTCAGGTCTATTCACTAAAGGTAAACTGAGAACTGGCAGGTTAGTCTCCTCACTTAATGTTTAGTTTGCTTGTGTTTTTGGTGACGTTTTCTAAACCTGTTTTTGGGCTATTTCAGCTGCTATTTATCTGAAGAATATGATTACTCAATACTGGCCAGATCGGGAACCAGTGGCTGGAGAATTGGTTCTTCCATTCAATATTCATGAGAATGATCGCCAGCAGATCCGGGATAACCTAGTGGAGGGAATCATCCGCTGTCCAGATTTAGTACGGTATGGAACTTTTTAAATGTTAAAAGCAGTTTTGTAGAGTAATTGACAGATCTCTTGTGGACTATAATTTTGGGTTGAATCATGTCATTGCAACATTTGAATTTCTAGATTTTAAGGGAAGAGCTATGCCATGCACTATTTGGCTTTAAGCACTGGCGTCGTAACGTGGGGGCTGGGGGTGCGGCCCGCACCAGGTGACACCCGCCTTTTAGGGTGACACCGTCACCCTAAGGGCGGGTGTCTCACCCTCCGCCGCGTATTCGCTCCCTGCGAGCGTCCGAAGCATGCAGCTTCGCGCTCGCCTGGAGGAAACACATCACCAGCCAATCGCGGCTGGTCACGTGGCTCCCCTTGGCGAGCGCCCAAGCTGCGCGCTGCCGGACGCTCAGAGGGAGCGAACACGCAGCGGAGGTGAGCTGGGGCAATATCCTTGAGGAGCTGGGGCAATATCCATGAGGAGCTGGGGCAATATCCATGAGGAGCTGGGGCAATATCCATGAGGAGCTGGGGCAATATCCATGAGGTGCTGGGGCATGTCCATGAGGTGCTGGGGCATATCCATGAGCTGCTGGGGCAGTATCCATGAGGTGCTGTATATCCATGTGCTGGGGCAGTATATCCATGTGCTGGGGCAGTATATCCATGTGCTGGGGCAGTATATCCATGTGCTGGGGCAGTATATCCATGTGCTGGGGCAGTATATCCATGTGCTGGGGCAGTATATCCATGTGCTGGGGCAGTATATCCATGTGCTGGGGCAGTATATCCATGTGCTGGGGCAGTATATCCATGTGCTGGGGCAGTATATCCATGTGCTGGGGCAGTATATCCATGTGCTGGGGCAGTATATCCATGTGAGGTGCTGGGGCAGTATATCCATGTGAGGTGCTGGGGCAGTATATCCATGAGAGGTGCTGGGGCAGTATATCCATGAGAGGAGCTGGGGCAGTATATCCATGAGAGGAGCTGGGGCAGTATATCCATGTGTGAGCTGGTCTGGGGCAATATATCCATGTGTGAGCTGGTCTGGGGCAATATATCCATGTGTGAGCTGGTCTGGGGCAATATATCCATGTGTGAGCTGGTCTGGGGCAATATATCCATGTGTGAGCTGGTCTGGGGCAATATATCCATGTGTGAGCTGGTCTGGGGCAATATATCCATGTGTGAGCTGGTCTGGGGCAATATATCCATGTGCGAGCTGGTCTGGGGCAATATATAACTGAAATGGGGCAATATATCCATATGTGAGCTGGGGTCAATATATATCCATGTGTGCTTTCACTGCCTTCGAACAGGCAACGTACTTGCTGGCAGCTGGCAAAAAGTTGTGTGAGCATATGAGAGAGCTCCACAGCAATAAACCTCACAGTAATGTGCACTGTGTGTATGAGCATTCAGTGTTATATGGGAGTACTGATTTAGGAGTAAGAGTAGTTAAAAAAAAATCTGTAAAATCGGGGGGGGTGACACCATAAGTTACCGCACCGGTTGACACCAACCCTAGTGACGCCACTGGCTTTAAGGCAATACTGTAGCTGCTGTAATACTGTTTGAGTGGACAGCCAAATCTCTACTTATCAGCCCACGTTTTTGTCTCTGAGGAATATTATTATTAATAATAATAATCTATTATTTTATATAGAGCCAGCATATCCCGCAATGCTGAACAATGGGCACAACATAGACAGGGTTACAATACATTGAGACATTTGACAAACCAGTACAGGAGGAAACGAGGGCCTTATTCCCTTGGGAAGTTACAATCTAGAAGGGTTGGGGTAGAAATGGGAGGAGAGGACTGCAAGGTGAGAGTGATGGACAAGTTGGGGCAGGGAGGTGTATTAGTGAGACGGGTGGTAGGCTTGCCTGAATAGGAATGTCAGAAGGGAAACTAGGGTAAATCTCCTTCGTCTATAATTACTAACGTTTTGGCAGGCTTAATCAATGTATAATCCATGTTTTGTAACTGCCAGGTGTTTTTACAACCTTTAAAACGTAGGGATATGTGGAAGGTTGAATTTGATGGGCATTGCTTTTATTTTTTTCTTTGTAAAATGGGCTATCATGTATATTGAAGTACTCTGTGTGTTTTGTGTAACAGACACTCTCAACATTCATGACACATCGGACAGTGGGCATATAAGCGATAAGGTTATATGTATCTAGGGCTGAAACTATTAATCGATAACGAGACTTGTTGACACACTTTAGAGTCAGATTGCGTTAAACGTTAACCTCAGACACTACTTCGAAGCTGATTAGTGAAGAGGCGGCTGCTATACTCAGAATGATTTAGTTTTTGGGTTCTGTCCGATATAGGCACTTTTTTTTTTTTTTTATTCTATTTTACAACAGTTGCAGAACTACAGAACAGACCCTGGGTACTGCCGCTGGATGGTGGAGCTGTACTGCTGGGGTTTTCCGCAGATCTGCTTGACCTATGAGAAGGGATGACGCTGTAACAGTTTGGGGGGGGGGGTCTGGCCCTTAAACCAGAAAACACACACACACACACACACACACTAACACTAACACCCTCGTACAAAATGCATGTTCAGGGTGAGAGCAATTATTCTGGTTTTGCTCTGATACATGAAATTCAAGCGTACTCGTTAAAATACAGATTTGTTCAACCTATACTGAGAAACATGGAAGCAGAAATTATTTGTCTGTAGAATAGGGATAGGAAGGACCAGAACACAACTTCTAGGCAGTGTGACACTTTTATTGGGACGAGCTATGATTTTGCATGCTTTCTCAAGCGTAGGTTAGAATCTGGTTCCTCTTGAGAGCAACGGAGCAACTTCTGCTGGTATATTTCAGTGCAAAATTATATAGTGAAAATATATTCACCTACTGAAAGTAGACAATATATAGAGAGCTACGGAATTGTCCTCCTGATTGAAGAAAAAAGGGGGAGGGGGTGACCCACAATTGAATACTAAATTTAGTCACAATAGTGACTGTATCAAAGCTTAACTTTTGTTAAATCTATCGATTTAAAGTATTGGCATAAAAATTACAAACAAATAAACCTGATGAATATAATAACTGGTTATCCCACTGGATAGTAATTGATGTCCAGTTAAATCAGAAAATGAAGATTATTGTAATAATGAGCTTAATTAGCATATTACATTAATTCCCTTCACATTGAACCCTAAAGGCATTGAAGCAGTATTATTCGCAGACTCAGGGTAACAGGATAAGTGATAGATACTATAGAATGAATTTGTTGCTAATTTGTTATCATATGTAATTGATAAACCATGTGAATCCTAAGACTGATCATTGAATTCTGTATTGCAGACTGGCAATGAAATCCTGTTTTCTCAAGTAATTTATATTGACTCAAAAATTCATTGAGTGATGGTATTATACTGTTGAATATAGAGTAATTATTTGTAAATAGTGATTTGCTTAAGTCAACAATGTATCATTGTATACAGCGCCGTAATTCAGTATATGGGTTCAAAATACTCGGCAGCTCAACAGTTAATTGTCAATGATGCAATTGGTTGTGAACTCCATTTGATCATGATTATATATTTAGTTCACGAGGAGAATCCTTACGACGGGTGTGCCTATTTTACATATAGATGAAACCATGTGCTTGATACAACTCAATCATGTGTATTTCGATGGTATTCTGTACTGAAATAATTTCAACTGATCATACAGTGTGCATTGTAGATAACGATAAACCAAAACGTTATACACCGCGCTACGGTATGTAGTTGCGGTTTCGGAGCAAGCAGTGAGCGCTCTTGGTTTCACTTAAGTTAAATACTTCAATTATTTGGCAAAGATATATGTATATATATGTATATGTGTCAATATAAATTACTTTAGAAAACAGGATTTCATTGCCATTCTGCAATACAGAATTCAATGATCAGTCTTAGGATTCACATGGTTTATCAATTACATATGATAACAAATTAGCAACAAATTCATTCTATAGTATCTATCACTTATCCTGTTACCCTGAGTCTGCGAATAATACGGCTTCAATGCCTTTAGGGTTCAATGTGAAGGGAATTAATGTAATATGCTAATTAAGCTCATTATTACAATAATCTTCATTTTCTGATTTAACTGGACATCAATTACTATCCAGTGGTTTAACCAGTTATTATATTCATCAGGTTTATGTCAATATTTTATCTATAGATTTAACAAAAGTTGAGCTTTAAATCTCTTTGATACAGTCACTATTGTGACTAAATTTAGTGCAAAATTATATATATTTATTTATTTATTGGTACAGACTGATAACCTCATAATTGGGGCTGAACCTAACGATAATCTGCATAATCTATTTTAGTTGCCCGATTTTTGTATTTTGTTTTTAATTTATTTATTTTTCCAATTTATCGCTTTCGTTGGATAAAAAAAAAAAATCTTTAAAAGGAATATGATGTAAAATAAAATCAACCCCACCTAGTACATAATAAACGTGTTTTGTAATATCTATAGTTTGTGAATTGTAAGTAATACCCCCTCTTCATATTATGTTATCCATTTATGAATTGTGACTTTTCTATTTCCAGGTCTCAGCTGACACTCTGCCTGCGTGTCATCATAAAACATGATTTCCCTGGTCGCTGGACTGGAGTGATAGACAAGCTGGGATCGTACCTCCAACCCCAAAGCACCAGTTATTGGTTGGGCAGCCACCTCTGCCTCTATCAACTTGTGAAAACATATGAGTAAGTGGAGGAGAATCCACGAGGATTCCAATTCTGAGCATAATTTGTAGAAATAAGTATTCAGTATTATGCTGATTGTGGAACATTGGCATTTTTCTAAAGTACAATCTGAAGAGCAACAGTGAAGCTTCTCCAGCTGCTCTTTGGATTTAACTTTGAGAATCTGGTGTTTTTGTCTTTTCCTCAAAGCTATCTTCACCCATATTTCTGGCACCTACAGTTATTGAATTATCTATCAGGGTTATTCAAAGAGATCCGAATAGTGGCCAAAAGGTAACCAAACACTGAAATTCAGCGTACGGTTACCTTTCCTGGCCATTCGGCTATTCTGAGAGCCGGCAGTTTGCCAAATGTTGGCGAATTGCCTGCACATACGGTGTCTGTTCGTTGACTGTTCGAGGACAGTGAAATCCCTATAGAGAAGCAATGCTTTGTCTATTCAGAGAACAAAAACCAGCAGTGAAAAGTTGCCGAATTGCCCTGCTGTTCGGTGGTTTCCTTCGACAGGTTTATTCAGGCGAATCCCATAGGCTTCATTGTTAAAAATATTCCTTTTTTTTTTTTTTATTTTTTAAATTCAATATCTAATAAACCGTTGATTATAATATTCTGTAGTAAAAAGTCTCTTATTTATAGATTTTATTTTTATTTTTTTTTCGGATCTTCTAGGCATTTTTCTGGATTTTTTTGGCGAAAATATTGTTTCCTTTTTTTTTTTCTTTCTAACAGCCCTTTTATTCTCATTCATTGGACTTTATACGTACATTTCAGACATTTTGTTCAGTAGTTTCTTTGCAAACAACAGCATTTCACTTTTCAAACATTCAAGCGTAATGTTTTCTTTCTTTTTTCACTCCATTCGTCTGCAGTGTCGGCTTTTTCCGGCAGCTGCTCTGTGCTGTGATCGGCAGCTGCTCGGTTTTCTCTGGCATGTTTGGCAGGGTTAATCCAGATATTTTTGCGGGTTTCAGTGTGCATTCGGCAGGTTTTGCGGTGGGTGTTCGGCGGGTTTGCGGCGGCTTTTCCCTGCACTACGACGGCCCTGTGGTGCTTGCTGAATACACCACAGGGTTGCCGAAATGGGATTGCCAAATCGCACCGAATTGAAGAGAACGAAAAGTCAGTCTGTGCGGGGACTTTTCGATTGTCTTTGAATAACCCTGTATGTGTTTTCAATATTTAGGGGGGTTTCAGATGGCACCAGTTATGACTGTGTTTGTAAACACCCCCAATATTAGCTGTGAAGTTGCTCTTTGGAATTTCTTATAAGAAATGATGGCGTTCGTCACTGTTGAACAATAAAGGTTTTTTGCTGCTGTCTGCAACTTTGACCTCCGGCTCTCTTTGAGAATGACACTATTGGGGTTATTCAATGTTATTTAAATGAAAAGCAAATGTGAAGGGCAGTCTCCAGATGGACGGTCTTGGTTATTCATGTTGGTCCTTGCAGACTGTGAAGTTGTTTGTTTTTTTAAATGTTTACACACAATGTAGATGAACTGGTGAGTTACATCCAGGGACTGGAAATGGTAATGTCACATTATGCAAGGACTACCTATGCAGATTTTACTTGACAGGAACCAGTGTGACATTATAGCAGATATGAGCGAAAAAAAAATGCTATCCTTTTGCAACATGATAGGGGAAATCCTTATATTTTTATCTCTACAAATAGACACTCACACAACTTAAAGGCAATTTTTTGGCTCTTAGTTGACTTAACCACTGGTTAAAATGGGTTGCTTTCTGCTTTGGTCTGTACACCAAAGTAATGGATGCGTATCTCGTAGACTTACAGAACTGGACTTTTTATGCAAGCTTGTTCTTTTTTTCCCCTCCCTATGTAATAGTATGGAATAGAAGTTTTTTTTGCTCCGTATGTAAGCCCCAAGCTGGGAAACCATAAAAACTTTTGAGTCTTTATTGATACACCTAAATATCCAATAACATTGTATTTACTTGACCAACAGTAAAATGTCATTAAATGGCTACGGCACTGATAAGTTATGTTTTCAGGTGAAATTTGTGACTAAACTGTTCTTTTCTCCTATGCTACAAGAGTATAACAAAAAAGTTTGCCTTTTTAAATGACACTCTATATCTTCCAGATACAAGAAAGCAGATGATCGAGCCCCCTTGATTGCTGCAATGCAGATTTTTCTGCCACGACTCCAACAGCAGATGTTACAGCTGATTTCTGACTCGTCTCGTTATTCCGTGTTAATGCAGAAACAGATTCTTAAAATACTTTTTGCCCTGGTCCAGGTAGGTAAAAATAAACCACAAAACAAAGCAAGATCTAATAAAGTCAAATGAACAGCCCTGTATGATACAAACTTAACTTTGTTACCTTCCCAAAATAGATTTTCCCTGTTAAACTTGACACACTGTTAAATAACAGGAAGACCAACAGTAGGTATTGTGGCAAATCTTTAATGCAGGCATACTGGATATACATTGAAAAATAAACAGGAAGATATTCAGAAACCTGTCTAGAAATGACCCCTCAAAATACCTCTCCCTTCTCCTGGCCACTGCACCTCAGCGGTGTTCCTTGTTGGCTAAGGGAACCCCTTGGAGCAACAAAATGGATATCGCTCTCTCTCTGAACCAGTTTCATTGCTGAATATGGCTGTGGTGGGGAAATATCATGTCTAAACTTGACCCACCTGCTGTCCTTTATTCCCTTCCTTTAAACCACAATACCACTGATCCCCAGGGATCTATTCCAACTCTATTTTCAAGGTAATGCCTGGGACGGTAAGACTAATGATGCCACTCGTTTAGCTCTACAGCTTGAACCAATTTTCAAACTGAGCCTCAAGCTTCTCACTGGAAATGAACGACTTCTGTGTAACGTGTAGGGGGTCGTTGACAGCAGGTAGCTGGAGAAGACCAACCTCACTCAACGATATTCTGGAAATAATACCAGCTTACTCTGTTAAGTGCTTTTGCAAAAACAATAATATACTAAAACATTCTTTACCTCTGATTCCATGGTGCAGAGGGTGTTGTGATCCTTGTGCAGGGTCACGTTTGGGTCCTAACAGCAGCAGTACTGCTGTTACGTTTGCAGCTCTCTGCTATAATACAGCAGTTCTGTCGTAAATAGAGCTACTAAGGCAGTGATGTCCAACCTTGCCCCCCCCCCCCAGATATTTTGGCGCTACATCTCCCATGATGCTCTTTTGACCTGATGAATGGCGGAGCATCATCGGAGATGTAGTTCTGAAACCTGGAGGGCCAAAGTTGGACACCACTGCGCTAAGGGTTATGGACTTGGGTTTATATTTCTTTAGTTGCTCTGTTACAGTAAAAAAAAAAAAAAACACTAAACTATTACTCTATCCCTTTTAAAATGTTTGTTTTCTTGTCATTTAATTGTGAAAATGCTTTTTCTGTCCTTTCTGACCAGAGCTGCTAAACCTCTAGAAATAAAGTGTATGTTCCTTATATTTTTAGTATACCCTGCCACTTCAACTGGTGAATAACCAAATGCTGACCCAGTGGATGGCTATCCTCAGCAACATTGCAGAACGAGATGTTCCACAGGTAGGACGCTTTGTATCTGCCTCTCCTACAAAATCGCTTTTATGTTACAGATGTCAGTGTAGCTTTTATTGTTTTTTTTGAGAACGTATTTGGGGCTTGCTGCGTGTTTGTTAGATCTGAAAAAGGAAACCATTGAGCTCTTGTCATGTTGTGCAGTATTCATGTGTTAATTCATGCAGTAATTAAAGTTAAAAACACACTAACTTCTATGAAATGTCAGGAGCCACATATTGGGTACATTGAGATTTTATATATAAATCATGTTTAAGACTGGTACTTTATTTGGGGTTAAACACACAATCACTCTATAAATAATTCAAACTTCATATACACAATAACTCATTACTTGTAAATTGATAAGCTTCCATATTTAGCCAGGTCTTGACCAATTTAAGCTTTTTAAAAAATCTGTACCTTGCACCAATCCAAAACAGGGATGACTTGCCCCAAATAATTTTTTTTTTTCAAGTACAAAGTCAGACAAAAATACTTGGAATAAAAATTTATCGTCTTCTAAAGATTCACAGTAAAAACAAAAATTCTTCTCATAGGAAGGGGGTCAGTTAACTTTTTTTATTTTTTAAGATTGTTTGTTTGGCTAAGGAAACCTGCGGTGGCACCAGAAGTGAGTCATGTTGGGACACCAGGGAAGTACACAAGAAAACCCTCAGGCGAGGACCCACAGAAACAAGCAAACAAGAATAAATGTTTATTTGCAAGAAGTAGGTGGTCGTGGATTATGCACAATGCTGGGCAGTGATTCACAACTGCTTCTGAACTTGGTGCATGGGGGCTTGGAACAAAGAAGTACAGTAGACTTGGAATACAGCAACACAGAGGACTTGGGATGGTATGACACAGGATTGTAGAGAACAGCTGTGGTAATCTGCTGACATACAGGACTGGTACTCACTGCCGATGTAATTGCAGGGTCTGTGGGTAAGCCGGAGGCTTCACAGGAGAGCTGGTAGAAGGTGAAAAGGATCATCAAGGTAAACTGGATTGGAACAGAAGCCCAAAGCACTCAGATGGCTCGAACAGAGCCCTGACTATTAGGGCTGTCAAAAATAATCGTTTTGCCGATGCATCGCGATGCAGCCTTCCACGATGCTGCATCGATGCAATGGAGCTGAAAAATCGATTCATTGACCAGCCTGGAATGCCTGCCATCATCCGGATTCCAGCGCTGCCCTCGCCGTGTTTTTAGGCGGCAGCGCGGCTTAGCTAGGAGCTGCGGGGGAATCAAAGCCTCTGAGGCACTCCCGAGTGGCTCCGCCCCCTTCCATTGCATCACTAACCTTCTGCCTGCCTACTGTGTTGATGTTAGCACATGGCAGGCAGAAGGAAGGTAGCTCCACCCTATCCCCCAGCCCTAGCGACCTGCCCTGCCCCTTTTTACAGGCTGAGGGGCCGGCACCATTAGGAAAAAAAAGTGTATTGAAAACTTCCTGCGCTGCTGGTCAGTGCCTGCTGCTGCTGCTGTGCCGAGGGGATTTCTCCAGTGTATCCACACAGCAGCAGCAGGCAGAAGGAAGGGAACCTAATAATTCTATCCAGGAGGGTCTTGGACTTCAAATACATTCCAGAAAGGCACAGCTTCTATCCCAGCCCTGGGATAATAATGGCAACTGCAGCTCACAGGAGGGCACTGCTCAGATCCCAGCCATGTGATATCTGCATAGCACCAGTGGATAATAATACAAGCAGAGGGGTGTCTCTTTTATCACACTCATGTAGTTTTTTTGTTTTTTTTTACAGAACAGGGCCACTCCGAATGGAAATACACTGGACACCTCATATTCAGTTCCAGAGTCACTCCCTGCCTGCTCTGCCCTTATACATTATATATTAATCCTCCTGCCTGCTCTGCCCCTATACATTATACATTAATCCTCCTGCCTGCTCTGCCCCTATGCATTATACATTAATCCTCCTGCCTGCTCTGCCCCTATGCATTATACATTAATCCTCCTGCCTGCTCTGCCCCTATGCATTATACATTAATCCTCCTGCCTGCTCTGCCCCTATGCATTATACATTAATCCTCCTGCCTGCTCTGCCCTTATGCATTATACATTAATCCTCCTGCCTGCTCTGCCCCTATGCATTATACATTAATCCTCCTGCCTGCTCTGCCCCTATGCATTATACATTAATCCTCCTGCCTGCTCTGCCCCTATGCATTATACATTAATCCTCCTGCCTGCTCTGCCCCTATGCATTATACATTAATCCTCCTGCCTGCTCTGCCCCTATGCATTATACATTAATCCTCCTGCCTGCTCTGCCCCTATGCATTATACATTAATCCTCCTGCCTGCTCTGCCCTTATGCATTATATACGTTATATATTAAACCTCCTGCCTGCTCTGCTCTTATGCATTATATACGTTATATATTAAACCTCCTGCCTGCTCTGCCCCTATACATTATATACGTTATATATTAAACCTCCTGCCTGCTTTGGTGATGTCATTGAAGGCGGGTAGAAAGATTGCAGCTCTTCTCTGTTGTTGAAAGAGTATTTATTATAGATATAATACTAAACTCTTATCTCATTTAAATAAAATTATAGGGTCTATTGACAAAGCACTGAAATTGTGTGCAATTTTGGTGCTTTGCGTTTGGGCACATTTCTGCAAAATTACAGTGAATTCACTACTTAGCAAATGGTAACTGGATTCTGCAAAAAAAAATATATATACAGTTGTGTTCAAAATTATTCAACCCCCAATGCTGTAAAGGGTTTTGGGGAATTTAGTGTACATTTGTAGATGTATTCAGTATGAAATCCTACAAGGACTTTTTAAAGAACCATATGCAAGTAAAATGACATCAATTGGTTTTGTAATACAGTAGTAAATGTTTCTTTTGTGAATTCTTCATTGACACAATTATTCAACCCCTTAAAGACTACCACTCTGAAAACACTTGAATGAACCTCTGTTCTTCAATCAGGTATTGAAAACACCTGTGGATGTCACGGAGCAGCAATAAAGCATAATAAGCACCAATTGGGCAGCTTTAAAATGACTGTGATACTCAGCTCCTTCTAGACATTTACTGGTGTGGTTACAAACATGGTGAAGTCAAGAGAATGGTCCAGGAAGACAAGAGAAGAGGTGATTACCCTTCACAGGAAGGGCAATGGCTATAAGAAGATTGCAAAGATGTTAAACATACCAAGAGAGACCATAGGAAGCATCATTCGCAAATTCAAGGCTAAGGGCACTGTTGAAACGCTACCTGGTCGTGGCAGAAAGAAGATGCTGACTTCGACTGCTGTGCGCTACCTGAAGCGTAGAGTGGAGAAAAGTCCCCGTGTGACTGCTGAGGAACTGAGAAAAGATTTGTCAGATGTGGGTACTGAAGTTTCAGCTCAGACAATACGGCGCACACTGCGTAATGAAGACCTCCATGCCAGAACTCTCAAGCGCACCCCTTTGCTGTCTCCAAAGAATAAGAAGAGTCGACTGCAGTATGCCAAAAGTCATGTGGACAAACCACAGAAGTTTTGGGATAGTGTTCTGTGGACTGATGAAACAAAATTAGAACTGTTTGGGCCCATGGATCAACGCTATGTTTGGAGGAGGAAGAACAAGGCCTATGAAGAAAAGAACACCTTGCCTACTGTGAAGCATGGCGGGGGGTCAATCATGCTTTGGGGCTGTTTTGCTTCTGCAGGTACAGGGAAGCTTCAGCGTGTGCAAGGTACCATGAATTCTCTTCAGTACCAGGAGATCTTGGATGACAATGTGATGCAGTCCGTCACAAACCTGAGGCTTGGGAGACGTTGGAGGTATGCGTGGGATCATTGTCCTGTTGAAAGGTCCAAGTCCACTAGAGCATGGTTGCAGATTAAAGGCTGGAACATTATGGAGTGGCCATCACAGTCACCTGACTTAAATCCGATGGAGAACCTCTGGTGGGACTTAAAGAAAGCAGTTGCAGTGCGCAAGCCTAAGAATGTGACTGAACTGGAGGCTTTTGCCCATGACGAATGGGCGAAGATACCCGTAGATCGCTGCAAGACACTTGTGTCAAGCTATGCTTCACGTTTAAAAGCTGTTAGTATAACACCCTTTTACAGTTATAAGTACTAAGATTGAATGTCACTTGGGGGTTGAATAAAACTGATAATGATGTGAGCACAGAAAAGACATTTGTGGTTATTTCATTATAAATGTTATGTTATATTTGTCTGACCTACACGTGCCTCTTTGATTTAATTGTAAGCAAGATGACTGAATGATCAAAATCAATGTCAAACTGGCCAAAACACTAAATTTCAGTGGGGGTTGAATAATTTTGAACACAACTTTGTGTGTGTGTGTGTGTATATATATATATATCTATTACACTGCATTTCCTATACTCAGGTGTTTAAACCAATAAAATTTCTTAAAATGTGTCTAAATAATAAAACCGGTCCTTTTTAAAAAATAAAATGGTCTGTTACAGAATAAAAAAAAAAACTTTCAAAAAAATTTGGAATAATATTTATTCCACGGCAGTACTGCACTCCGGCTCCATGCAGTAATCATGATGCATCATGGAATTGAATCGTGAGACCACTGAAGATGCGCAGCTCTACTGACTATAGGGAGTCACTCCTTTAAAATAGGGAGTTGGTTAGTGCTCTGAGACAGGTGGAAGTCCTGGACCATATGGAATACTGGGAAAAGCAAGTCAAAGGGAGAACCGGCTAGAATCGTGATATGACAGTTACAAGAATTTGTAAACTGCTAACAAGTTCCGTAGCGCTGTTCAATGGGTGAGATCGTAAAACAAATGTACATACAAGTTACACACACAGAATAGTAGGAGAGAGGACCCTGCTCGAGAGCTTACAATAAGAAGAGAGGAGTGACACACTAGGTGAGGGTAAATAGAGAACCTGAAGTAGCGGGATGCATGTGGGCTGGGTGGGAAGATAGTGCAAGAAATGTACAGTGGGGGAATCATGGAGTGAGCTAATAGGCTTCTTTAATGTGTTTTCAGAGACTTCTTGAAGGACTAGAGAGACGAGAGTGTAGTGTTATGGGCGAGGGAGTTCCATAAAAGGACGCAGCTCGGGAGAAGTCTTGAAAGTGGGAGATGAGGATGCGGGTACGTGGAGCTGATGGCATCAGTAAAGTGTTTGGGATTGGATGTAGGTGGGGGGTACGATTATGGAGAGCTTTGTAGGTGACCACCAGTATTCCGAAATGGATTCTAAAGGAAACCGGGAGCCAGTGTAGAGGTTGGCAAATGGGTGAGGTGGATGAGCCTAGCACAGGCATTCATAACAGACTGCAGAGGGAGAATCTGGGACCTCTTAAGGCCAGAGAGAAGGTTACAGTAGTGAAGGCAGGAGATGAGAGCTTGGATGAGCATTTAAGCAGTGTCCTGATTAACCCCTTAGAGACCAGGCGGTTTTGCCATTGTCAGTCTGAAAGTACCCAGTGCTGTTTTTACGTTTCTGCACTGTTTGTGTTTAGCTCTAATTTTCCTCTTGCGCATTTATGGAACGCACACATATTCAATACATATTTTCTCGCCATTAAATGTACTTTCTAAAGATACCATTATTTTCAACATATCCTATAATTTACTATAAAAAAATTATGAAATATAATGGAAAAAACTAGTGGTGCACCAAAATGAAAATTTGGGACCGAAAATGCAGGATGAGCTTGGCCGAAAACCGGAATCGATACCGAAAATTACTTTTTGATGAGCAGGGGGTGGTCAACCGTGTCAAATGCAGCAGAAAGATCAAGAAGAATAAGCAGGGAGTTACAATAATTTAATACAAACAGGACAAAAATAGAGACACAGGAAAAGAAAGTGCAGAGGAGTTTACAATCTAGAGGAGTTGGGGTGGAGGAAGACAAGGGTTTTACTGGTCGTCAGGATCACCAGCGTTACAGAAATGTTGAGGACTAGGAAATGGCCTCAATCATGCCATACGCGGAGGCAAGCTCTCCTTGAGAGGGAAAGGGTGCCATCAGTTAATAGACTTTTGTACTACGACAGTGACTGCAAACCTCTGCAGCCAAAATCCTTTGGAAATACATGTCCCATGATGCTAAGCCGCACATAAAGCTGGCAGAGTCTCATGGGACATGTAGTTCAGAAACACCTGGGGTGCTGAGGTTTGCAGTCACTGCCCGATGATATGCGGGAGAAGATATAGCAGCCAGGTACTCCATAATAGCCAAAGACATGCTGCTAGACTGTGTGTGAAAAGATGTAGCCGCTGCACGGGGTACAATGAGCCAGGGGATCTGGTCACCGATTTTTCCCTGGCGGTGTCCCTGTATTACTGGGAAGATCCCACAGTGTGCTCGGCGCAGGACAGCGTAATCAGGGCAGACGTCTGCAACCTTTGCCCTCCGGATGTTACAGAACTACATCTCCCACGATGCTCAGGCACACACCAAGCTGACAGGATCATGGGAGCTGTAGTTGCAGAGTACCTGGAGTAAGGAAACATTCTTGGGGTCCATGCTCCCTCCAGGCCAATCCCTAGCAACAACGAAAGCAACCCCTCATACCTGCAACTACCCCGAGCTGCGGCTCAAACAAGAGTCAAGTGGTGTGCTCTCCTCATGTTGTGGCGCCTTGGAAGCGGTGTTTCCTCAGGGGCTCCTCTGTAAGTCTCTCCGCGTGGACCTCTCCCCTTCCATGGGGCCTCTCTGGGCTGTGACGTGCTGCTCCAGGACAGTGCGGCCCACCTCACAGCGCGGGATCTCCAGTGCGCAGGCAGCCGCCAAGTGCCCCCCTTTCCACAGGCCGCTCACCATGTTGGAGGCCTCCTCATCATACAAGAGGAGTAAATGCAGGCGGGCTCGGACACAGAGGCCTTGGCTGTAGGTGCTGGGTGGGTATGGAGGTGCGGATGGCCGGGGGACTGGTTGCTAGTCGCCGGATTGTGAATAGGCCTTAACTTCACGGAGGAAGCATGGAATACCTTGTACCGCGGCGAACACTGGGAGCGAGTGTGCGGCGAGCCAGCAGAACCTTGAGGATGAGTCAGAGCATGCCAAGGGAGAAAAAAAAGGGGAAATCGGTAATCTGAACCTGGAGACCTGGCGAGGCCGGGGGCTCGCCTAGGTCTGGAGGCCGGCCGACATACATATCGGTGGCCGAAATTTCGGTGCATCCCTAGAGAAAACACACTTTTTAGAACTTTGACCCCAAAAAGACCCCAGCTAAACAGTTTTGAAATTTTATCCTGCATTTAGAAATGCCCAATTTTTACAGGTTTTTGTTTTTTAACCACTTCACTGCTGAGCCATTTCACCTCTGTGCTGAGCTCATTTTGACCGTTTTATGCTCAACATGTTTAAACGTGATTTGAAATCGTATTTTATTAACCTAGGGCTTGACAAATTTGTTTTGAATCTAGGAGCCAGCTACAAAAGTTAGGAGCCAACGTTTCGACGAGGATTCGCCTTTATCAAAGTATACCTTGATACAGGCGAATCCTCACCGAAACGTTGGGAACCTTGCCTCTGCATCGTGGAGTTGGTTTGTACTGACCCAAATTATGATTTTAGCTGCTTCTATCTAGTTATCTGGTTTTTTTTGCTGTTAGGTATTTTTTGTGCATGTGGCTACTTTTTTAAGCCTAGAAGTGTAGAACGTCGCTTCTAATATCAGTTTGGCCGCTCTGATAGATATCTATCTTATTATATTATTTGTGTTGTTAGCATCTGTAAATTGTGACGTTGTGATATTGTTTTATTGGTTTACTTATTTTCTTTGCTCTGTTGTCATTGGACATTATTTACCCACTGCAGACACAGACCCCCCCACACACAAAACTGACCTCCTATATCCAGCCCTGGTGTATGTATTTATATATTTACATTCATGTAGGAAGAAACTACAGGAAGAAAACATTGAAGCCAACTAGATGTTTTTAGATGCCAAAGACTGCTTTTAGATTGGTGTAAAATAAACTAGAAATTTAGGAGCCAGGGGTAAAATTCTAGGAGCCAGTGGCTACCAGGCTCCTGGCTTTGTCAAGCCCTGTATTTTTTTTTTTTTTTTTTAATTCAAAATTTAATTTTGAAAGAATGTCATCAGTACAATCGGCGATTGAACATAAATGAAATAAGACAAAAACAATAGTCAAAAATGGGGTCAGCAGTACAACGACTTAGGAAAAGAAATAAAAAGAATGAAGGGAAGGGGACGCGAACTGCACCAACCGCATGCCAGCAATGGTGTAATGAGAGGGAGAGAAAGAAAAAAAAAAAGTAAATTTAAGGGAGAGAGAACGGCAACTGCCTGTATTGTGACTTTCCCGGCTCGCTCCCGGGGGAGGCCGTGGAAGGGTATTATCACGAGGCCCAGGAGCCCGAGGGCCAAATATGGCAACCAGAGCCATGGTAGGTGCCATAGTGGCGCACCTCTGGACATCACGACGTGCCGAAAAAAAAAAAAGGGGAGTGGGGGGGGAAAGAAACACCATCGCTGGCATGGCATAGGCCCATGAAGGAGCAAGGTGACATCAGTGTGGAACAGAAGTCCCCGTGACAAAGTCTCAAATGTATCCCCAGCCGGGGAATGACAGCGGGAAAAAAGAAAATAAAATGATGGTCAAAGCGTCTCAGTCAAAGAAAGGGAAGGGGCGGGGAGAACTCACTGGGCCAAATATCAGTCAAAAATAAATGTCAGCGGTATAATTCAGCTTGCGGAAGGACCAACAAAAATGAGAAAATAAAAAGTCTTCCACTGGTGAGGGGCGAAATACTTCAGAAAAACAGTGAGGGGGGGGGCAGATGTACGGGGCAACAGAAAAGACACGCAAAAATGCACCAGGAGTCTCTTCAACCTGTGTCAAAATGCGGTCGCAGGTGTGGGACAGGCCGCTTACTACATGACAGGCTGGTGCGTCCGGCCACCGCAAGCCCGCATCTCCTGTGCTGATCTCCAAGTCCCTGCAGGGCCCGAGCCATCGCTCGTCCTCCTCCACCGATCTCTCGGGATTGCACTGCCAGCAGCGGGGTATCATCTTTAGGTGTGTCAGGAATCCCAGCCTCAGTCACCACCACCATAGGTACCATCGTATTCCAAGCAGGGCGGACCTCCTCCGGATCGGGGAGATCCCCCTCTCGTTTTGCCATCAAGGACATCTCCAATGGGGGCGCCGCCTGGGTCTCCAGATCCACCTCCCGACATCCACGGAGCACCCCCATTAGCCGACGCCAGGAGCCTCTCGTCAGCGGGCTCCCCTCATCCTCAGGCAGCGACCGCAGGCAGTCCTCCAGAGCCTCAAAAACAGCCTCCATATCTCTAGGTGTAGGAGGATAAGTCCGCCGCCGCCGCTCCACATCTTCCTCCATCTGCACCGCCACGGGGACAGCCGCCCCGGTCATTGAACGGGGGCCCTCCACTCTCCAACCCCGCAGCTGCCAAGCACCCGAAGCCTGGGACGCCGTGGAGAGAAGTATGGGAGACAAAGGGTAGGCCCGACAAGCCGAAATAGGCCTCAAGATGGCCGCCGCTAGCTCGTGGTCGCTTGGCAGAAGGGTCTCCAACTCTGCTGTGCCCTGGGGGGGGAGCTGATCAGGCCCCAGAGCTCGCCTCCTAATGCCTGGCCGTGCAGGGACTCCCTGAAGGGGGTAAATATGTGGAGGAATCCGGGGAAAAACTGCCCCCCACAGTAACAGCACCCGGAGCCCCGTTGAAGCACGTCTGCTCCCATACACTGCCGGACACTCCCCCCGTCAAGCCCTGTATTAACCCCCCAAGACCATTTAAATTTTTTTGGATTTTATTTTATTTTTTAAACCCACTTTTATTTATATATATTTGTCATGGTGGTATCATTGGAAGACCACGAACAGACCTTTCCAATGATACCAAAGATGACCCTCTAGCTGCCACGGATTGGGAGATATGGGGGTCCGAAGGACCCCTCCCAACTCCTCTTGACAACTAGGGGGTTAACTGGGTAACTGACGTCATCGCGCATATGGCGACTATATCATCGGGCTGGGCGTGACCCCGGAGGCTTGGCTGACATCCAAGATGTCAGCCACCTCGGGGAGCAGATTGCGATTTGATGCCAAATCGCTATTCGGTGCCTAAGGGGTTAACAAGAGGTTCCGCTGGAAAGGGCAGGCTGTGCCCTTTCCAGCAGTGCCTTTTTTTTCTGTTTGCCGTTAGGGAGGGAGAGGGGTCCAAAGAGCACACCCCCCCCCTCTTTTCAGATGACGTCCGTGCGATGGCCAGGGTCCATAAAATAACGTTGGGCCGGCTTCAAGGAAGCCAGACCGACGTGGGTCCCCGGCCAGAGAGGGGAGTATAGGGAGGGAGGGGGGACCACTGACATACATAGTACGTGCTTGGTCCTTAAGGGGAATTTTCACCAGAACATACTAAGACAGGGACGGACATGTGCAATGTTTTTAGGTGGAAGTAGCAAGATTTGGTTAGTGACAGAGTGGAGGGGAGTGAAGGAGATATCAGAGTTGAAGAGGACCCTGGGGTAAGGAGCCGGAGTGGTAGAAGTAATGGTGGCACCATTGACCTGAAGGGAGATGGGCGCAGGAATGTTGGTTTTAGAGGGAGGTAAGACTAGCAGTTCAGTTTTGGGGAGGTTGAGCTTTAGGAAACAGGAAGTCCTCTAGTTGGAGACAGGCAGGCTGTAACGCGATCCAACACAGGAGGAGAGCGATCGGGGGAGGGAAGGTAGAATTGGGTGTCGTCGGCATAGAGCTAATATTTGAGTCCATGGGCAGAAATGAGGTTACCCAGAGAAGCGGTATAGATCGAAACAGAGCCTTGAAGCACCCCAACTGAAAGAGGAATGGGGGAGGGGTGTGAAAGGAGCAAAGCGAGAGATAGTAAGAGAACCAGGACAGAGCAGTGCCACTGAGGCCAAGTTGACGCAACGTAAGGAGCAGGAGAGGGTGGTCAACAGTGTCAAATGCAGCAGAAAGGTCAAAACGAATAAGCCGGGAGAAGTGACCTATGGTTTTAGCAGCAACTAAATCATTAGTCCCCTCGGTCAGAGCAGTCCCTGTGGAGTGCTGGGAGCTAACGCCGGTCTAGTGCGGATAAAGTAGAGTTAGCAGTGAGAACTGGTTTTAGACTAGGCGTTCTAAAATTTTGGAGGCAAAGGGGGACAGCGAGATGGGATGGTAGTTAGAAGAAGAGGTGGGATCAAGAGATGGCTTCTTTAGAATGGGTGTGATCAGAGCACGTTTGAATGCAGAGAGGAAGAGTCCAGAGGAGATGGAGAAATTAAAAATATGAGTCAAAGCCGGGACAGTGACTGGTAGGACAGACCAAAATAATATGTGAGTGGATGGAGTCAAGCGGATGGGTGGTTGGGCAGAAGGACACAAGAACTGTTGAGACCTCTTCCTTGGAGACCAGAGAAAAAGAAGACCTACAGGGCTATTCAGAAAGAGGTGAAACCCTTGAATGACTGGAGAATTGAAACTTCTAGGTCAAAATAGTCAAACCAGAAAAATTCTCCCATTTTTATCTCACTTTCCAAATTGGCTATTTGGTCTAGGTTGTTCATTCTCCTGGCAATTCTCAGGTTTTCACCTCTCTCTGAATAGCCCTGATAGTAGAAAATCAATGTTGAACCCAGGACATACTTGAAAACGAGAGAAATCTCAATGTATCCTTCCTGGTAAAATACTTTGCAAATAAATAAAAGGGGTCAGGGAGTGTTGGAGTGAATGAAGCAGTGGTTAATGGAGGAGGGCAGTGACAAGATTTCTAGTATAAGTTTAGTAATCTTATCGGTGAAGCAAAGCTGACAGCTGTAAGACTAATCTGGTGGAAAGCTTGCATTCGCCTGCAACACGCCAATCAATTCTAGGTGACTAGGACCAGGCATAGAAACATAGAAAAATGTCGGCAGATAAGAACCTTTCGGCCCATCTAGTCTGCCCAATTACATGGATACTTTACCTGGATTTATCTTTTGTTTAGGATAGCCTTATGCCTATCCCATGCTTGCTTAAATTCAATTACTGTTTTGGCCTCTACCACTTCAACTGGAAGGCTGTTCCATGTATGCACCACCCTCTCAGTAAAATAATGTAATGTAATACAAAAGTAAGATTACTTAAGTCTCCTTCCTGCTGCTGGGCCAGTCAATGAAATTGCATTTTCACTGACAATGGGTGGCAAATGTGCACTGAATCATTCCCTGCAAAATTGCACATGCTACTCTGGCACCGAAGTCTTATGAGCAATGATTGATGGTCACTGAGCATTTCTGTGGTGCAGGGCTCAAAAAGCTTTTTGATATGCTCCACAACATTCAACAGCTTCTCCAGGCAGCCACAAAGAAAAGGGGGGAGAGGTCATACCATACTGGCTACCTTTTCTTACCTAAAAGACTAGTAGCAATTTCTTCAATGAGCGCAGATGTTTTAGTGGAACTGGAAATAACCACAAGTAAAAGGTCTCCTTTTGTGCAAGATTGAATCAACACATTGAGCTAGAGTCTTCTCCAAATTCACCAGGTTAAAGGGACACTCTAGGGTAGATTCTTTTTAGACCTATTTGACCGTCTTGGGCAGTGGCCCCTTTCTCTCGCCTTGTAGCAAAATAGGCAAGGATAGCCTAATCAGGCTGTAATCTGACAATCTGAGGAACAACCTTTTATTGACAATAATTAACTCACAATATACACAATTTAATTATTAAAAAACCTCATAAATGATGATAAATTGGATAAATCCAGTCTCCTATCATAATTTGAGTTTTTTTTAATATTAAATTGTGTATATTGTGAGTTAATTATTGTCAATAAAGGTTGTTTCTCCGATTTTGGCAGATTACAGCCTGATTAAGCTATCCTTGCCTATTTCACTACAGGGCGAGTTCCCTGGGGTTATATCTCCCTTGCATCTAGCATTTTTATTTCACCGGCATTAAAAAGGTTGCTTTTTGCACCTATTTCCCCTCTCTTTTTCCATAAAGGGAAGCACTAAATAGTTATGCATTCTCATGCCGTCACTTTTTTAAAATTTAGTTTTATTTTATTCTATTCCAAAATATATACACCTGATTAAAGGCTCGATTTTTATGTGGGGCATAAAATAGCTATATTTGACTAATTTAGATGGTATATACTGTAAGTGTAATGATATTTTTGCTAGAATTGAAGAACCTGGGTAGCGTTAATCAATATGAAGTTTTAGATGACATTCTTGGTACGTACATGCTAAAAGAAAGGCAGCACATGGACAAGTTAGGAAGAGCGAATTTCTTCTGACCAAGATCGTCATTACATGGACATGGAAATCATTGTCATGTCAGAATCTGCTATATTGTGAAAGTCCATAGTGCTAGAGGGACACTGTTTCTTTTTTTTTTTTTGCTATGACCCAGAGTTAAAGAAATAATGTTAAAATACATGCCAAGTGAGTTGGACTTGAAAAACTTATTAAATACCCATACTCTCCAATACAGGAAACTTTGCGTGTGGATGAAGATGAACGCCCGGAATTGGTGTGGTGGAAGTGCAAAAAATGGGCGCTTCACATAATCACCCGTCTTTTTGAACGGTAATATTTTGAAGTATCATTTTTAACTCAGAGAGAAGAGAATTTCAATTATTCCCATGAGAAGTAGTCAGTTTTATTGAGAAGTGAGTCCAAAGGCGTAGTGTAAGAAATGCTCATTGCCCATAGCTCTCATGTATGTTACCAGTAAAATATTTTAAAGTATTTTTATACACTATGGTCGTCAACCTAGGTCCTCCAGATTTTTTGGCACTAGGTCTGGCAAAAGTAATTTGAATCAAATGAGTACCCTAGCATCTTGGGAGATGTAGTGTCAAAACCTCTGGAAGGCCAAGGTTGCTGACCCTTGCATTATGGGTTATTAAAGGTTTAAGAGTGAGGATGGCTTTTTGTTTACAGAAGTCAGTGAGACTTTCCAGACAGATATAATTTTCATAAGCGTTACAAAGGATCTCTATAAATGAGGTGCTTTGTTTAGTCAACAAGCAGTTGACTGTTGACAGTTGACTGTCCCTGGAGATGGTCCGTTGCTCCACATAAAAATAGGAAGGAAAGATGGGAAGCCTAGGCGTCAGAAGAGATCCCCGTTGGTCTGTGGGACAGACCGCGGGTACTGGAATCGCCAAAAAAGCCAAATTGATGGGTAAAGGATCAATAATTTTTTTATTCCAAATGAATATAAATAACAAAACCCAACGCGTTTCGTCTACTGAATAGACTTTTTCAAGGGCGATAATAATAAATCCTAAAAATCTAATAATTTGGCTTTGTTTAGTGCCTGTCTTCTCAGTCATGTGCAAACTGTTAAAAGACCGTAACATTTACTCATGGAATAGTTACTCTGGCTCAGAACAAGTGGCCTTTATAGATCCTGGGAAAAGTTTTAAAATTAAGTCCATGCTTTTCATTGTTTGTGGGGGGGTTTGGTATAGGAATGCGAAGTTACTTCCATTTTCTTTGACAGTTACACACCTATGTAAAATGTGTACTTGTTCACGGTTGCAGCTCGGGACAGATTTGAAAGGGCACCATACTGGAAAAATGCTCCCTTTTTATTCCCATAAATAATTGTGTCAGAGCAGGCGAGGGAGATCAGATCTTGTGACATCTCCGGGGGTTCATCCGCAGAAGGTCTAGCCACGAGGAAGGAGCGTATGAATGTCGTGGAGTGTGTATGTTTGTCCCCAGGTTGTTTCGGGGTTGCTGGCGGATTTTGTATAAGGTAGAAAGCTCGCTGTATTTCTCTAGTGCCCGCAAGGTTCGGAAGGAGTTTACACCCCCCATGTTTACGTGTAGAAAAAAAAAGGCGCTTCCTCTAAGGCTGGGTTCACACTTCAGTGCGTTCCTGCGTGCTGTAAAACTCCGAGACACGGAAATCCCATGATTTCCTATGGGACCCGTTCACACCTCAGCGTTTTACAGCGCAAGATCGCGCTGTAAAACGTCCTATGCCCAAAGAAGTAAGGGAGCTTCTTTGGGGCATATTTGCAGCGCGTTCACTCTGCAGATTATGGCTGCGAACGTGCTGCAATGCGCGTTTGCGTTTTTTTTTTTACGGTTGCACGATAGGTGCGTCAAAAAACACGCGTATTGCCGCACGTAAAAAACGCGCAGGTGTGAACCCAAGCTAAATGCTGACGTGTTTGGACACCGAGTAAGGTGGAGTGTCACAATGTTGCCAGAGTCTTGCCAAGCCCTTCAGTAAATCATAAAGACATAAATATATGTTGACAATACAGTTCCAATCTGGCTCCCTGGAGAATAGGGGAGGGCGTAGAGAGGATTAAAAAATAAGGCCGTTCAGGGGGTGGAGAGGGGCAGCTGGAGACCTGTCTGGTGTGCTCAAGGCAGTGCCGCCGCCGTGACGTGGTGTTGTCAGGGCTGCAGGTTGTGCCTCCCAGGCTGTCTCCTCCTTTCCCACGAAGTCCCCACCTCCTGTGGGCTGAAACCTGCGTGAGTCTCCCCCGATTTGTCTCCGGGTATTCCCGGTTCTTCCTGCAATCTCCGGCAATGCAGTTAAGGCCAGATTACGCTGCGAGTCCGTGCAGCCGCTGTATGCGATTTGCAGGCCTAGGCCACAGCCAAAGGCAAGCTGTCCGCAGCATTCCCTGCACCTGCAGACGAGCCAAAATCACATCCAGGTTCCTCCAGCCATTCAAGACCTGGGATGTCCTCCAGTGACACCGCGGTGAGGTCAGGCGAGGGTCCCCAGAGATCATGCCGTGGAACTCCAGCAGACTGTGGCCATTTTGGACGACCCACTCCTTTTGGGTTTCGGCAAGGTTTAGAGTAGTTGCTGGAGGCTCAACTTTAAAACTTCCCCAAAGGCTCTTGGAAGGAAAAGGGACAACTATTCTATCGGTCAGTGCTGCCCCTGATGCTGTGGAAAAAGTTTATTCGAAGTACAGTTTGGTCTGTGGTGTGTGTTTTGTTTTGTTTTTTTTATTATTTTTTTATTCTCTTGGGTAAGATTGAGCATTTTGTGAACGCAACTTATTGGGTGATGCTGTAGATTAAAATATAGACATGCTTAGGTCTTTGTTTTTTACTTGGTGGCTATTCACAGGTTAAACAAACTCTCAGAACTATGTTTTGTTTTTAAAATATTAGGTTATTTTACTTTGTAGTGAACTCCCCACCCCTGCATCTTGTTACATACATGTTGCATTGTATATGTGGATCTTGTGTGTCTGATTTATGATAGTGCAGGAAAATACACAACTGTGTTTGTTTAGGTACATTTGCTGTTTAAATCCATGGCATGTATTGTCACAAACTGTAAAACCTGACGTGTGTCCTGTGCAGGCCTGCATGGCATCGTAGGTGAAAAACGATCTAATCTTGCCTATTAGGGTGGATTTTCAAAGAGTTATGCTGATTATCAGGAATGTTGGTAGGTACCCATAGTGTGTTGCAGTAATTGACGCAGAATATAATAAGCACGTGAACTTCCATGAATTGCTCTGTCTATATAAAAACTGATTTTGAACAAGAAACTAGAGAATTTGAAGCAGGCAGGAATTGAGGAGTAAAAGAACAGGGTCAAAGGCAGCAAGTTTGCATTGTGTCATTAATGTGTGCCCCTTTCACATGTAGGTGGTTACAAAGGGACACTTTAAGAATAGCATGATTGTATGTTATGAAGAATATTTTTAGGACTTGGAAAATTTTAAGCTTAAGAGTTTCTGACCCCAATGGCAAGTTTACTATTTTAATTTTACTTGTAAACAATTTAACTTTTTTTTTTTTTTTTTTTAAGGTATGGCAGCCCTGGTTCTGTAACCCAAGAATATATTGATTTTTCAGAATATTTTTTAAAGACCTTTGCAGTTGGGATTCTACAGGTAACTGTTTTATTTCTCAGCAAATATAACCTACAAATGAAACCAAATTCTGTCGTAATTGTACATGCTTCGTTGACATGGCAAGTTAGAGGTCATGGCCTTTCTAGTAATTTACTAAACCTATATACTATATTACTTAACACCGTTTAGGAGATTATCTGGCAAGTGCAAGTGTTGCAAACACAGACTAAGGCCAGCATTTCACAAAAGGAAAATAAAAAACAGCAACAGGAGAAGCTGCAGATGAAGCGTTTCCTGTCTGTCTTTGAATCTTACATTTGTGAAATGCAGGCGTCTGTCAACACTGCAATATTGGCACTTACTGAATAATCCCCCCATAGACTCTTAGAAAACACAGATTCAGGATTATTGGACCTTCCTTACATTGTTTTGTTTCAAATATTGACTGGTGTTTTTGAGAAATTTTATCTAAAATCTGAACTCTTTATTAAAAAAATCCCTCTAACAACTTTTTTGAGGTTTTAATTGTCATTGTGCTAAAGGCACTACATCAATTTGCAGTAGAGTTTTTTGAAATTGCTATGGGAAAGACAAAAGTAACTTTTTTTTTCCTTTTTCAATAGGTCCTCTTGAAAGTCTTAGCACAATGTCGACAGAATCAGTATGTATCTCCCCGTGTTCTGCAGCAGGCCCTCAACTATATGAATCTGTCCGTGTCTCATTCTGAGACTTGGAAGCAACTTAAACCTCACATGCAGGTGAGTGTACATCCACAAACCGAGCTCTGCAAGATCTTCTGTTCTATAATTTAAATCTATTTAGGGGGTTATAAGAGTTGGTTCACTAAGGCCAGTGTTCCTTCCACTCTGACGCCCGTGTGGCCACCTCGCTGAGTGCAGTTAGTGTGCTCAGTGCTGCAAGGTTCAGTTCTCCTATGGAGGATCACATTTGCAGTCCCGTCGAATGCGTGTCGTAGCATTTTGACTGGGAGGCATTCATGACGTCCGCTGTAGTGCATGCATTTTGTGGCCGGCCTCGTCAAAACGTCACAACGCTGCGATGGGTGTCGGAAGGCACGTCCTTACATGCGCACATAGTGCACTCGTCAGACACTGGCCTAAAGGGAAAGCCATAGAACTGCAGGAAAAACTGCACTGTTGCTATTTGGTTTGCCCTTTGTGAAGCACCAGCGTTTGTTCCATTGCAACTACAACAATGTTCTTAAACTCCCTTTCGGGGTTTCATTATTTATTTTTCCCCTTCATTAAAAGCTTATTAAAACAACATCTAAGTGCCCCTTTTTTTTGTTTGTTTTTTTTAAACATTTTTATTGTGATCCTATGATTAAAGGCAATTCAAAGAAAAGTAAATAAACAGTGTCTGAATAAATTACATCATTCAATGCTCACATATATATATATAATACAGTAATAAAATTCCAACAAATGTTATAACATGTGGGATTGCTATGGCAGAACAATTTCATCAGAGAGTAGTCACAAGAACTTACCCAACTAACCCAAAAATTATAAAGAAACCAGAACAGCAATGGATGCTCAATCGAACAGATCCCATACCGATAGTAAAAGTTTAGGCATAATCTAGAAGGGGCAAGAAAATCTTGGGCACAACAATCATGACCCAGAATTGTTACGTCCCATCCAGGGCAGACAGGTCGTCAACCAGTAGACCCATTTTTTCCATGTTCAGCAGCTTTCCCTTGTACTAAAGCAATACGCTCATCTGAGGAACGTATAAATTTCCTTTCCAGGAACCATACTGCAATGGGAGGGGGACCAGGTTTGCGCCAGAACTTCGGGATCACCAGACTAGCTGCATGCAGTAAGCGTCTGGCTACAGACTTCCGAAACGTCTCAGAGATGTCTGTGTGACTAAGTAGACAGAATTCAGCGGTGAAAGGTGGAGGGGGTTACAGGACTTCACATAGACAGTCGTGAATAGTTTGCCGTAAATTGGGCAGAGCAGGACCACCAAATATGTAAATGTATATCATTTTGTTCATTACATCTCCAGCACCTCGCCTCCCCAGCGTCCAATATGTGTTTTAAGTCCTGGACCCTCCACCTTTCACCCCTGAATTCTGGGTGTTTTATGCCATTTTGTCAACAATTTATAATTGGCCTCCTGAACGGTCACAGCCGTTGAGCTATAATGAGCCAAAGAGCAAATGTTGCGCCATTGGTGGTCCTCGAACATAAGTTGTAGCTCTCGTTCCCTGTTAGAGCGAGAGCTTGAGGACAAGGCAGTCAAGGACTGCTGTGAGTCGTACATTATCGAGAGTGTGATGGGAGTTTACCCTTGTCTATTAAAATCTCAAATGGATGACCCGTCTAGAATACTCCTGTAAAGAGGCCAGGGAGCGTAGGTGCTGTATAAGGCTGGCGGCACAGGAGCAGAGGAAGGAACGTCCGTGAAAGTGGACGTTCCTTCCACTCTCTGCGCTCCGCATACAAAGCGCGATCCTCCTATGGAGAATCGCGCTTTGTATCCTTTTAGCGTCTGTTTAGCTTTTTGACGGGGAGGGCTTTTTCACGTCCGGTGGATGGCCTTCCCCGTCAAAAACCCACGGACGCAGGGAAGTGCGGGCGCATTTAAGCCATAAATACACTCGTGTGCCGGGGTCCTAAATCAGACGAAAAACAACCCAGGATGTGAGATCGGCAGACTGTCACAGGCTATGGGATTGGCTCCTTTTTAATGAAATGTTTAGTTCTGTGCAGGGGCGACTGGTCATTACACAGGGACAATCGCAATGCCTTACGAGAACACTGGCAACCATTGGAGCGGCATCAGTGGGGAGGGAAACCGAGCAAGGCCGGGGCGATTCATTAGTGTTCACCGAACACTCAGGGTGGTACTGTATGGTGCGGGTCTACCAATTTTTTTCTGACCCGGAGCCTGTAAACAGGGAAGACTCCTTTCAGAATCCCAAAAAGTAGTCAGAACTGCACCAAAACCAGGGAGTGAGTCAGGAGCAACTTACTTTGGCGTTTATCTGAACATGGTTCCTGACAGCTACTATTGACTGCGGTAAGGTGGAATCCATACCCCTTTCAGGAAAACCGGGAGCTATATGGTATTTGACGAGGCCTTATAACGACTGCAGAAGCTCTTTTATATTGTTAGTGTATTACCACACATATATTAAGTTATCCACAATTTTCCTCTGATATCACGCCATTGTCTGCTTATATATTTTTTTTGAGAGCACCTGGTGCTTCACGAACTAGTATTCCTGCCAGCAACCTGAATATACTATGTAAGCTCGTTTTTATTAACATTTTTGTGACACTGCATATGAATTTTTCACATAGATTTGCATGTAATTGTTCACGTGTGAACAGTTTGTTTTTTTGTTTTTTTTTGCTGGGAAAAATAAATCCACTTTATAAATATACCATAAACTGCAAAAAGGCGACAAGGAAAATTTTACAAATAAATTAAAGCTAATAACGAATGCTAGAAAACCTAAAAGCGAAAATATCACATTAGAGTGAACATTTATTTAATGGGCAATGTGCAGGGCATTAAGTCCTTCATATTGCTGCGATCTTAAACCGACCATCGCATGTTTGGTTCCTCTATAACAGGGGGTCAGCAAGCTTGGTGCTCCATACGTTTTTGAACTACATCTCCCGAGATGCTCAGCCACACATTGACATTGATCCTCATAAGAAATGTAGTTCCAAAACTTCTGTAGGGCCAAGATTGCTGACCCCCATACTTTATGATTATGTCCTCAAAAGCAATTCTACAGACAACAGCAGCAAAAGCTTTAAAGGGACACATAATTTAACATCTGCTAAGGCACAATCTATTTATTAAAGAGCTGATTTTCACTTGTGGAAGCTTTAACCTGCTTGTATTTCTACCAGTTCTATTAGTCTTAAAAATTGACAGTTTGTTTGCCCCCCCCCCCCTCCGCCCCCATGATGTTGCAGGTGTAGCTTTAGCACTAATTCTAGGGGCTGTATTCCAACCCTGATATAAACTTTCCAGAGCGGTTGTGAGCTTACCAGAACCATTCTAGTCTATGGACTTGAATCGTTTACACAGGGCCGGATTAACATAGGGGCTGATGGAGCAGCAGCTCCAGGCCCATGCTCCAGAATAGGCCCAGTGAAAGCATAACTACCAGGGTTATTCAGAGAGAGGTGAAAACCAGGAGAATGACTGGAGAAGTGAAAACTCTAGTTCAAAATGGCCAAACCAGAACATTTCTCCCATTTATCGCACTTTCCAAATCGGCTATTTGGTCTACATTGTTCTCCTCTCCTGCCATTCTCCTGGTTTTCATCTTTCTCTGAATAACCTTGTTAGTCTGCATTGACTGGGCATTTGGACCCTTGTATCTCCAACTCCATAGCAGCTACAGCGTCATGTGAGGTATCACTGGAAAGGCCAGAGCATGACCAGGTTTTATGTGATAGAATCCTAAATATTTCTTTTTTCTTTCTAACAGTATTTTTCACTTTACCATTATAAAGTAAATATTGATGCTGCACTAACTCATCATCTCATTTCTCATGTCACCAACAAGTGTGGAGGTGATGGCACTGTGTTATTACGAATTGTGGCATCAAAAACCTAAATCGCCACACTGCACTGGGAAGAGCACTGGGGGACTTTGGAAACCTGCGTCACTAATCTTTTCATGGCACAAGATCAAATGAGGAGTCATTGGACAGGTCATAGTCTGGCCTTTGCATTGATAACAAACCTGACCATGTAAAATCTAAAAGAAAAGAGAACAAAACTTAATATTTTCCAAAGTGATGGCATTGTCCGATTGTCACTTATAAAATGAGCAATACCACTGCCATTACTCACCTTCTCATTTCCCACGCTGGGTGGAAGGTCAGTGTTTTATACATAGTCATATTATTAATAAAACTCCATCCTCCAAAACACAATGGAAATATTTCATTTTTTTGGTTAAAATTGTATATTTTTTTCTAGGGATGCACCGATACCACTTTTTTAAGTACGAGTACCGATACTTTTTAAAAGTACTCACCGATACTTTTCTTTAATGTCATGTGACGCTTTCCAATAAGAACAGACCATATAAAAATGCCCCCAGCTCACATGTATATCATTATATATATATATATATATATATATATATATAATATATATATATATATATATTCATTCATTTTGCCCCAGCTCACACATGGGTATGCCCCCCAGCTCACACATGGGTATGCCCCCCAACGATACTTGCCTTCCTGGGTGCCGCCGGGAATGTCTCCGCGCTCGTTGGAAGGACCCCAGCCGCGACCACGTGGGACCATGTGATCACGGCTGGCGTCCTTCCAACGAGCGCGCGCGGGGAAACTTTCCCGGCGTCACCCAGGAAGGTAAGTATCGTCGTGAGCAGCTCCAGGGGCGGCTGTCCGAATGGCGATAGAGCATTCGGACAGCCGCCGCAGCCCCTCGAATGCCGGCTCAATGCCGGCTTCCGGTATCGGAAATAATATCGGGGGGTACTGCACGAGTACCAAGTACTCCTGCAGTACCCAGTATCGGCCCCGATACCGATACTAGTATCGGTATCGGTGCAACCCTATTTTTTTCTGAAAAATGCAGTAACAGGTTCCCATTTAAATGTTAATAACAAGAATTCCCTGTAGAATATATAACCACAAAGGTTTAGATGATAAAATGTAAAAAAATAATTTTACACTCTTCAAAGCGGTATTCCCGAGTGTGACTCTGGGTTAAATTTCGCTACCGTGATCGCTACCCCCGAGCCACACTCGGGCTGTATATACTCACCGCATCCTTCGCTCCCTCGCTGTCACCGCAGTGTGATGCGTGGCAGCCGGCGACTTTGCTTCCTGCTTCTGCGATGCAGGGGGACTGTAACAGGCGGCAAATTCAAAACTAAATTTTTTTAAAAAAAATTACTGTAAAATAAATGTTGTGCAGTGCAGTGGGTGCTGGGATTCTTTTCCAGATGTACTCTCCTTTGCCAATGAAATATACAGGACACGTGGGTACCAAAAAAAAAAAAGTATTCTCAAAGCAGCTTTACAGCAATAAAAGGCAAATAAAAATCATTTGTAAAATGTAATAAGGCTTTGCAAAACAAGTTTCGCTGGTGCTTGCCCAGATCCATCAGTTGAATATAATTTATTTCCATTATTTTGGATAATTATTTTTGGGATAATAAATAATTTCGTGTTTCAAACCTTCTGACTCCGTGTGTTTACTAGACTCTTGCTCGCACGGATTTCAGTGAGTTATTCCTACAGAATACAGGCTTACTGTATAAAACACATTTTCTTTCCAAAAAAATTGAAATGCTTTTAGACACAACATTTTGAAAAAAATTAGACCGCCAGGGAGGTTAATTGATTGAAATCTGAATGGAAATTTCCCCACACAGTATCTGCCTGGTTAGATATACCCGTATCTGCGCTATTAAATAACCTAAATGTTTTCATTTCACTACATTCCAAAAAATGCCACCAACATTTTCAGCTCCAGTCCCATAGAGATCTTAATGTGGCCCTGACTTTACAACAGCTTTGGTTAGGTTTGCACCAGTGTCCAAATAGAGGCGGAGACACTAATCTTGATGTCTTATAGAATATTGGTGAAGAAGTCATCTTTCCACTCATGTGCTACCAAGATGAAGATGAGGACTTGTGGAATGAGGATCCCACTGAGTACATTCGCATAAAATTTGGTAATTCTTCGGCTATTTTGCAGTGCTTATTAAGCAGTGATCACATTCATTATACATTTTTAAAGATGTGTAACATTTCTCATTTAGTGGCATGAACGACTTAACTGTCAGCACATGCCATTAACGGCCACAGCCAGCATCTTCCTCCAACACCAAGGAAGCAATGTCTGCCATTTACTTCCTGCAGTAAAACATCCTAGTTTTGGCAAACCCCTTTAAGTATATAATATTTCCCTTGCCATCATCTCAGATGTGAGAGAGTGCTTGGTATTTCACCCCCTGTGACTCTCCCAGTCAAGCAAACTGAAAAAACATATGCTTTGTAGAAAGCTAGACCATAGAAAACACAACCACACCAAAAGTTGTTGATTTACACGTCTTAAATGGACTTTGAGAAAACCACATTTTGTATGGTTTTAATAATGTGTGTTGTTTTTTTGTTTTGTTTTTTTAGATGTGTTTGAAGACTATGTTTCTCCATCAACTGCTGCTCGGAACCTCCTTTATACAGCTTCTGAAAAAAGGAAAGAGGTGAGCTTTGAGGGGACATGGTAAAAGTATATCTACGTGACTCTTGCTTTAACTGCATATTCCTGCTTTAGGTCTTGCCAAAGATGATGAACTTTTGTTACCAAATCCTCACTGGGCAATCCTCTGATCCACGGAAAATAGACGGGGCTCTGCGCATCATAGGGTCTTTGGCTGAAATCCTATTAAAGGTAACAATGTCTTATGCTTTTCCTATTACATACTGCAATTATCTTGGTGTGAATATTTAGCTACGTAAGGCTGGTGTCAGACGAATGCACTATGTGCGTCCTTACTCGCGTGCATCAGGGCATCCGTCACAACGTTGCGACGGTGCTGGCCATACGTTGTAGCATGTGTGAATTGCGTGCGCAACAGTGAGCGTGCTGCATCCGTTTAGAAAGCCTCCCCAATCGAAGTGCTACGATGTATATTCGAAAGGGCTGCAAAGCGCAATCCTCCATAGGAGAATCGAGCCTTGCAGCGCTGAGTGCACTAACTGCGCTCAGTGAGGTGGCCAGACGGGCGTCTGAGTTGAAGGAACGTCCACTCTCACGGACGTACCTCCCGATCGTAAAAACGCTCGTCGGAACCCCAGCCTAAGGCTTGTTAAAGTGACATTCAAGTGATTTGTATCCTGTACCTAAATCGGTCTAGTTTGTTTGTTTTATTGTTTATTAAGGAAAGTCCAGGGGTTAATAGTAGCTATTCCATCTGCTGAATGAGGTTTCTCAGGTTTTTTAACTGATTGCTTGCACATATCTATATAAGAAGTCTATGGGAGTGGATGGATTAGGTATGACTAAGGCACTTCGCTGAAACGTCGCTTGAATCCAGTACCACTGTGGCTGCTCCACAATATTGTAAAGCTTTTTATATGGTCAAGCTACTGGTGTATCCTGCTGATTTTTGTTATTTTTTATTAACACACAGCTTTTATTTGGTACCTCTAGTGAGCTGTACCCACTGACCGAAATGCATACAATCTGTTTTACTTGTTGAATCCCAACACTCACTGACTCCTGCAGCACACTTTATTTTTTTTTGTAGTGCTTGCCAACCATGCACAGCAGTTTGTAGACTGTTCTTCTAAGGCCAGTGTCAGATGGGTGCACTAGGTGTGCCAGTACTGACGTGGCTTCCGGCGTCCGTCTCAGCATTGTGACACTGCGACGGTGCCAGCCACACGCTGTTGCGTGTGCACAAATTGCGCGTGCAACAGCGGTTGTGCTGCAGACATCTAGAAAGCCTCTCCTTCAGATCTCTAGGACGCGCGTTTACGGAGTTGCGAAGCGCGATCCTCCATAGAAGGATCGAGCCTTGCAGCGCTGAGCGCACTAACTACGCTCAGATGGGCGAGGAACTCAAATACGTTCGTCTGACGCCAGCCTAAATAGAAATAACTCGTTAAAGGTATTGAATTGATACAAACTGGGAGGATGCTTGTCTTACCCTGCTGAACTGGTACTGGTAAAGTTCAAAAACTACTAGCCTACACCTTCAAAATTTGTCCTAGTTAAATGTATTTGCAAAGTGCCTGTCTCCCCTCCTTCATTCTTCCAGTGTTCCCTTTTTATATTTCTGATCCATGTACCTGTAAATGACTTCTCATGTCTTTGCTTCTTCCCTAAACCTTTTGCCACTCTTTTCTTTCAAAAATTATAATTTACTGATCATAGTATAGAGACAAATTGGCTCACTCATGGCACAGTCTAAGTGTATAATGTTATTATTTACTTTCTTGCAACTTGCAGAAATCCGTTTACAAAGACCAAATGGAAGTTTTCATTCAGACGCACGTATTCCCCCTCTTCCAGTCTGAGCTGGGCTATCTCCGAGCTAGAGTGAGTTATTACCATCTACCTTCCAATGGTTATGTATGCCTGGATACCAAACCTTTTACCTTGTTCTGTTTCTGTTTAGTGTTGCTGGGTCCTTCATTCTTTTTGTGCACTAAAATTCCATAATGAACTGAACCTGCAAAATGCTGTGGATCTGGTTAAGAAAAGTCTCATTGAAGACAAAGAGCTGCCAGTGAAAGTTGAAGCTGTCTTGGCTCTACAGGCGTTAATAAGTCATCAGGATCCTGGTAGGGAAAATACCTGCATGAAGTCCTTACTTGTGGTCACAGAATTAAACTTTTTTTTTTTTTGCGATCTTGCATTTTCATTCTCTTTGTTGCAACAATCAGGCTCATGGATTATGTGTATTGGTTTTTCTTTTCCCTTTTCTATGCCAAAGCTAAACATACAACAGACATGATTTGAAAGTACAAAGAGAATAGTTTTGCAGTAAGACCGTGGCTTTGTAGTATTGAAACCCATGATGATCAAAACCATTTCTTGGGCTAGTAGCAGAGCTGCCCAGTTCTAAGTGACATCTTCATAACCTTTTACATTATCATATATAATTTTTTTTAGGTTTGTGAGTTGGGCCGTTTTCACATTGGAATCTATGTTTTATGTAGCTTGAGTTTCTTGGCAAAGACCTTTCAAAAGCCAAACAATTTTTTTTTAAATCTTTTTTTCTAACAAGGAGTTTTCGTATTAATTATTTGTCATAGATTTTTTTTTTTTTTTTTTTTGTTTGCATGTCTCGTTACCAAAATTACTGATCTTTCTTTCAGCTAAGGAATATATGAAACCTTACATTAGACCGATCATGCAAGAGCTACTTCAGTTGGTTAGAGAGACTGAGAACGATGACTTAAATGGTGTCGTTCAGAAGATGGTTTGTGAGTACAGTCAGGATGTGGTTCCCTTTGCAATGGACCTGACCAGGCACCTGGTAAGTTTATAATTTAAAAAAAAAGATTTAACCTCCCGACCCCCTTCCTTCAACCTTTTCGTAAATCTGCATTAACTTGTGGTGCCTCTCCTCCAGAACAGTCAGTCACCTAATCCACAGGACCCTCCTTTCCTTCCTCCATGAGGATAACTCCCCCAGAACCTCTTCTGACTATCAATATTTAATCCCGATTTAATTATATGTATAACCCCAGCAGGGCCGATGCTAGACTATTTTGCGTCCTAGGCAAGACCAGCTACTTGCGCCCTCCCTCCCCCCAAAAAAATTGTCAACTGTTGAAAACACACACACAAACACATTGTACACGGTCCCCATCTCATATCTTCGGTGGTCGGGCCTGGGATCAGTCTGTGCCTCTTAAGACAAGATGTCAATACCTCACGATATTGACAAAAAAAAGGGAGAATAAACACCCATCTTGTATAGAAAGTGAAAGAAACTGGGATAGAGATCAAAATCCATGAACTCTCCCCTGAATAGACTGTTACTGTGTGTATGTATATAATAAGACAGAGGCACCCTGCACAAAACCACAGTGAAAGTGAAGATGCCTGGGTGCAAAATGTCCAAAAAAAAATAAAATCACCAGGAAGGACGCAGTCCAGGACTTAGGCAATGCAATAAAACGGATGCCTTATTGAAAAATCATTAAAAAGTGCCCAATAGCACTGAAGTTTTCAGAGCTATTGGGCACTTTTTAATGATTTTTCAATAAAGCATCCGTTGTATTGTGGGGGGGGGTGTGTGTGTGTGTGTGTGTGTGCATACCAGTTGCATAAACCTGATCTCTGCTACTAAGCCACGGTGTGGCATAGCATTGATTTTAGGGTTCTGTGTAATTACAGATCCAGGATGCATAAAAGTGGGACAGAGGTCATTTGCACATCCTACCCAGAGTTCCTTGCTGCATATGGGGAATGTGGCACAGGAGCTCTGGGATGCAATTCATTGAATTGCTGTGATGTGCAGGTGGCTTCTGCAATAATGAACACACTGTGTGTGTGATATATATATATATATATATTATATACACACACACACATACATATATGTGCAGGGGTCAAAATTTCCACTAGCCTGCTCGCATTTAGCGAGTGGAAATTTCCATTTGTTTATACCTGTGTCTCCCATACACATGCAGCAGTCCTCCGGACCGACAGGATCACCGCTACATAAGGATCTGCTGAGCCTGTGCTGCTTACTTACTCCTTGCATGTTCGTTCGCACGCAGGCTGCGTGTGAGTGAGAGACGCCCCGCACCACCATCACTCCGCCAGTCACTGACCGTGTGAGGGTGTTTTAGTGACGTCTCTTCCTCCCCACTCAGCCAGGTCCGCCTCCTCCCATCAGTCACGTGCTCTCACTCACGCATATGTGATGAGGTTCAGGGACCATGCGCTTACTTGTTGGGAGAGGCAGCAGGGACAGCCCCATTCCCTGGAAGAGGTGTGAATGCAGCTGCTCTGTGCCTGCTAGAAACATTCTGGATCCATTCCTCATACCCAAAGAATAAAAGGTGACATAAAATTAATCTGACCTCGTTGAAAAGCGGTGCTTTTTTCTGCAGGCAGGAAACGTAACACTGGCTTACTGGGAGAAATCCTAGTAGCTGCTCACATGCAGGGCTGCTGGAGCTGTTTTTAAAGTAAAATGATCAATGATTTAGCTGTCAGGGGCTGTGATCTGCCATGGATATCTCTGACTTACCCCCACAGCTCCATATTCTCTCCCCCCCCCCCCCTTCACTCTGGCAGTGAGGAGGTCTCTCACAGCTTCCTGCTAAACATGCCTGTTTCAGTAAGGAACACATGCACAGGACACTGTGAACCAGGGAAGCCAGGCACTAAAGGACAGCATGAAGGCAGCCAGCTGTGACCTTCTGGCCCCTGCCTCCCCCTGCCCTGCCACATATCTCACTGCTGATTCAATAGGTAGAGGTGAGATACTCAGGGCAGAGACCACTAAACAGTGCCAGGCAGTGTGTGTGTGTGTGTGTGTGTCACTAGCAGAAAAGGAAAATGCATGATGGGGCTGCTACAATGAACTGGAGGCATGGGGGCTGATAAAATTAATAGGGAGGACACAGAGAGCTGCTAATATGAATTGTTGTCATGGAAAGCCTCCTACTGGGGGTTTTATAGCTGGATTTCTGTTATACACTCATGCACACTGCACATTACCGTGCGTTTTATTGCTGCACAGCTCTGTTATACAGTAATGTGCGGTGTGTATCACAGAGCTGTACAGCAATAAAATGTACACTCATACACACCACACATTACTGTATAACAGAGCTGTACAGCAATAAAACGTACAGTAATGTGCATGAGTGTATCACAGAACTCCACAGCTATAAAACTCTCAGTAATGTGTGGTGTGTAGGAGTGTGAGTTTTATTGATGTACAGCTCTGTGATACACCCACACAAACCACAGATTTAACTGTCAATTCATAAAATAATTTAACAGGGTGTGTTTATGGGTGGAGTTAAGCGCAGGGTAAGAGTTGGGTGGGGCAACTGGTGGCGAGTAACTCCTAAGGCCTGGCTAGTAGCTCGGGACTTGAAATTTTAAGATATAGATATAATATATATATATATATATCTATATCTATATCTATATCCAGAAATATATTGGGACATCGACACAATTCTAATATCTTTGGCTCTATACACCACCACAATGGAGTTGGAATGAAACAAACACAATGTGCTTTAACCCCTTCACTGCTGAGACATTTCAGCTTTTAGAAAACACATTTTTCTTTTTTTTATTATTTTTTTTCTTTACTTTAAACATGGTCATGTTTGGTATCATTGGAAAGGCCATGCTCTGGCCTTTATAATGATACCAAACATGACCCTGCTAGCTGAAAACGGGAGATATCGGGGGTCAAACAAACCCTTATCTCCACCCCTGTCTTTCCTTAGGAGTCAATAAGGACGTTCCCCACACGTCCTCAGCAGTGAAAGGGTTAACTGCAGACTGTCAGCTTTAATTTGAGGGTATGTACATCCAACTCAGGTGAACGGTGTAGAACGTACAGCAGTTTGCAGCTGTGCCTCCCACTTGTTAAGGGACCAAAGGTAATGGGACAATTGGCTTCTCAGCTGTTCCATGGCCAGGTGTGTGACATTCCCTCATTACCCCAATTACAATGTGCAGATAAAAGGCCCAGAGTCCATTTCAAGTGTGCTATTTGCATTTGGAATCTGTTGCTGCCAACTCTCAAGATGAGATCCAAAGAGGTGTCACTATCAGTGAAGCAAGCCATCATTAGGCTGAAGAAACAAAACAAACCCATCAGAGAGCTAGCAAGAACATTAGGTGTGGCCAAAACAACTGTTTGGAACATTCTCAAAAAGAAGGAACGCACCGGTGAGCTCAGCAACACCAAAAGACCCGGGAGACTACGGCAAACAACTGTGGTGGATGACCGAAGTATTCTTTCCCTGGTGAAGAAAACACCCTTCACAACAGTTGGCCAGATCAAGAACACTCTCCAGGAGGTAGGTGTATGTGTGTCAAAGTCAACAATCCAGAGGAGACTTCACCAGAGTGAATACAGAGGGTTCACCACAAGATGTAAACCATTGGTGAGCCTCAAAAACAGGAAGGCCAGATTAGAGTTTGCCAAACAACACCTAACAAAGCCTTCACAGTTCTGGAACAAGATCCTATGGACAGATGAGACTAAGATCAACTTGTACCAGAGTTATGGGAAGAGTATGGAGAAGGAAAGGAACTGCTCATGATCCTAAGCATACCACCTCATCAGTGAAGCATGGTGGTGGTGATAGTGTCATGGAGTGGGCATGTATGGCTGCCAATGGAACTGGTTCTCTTGTATTTATTGATGATGTGACTGCTGACAAAAGCAGCAGGATGAATTCTGAAGTGTTTCGGGCAATATTATCTGCTCACATTCAGCCAAATGCTGCAGAACTCATTGGACGGCGCTTCACAGTGCAGATGGACAATGACCCAAAGCATACTGCAAAAGAAACCAAAGAGTTTTTGAAGGGACAGAAGTGGAATGTTATGCAAAGGCCAAGTCAATCACCTGACCTGAATCCCATTGAGCATGCATTTCACTTGCTAGTATTAAGAAGGGAAAGTTTGATTTATGATTATTATTCTGTCCCATTACCTTTGGTCCCTTAACAAGTGGGAGGCACATCTGCAAACTGCTGTAATTCCTACACCGTTCACCTGAGTTGGATGTACATACCCTCAAATTAAAGCTGACAGTCTGCAGTTAAAGCACATTGTGTTTGTTTCATTCCAACTCCATTGTGGTGGAGTATAGAGCCAAAGATGTTAGAATTGTCGATGTCCCAATATTTCTGGACCTGACTGTGTATATATATATATATATATAATTTTAGGGTTCTGTGTAATAACAGATCCAGAATGCATAAAAGTGAGACAGAGGTCATTTGCATATCCTACCCAGAGTTCCTTGCTGCATATGGGGAATGTGTCACAGGAACTCTGGGATGCAATTCTTTGAATTGCAATGATGTGCAGGTGGCTTCTGCAATAATTTATATATATATATATATATATATATATATATATATATAAATTATTGCAGAAGCCACCTGCACATCATTGCAATTCAAAGAATTGCATCCCAGAGTTCCTGTGACACATTCCCCATATGCAGCAAGGAACTCTGGGTAGGATATGCAAATGACCTCTGTCTCACTTTTATGCATTCTGGATCTGTTATTACACAGAACCCTAAAATCAAAATATATATACACACACACACACACACACACACACACACACACACACACACACACACACACACACACACACACACACACACACACACACACACACACACACACACACACACACACACACACACACACACACACACACACTTTTATTAGAATACGGTAGAGATGTGCATTACTTTCGGAAAAATTCGGAACGAAATTCATTAATTCGTATTTCGAAGTACTCTCGAAATAACGAATCGATATTCGAACCGAAACAAAATGGTATCTAACGAATTAAATTAGTTTTTTACTGAGTCATCATAATTTGCTAAAAAAAAATTGTGTTCCGTAATTCTAATCGATATTGAATTATCAATTTTGATATATCGAATTGATCTTAAATTAAAATACATACAAGTAATACAGACAGCAAACAACTAAAACCTAGAATGTTTGTGTTGTATTATTTTAAGCAGACTGTGTTTTTCAAATTGTTGTGACTTCGATGACGACCAGAGCACATTTTATGACCAATTCATGCAAAACTCCACGTAAGCCCAAAGGGTTCACATACTTTTTCTTGCAACTGTATATCCATTTTATTGGATCAATGTTTCAGTTTGTTACCCACAAACTTTTAACCGGATACAATCACATAAAACAAATCACCATTTTATAGACAAATCTTTACTCCCCATTTTCACGCTCCCCTACACCTCATACAGCCAACCTCCAAAATGCTATTGAGTCCTCATGACGACAACAAACCCATTATTTACACGCTTTATTTAGATATTTGTATTATTAGCATAATCACACCTGGGCAGCAAAATAGATAAAATTCCTAGAAATGGTCTTGAGAGGGGATTAACAAGAGCCGATATATATTTTTTCAATTGCAATTCAGCGGGTTTAGTCTACCTTCTAGTATGTGCCTGTGGTGCAAAATATGTGGGAAAGACGTTTTGTCCTAAGAACAGAATTGGGTAACACATTCGCTCTGTGCATAGACACATTAGAACTTGCCAAAAAGGGGACACCAGTCGTGTCAAATCTTTCGGCATAGAACTGGTGAAACCACATCAAAGGAAAGGAGACTATGATCTGAGGTTAAAATGTCGAGAATGTTACTGGATTTATACATTACACACTCTCAGCCCAGAGACAATAAAAATAAATTATTTTTTTTCTAACCCTGCAATATTGTTCACTTTTCAATTCTAAACTGAACAATGATGCTGCACTAACGCACCAGCTATTTTCTCATGTCTCCAACATGTGTGGAGGCGGTGGCACAATCCGTTACGCATTGTTCCATCAAAAACCCTAAACCACCACACTGCAGCGAGGAGCATTGGGGGAACTTTGGAACCATGTGTCTTTAATCTTTACACCACACAAGGTCAAGTGAGGCTTCATTGGACAGGTCAGAGTCTGGCCTTTGCATTGATGCCAAACCTGACCATATAAAACTTAAAAGAACTTTTTTTTTTTTTAATATAGTTTTAGTTCCAAAGCGATTGGCATTGTCAATTTGTCACGTATAAAATGAGCAATACTACTGCTATTACTCACCTTCTCATTTCCCACGCTTGGAGCAAATTCATGGTTTTATACATAGTCATATTATTCGTAAAACCCCATCCTCCAAAACACGAGCGCAAATTTTCTCTTTTATCAGTTTTGGTTAAAGTGGTGTATTTTCTCAGAAAAATGCAGTAACTGGTTCCCATTTAATTATTTATGTTAACCACTTGGCTGCTAAGGACCGCGCTCAGCGCGTCCAGCCAAGTGGTTCTCCTGTGCTATGGACGCGCTGGGCCGATTGCTGTGCCCCCCGGTGCGGGCCGACATCTTGGATGTCGGCCATGCTTTCAGGATCTCCCCCTGATGACTTGCGTCATCGCGCTATGCACGTCAGTTCTGGAGTTAACCCCTAGCTGCCACCAATGGTGGAGATAGGGGGTTCCAATGAACCCCCCCATCTCCCGATTCGTGGCAGCTAGGGGTTAATGCTTGGTCTCGTTGGATCGGCCAGAGCATGGCCGATACCAAACATGACGATGTTAAAAGTTAAAAAAAAAATATTTTTTTTTGTTTTGTTAATGCAGCAATATTGTTCCCATTTCAATTATAATGTGAACAATGATGCTGCACTAATGATTTTTGTATGCGGTGTGTTTGCTAAAAATCGTGTAAATTTTTCCCCCAAAAAATGTAACAAGTCCCCCATTTCTAATTTTGAACAAGCACAACTCATAGAAAATATAACTGCAAACGCACGCATGTTAAAATGTTAAAAAAACCACGTTACACGTTGTAAATTATTGAAAATTCTAATTTTATTGCATTTTTTGTTATATTATACAGACAGGACATAACGTATACATATAATAATGATATATTCTGAATCTGCCGAGTCTGTTGGAAAGAACGATATATAATATGTCTGGGTCATATAATAAAATAAGGCTTCAAAACGCGTTTAAACATGACGAGCAAAACTGGTAAAAATGACCTCAGCACAGAGGTGTGAATTACCTCAGCAGCGAAAGGGTTAAATAAGAATGTCCTATAGAATATGTAACCACAAAGTTTGGATGTTGAAATGTTAAAAAATATTTTACATGCTGTCAACGATTGAAATCTGAATGGAAATTTCCTCACACAGTATCTGCCTTGTTAGATATACCCGTAACTGCACTATTACCGGTAAATAACCTGAAATATGTTTTCATTTCACCAAAATCTTCAGCTCCAGGCCCATAGAGATCTTAATCCGGCCCTGTATAAAACCCATCCACCACTTCAGAGTTAGAAAAGTTAACTTTCCTGTGAGATTGGTGACATGTACCAGGAGCCTTTCGGTGCATTTAGCCAGTTAAATGGAAATTGGGATTCCCTGAGACCTATAAGTATATAATATAAAAATAAAAAATATTCTCCATCCTGCCACTTGAGTTACAGAATCTGTTTGCAATATCTAAAGTATTATCAATAAAGAAAATCCTATAACTAGGGATGCACCGATACTGTTTTTTTTTTGAGTCATGTGACTGCTTTCCAATAAGTAATTTTGGATTTTGCTGAAAGCCTGTCCAATTTAATATTGAAATGGCCAGACACCTCATTAATACACTGCACAGGTTTGCACACACCCTGACCACACAGACACCACCTGGTGTGGATATATGCATATCCACACCAGACCCCAGACTCCTGTATACCCTCAGACACATGTATACTAGAGGTATCTGGGCATTTGCACGAGTACCAAGAACTTGTGCAAATTCCAGTATCGGCGCATCCCTAAACAGCAGAACAGCTGTGCCAATTGGCTTTTTCTTGCCAAAACAGCATGCTGCTATCGATGTTTGTGCGTAGATCTTATTGTTTTGAATATTTCCCTTTCTGGAATAATTCTGCTATTGGCGAGTGTCTCAATAAATGCATGCAATTTAATTGTAAAAATTCTTACATTCACCAGTCTTCAACTTCTAGACCATTGTTTCCAAAACCTGTCCTTGAGACACGCCAGGTTTGCCAGATATGTGAAGCACAGCACAGGTGATATGATTTGCTGCTCAGTGATTGCAGGATTCAGACTGCATTTCCCCAAGGTGATCTGTAAAATCCAGCCTCTTAGATGGTCCTGAGGACAGGTTTAGGAAACGCTACTCTAGACCTTATGAAAGCTTGAAGTACAAAATATTGAATCCTTGTTAGAACAAAACAATTGCTGGTTCTTACTGGCTGTCCAGATATGCTAATGGTTTGTGACTCCTGTTGATCACATACATTTTTCTCTCCCAAGGCTGATATATTCATTAGGGTCATACAACAGGAAGAATATGAAGAGGTGGAAGAAAAGTCAGTCGTGGCTATGGGAATTCTGCAGACAATTGAAATTATCTTTACTGTTTTAAACCATTCCAAGGAGGTGTGTCCATCTTCTTATCTCTTTGAAGTGTGGCTTATTCACAGATAATTACTAGGCTAAAGTAGGTTACTCCTACTAGTAGTTTAAATATTGACTCGAGTCTCCATTTCTGGCCGCTATGATGGGGTCTCCCAGACGTTTATTAAAAAAAAAAAGTATCGTCTTACGTTTTACAACTCTGTTTACTATTTTTTTAAATATTTTTGTTATTGTATTTTTGTATTTATTGTGTTTTTATTATTGTTCATTCACAGATCATTAATTTGTGTGTATGTTTGTTTAATATCTTTGTCATTTTACTTCAAGTAGCAAAATCTGTGCAGTTAAATTGGTTTAATTCTAGATTATTTTGCTCCAGGTTATGCTGCAGGTAGAGTATCTCTTATATAAAAATAAAATTCTTTTGTTGATTGTCTTTTAGCCCTAACCTGACACCACAAGTGGAAAATTCCATTTCTGACCTCGCGATAATTTTTTAAAAAAAAATATTGTATAAAATGACCTTCAGGCTATGTAATGTGTATATGGGACATGGATTATTAGCTGTTTAGACTCGGGTCCTGTCCCCAATATATATCATTATTTTATGAAAATATGCCGAAATGCAAAACCTTTCCGGTCTTCTAAGCATTCATAAAAGGGAGATTTCTCTTGTATTGTACAGTTGTTGTATTTATAGAAGAGACAGTGATTTATCTTATATTTTTTCTTTCAGGTTAAGCAACAGTTAGAAGCTATGTGTATACAGATCATTGGACTTGTATTTCAGAAACATATTTTAGGTATTATCCAAATGTTTTATTCAATTTTGTGTGTTCAGAATATTATCTATGATCAGTCAGAATGTTGTAGATGTGTTAAATGCTAGATATAATGGTAAGGTAATGGAAATCTGTTTTGCTTCTCTTGGCTGCCAGTTTGGTACAATTTTATATTTGGATGCCTGTCTATTTGTGCTTAATGTACTCCTGACAGTACCTTATTCATGTTTTAATTTAGTAGACTTTGAGATAAAGTATTGGGCCGCTTAGTACCATATTAGTAGCAATTACAATTTTTTTTTATTTTTTTTTTATAGCCTCTTGTAAAGATTAGAAGGACAATCTAACTTTAAAACGGGAGGGTGGCAGAGGAGTTAAACATTAATCCCCGTCTGCTCCCTCTCCCGTTATAACATGTTAGTGAAGTATAAATTTGCCTCAATCCCATGCCAGCCTCTTTCTGCTTTGGTCCGAACGTGACTTGCAGTAGCACGTCATGTGATCATGGGAAGGCTGTATGCTTGCGCAAGCATTCATCCAATCCAACGGTTGACAGTGCAGATGCTTTGAGAGCCATTGATTTAAGGCAGGAATGAAAGTGTTTGTTCCTGACTTTTTTCAGGAAGCCAGATTAGCGAGCGCTGATCTCCGCTCAATGGGAGGAGGCAATCCCCTTGCTCAGAAGGCTTAATCAGGCCTCCTGATAAGGGGGAGAACCTTTTGGTCACTTAAACAATCATTTTTATTACATATAGTAGTTTTTAAGCAGCATAAATGTGGATACTACTGCAGGTTTTTAATGCAGAGAAGTAGTAATCCTCGTACAGGTAGATTAATGCATTTTCTGCAAGTATAATCCAAAGAAATTTCTAGACCAGGTGTCAAACGTATACCCGAGCTGTGCCATTTATGTACTTTTAGTAGGGACAAATCCGTTACTGGAAGACGTTTTGTCCTATTACAATGCAAATAAATTAAAGAACATGTATTTTATGACTTTTTTTGTGTTTTGACTTGTTTATGATGAGCTCTTTTATGAATTCACTTTTTGTAACTGCAGAGTTCTATGAAGAGACCCTGTCGTTGGCGTACTGTTTGACCAATCGCACCATCTCACAGCAAATGTGGCAGCTGCTGGGCCTTTTATATGAAGTCTTTCAGAGGGATTGCCATGCATATTTTACAGGTTTGGTCTCCTCTCTTCTTGATTGGTTGTACTGTAATAAAGCACTCCCTTCAAGCTAACCCTATTGATCAAGATTTACCAGGTTCTGTTTCTATGTTACCCCAGTAATGTCTTTGTTTGCTTTTTTGTTGTTTTTGTATAAATGGCATTTTGGCATAATCCTGCATTTCAGTTTCCAATTTACCTCTTAATGTTACAGTACCAGAACTGAATGAAGCCTGCATGTAATGACTCCATGCTTAAACAACCAGAGTACCATGCAAATTCTAAGCATAAAATGGACTAGTGCAGGGTGTAGCAAATTCAGGGAGCAAGTAGACCTTGTCTAGAATTTTACATCTGGCACATAACCTTTTTTTTTGCGGCAAATGGGTTTGACCAAAAATTACTAAATTTGCATTCTGTGGAGTGGAAATTCTTTATCTCGGTCATGTATGTCCACGTTTTCTGCCTTCAAGCCTCCAAAATTAGAATGATAAATTTCCCTGTTACTTTATTACAATTACTATTTTTAAATGCCTTTCTGACGTTTCATGTACGGTATCCTTTGAGAAGTTCTGCCCCTTCTTTTCGTTATATGAAATACAACTATTTTGGCTTGATTTTATTTTATGTTTCTTTCACTATTTTACTAATGTCAGGTCAATCTGGTGCATAGATCGGGGTAACCAGAAATCACCATGGTCCACTATATTACACTGAAATAACATCTACGTAACAGTGCATTAGCAATGTCGATCTTGGTATTGAAAGGCCCACTACCACCAAAAACTAAATGTACTTATCGTGTTTATTTTATGTTGCTGATAATATCTTACATGTGCTTTGTTTTTTCTTGTATGTTTAGGAAGATATTCTTTCTCTATATATGTCACTGGGTGCATCCATTTTGTGATCTTTTGTGTTGTAAACTGCTCCCACTGTGCCTTTGGCTATACAATGGAGTGAATGGGTCAGTCAACGACTCCCATCATTGTATTGCGTAAAATGTATTCAAAAGACACCACTAGGTGGTAGATTAGACTTTTTTTTTTAAACTCCGTCATATCTCATTCAGCTGGCATTTCTTATCTCAGGTAGCAAAGGCAGGAGAATAGACCTCCTGCAGCCATTTTTAAACATTCCTTTCACCACCTAATTAACTGTTAAACACTGTAGAGGATAAACCGCAGCAGTAAAGAATAACTATTCACAGATTTTGGGAAAGGTTGCATCAGGAGGAAAAATCCACAAAATTAAAACCGGAGATAAAAAAACTACCTTTTATTTTACCTTTTTACATGCAATTCATGCAAAGAAAAACCTGCAGCATGCTTTTATAATCTAGTTACAATTTTTGGAAGTGGTAGTGTCCCTTTTAAAGTGTGACTCGTTTTCTTTTCTGAAGCACAAGCATACTTGCACGAAAGACACACAACAAAAAAAAAGACAACTTCTGGAGGTCAGCTTCCAGCTTCAAAATCCACGGTGGTGCATTGGGACATAGGTGGAGGGGCCAGCGTGTAGTAAATGGGACCTGGACACATGAGTATGTAGCCACCTAAACTTGTAGACCGCTATTCCGTAGATGACGGTGAAATAGACGATCAGTAGGAAAATGTGCCTGCAGATAATCCTTGTCTCAATTTTACCATCCGTATTCTGGAGAAAGCGCTTTATTAGCACCAAGCCCTGGAAAAATTGCAAGGCTGCCAATTAACAGCAGCTTCGCAGCACGCCACTGAGAGTATTGGCTTTTGAAGTGTTCAGGACTCTATGGAGTCTTGCGTGTCCCGGCCGTGATCGCGCCGTGCTGCGGATGAATCACGGAGAGAGTCTAGGAACGATTTGCTCCCAGTCTCACTCTGATCGCTCCTTCCTCTTCACCACGGGATGAAAGGGGAGTATGGAATTTAATGGGGGGGGGGGGTTCAGAGCGTGTGAACTCCAGCTGTGAGAATACGTTAGTCTGCGCTTCCACGCATAGGTGTAAATTAACGTCTCCTATAGGAGACCTTAATGTACAGTAAATTCATTCGAGCTGCAAGCGCAGTTTGTGGCAGAAATAGCGATTTCTGTAGATTTTTAAAATGACTACAGGAGACGTTGTGTGTATCGTTTCCTGTAGTTTTCGACAACTATGGCATATGGCCCATAATATGTAGCTATTATCTGTAAAACAGCATTATTTTGGTCTTCCTTGGTAAGGCCTAGGCAGACTAACAAGAATCTTTCTTTCTGATGCCTTAATTATGTAATCCTATTTAAAATCTGAAAAGACAGAGTACCAAAGGTACAAGGGGGAACTGGAGCAAAAGCCAAAAAATAAAAAGATAGAAAATATATACGTATTGAAAAAATTAAAAACCTTTATTGTAACCAAAGAAACAACAGTGCAAAACACAAAGCATAAAAAATGGACAATGAACAAATGGGACAATACCCTATAAAGGGATGGGATCCCAAAGAATGTGCTAAGCCTGTATAAGAGCAAAAATAAATGGGGTGTAACAACACCACAAGAGCACAAAAAAGAGAGCGACCAGGAGGGATAAAGTAAAGAGGGGTAGAAATATCTACCTAATACCTCGGCAATTCATGTCATCACTGCAGGTTTTTTATGCTTTGTGTTTTGCATTGGGGTTTCTTTGGTTACAATAAAGGTTTTTTCATTTTTCTTTTCAAAGCGAATATATTTTCTATCTTATTTTTTGTTTTTTGCTCCAGTTCCCCCTTGTACCTTTTGGTACTCTGTCTTTTCTTATTCTTGAGCCTGGGTTATGCCCCATTTTTGTGAACTGGTGCATGCCTCTCGCGTTTCTTTTTTTTTTGCTAGTTCTATTTAAAATCTGCAAATAAAACAATAAAAATGTGAAATAAAATGGTTTATGAAAGCTTTCATCCCTTCTCAGACTTGTTTGGTTTCAGTTACGAAATGCCAACATACCGCAGCTCCTTTTATTTATAGGGTTTTCTAAAAAGCTATACACTCATTATCTTATCTTTATACAATATACTACTTGCCACCAATGAGAACTAGATTTGGACCTCTGTTCTCATCTGATTTATGTCACTGTGTAATATTTTTTTAGGTTTCATCTGTATGCTCCATTTTAACCCGTTAGTGACTGGACGATTTTACACAAATCCGTCCTTTAGTGACCGCTGCTGTTTTTAGGTTTCTGCGCTGTTTGTATTTAGGTCAACTTTTCCTCTTACTCGTTTATGCAACCCACACGTATTATACACTGTTTTTCCCGCCATAAAATGGACTTTCTAAAAATACCATTATTTCCATCATATCCTATAATTTACTATAAAAGAAAATATGATGAAAAAATGGTAAAAACACACTTTTTCGTAATTTAATCCCCAAAATCTACAACCACCAAAAAAGACCCTGGCTAAATAGTTTCCGAATTTTGTCCCGAGAATAGAAATACCCAATTTTTACATGTTTTTGCCGAGCCAGTTCACCCATGTGCGCTGAGCTCATTCTGACTGTTTTATGCTCATTATTTTTTTAGATGACAGCTAGGTCCTATTTAACTAAACCCCCCCCCTCCTCCCCAAGACAAAAAAAAAAAAAAACCTTTTTTTAAATTTATTTTTATTTATTTATTTTTGTTTAGCTTATTTTTACACCGAACCTAGTCATATTTGATATCATTGGAAAGGCCATGACCCTCTATCCACCACAGATAGGGGGATCCTTTGGATCCCGTTATCTCCTGATCTCCCCTTGGCAGCTAGGGGGTTAACTGGCCAACTGACATCCTCACACATATGGTGGGCGGCGACCTGGAGGCTTGGCTGACATCCACGATGTCAGCCCTCTCCAGGTTTGAATCGCTATTTTGCGCAAATTTGTGCTGAATTGCGATCCGGCAGCGAAATGGTTAATGCTCTCCCCTTTCCAGCGGTGCAACTTTGCAGCACTCTATCTTCAATGGTTGGGGAGATAGAGGGCTCTGAAGGAGCCCCCCCTCCCCTCCATTGATTTCAATGGGTGCGCCTGCTGATGACGTCACCACGCAGCGTGGTGACGTCATTGAGCTCGCTGGCCCATCTAGATCATGGGGGCAGGCTTCCTCCATGCCAGATCTGCGAGGGAACCATCGAGGGAGGTAAGTATCGGGCGGGAGGAAGATTAAGAGCTGCTGACTTACTATGTACATCCGCGGGTCTACGAGAGACCCGTGGGCAGGACATACATAGTACGTCAGTGGTCCCTAAGGAGTTAAACTGTGCTAAGTCTCGTTTTCAGCCTTGATCATGGGAGATGTTAATTTTGGTGATGAAAGGGTAAATTGAACAAAGCATATATTGGTGGAAATGGATTTTCTGGATACTTCCCAACATCTTCACGTTGCTTCGCATACAGTACAATTTGGGTATTCTGACCTCAAAACTGGGTACACTTTAGGCTCTCTGGAGGCTAGCCTTTGCTGGTCGCAATATTTGAAGGTTTCTGGGGAAAGGGAGGTTCTAAAATAATTTTGGGAAGCTACTGGTCCTGCACATAAAATGGCAATAAGTGGCTAGAAATTTTGGCTTTTGCCTTGCATTTTGTTTAGTAATCCATTTAGTTAGGGAAACAAAAAGCAAAACATGTAGCTAGAAATTAAAGCTACAGTTAGGTCTATATATATTTGGATACAGGCACAATTTTCATACATTTTGGCTCTGTATCTAACCCGAATAACATTAAAACGAAACAATCCAAATGAATTTGAAGTGCAGACTTTCAGCTTTAATTCAAGGGGTTGAATATAAATATCAAGTACAAATTTTAGGAACTGAAACCATTCTTATACACAGTCCCCCCATTTTCAGAATGTAATTGGACAAATGAATATAATCATAAATAAAATGTTTTCAATATTTTGTTGAATCCTTTAGTGGCAGTGACTGCTCGAAGTCTAGAACCCATGGACATTACCAAAGACTTGCAGGGTTATTCAAAGAGATCCGAATGGCTGCTGAAAGCCATTCGGCTATCCAGAGAGCAGGCAATTCACCAAATCCTGGCGACTTGTCTGCACATACTGTGCCTGTTCGGTGCCTGTTTGAGGGCAATGAACCAACATAGTGAAGCAATGCTACGGCTATTCAGAGGGCAAAACCCAGCAGTGAAAAGTTGCCGAATTGCCCTGCCATTCGGTGGCGTCATGCAGCAGATTTATTCAGGCGAATCCCATAGGCTTCAATGTTAAAAATATTTCCATTTTAATTCAATATCTGAGGCTGGTGTCAGACGAGCGTGATTTCTACGGACTGTACGTCCGTGCACACGGACGTACGTCAGTACGGAAGACACAGTAGTGGCCAGACAGTCCGTTTTTTTCACTGACATATATTTTGACGGATGTAGGAGGGAAAAATAAATTAAAAAGCAAAACCATTTTGTCCGTGAAAAATGCTGGACGTATAAATGCAGTCCGTCTGACCACGTTCCATCACTCACACACAAAGCTATGCGGACGTTGCGGACGCAGCGCACTTTGTGCGGCCGTTCTAGCGATTGTACTTTCTTGCCTGCCTTGCGTCCGTGGGCCGCGGCCGTTGTGCGTCCGCAGTTCAGTGCGGACGTACTTCGTGTGTCGGGCTCCGATGGGCTTCCTGTCATGCTATCACGGACGTACTTTTAGGCGCAATCACGGACGTGAACACTACGCTCGTCTGACAGCAGCCTAGTAAACCATTGATTATAATATTCTGCAGTAAAGTCTCTTTATTTATAGATGTTTTTGGGATATTTTAAGCATTTTTCGGGATTTGTTTGCCAATTTGTTTCATGTTTTGTGTGTGTGTGTGTGTATATATATATATTTTTTAACATTCTTTTTTCTGTAACAGTCCTTTTTATTATTCATTGGACCTCATATGTAAATTTCAGACAAACAGCATTTCACTTTTCAAACATTAAAGCAAACTGTTTTGTTTTTTTTCTCACTACATTTGTCTGCGGTGTCGGGTTTTTCCGGCCGCTGCGTGTGATCGGCTCCTGCTCGGGTTTTTCCAGTGTTTTCGGCGTGGTTAATCCAGATGTTTTTGCAGGTTTTCGGTGTGCCTTCTCCGGGTTTTGGTGGGTTTACGGTGACTTTTCCCTGCATTACGACTGCCCTGTGGTGCTTGCTGAATACACCGCAGGGTCGCCGAAATGGGATCGCCAAATCGTACCAAATTGAAGAGAACGAAAAGTCAACGAACGTGCGGTGACTTTTCGATTCTCTTTGAATAACCCTGTTGGTTTCCTCCTTTCTGGTGCTTTGCCAGGCTCGAACTGCAGCTGTCTTCAGTTCTTTGTTGGTCTTTCTGCCTTTAGTGTTGCCTTCAGCAAGTGAAATGCATGCTCAATTGGGTTGAGCTCAGTTGATTGATTTGGCCATTGCAGAATATTCAACTTCTTTTCCTTCAAAAACTCTCGGGTTGCTTTTGCAGTGTGTTTTGGATCATTGTCCATTTGTACTGTGACGTGCTATCCAATCAACTTTGCTGCATTTGGCTGAACCTGGGCTGACAGAAGCAGCCGGATGAATTCAGCAGTGTTTAGAGATATACGGTCACATCATCAATAAACACCAATGACCCAGTGCCACTGGAAGCCATGCATGCCCATGCCATCACACTGCCTCCACAATTTTTTACAGATGATGTTCTGTGCTTTGGATCAAGAGCTGTTCCAAGCTTTCTCCAAACTTTTTTTTTTTTTTTCCATCATTCTGGTACAGCTTAATCTTGGTTTCATCCGTCCAAAGGTTGCTTTTTCCAGAACTGGTTTGGCGCTTTTAGCTGGTTTTTTTTGCAAAATCTAATCTGGCTTTTTTGTTCTTTAAACTTGTGAATGGTTTGCACCTTGTAGTGAACCCTCTGTATTTGTTCTCGTGAAGTCTTCTCTTGATTGTAGACTTTGACAATGATATGCCCACCTCCTGGAGAGAGTCCTGCACTTGTCTGAATGTTGTGAATGGGTTTTTCTTTACCATAGAGAGAATCCTGCAATCATCCACCACTGTTGCCTTCCGTGGACTTTCCGGCCTTTTTATGTTGCTGAGCTCACCAATGCGTTCTTCTTTCCTCCGAACGTACCAAACTGTTGATTTGGCCACTCCTAATGTTGCTGCCTTCTCTCTGGTGGATTTTTGTTTTTGAAGCCTTGCGTGGACAGCTCCTTTGAATGCAGGATGTAGGTTCACCGCAATAGATTCTAAATGCAAATACTACACTTAGCATCAGCTCCAGACCTTTTACCTGCTTAATTAATGAAGAAATAACAAAGGACCTTTGTTATTTCTTTGACAGATGGCCATGAAACAGCCTTTGAGTCAATTGTCAAATTACTTTTGTTCCCTTGAAAAAGGGGGGTGGGGGCTACTCTTGAAATGTTATTCCTAAACCCTTCCTCCAATTTTGATGCACATATCCTCAAATTAAACCTGAGGGTGTGCACTTGCATGTTCTTTATATAACTATAGCTTTAATATGTTTTGGTAAATACCCGAAAAAAAATATAATCATGCCTGTGTCCAAATATATATGGACCTAACTGTAGGTAGATTGGTCTTTTTGTTTTAAAGGGAAACTGAAGGGTACAAATGTACTAAAATTGGGAAATGTTAGAAATGTCTCTGGTTTGCACCTACCAAAAACAGATTTATTTTTTTGTTCACTTAAATGGCCATTGAGGTGTGTGCGTGTCTCTCTTTCTTGGTCTTTTCCTTGTTCTCTTCCTCCAAGCTTAGGACCCACCTGAGAGATTTGCTTTGATGTGTCAGTGAGCTTATTACTTCAATGGCCAGTTAAGTAGAACAGAAATGTTTTTTGCTTGTGGGAGCATGGGATTTGGAGCATATATGATAACCTTTGTTGCAAACTAGTGACTGCCAGGTTTACTGTGCTGGTCAAGATCAATGGGCGTTGTGAAGTAACTTCGTGGTTTAGCTTTTGGGCTGATATATTTAGCAGAGATCCTGCTGATCTTCTTGATGTCATTGTTTAAAAAAACCCCAAAAAAACAATATGCATAATTTATAACCATTAATATTGCATCCTAAGTCCAAGCTCCTTTCTTAACTTTTTTTCAGATATGATGCCTCTTCTTCACAACTATGTAACTGTGGATACAGATAATTTATTGTCAAACCCCAAACACCTGGAAATTATTTACACCATGTGTAAGAAGGTAAGCTATTTCTTACAACTTATAGAAACATGCAAAGTCTCCTTTAATCTGTAATAAATGTGGAAAATAAGGGCTAAATAGAAGAAGCAGTCCCAAAGCATGATGCAACCACCACCATGCTTCGAAGACTGTACGCTGTGCCATGGATAATGCACTATACTGGCTTTGCCCCAAACATATCTTTTACAATTTGAGCCAAAACTTTCAACCTTTGCTTTTTCAGATAATAGCACATTTTCACATATGGCTTGGAGTGACTTAATCTTTTGGCATAATTTATACTTGGATGTTCCAAATTGCAAGAAGGGGTTTCCGTCTTGCCCCCCCCCCCACTTCATAGCCCATGTATGTGCAAAATATGCGGAAGGGTGTTGATATGCAAGGAGTGCCTGGTGCCAAGGCAGAAATTAGTGTTGCTGTCGGCCTCTTGGTCTACTCATTGTTGTTTTCGTCTTATCCTCTTAAGTTCAACAGTTGTCCTTACCTTTGCAATCTCTCTGTGGTTCCGCATTTTCTCCACTTACTGATGATGGTTTTGCTAGTGCTGTGTTTTGTCTTTTTTGATATTCTTTCATATCCCTCTTCTGCCTGGTACTTTTCGAACAATTTGCTCTTGCAATTCTTTAGGCAAATCTTTGGTGTCCCACTTACTGGGAGAGTCATGATCGGCAAACATTAAATCAAATTTTAGAGCAACAGCTGACTTTAAACTGGGTTTAAGCAGAATCGCTTTGCCTTGATGGCAGGTGTAGGCAAGATACCCACAGCCATATTTTAGAATGTAATTAACTGGAACACCTTAATGTGTAAAAGTAGACAATTCGGGTGTTGTATTATTTCTTTTTCTCTATTTAACAGGTTTCAAATTGTGTTTTTTTTTATTTTTAGAGCGTATTGAGTGTGGCGGGAAAAAAGACAAATTTAAGATTAATCTTCCAGAACCTGCAATTCTAGTTATTTATCAAACTTATTTTTTACATCCACTGTAGATGAAATGTGCACCTAGTCGGCAACCGGAAGTAATTCTGGAATATGTAATCAAGGGGATGCAATAAGCAGTCAAAGATGAAGCTGGCATGGTTAGCAGATTATGCTCCCTATATTTAATCCTCATTTTTCGTTTATATTAGGCCAACATAAGTGTGGTACAGGGGCTCCCTTCTCTTGGAACCTGGATAATTGGAAAGTGCAATTTGGGAGTAATGATTCATTCCTTCATGTCTCATTTGACAGATACTTACAGGTGTTACTGGAGAAGATTCAGAATGTCATGCTGCCAAACTCTTGGAAGTCATAGTACTACAGTGCAAAGGCCGAGGAATTGATCAGGTAACTTCTCATGTTCCAGTCCACATGTATCATTTTCTGCATGTTTCCTATGTTTTAGTTGGGTGCCGGACAAAATCCCTATAGGGAGTTTCCCTAATGCCAACATCCCGACAGCCAATTTCCAGACAGGACAACTGCCGGACATCCCAACTTCCAGAAATTCAAATCTCAGTGGCTAACCCTAATACTAACACCCTAACCCTAGATTTAGGGGGGTTATGGCTAGGTTTAGGGGGGTTAGGGTTAGTGCTAGATTTAGCTGGGATTATGGTTAGGGCCAGGTTTAGGGGGGTTACGGTTAGGGCTAGGATTAGGGGGGTTACGGTTAGGGCTATGTTTAGTGGGGTATGGGTTAGGGCTAGGTTTGGGGGTTAGGGTTAGGGGCTTAGGTTTAGAGGGGTTAGGGTTAGGTTTAGGGGGGTTAGGGAGTAGGGTTCGGGTTAGCCGCTGGGATTCTGGATGTCTAAAAGTTGGCCGTCAGGGAGTTGTCTGTGTAGGGAAGTTGGCTGTCAAGGAGTTGTCTGTGTAGGGAAGTTGGCCGTCGGGATTTTGGCATTAGGGAACCTGGCTGTAGGGATTTCAACCCAAACCCGTTTTAGTTCTATTCGGGTATTGCAAAATATATTAAGAGCATCTATGCTTTCGATTCAGCAACATGAAGAAATGTCAGCACTGTGTAGACACGTGGGTTATGACCCATCAATAAAGTTCCCTTAAGGTTTCCTAGCTTTAGGATGCTAGGTATACAGTCGTACTTATGCGGGTGCAGATATGACTAACCCCCCCCCCCATGCCTTTTAATACAGTGGAACTTTTTTTAAAACAAGACTTTGACACACAACTGTTATAACTTGTCCATAAGTAGTAAACCATTCCATTCATACTGCATGTACATACATGTGTATTCAGCCATGGAAGTCCAGTTTACAATGTATTGATTTTATTATCTAGTGTATACATAGACATACATAAAACAGTGGAAATTAATTTAGGTAGATCTGATGGCTCTCCAAAATGTTGCATTGCAGGGTTTCATGTGCATCATTTCAAGGTTTGCACATGAACTTTACCTTAAAATCTAAAATGCTATCAGTGCTCTGATGGCATCCTTGCAATTAACACATGTCTAATGTTTCTTTCTTTCTTTCAGTGTATACCACTCATCATAGAAGCCGCATTGGAGAGATTAACCAGAGATGTTAAGACTTCTGATCTGCGCACTATGTGTCTGCAGGTGGTGATTGCTTGCCTGTATTATAACCCAGAGCTACTTATGCACACCTTGGAGCAACTCCGCTTCCCTTGCAGCCCGGAGCCCATCACTGCGCAGTTTATCAATCAGTGGGTTTACGATACGGACTGCTTCCTGGGGCAAGTAAAGCATATTCTTGTATTATTTTATTTCTTCAGTCTGTAAATTGATAGTATACAAGTGCTGGTCCATATTTCCTCTCAATTTTAACAAGGTGAGACATTATGTGCTCCTTCTCTCCTCTTCACTCTAGTTTTGCCACTGCCCTATTACCCACACACACACACACCTATGCTAATACACAGTAAATTTATATGGCACAATTGAGTAATATTCGCTGCACAGTGGTATATATATAGCAGGTGTTCAGCACAGGTTTATTTCCTGCCATTGTGTTCACCAATCTAACTTGTGTGCCTGCAAGTATGGGGTTTAGAAAATGTTATTTATTTTTCCTGCTTTTGTGTTCACAAATTCAGCAACCTGAGATGAAGCCAAGATTCAAAACGTTTTTTATTTAAGGGGTTATAAACTAACTGCAGTTGTTTAGCTTTGTGGTAAATCAAAGGACGACAGGTGGCCTTTCATTGATAAAACATTTCCAGCAGCTGTTTGGTGATCCAGAGAAGGAAATTCTTTGTTTATTTTGGTTGCAATAGCAGTGATTTTCAACCACTGTTTGCAGCAACACTAAACAACAGAAATTTGTGGACTGGATAGCCCTTTAAGTTTTGTACTGTGCAAAGTCATCATTATAATTTGTTTCATAAACTAGAATTTCTTTAAATTTTCAGTACAGTATTCTTTACTTTTTGTATGGCATCTGGTCACATTAGAGGTGCCTTGCTTGTGAGACTGTAATAGCAATGTTAGATTAAAATAGAAAACATTCAAATATTCAAGTTGATTGTAATAATTGCATGTTTACAGAAATAATTCAATAAAACTGGAAGGTTCCCATTAAAAAAAATCTTTTTATAAAAACCGCATCATCGCAGATATTAGAGAAGTACTGGAAACCTTACCCTGCAAGGCTAGTTCTGATCAGTGGACATGACATCAGCCTTAGGCCCCCTAGATGTTTTGGAACTCCATTTTCCCATGAGTCTCCGTCTAATGACTACTTGAACTTCATGGGAGATGTAGTTTTTAACATCTGGGGGGGCGCAAGGTTGCTCACTCCTGCTCTTGATCCTTCCAGGGATGCATGTTAAGGATTTCTGAGAATAAAATTCTACTAATGATGTTTACAGGTTGCACGATCGGAAGATGTGTATTCTCGGACTCAGCATACTAATGCAACTTCCAAACAGACACCCATCAGTCACTGCTGTAACTTCACTGATTGTGCCTTCAATTCTTCTGCTATTCCTTGGCCTAAAGAGGGTATATGCTATCCGGGACCGGCCCTTTAAACAATGCTGTTCACACTCGTCAAAAAGAAAGACTGAGGAAAGTGGTAATGACAATTTATGGATTTTTTTTTTTTTTATTTGCATAGATTTATTGCTTAAATCTAGAAATACTATTCAATAACAAAGGTTAATAAAACCATACAACGGAAAATAGTGGATGTAGACTTAAAATAATCCGTTTTTAATCCAGTCTTAAAGTTTGCCCACTATTTGTCCCCCAAAGTACGTCTCCCATAGTACTCGGTAAAAGAAATTTTCAAATGCAATGTGAGAAGTTTTAGTTTGGCAGTCTTTCCTTACCTACTTTTAAAGGGACACAAAGTCTTCGCAATGTCTTTTTGAGTGTTTATTACCCTGATCACTCTCTGCCCTCTCCTCCTGCAATGGAATGATTTGCTGATACAGCCGTCTGAGTCCAGGGCTTGGCTCCTCCCAGAAGATCTGATCAGTGAGAACTGATCCAAGATTCAATCATCGGGACCAGGAAGTGAGAACCAGCTTGGGTCCCACCTACTTCCCAATAATTTAATTGAACTGGCTGGTGATTTCCTCATCTTCCCCATGCAGTCACATGACCTGCTGCAGACTGGAAACTTTTTTCTTTAGACTTAACAACAATCAAGCTGTGCCACAAAAATCATTGCCTCTTTGTATTTAAATGTATATTTCTTTGTATAGTAGTCTAATTTTTTTTTTTTTTTGTTTTCGTTAGATGAGATTGCAACAGATGACGAGGACACAAACTGCTCTGGTCAATCAATGCAAGATGGTATAACCGAAGATGAACAAGAGGAGGATGATGATTGGGATGAAGACGATGTGCTGGGTGAAACCTCACTAGAAGGATTCACTACTACTTTGGATTGTGATGATGCTGTAGATGAATATCAGTTCTTTACAGAAGCTTTGCTCAGTAAGTTAGGAAAAGGGGGGTTTGTGAGGGTCCTGAGAACGAGCAGCAGCACTAGTGGCCTTCTCTACGGTGGGGGCCCGCTCGGGTCTCACAAGGTTATAGCTTGTTTGTGCCATTACAGGGATGAATGCTCCGTAAATTGCATGCATGAGTCCTCCTTATGCTTTCATGGTGCAGACAATTGACAGTTAAATTTTGCACAGTCACTTAAAACCACCAGTTTAACCCCCCCCCCCCAAAAAAAAATAAGCATTTCCTTACCTCTTGGCCTATAATGGAAAGGGTGGCATGATCTGCTGTGTCCTCTGGCTTCATGGGATGGTGCCATTGGAGCAAATATTTCAAAGGGTGTTTCTGTGGACCAAGCACCACGTTGCTTTTGCGCCCATTGAGTCCTAGGGACTCAAAGAACAGATACTGTTGGCCATGCCTGTTCATTTAGTGGCTCCATTCCAATTCGACTTGAGCCAATAATACAGAATCTTGCTCATAATAGAACCTGTAACGGGATGCCACTATTCGTCTCTCACTGATATTTCCCTTTCGGCGTTCTCGGTTGTCTGCAAGGTTGGATTGTTACAGCCTGATTCGGTTTACACAATTTCAAGTGTGTAATTGATCTCAATCCCCAGTTCAATGTTTTGTTAGGAAAGGGAGATCATTTCAGCCCATACTGTATAATGCAGCTTGTTTAAAGCTTTTTCAGATGCTACTCAAATGTAGAGAGTCGTTGCTATAAAGATTAATTTTGAAAGTCTATTTATGCTGTCTTACTGGTAGGGCTGCGCATCGTCACTTGTCTCTCGATTCGACCCTGATTATGTTGTCAACGATTCGATTCCGCGGTGCATCATGATTACTTCCCAATGTGCCCATAGTTTTAGACACACACACACAGACACACACACACACACTTAACTGTCAGTTTGCCAATTACAGGCGGAATATGGTGCAGTTTGCCGCAAAAACATGCGAATCCCATAGGCTTCAATGTAAAAATAAAGAATATTATCAGTTCTATTTATTAAACAATATATTCTTTTCATTTTCAGAAAACCGGCTTATTTTATTTGTTTTTCTTCAAAATTTTGATTCCCAATTTTTTTTTCTTAAGGCTTCCCCCCCCCCCCCCTGTAATAGACCTTTTAATTTACACACTTTCTAATGCATTTTTATTGGTTTAAACACAACATTAGAAAAATAGTAGAGTTCGGGGGGGGGGGTGGTGTTCCAGTTTTTTTTTTTTTTCATTCTGCAATTTTTCAGCAACTTCACGTTCGGCGTACTTCAGGGACCAAGCGGTGAATAGCGAATTTACTGCAGGGTAGACTAAATGGAATCGCTGAAACGTGCCAAATTGTACATGTGTTCAGTCTTATATGCTGTCCAATTCTGACCGTATCACATGTATTTTAGACTAGGGCTGCAACTAACGATTATTCTCATATTTTATTTTTTCGATTAATCGATTCATCGGATAAAAAAAGTATACTTAAAAAAAAAAAAAGAGGAACATTATGTAATTTTTGAAAAAAAATCAACTGCTTCCCCCCTTTTGTCATAAACAATTTGAGTAGTGTACATAACTTGCGTATGTACAAACGCAAATTACATACTTTTCACACACAAGGTGCACAACCACCTGGTCACAGCAATGGATTTATGCTATGTGGGGGGCTTAAGTCCATGTCTGCTTTCTCCCCAAACGAACGCTGCTACGAGAGCTCAGATAGACATGATGAGGTCAGTGTGTAAGTGGGGTAAGAAGGGGGCACCCCAGGCAGCCTGACCACTTTAATAAGCTAAAGTGGTCAGGGTGCATAGTGTCCCTTTAAAATAATTTCATGAACAAACTGAGCGGGAGGGGGTCTATAGGTGGAAGGGAGCGAGTTTGGACAATGGACTTGAGCCTAGTGTAAGAGGGAGTGGGTTTGGGAAAAAGACTGGACCTGAGTGTGGGACAAAGAGAGGGAATAGAAACTTCAGACCAAAGAGGGGGAGGCAGGGAGGGGGTGGGGTAGTGGCACAGGACTCCAGGTTAAAGTAAGGATAAAACACCAGCGGTACAGTGCCCGTACCCAGTGACAATATCCCAGGGATTGTGTTATAGCGCTGCTACAGTTGTAGACTGAATAAAACCAAACTGGCTATGTCTGACATAAACCTAAAACTAAATCATACCGAGTAAAGCAGCAGCACGTCTTCAGCAATCAACTCCAGAGTCTGAGGCTATAACATTTAACTCCGTCTGACAGTGTGTGCTGTACACAAATCGATTAATCAACACTGATTAATCGATAATGAAAATAGTCGTCAACTATTCTCATTATCAATTCGTTGTTTCAGCACTACTTTAGACAAATAAATAAAAAGTCTGTGTAGTTGGCACCACCTAGTGTTCAAAATAAATATTTTTAACACGTTCACCAAGAAGAATATAGATAGTTACAGTTAGGATCATTTATACAGCGCCAGCATATTCCATAGGACTTTACAATGGGGGATCACAAGCCTGAGACGTACATGATAAATGACGAAAGACAACCCTGCCTGTAGGAAGACTGTCCAGCAAATACAGCACTTTAACAAAGTGCTCAGCCTAAAATCCTGTGAGCTTACAATCTAATGGATGGGGATAAGTGAAACACATAGGAGCAGAGGGCAGCTGAAGCTGGTGGCCAGAAAGAATATAGTGGGGCTTGCATGGGAAGGACCAGAAGCTTTGGGTTTAGTGAGAGTATATAGAGAAGTGGAAAGGAGATCTGAAATTTGGGCCTGGGGGGGATGGGAGTTCAATTTGTGAGCTTGTGGTTCTGATTGTTGTATGGAAGAACAGTGCGATTTACCAAGAGTGACCTGGCTGAATCTGAGGTATTTACGACCTAGGAAGAGGGGAGGGAGAAACAGAGGGGATATTCTAGCAAAAGAGAGGGAAAAATAAAAGACAAACTAAGCAGCTGGAAATTAAAAAATGCAGACATAACATAGAATTGCAAGATTAGAACAGTCTGGAGTAAAGTGGTGGACGGCATGTTGAATCCTGGATACCTTGGTGCTTGTTTCTGTGCGATGAATGGAATAATGGAGTGCAATCTGTGAGCTCAGTACATATATCACAGTCAATGAATGCAGCAGCAGTTTTCCAGAAATGGTGGTATATCCCTCACAACTTCCACCGCAAAAATTAGTCTCTTCAAAGTCTATGTGTAATCGGCAGTTCTTTCCTTTTCTTTGTATCGGCATACCTCCAAGAGAGAAGTATATATTGCAAATATAGTAGGTTCTTATGTTGTGTTTACACATAAGATTAATTCCACTCAACTGATGGGGAGGCCTTTAATGACTGTCTCAATGTACTTTGCTTCTGGATCTGTAAGGTCCCCCCCCCCTCTTTAATCGACTCTAATGGTGGAATAATCCTCAAGAATAAATAAAACCTAGTGCAGATGGCTCTAAGAATTAAGGAGTTTAGATGGTAAATTTAAACTACTCACAAGCTCAGGTGTCTTTCTAAAACACACCTGTTATGGATCCTTGTACCCCACGCTCGGTATGTCCTTCCGGGTGCCCCTTTTTGCTGTACTAGGAGGTGAGAGTGTGGGTGATCGTAGCTCCGCAGACTAGACGACACATTGTACTGTGACTGGAGGTTGTAGCAGTTCCTTGCAGCCTGCAAACCAAACTCTGAATGCCTTTATTTTGGCTCAACAGACACAAACCAAAAGTAAAAAACGCCTCCAAGTTTCCACGCTGACAATCCTCTCCCTCCCCCACACAGGCCCTGGTCTACAGACAAAGACTAATCAAGCTGATAAGAGATATCTGGTTAGGCGTCCTGGGGGGTTGGGTAGCAGCAGAGCAAATGGCTGGATTGTAAACTCTCAAGCAGGGTCCTCTCTCCTACTGTTCTGTGTGTCCAACTTGCAGGCACATTGCTATTATGTCTTACCCATTGTACAGCGCCACAAAACTTGTTAGCGCTTTATAAAAACTTGTAACTGTTACATACAGATACACACAGGGAAAACAGCACAGTATAACACTCTACCCTAAATACAGGGGCAACGAAATATAAGAAAATTAAATGCAAATAAACCGTGTCGGCCGTTCCTTCACAACAGCTATTCTTGGGCTGACAGTGAAGTTCAGGAGTACCTGATCTCCTATTATCCTCACCTTCCTCTGCAATATATGCCAGGGACAAACGGCAGTTACAAATCCTATATATATAATTTGAGTAAAAACAAGTATAAACATACCATAACATGTTACGCTCTTAAGCTTCCTCAATTGGTATGTTCGCAGCTGTGCTATTAAAACTTTAAATACGGTGTCCCCAGCATCTTTGTTTATTCAATTTACCGGTTCCATCTTCATGTGTTTCGGATTAAAGATGGTGGCACGTTCCAAGCACGTGCATGCGTACTTCCTTTCAATCTCCCATCACCAGTGCTTTTTTTTCTTGAAAAATAAGTGGGGGTACTCTCACGTCTGGGGAAAAACTGATTATTATGACTATTTTCATGTCCTAATAAACAGTAGTTGTAGCTCACTTAAAGGAAAACCCTATAAAAGGGAACCATATTTTTTTAAATGAACTACAACTATTGTTGTAATCCTATGGGGGTTATCCACTAAGTGCCTCTGTTGCAAGAAAAGTCTGTATTGCAGTGCAGTTAGCTGTTTGTTTTTTTGTTTGTTTTGCAACGCTGGCACTGAGTGGATAATCACTTAGTATTTGTGAGCACCACAGCAATGAGCACTGACTGGGTGGAGTAGAGGTAATGTCACTGCTCTGCATGGAGAGAGCCTGTGGAGTCATGTGTTCGATCCCAGCGAGCAACCTCTCCAGTAAATGTCCTTGGCAAGACATCTTTCTTTGTTCTGAGGCCTGCCTGTCACTGAGTCCCTGCAGAGCAATGCAGCCAGGACTCAAATTTCCACCTTCTCACCTTCCAGGGTGCACCACACACTGTCTGGGATGGCTGGGGGTAAGGCGCTGGGTAGACCTCTTTTGGCATGCCCTCCTCTTGACAGGCACCAACAAGGAGGAAGGGACCAGGAGGAGACCGAGCGCAGGCTTCCGTATCCAGCACCGCGGGGGAGTCTGCTCTCTGACCTGGCAGATACAATGCAGCTCGCTGGGCACCAGCTGCATCTTAGAGGAGGAGCAGCAGGGACACAGTGTCAGGCAGATAGTTTAAAAATTCGCATCCCTATCAAGGCAAGTGACCAGGGATTCAAATTTCTTTTTTTCTTTTTTTTGCTCCCCCCTCCTGGTCTTGCGCTCATAGGCGGCCACCTGTACCGCCTTACAGTGCCAGCTCCTCTGATCGCTTACCTGACAATCCGCAGTATTCAAAACACAAGCAGTCCACTAATTAGGGATACAGAAAGGGAGGGAGCGGGAAGAATTCCATCCATTTCATAAAATGTTTACAATATAATATTCCAGCAGTACAACAATGAGTACAAATAAGTTTACAGTGACATTAACCACTTGAATGCTAAGGACGCGCTCAGCGCGTCCTCAGCATTCCCGCTGGTATGCGGAGGATGCGCTGAGCGCGTCCTCCCATCGGGGTCAGCGTTCGGCCGGGTTCCGGCCGATCGCTGGCCCCTCCGGTGCGGGCTGACATCCTGGATGTCAGCCGCGCATCCGGACCAGCAGCCGCCATTATTAGGTGTCATCGCGGGGGCGCGATGACACCTAATTCAGGCGCCCCCCCCGCATGTGCGGAGGAGGCGCCTGAAAGGGAGGGGGGGGAGGTCCTTCGGACCTCTCTCCCGATCGGCGGCGCACAGGGGCTTAACCCAGGCATCATTTGGAAGGGCACAGCCTGCCCTTCCAAATGATGCCTGGCATTAACCCCTGGGGAGCTGGATCGCGAATCGGCGCTGAAAAGCGCCGGTTCGCGATCCTTTCCGGAGCTGGCCGACATCTTGGATGTCGGCCAAGCTTCCGGGAACTCCCCCAGAGGACTGACGTCATCGTGCGTAGCACGATGACGCCAGTCCTACAGTTAACCCCTAACTGCCACCAAGTGTGGAGATAGGGAGTTCATTGGAACTCCCTATCTCCCGATCCGTGGCAGTTAGGGGTTAAATTTTGATATGGTTGGATCGGCCAGAGCATGGCCGTTCCAACGATACCAAACATGAAAGTTAAAAATTTTGTAAAAAAAAAAATAAATAAACACTTTTTTTTATTTTTTTTGGTTTGTTAGTGTAGCAATATTGTTCCCATTTCAATTATAATGTGAACAATGATGCTGCACTAACGATTTTTGTATGCGGTGCGTTTGTTAAAAATAGTGTAATTTTCCCCAAAAAAAAATGTAACGAGACCCCATCTCTAATTTTTTTAACAAGCGCACCCCATACAAAATATAACCGCAATTGCTCGCATGTTAAAATGTGGAAAAAAACACTTTACACATTGTAAATTATTGAAAATACATATTTTATTGCATTTTTTGTTATAATATACAGACATGACATAACGTATACATATAATAATGACATATTATGAATCTACCGAGTCTGACGGAAAGAACGATATATAATATGTCGGTGTCATATACTAAAATAAGCCTTAAAAACACGTTTAAACATGATGCGCAAAACAGGTAAAAAATGACCTCAGCACAGGGGCGGGAAAAGCCTCAGCAGCGAAAGGGTTAAACATTGCAGTTAGTTCCAGAAGTACACACATAAACCGAAAAGGTCAAATCAAACCCGTAGAGCTTGGCCATTAGCATTACCTACAGTATTATCTTCCCATATGTTCCAGAAATATTTCAACTTCGTGGTAAACACAGATGGTTGTCTTAACCCCCCTGACGGTTTTCCGGAGTGTGTCTCAGGGTTAAATTTCACCGTTGAAAACGGTAACCCCGAGCCACACTCGGGCTGCATACATCACCTCTCCCTGCGCTCCCTCGCTGATCCCTGCTGTCTCCGGCGATCGCGGAGTTTTACTTCCTGGATTCCTTCTTGCGAGGAGGGAACCAGGAAGTATGAGGTCGCGATCGCCGGGGACATCGAGTGAGCGCAGGGACAGGTGATGTATCTAGCGGCATTCCGTGTGTTGCTCGGGGTTTCTGCTTCCAGCATACAAATTTAACCCCGAGCCACACTTGGGATACCGCTAGGGGGGGGGCAAAAAATAAAAAATTTACCACTTTTAGACAGAAAATTAAAAAACGCCAGGGAGGTTAATGCCAACTCCTAATCCTTATTTTCATGTATCATTTGGATGACTTCATCACATGTAGGGGTTGTGATAGTTTTCCAATGTCTTATACTAATTGCAGCAGCAGCTATCATTCGATGTCCTATTATTATCCTTTTATAAAGTTTTGAACACAAAGTCTTGGTTCATTCCTCTTGGGTTATAAATGTTTGTGAATTCTAAATCCTTTTCTTCCCTGTTAATTTTTCTTATAAAATTACCACCTCTCCAGTCTTTCTTTTCTTTTTGGATAGCTAGAAATTGTGTTCCTCTCGGATTTTGTTGAGGTGCTTCTATGTAGTGTTGTGGTACTGTGTGATTATCCATCCCCTTCCTAATGTTATAGAGGTGCTCTCTAATTCTAGCATTGAGAGTTCTCGTTGTCCTCCCTACATACAATTTGCCACATGGACAAATGCTGAGCTAAATGGCGTCTTTCGAAAAGCAAGGCATTGTCTCTGATGCATCTTTTGGGACATCCTGTACTTCTGCATCCCAAACAATTGCCACAACCATAAAATACTTTTTCCAAACGGAAGAAATTCTTTTGGAACATTGTTTTATTCAAACGGCTCTTCACTAGTCGTTGTCTGTTTCCAGCTCCTCTAAATATGATTCAGGGGTTTTATCCTAATATTTGTTGTAGATCTAAATCTCCACTTAGAAATGGCCATGATTCTATGCTACCACGGACGTTAAACTGCGGTGACACGGACGTGATCACTGCGTTCATCTGACACGGGCCTTAGACTTGAAGTACTTGGGCCTAGCAACGTATTTGAGAGGTGCGGGCCTGATATTTCATATGGTCTTCCTGCGCTTTCCTTTGTTAAAGTCACCCTGTATCTATAATTTTAGATACAGGGTGTTTGTTTTCTGTGCCCTATTCCCTGTTGTTTGTGTTATATTAATATTATCAGTGCTTTTTTTTTTTTTCTGGAAAAATAGGTGGGAGTACTCACACCCCTGGAAAAGCTGTGATTATGGCTATTTTTGGTGTCCCAATACTCATTTATTATCCCTTTAAGGACAGAGGCAATTTTACAATTTCGGAACACTTCTAAAAGTAGAATTTCAGTTATTCGCCTATTCGGCCATAATTTACCTCTTTCATATTAAGTGCACCCAGGGGTGTACCTCACAATGCTGCCAAGATGCCCGCTGTCATTCGTACTTTGTGGAGTGCAGGCAGCAGATAATGTGGCGATTCTAGGAGCAATACCATCCTTTGGTATGCAGGGCAAGGGGACAAGGACACAGGCACAGAATTTTACGCACAGCGACCTGTTTAAAGATCAATACCTGCATTTACACACACTGCCATACGTATACATACATAACCATATCCCTACACCCCATGGGTATGTAGCAATAAAACTCACACCACCTGGGATGCAGCCGTCCCAGCGCCCCCCGCCAGTCACACAGGGAGGGAGTGTGTGCTGCCCTGCCTCAGCTTTCTCTCCCCCCCCCCCCATTCCCTGTGCCACTCAAATTGTAGAGTGAAAATAAAGCCAGTCTCAGTGTGGTTTTCAACCTGCAAGGATCTCCTCTGTTTCACTGTTTTTTGGCCTAGAAACAGTACTCCTGCGGGATACTGGCGTTGAGGGGGAGCAGTCTGCACGTAGTCACAGGGACACCCCTTGTTACATTCTATTGTATTTTCCTATCCATTGTCAATATCGGCCTTCTTGTTTTCTCAAGGGGAATTTCTTCATATCCTTTCTCCTGGGATTGTTCCAACTAGTCAGGTTCTTTGGTGCAGTTTCTTCTCATTCTAATTTGTCTTTTTGGGACTCCCTCCAGCCATAGTCAAAGATGGCAACTTTCTTTTTCTATGTAGCCATTTACGTCAACAGGTTTAAAGAACGTCCTGGTTTTATTTATTTTTTATCAATGTAAATATTTAGATCTAGAAAATTAAACACTTTCTTTACTTAATTCCCTTTCTAGTTGGACTCTCCAGTCATTACCATTCAGGAATTCAAGATATTTGACCAGCCCAGTCTCTTCTCCTCTCCAAAAAATGTCTTCAATATATCTCTTACAGATGACCAAATTAGGCACCCAGTTATGCCCAGCCTTGACCCATATTCCTTCCCATTGGGGCATAAAGATCTTGTGTGTTTGTGTGTATACACACCTTATGAACCTACTATATACTTACATCTTGGAGGTACTCAGAAATGATGCAAATGAAAGAAGCTCCGATTCCACATAGACTTTGAAGAGTATGACATGTACCCAACACAAACCTGTTACTCAAAAAATATTATTTATTTTTTTACCCATTAGGGAGCTGAGTTTTCCCTGGTGTCCCCCTGCTGTTATTTTATTTGCCACAATTCAGCGGTTTTTGCCGATGTCCGATAACTGCTTTTGCAAATTACAGTGACCATTCGCTAAATAGGGAATTCACCATATTTTCTGCAAAATTGATTCCCCGAAATGTGACAAAAAGCAAAGGGTCTAAAGATGAATAGACCTTTTGGATTCTAACTTCCATAATAAATCCTAAAATGCAGTTAAGGCAGGGAAATGCAATAAAAATAATAAACCGTGTGGCATGTAGCCTACCCATTAACCCCTAAAATTCCATTAATCAAGGGAAATCCTGTAATGAATACACTGAGGTATGTAGTCTACCCATTGTGACGGATTGCCTGGCATCCAGACTGTGTGCCTCTGTCAGACTGTAGCCTTCTCCAAGCTGGAACCCAAAATCCAGGAACCTCAGCTCAAACCTCCCTAAGTTACCAGGCAAACCAGTAACGTATATGACAGGAACATAAACTCCCAAAATAATAAAGATTTGCCCCAAATCACTAGGCAAGACCCAGTGTTCAGTTTAACAGCAGCAGAACTCTTTTTACTCCCAGAGACATACAGATATCAGCAGTACAGGGGCATCCCCCTTCATGAATACAACACTGATTAGCTCAACAGATCCAATAACCGGACAAGTGAAGAGACATTCAAACAATGGACAGTTTACACAGTCACTAGGCATCCCTTATCTTATTCTGGCTGCTAGAGAAATCCACCCCCCCACCCAGTCTACATGATGGAAAACCTGTCCACAATAAGTGAGGCGTGCCCACCAGGATGTTAAGACACAGTTTAACATAAATCCTGGATTCCCTGGGCAATCCTTTTGGCAAACCACAGGTAGCACCCTGGCCCATAGTCAGTAGGAAGGAGGCTAGCCCCCAGGCTCCAACTGCCCCAGTGACGGCTGAGTCTGTTGTACCCATTAACCCCTAAAATGCCAGTAATCAAGGGAAAACATGAATTGAATACTGTGACGGACTGACTGTACCATGAGTACCTTCGTCCATGGGCTCTCTTCCATGTAACCGTCTCTACTGTTGCTGGAGAAGCTTTCCTAACAGCCCACCCAAACTTTAACCGCAGTTGAAAGAAGGATGCACTCAGTTGAAATTCAAAAAGCAGACTGACTAGTTTATTCATAGACACGCAGCTACCTAGGCAAGTAACAACCCCTTTCATGAATACAACCACACAGATAACATCACAGATCAAATAACTGCACATGGAATGGGACCTTCAAACAATGGACAATGGGACCTCCTGGGAGGAGAAGGGGGGGGAGTGAGAAAGCAGGTAAAACAAAGGAATATCTTTTATTGGAGAGAATTACACTATACAGTGAGATAGTAATACAGGGGTATGCGTTATATAGAGGGAATATACACTGTATACACAACAGGAGACTCTACAATAAATACACAAGTGAATAACACACAGACATCAGAAATCTTTAGTTAGCTGGCGGATGTTTAAAACCGTGAAAAGACAAATATTTTTTAAAGGTCCACCAATTCTCCAATAGTCTTTCACGGGCCATAGTCACTGGGCAGGAGGCTAGCCCACAGCCCCCTCCAGATGTCCCAGAGATGGTAGATTCTGTCACAAATACTGAGTCATGTAGTCTACCCATTAAGCCCTAAAATGCCAGTAATCAAGGAACTAATGAAATGTATACTGTGAGGAGTGCAGCCTGCCCATTAACCCTTAATATACAACCAAGGTAAAAACTAAAGTAATAAACAATGTAATATATAGTCTGACCATTAACTGGTGCTGAGCCACTTCAACCCTGTGAAAAAAAATTAGTATGATTTTTATTTTACACTGAATATTCTCATTTTGGGTATCTTTGGAAAGGTCAGACTGTGCCCTTTCCAATGGCAGTATGATCAACCACGTACAATGCACGGGGACAGAGATACAGCAGTCTGAAGAAGTGGGGGAAGCTGGATGCTAATCCCTGGTAGGGGTTGGCACGTGGGGGGCAAGGAATAACCTAGGTGGGGCAGTTGCCCCCCCAGCCCCCTTTAGAGATGCCTATGTTGTTGATGGCCATCACTAAACAAACCTTTAGGGTGAACTGAAGTCTTTTGAATTGAAACTGATATTCTGAAGGTATAAGAGGTATTTGTAGTATGAACACAGACTCCCCATGCCAGAAACCGTTAACATTGTAGCCTCAATCACATTTCTGTGGAGAGCATTTACTTGCAATCTAGTGTCATTATAGAGTTTAGGTAGGTTGAGGTTCCGCAATATCACAGGTGGTCCCACGCTAGAGCATTGAGGGGGGGGGTGTGTGTGTGTGGGAGGCCCGGCTGTGAGAGAGAAGCAGACCTGCTGAAGCAGTGTTGGAATGTGTGACCCTGGCTGTGCGAGGAGCTGCATAGAGACTCCATTCTGTGTGAAGTAACCGCATCCCTCTGATCTGCTGATCCAGTGTTTCAACTGGATTTTTGGAAAATGGTAAAACACGTGTTTGTGTTTTTTTTTGTTTTTTTTCACGAAGATTGTAAATACCAATTTTCACACCTGTAACACTTTTTTTTTAAACTATGGGTATCTGATAAAAATATTCACCCCCCCCCCGACTGGGTTCTCTGTCTTTAAGAATTCACCCCCCATTTTCACCCTCCCTTAAGTAGATCTTAGGAAAATGTTGAAATGTGTTTTTTTTTTATTATTTTTCAAGAAGATTGTAAATACCAATTTTCACACCTGTAACATCTTTGGTTTTTGAGATAGGTATCCTGTTTAAAATATTTACCCCCCTTTCACCCCCTTAGAGGTGGAATTTCCAAAAATCCTTCCTTAGCAGGTGCCTATGTCATGTAAACAAATGTACCTTCAAATTTCATGTTTGTAGGTTAAACAGTTTGAGCTGGGTGTTGCTGAGTCAGTCAGTCAGTCAGGACTTTCCTTGTATATACAGTGTATATATAACACTCCCTCCCTCTTCCGAATATTTTTAAGATTTTCAAATATTTTTATGGAATCAGGAGCATGCGTTGGAGCCCTTTGATGTACATGACAAGCACATTTTTGTGTCCTTATTGCAGGAGGAATCATTATGTAGTTATACAAAAGCATGGAATTTCCCTGTTTATTCTGTAAAAAATTATAGTACGTACATAGTTCATAATTTCTTATCATATGAACCCAACTAATATTTTGTGTGGTAGGTTCACATGATTCAACGTAACTGAAAAGATTTTTTATTTTTTTTATAAAAAAGGATTCTTTTAATAATGGGGACTTATGTGAATATAAAAAAAACACATTGTTTACGATTGAAGATGGTTGGGCACTGACGTTTTATTCCACCACACTGAACATGTATAACGTGTCCGGAGCTGTGGCATAGTGTATAAAACCTTCCAAATTCTTGTCATGCTAAATTACAAATAAGTTTATTTCGACTTAAAAATGGTGATAATCTGTGTCACTGACGCCACCCGGTGGTGATGGCAAATAAACAACCTCAATAAAATCAAATAAAATGCAATGCAAATAAGATAAAACAAAGTAATGTGACATTTACAGTCTTATCCTGTATACGTCAGGTTGTAAAAGTCTTAATGATGGCAAAAGTCTTAATAATCAGTGCAGGGAAGAATAAAAATAAAAGTCATACAGTATCGCGTATTTGTGGAGTCAGCTGCTTCTCCAGACCAGTCAGTATAAAAGAAAGCTGTGCTGGAGTTGGCGCTTATCCACTAATAGGACAAGAAACGTCAACTCAGCACATCTTTCTTTTATACTAAGTTTATTTCGACTGCTGTCAATACAACGGACTGTTATCATGACCGTTATAAAAGATAATATTTAAAAAAAAAAAAAATTGGCTAAAGGATGAATGTTCACCACTCTTTTTGAACAAGAATGTGCAAATTTCTCTTCTAGGACAATGTTACTACAGTTCTGTTTCAGGAGTAAATTGGAAAACCTAGTATAATTCAACAGGGATTAGAACCCCTACCACCTAATGCACCACCTCAAGAACGTACATATAGGTATACCTTGTCAGTGCCTGTTGTAGCATCCACACTACAAGTCATAATATACAATTTCATTAATTTCATTTACTTTTCTTTTCATAAGGTGTACAAAACCGAGATAGTGCTTGGTATCACTCCCTCACAACTCCCCTCAGCAACGACCAGAAAAAGCAACTGCAAGAGATCTACAGTCTGTCAGAGCAAAGGAAATGTGCTGCAGGTTAGTTATGTCCATCGTAAAAATAATCTCTAATGGTTCTAATAACCAAACAGTGGCTTCTGGAGACTTAAAGTAACACTCTGTTGAAAAATTGACAACCCTCTCTCCTATCCTTTACTTCATCTTAAATAAACATGCAGCTGCCCTAATGTCCTCTGCACGTGGACTCAGGAAGTGGCGGACCTGCCACCCTCTGCATCGTGGGATCTGCGGTAAATGGTGCGTTTACTGGTGCAGATTTTGATTTGAGGTGTTAAGTGATTTAAAGTGAGAAAAGGGGGGTGTTTGTGAGGGTCCGGAGAACGAGCAACAGCACTAATAGCCTGCTCTACGGTGGGTGCCTGCTCAGGTCTCACAAACAAGGTTTTAGCTTGATTGTGCCATTACAGGGATGAATTCTCCATATGCAAATCAGCCAGCACTGATTGCCAAGGACGTCATCCCTGTACGAGAGGTGCAGCATCCCCGACGACCATTTCGGCCTTATTGGGCCTCGTCAGGAGGGTTTAGCTGACACACCTCTAGGCACATCAAGCAAGGGGTCCACGTCTGGATGACCCTTTACACTTAAAGTGAGAAAAGGGGGGTGTTTGTGAGGGTCCTGAGAAGTTAAGTGATTTAACACCAGGGCTTAAGAGTTGGTATCCATTTCTGAATATCAACTCGTTTAAAGGAGAACTTGCTACATTGGAATAGCTTGGTCTTCTCCATCTAGTTGCAAATTTAATGGCTCCTATACTTTACAGGAGCTGTTAATTATAGAATTTAGCTAAGTAAGACGAGAAGTTAGAATTTTAATAATGACTCTGAGGCAAGTATTGCTTCTCTTTCTTGCTTTATTTAACATAGCAAGTGGCAACTAGCAAGAACTGAAAAATATGAAGCATTTATGTTGAATAAAAGATCAAACATATACATGGTAACAGTAATAACAGATATGGTATCTTCCGACACCCCTTTCACTCCTCTGGATCGGTCCTCCTTCCTGTCAGTATCCATCAAAACTGGGCAACACCCCTCCTACTTCCTCTTTCTTGCTGTACGAGGTGAACCTAGCAGGAGAGCAGTGCACCCAACGGGAAAGCCACAGGAGACCATGAAATCCTTCACGAGACTGAAGAAAAAGAAGACGTGAGAGTGGAATTAAATGGACCCGCAGGCCCAGCAACAAACAAACCACAACAGCGGTGGGAGTGGTGGGCAATACTCGCCTCAGAGTCGTTATTAAAATTCGAACTTATCGTCAAACTTAGCTAAATTCTATAATTTTAATACATCGACTCTGAGGCTCATATTGCTTGTTCAAAGCCAACCCACAACTGCGGATGACCAATGAACAACAGGTTTGAAATAGAGATCGGAAGGTGGACTCTCTGGACCAGTCTGCGGCTCGCAAAAAGTCCTCCAACCGACAACCTGCTGAGACAGCAGAAGACGCAACGGCGCTACGAATCGAATGGGTGCCAAACATCGAGGTATCAACACCTGCCAATCCCAACAGCCAGCGAAGACAGCGCGCAAGCGTAGTCGTACCCACCGGGGCGAAGGGAGACTTGTTCGAAATGAAAAGAGGAGAAACCCCCGGACCTCGTAGGGAAGCCGTACACGTATCATACACCTGAAGACACAGAACCGGACGTTTTGCCGGGCGTAAGGGAAATGCAAGTTAAAAAGCAGACAAAATGATAAACATTAAGCGTGCGATAATCCTTGCCCTGATCAAAGACTTCCATAAGGAAGTCCAACATGAAGCTCAAAGGGGCCTGGAAGGGATCCTGATTCCTTGACAGACCAATGATGCCAGGTGAGCCAAGCTGACTTATAGCAGGATCTAGTACCTGGGGCCCACGCATGGCGCAGGAGTGCAGTAGTGCGGTCTGAAATCTCTCCGGCTCCCCCGGGCGTACGGAGGCCAACAATAGACTGGATCCTGGGGACAGAAGTGGGTGAGGATGCCCAGATGTCTACCAGGAGAAATCGGGGAACATCTACCAGGAGATCCAACAGGATCGGGAACCATGGTTGGTTCTGCCAAAAGGGGGTGTTCAGAACAACCTGGGCCTATTGAACCCTGACATGCCGCAGAGTGCGAGCTATCAACTGAAATGGCGGGAAGGCATACTGGCGAGCCCCGGACCAATCCTGCAGGAAAGCGTCCATTGCCTCGGCCAGTGGGTCTGGCCACCAACTGTAGAAGATCAGGAGATTGGCGTTAAGCTGGCAGGCGAAGAAGTCCGCGTGAAACGGCCCCCATAGGGTCGCCACGTCGGAAAACACTGCCGAGCGCAGACGCCAATCCCCGGAGACTTCTGTGTGTCTCGAGTTCCAATCTGCAGATTGGTTCGAGATACCCAGAATAAACTGTGCTTGGACCTCGATCCCATTCTGAAAACACCACTCCCAAAGACGGCCATTGTCGTCAGAAGCAGGGAGCGGGGACCGCCCAGCGAGTTGATATATCGAACCACTGGGAAGTTGTCCATCTGGAGGAGGACTGAACGATGTGTGTGATCCTTGATATAGCTCTGAAGCTAAAAAGCCCTGCCCAGAGCTCCAAGCCGTTCATGTGTATGTGACGTTCTTGAACGGACCAACAACCTTCCGTGGAGGAACCTTCGCAATAAGCACCCCAGCCTGACCCACAATCGTCAGAGTCGATTGTAATCGTTGGTGACACCAGGATAGGCCTGCCGTTGCAGGAGTGGAGGTGAGTGATCCACCACTCTAAATCCAGTCTGGCCTCTCCCGAGCGAGAGATCGGAGCGGAATAGGGGAGACCCCTTCTGAGAAAAAGGGCCTTCAGGCGTTGGAGGGCCCGATAGTGCAGTGGTGCTGGCTTCAATGCCAGTCTCGTGGCTGCCAGAAGACCGATCACGCGAGCAAGGTCCCTTGAGGATGGGGCATGTGCCTCCAAAAGAGACCGAACGTCGCGTACGATCGATCGACACTTGGGTAGAGGGACAGTGAGAGACATCAGAACACTGTTCACCCCAAATCCCAGGAATTCCAGGGTTTGAGATGGAGATAGGATCGATTTTTCTCCTGATTCACTAGAAAACCCAGGGATTGGAAAAGGTTTGCTATGCACGATGACGCCAGTCCTCAGGGGGAGTTCCCGGAGGCTTGGCCGACATCCAAGATGTCGGCCAGCTCCGGGAAAGGATCACGAACCGGCGCTTTTCAGCGCCGATTCGTGATCCAGCTCCCCAGGAGTTAATGCCAGGTACCATTTGGAAGGGCAGGCTGTGCCCTTCCAAATGGTGCCTGGGTTAACCCCCGCAACGCCGCCGATCGGGAGGGAGAGAGGTCCGAAGGACCTCCCCCCTCCCTTTCAGGCGCCTCCTCCGCACATGCGGGGGGGGGCGCCTGAATTAGGTGTCATCGCGCTGCCGCGATGACACCTAATTTCACCGGCGAAATTTCACCGGCGAGAGGATGTCAGCCCGCACCGGGGGGGCCAGCGATCGGCTGGAACCCGGCCGAACGCTGACCCCAAAGGGAGGACGCGCTCAGCGCGTCCTCAGCACAGCAGGAGCCATGTGGAGGACGCGCTCAGCGCGTCCTCCGCATCGAAGTGGTTAAAGACTACCACTCTGAAAACACTTGAATGAACCTCTGTTCTTCAATCAGGTATTGAAAACACCTGTGGATGTCACGGAGCAGCAATAAAGCATAATAAGCACCAATTCGACAGCTTTAAAATGACTGTGATACTCAGCTCCTTCTAGACATTTAATGGTGTGGTTACAAACATGGTGAAGTCAAGAGAATGGTCCAGGAAGACAAGAGAAGAGGTGATTACTCTTCACAGGAAGGGCAATGGCTATAAGAAGAGTGCAAAGATGTTAAACCTACCAAGAGAGACCATAGGAAGCATCATTCGCAAATTGAAGGCAAAGGGCACTGTTGAAACGCTACCTGGTCGTGGCAGAAAGAAGATGCTGACTTCGGCTGCTGTGCGCTACCTGAAGCGTAGAGTGGAGAAAAGTCCCCGTGTGACTGCTGAGGAACTGAGAAAAGATTTGTCAGATGTGGGTACTGAAGTTTCAGCTCAGGCAATACGGCGCACACTGCGTAATGAAGGCCTCCATGCCAGAACTCCCAGGCGCACCCCCTTGCTGTCTCCAAAGAATAAGAAGAGTCGACTGCAGTATGCCAAAAGTCATGTGGACAAACCACAGAAGTTTTGGGATAGTGTTCTGTGGACTGATGAAACAAAATTAGAACTGTTTGGGCCCATGGATCAACGCTATGTTTGGAGGAGGAAGAACAAGGCCTATGAAGAAAAGAACACCTTGCCTACTGTGAAGCATGGCGGGGGGTCAATCATGCTTTGGGGCTGTTTTGCTTCTGCAGGTACAGGAAGCTTCAGCGTGTGCAAGGTACCATGAATTCTCTTCAGTACCAGGAGATATTGGATGACAATGTGATGCAGTCCGTCACAAACCTGAGGCTTGGGAGACGTTGGACCTTTCAACAGGACAATGATCCCAAGCATACCTCCAAGTCCACTAGAGCATGGTTGCAGATTAAAGGCTGGAACATTTTGGAGTGGCCATCGCAGTCACCTGACTTAAATCCGATTGAGAACCTCTGGTGGGACTTAAAGAAAGCAGTTGCAGTGCGCAAGCCTAAGAATGTGACTGAACTGGAGGCTTTTGCCCATGACGAATGGGCGAAGATACCCGTAGATCGCTGCAAGACACTTGTGTCAAGCTATGCTTCACGTTTAAAAGCTGTTAGTACAACATCCTTTTACAGTTATAAGTACTAAGATTGAATGTCACTTGGGGGTTGAATAAAACTGATAATGATGTGAGCACAGAAAAGACATTTGTGGTTATTTCATTATAAATGTTATGTTATATTTGTCTGACCTACACGTGCCTCTTTGATTTAATTGTAAGCAAGATGACTGAATGATCAAAATCAATGTCAAACTGGCCAAAACACTCAATTTCAGTGGGGGTTGAATAATTTTGAACACAACTGTATAATATGTCTGGGTCATGTAATAAAATAAGGCTTCAGAATGCGGTTAAACATGATGAGCGAAACCGGTAAAAATGAGCTCAGCACAAAGACGTGAAATGGCTCAGCAGCGAAAGAGTTAATCAGACTGCTCAGAGCAGGACAGGGAGCAGTAACACTTCTAGGAAAAACCTGTGATTTTCTTTTATTTATTATATTATGGTTTCTGGGTAGTCGGGATAGCTGTATGTATAGTATGTGCTCTAATTTGAGCTAAGATTTCGTTTTGTATTTTTTTTTTGGGCTTTGAATCACTATTGCAGGTGATTAAACAGTGTGGCTTTTGTTTATGATGGAATAGAAAGACCTCTCTTTTGCACAACTTCAAGTGTGTGGCTGTTTGTTTATACCCTAGAGCAGTGGTTCCCAACCGCAGTCCTCAAGTACCCCTAACAGGCCAGGTTTTAAGGACTGCCTTGGGGAAATGCAGACCGAGTCCTGCATTCATTGAGCAGCAAATCATATCACCTGTGCTGTGCTTCAGCTATCTGAAAAACCTGATCTGTTCGGGGTACTTGAGGACCGTGGCTGGGAACCATTGCCTACAGGACGGTGCGGTTTGCCTGGAACCAAGTATCCCGAATGTCATGAAAACCTATATCTGAATGTGATCTTGGTGAGAATCAGTGCAGTGATATACAATGAATCAATACAGGTCATGTGTACTGATATTATGAGAACTTCTAAGGAATGGAATATGTGCTTAAGAGTATCCTTTTGATGGCTCACCACAGAATGTCTGACTTTGTAAAGGCATCCAGAAAAGTTGCTGTAATTAAATTGAGTACCGGTATGTTAAAGTGGAATAGCTTCAAACAATGGTGGTACCATGGTGTAAAACTAAATTATCAATTTCTGTTTATAAAACAAAGTTGAACAATACTATCACCATAGTAGAGAAATAAAAGTGAAACTTTGACTCTTATTGCAGTAAGGTTCTGGAAGTAGGTTTTGATTAGTGCCATGTAATTAATGCCTCCATACAATGGCATATAGATATACACTCGCCGGCCTCTTTATTAGGTACACCTGTTCAATTGCTTGTTAACACAAATTGTCTGATTAGCAATCACATGGCTGCAATTCAATGCATTTAGGCATCTAGATGTGGTGAAGGCAACTTGCTGATTTTCAAACCGAGCATCAGAATGGGGAAGAAAGGGGATTTAAGTGAGTTTGAACATGCAATGGTTGTTGGTGCCAGACGTGCTGGTCTGAGTATTTAAAAAACTGCTGATCTACTGGGATTTCCACGCACAACCATCAAGGTTTACAGATAATGGTCTATGAAAGAGAAAATATCCAGTGAGTGGCAGTTGTGTGAGGATAATGTATTGTTGATATCAGAGGAAAATGGGCAGGCTGGTTTCAGATGATAGAAAGGCAACAGTAACTCAAATAACCACTCGTTACAACCAAGGTATGCAGAATACCATCTCTGATTGCACAACACCTCCAACCATAAAGCCGATGGGCTGCAGAAGACCACACCGGGTGGCACTCCGGTCAGCTAAGAACAGGAAACAGAGGCTACAATTCGCACAGGGTCACCTAAATTGGACAATAGAGTGGAAAAATGTTGCCTGGTGTGATGAGTCTCCAATTTCAGCTGAAACATTCAGATGGTAGGGTCAGAATGTGGCATAAACAACATGAAAGCATGGATCCATCCTGCCTTGTATCAACGGTTCAGACTGGTGGTGGTGGTGTAATGTTGTGGGGGATGTTTTCTTGGCACACTCGGTGTCTCTTGACACCAACTGAGCATTGTTTAAATGCCGTGGCCTACCGGAGTATTGTTGCTGACATGTCTATCTGTTTATGACCACAGTGTGTACCCATTTTATGGCTACGTCCAGCAGGATAATGCACCATGTCACAAAGCTCAATCTCAAACTGGTTTCTTGTACATTACAATGCGTTCACTGTACTCCAGTGGCCTCCAGTCACCAGATCTCAATCCAATAGAGCACCTTTGGGATGTGGTTGAATGGGAGATTTGCATCATGGATGTGCAGCCAACAAATCTGCAGCAACTGCTTGATGCTGAGGAATGTTTCGAACACTTTGTCGAATCTGTGCCATGAAAAAATTAAAGCAGTTCTGAAAGCAAAAGGGGATCCAACCCGGTACTAGCAAGGTGGACCTCATAAAGTGGCGTGTGTGGGTATATACAGCTCAATAGCTCTACCATAAAGACGCACACTCTAGAGGCTTCTTTTAAAAATAAGAAATGGTTTTATTATAACATATTCAATATTTTACTCCTCACCGGGACGCTCATCAGAACAAATACACAGTACATCCCACAGACTTAAATACCCAAATAAACCTGAAAACGATGGATGGCGACTTGAAATCTTTTTATGTACAAAATGCCAACCCTTCTTTTCATGTTTATTTAGGTATTCAAGAGTGCGTGATGAACAGTGTAGATGTCCTGGTCGGAGTTCCGGTGAGGACTGGAACATTGAATATTATTTTTTTATAACCTATTCAATGATTTTATTATAACAAGCCTCCAGAGGGCGTATCTTTATTGTGGATATGAATTGCTACAGCAGACACAACACCAGAGCATGAGATTTAATCAGATCCAGAGTGTGGGTCTCCAGCTTCTATGTATCTGTGTTTTGTTGTTTTTTTAATTCTTTAGATAGATTTGTGTTTTGTTTGGCTTATTTGATTTGTAGGAAGCATGGATTTACATAATTTTATTTCTCTTACAGCTACCCGAGAAAATGAGAATCCGCAACGTTCCACACAAGCCTTCTGAGGATATGGTTTAGGCGCTGAAGGAATCTTAAGGGATTTTGACTCCCTGCATTACTTATACGGGTCATTCATTCCAGCAGACAACGGAAAGGTTTGAGATGACCTTTACAGCCTTCAGAAATGTGTCTGATAAATGGCAATAATTATTAAATGAAGCTGGAGTCTCACATCGGAGATGTGATTTTTATTTTTTTGGAGTTCCACTTTGTATTGGCATAACTGACTGTGAAGCTATTGCCAGAAGAGGCGAGACATAAACATTATTGGTCTTTGCTCTTCACTGGAATGAATATGGCCACTTTCATTTTCTACACGGTTCTCCTTTTCTAGAACTGATTCCAATCTCTGCCTCATAATGATGGCTGAGGAAGGAACTGCAATTCTTGTACAGAACACTACAATCTTCAATTAAGTATTTAGAATTTAGAGTCTGCTTTTCTATTTTTTTTTTTTTTTCTCTGGACAGAAAAATATTTCATTGCGGCACATAGACAAGCGACCTGTTTGGTATAAAATGCGATGTGATTTTATGTGGTTAACAAGCGATATATATAAACTTGTATTCATCAGCAACAACAGCTCTTTTTTATATTTTTACATTTCTTACAGGTTCTACATTGGTGTACTATTGTCCAGTTTTGGTTTTTTACTTATTTTTTTGGACATAGATCTACGTAGTGGATAGTATTACTCAGTTATTCCAAGTGTGGGAGGGGGTTTCGATGATATAGGTGTTTTCAGTATAAGGCTATGCTAGAACAGGTTGAAAATAACCTTACAATTCATAGAGTATTCACGTCACACTTTGTCCAAGTCATCATCTAAGTGTTCAAGCTACTGTCTTCACTTTCTCTCTTTACAGCTAAGGTGACCACTTCCTATTACTCACACAATAATAATGTACAGATGTGTCTCTATTTTATGTGTTCACTGCAGGTAACCCCTATTTGACCGTCTCTCTCTCCTGGCCAAAAAGCGTTACAACGTGTACGTTTCAACATATTGTCATGCCCACGGTGTTGAAATTTTAGGGGACACATTCTTGTGCCCATTTGCAAATGAACTTCATGAGTAATAAACAAAATTCCTTTCTGTTGCTCCGGAATAGCACCAGTAGGTACCCTGAGATAAAGTATACTCGATCATGGATGTGTCCCCTCAACATCTTAATTGTCAGCCTCCAGTGACCATTATTTGTGGCTACAGAACAGTTTCATATAGCTGTTGGTAATCTGAATAAATTGCAGCAATTTTAAAGGCAAGCCTTTTTTTCCCCCTGCTTTTTAATGTGTTGCTTTAGAGTTGCAAAAAGTGTGTGACCTGTATTTAGGGTTGATAATCAAGAATTATTTGAAGAAAACCACTGTTTGTGCGTCATTAGTTTAGTCAGATTGTATTTGTCTAGATTAAGCTTTAATGATCAGTCCAGTAAAGCTTGGCCGCTATTGCAAGCCTAACACATAGCCCAAACAAATTGAAAACTTATGCTTTATTAATAATAATTTAAAAAAATTAACAATGTTTTCAAACGAAACACAAACCCTACAACACGTTTAAAAATAGGATACCGTCTCATACATAATAGTTCTGTATGCGATTTATATTGCTAAGTATCCCTGTTCTGCCCTCACAGTGTGTCTGAGGCACAAAGCTTGGCAGACAGCTAACATAATAAAAATCTGGAAGCAGGATTGAAGAAAAGTCTTTACTGAACTTTATTTGTATCTTTACTTTTCAGATCTTTAAACTTTGTAAAACTGTGGAAAATACGGAATTATGGCAATATATTAGTCTAGGAATGCAAATCTACACAAATAAGTGACAGGCATGCTACCTAGATGTAAATTACTGGCTAACAGAAGTTTAACTTAATGTGAAGACAATCAAACACTACTAAACTAATCTAACAGTGCTTTGAGTTGCTAAAAATATATACATAACTAAAAACATGAAGGTTCTACTTACAGACTTATAAGCAGAAGGCCTGTGTAACAGAACTGTGGAGCTTGCTTTCTGCTTGACTCACTGGTAGCTATGCTGGTTGAATCTGGCTCTACCAGGAAGTAACTGTACTGCATGGCATCAGTAATGGCCGCTCAATTAAAGAAACAGTACTCTAATAAACTAAATGCTTAGAAATTTGTGAGTGACAGAACACTCCCCACTTTGGATAATAACATTATGCAACTATGTATCCTTTTTGAGAAGTAAGACAACTTCAGAAACAGGCCTAAAATAAACTTTTGGAGTACCTTCCTTCATGACTTTAATTTCTACCTTTCTAACTTTGTTGTCAACACTAGGTACAACTTTGATAATAAGTCCAACAGGCCATTCATTTCTATGAACTTGAGTGTCTTTCAGTAAGACAACGTCTCCGACTTGTAAGTTAGGCTTGTCAGCTTGCCATTTCCTGCGTGGCTGGAGCGTCACTAAATATTCCTGTCTCCATCGTCTCCAGAATGTGTCTGCAAGACTCTGCACTTGCTTCCACTGCTTGGTATGAAGATCTTTGAGTTCAAAATCTCCAGGAGGTGCCGTTGTTGTTTTGACTTTCAGAGTCGGAAGCATCGCGGGTGTCAATACTTCTGGCATTTCAGGATCTGTGGATACTGGAACTAAAAGTCGAGCGTTCATGATGGCCATGACTTCAGCCATGAGTGTGGTCAGGACTTCATGTGTAAGACGTGTAGAGGTAGCTTTTAGAAGCAAGGCATCTAGAATACGACGAGTGACTCCGATCATCCTTTCCCAAGCTCCTCCCATATGTGATGCATGCGGAGGATTAAAGGTCCAAATACATCCTTGTTCTTGAAGGTAAGTATCCATCTCAGAGCCTTCCGTGTTAATCTTCAGTTCCTTGCAAGCTCCTACAAAGTTCGTACCACAGTCAGAGCGAAGTTGCTTTACGGGTCCTCGGATAGAAATAAATCTTCTCAGGGCATTGATGAAGCTTGACGTAGACAAGGACTCAATCACTTCTATGTGTGCTGCTCTAGTGCTCATACAAGAAAACAGAACGGCCCAACGCTTACTCCCTGTGCTGTGTCCTCTGGTCCGACGAAAGGAGACGTTCCAAGGACCAAAGACATCTAATCCAACATGCGTGAATGGTGGTTCCGAAGTAAGTTTATCTATGGGTAAGTCTGACATCTTTTGTTCTTCATGTTTTCCTCTAATTTTTCTACAAATTACACATTTATGAATTACATTGGAGATTAGTCGTTTACCTCCTATAATCCAGAATCCAGATGACCGGACTGCTCCTTCAGTGAAGTGGCGTCCCTGATGACCAATTTGTTCATGATAATGTCTTATCAATAGCAACGAAAGGTGATGGTTCTTGGGTATGATGTAGGGATGTTTCTCCTCAATAGTTATGTCACTTGCTGACATACGACCTCCAATTCTCATGACTCCGTTTTCATCCAAGATAGGGTTCAGTTTTCTAAGTGAACTATGTTTGGGGAGCTCTTCTCTTTTAGTAAGACACTTGATGTCTTCTTTGAAAACTTCTTGTTGTACACATCTGATAATGTTGATTTTAGCTTGTACGAGATGATTGTCATCACACTTGTCAGTGTTTGTAGCTCTGCAGAAAGATTTGGCTAAAGTAATAAGTTTTGCTACTGCTCGAGTAAGTGACTTCCAACTTGAGAATCTTTCAAACCTGTACGTGCCTAGACTACCTCCGGTAGATTTAGTAATTAACGCTGTGACTTGTGGTCGTATTTCCTTGTCATCATTTTGTGTTCTTTCGAACACCTTGCACCCTAATCTATCTGTATCTTCTGTTGAAGCTGTAGTCGCCATGTAGACCTGATGCTTCTGGTGTTGCTTCGAGAGGACTAGTCTCTCTTTGATTTGCATGTTGTTTGTACAAGGGCTCAAACATGACGTGCGTCCATTTTGCAACAGGTTCGTTTTGTAGACATTCACTTTTGTTGGCTTGTGAACTCCGTCCAGACACACGTCACCAATGATAACCCATCCAAGGTCGAGACGTTGCGCAAATGGTGCGTTGTGTAGCCCATTGTACTGTTCCCTAACCTTGTGTACTCTCAGTATGTCTCTTCCAAGTAGGAGGAGGATTGCAGAGTCTGGGTCAAGTATTGGTATCTTTTCTGCTATTTGTCTCAGATGAGGATGTCGACGTGCAATTTCGGGCGTGGGGATCTCTGATCTATCATCTGGTATCGTATCGCATTCTATGAGAGTTGGGAGGGACAACTGTGTTTTTCCATCTATTGACTCGATGATATAGTTGGTTGCTCTTCTCCCTGATGTCTCTATAATACCTGAGCAAGTCTTCAAGGTATATGAAACCGGATTTCCACTATCGTTGAAGATGTTGAAAAACTCTGTTCTGGCCAAAGACCTGTTGCTCTGCTCATCTAATACTGCATACATTCTCACAGTTTTCTCTCTGTGACCTTCAGGATATACTTTTACTAAACATATCTTTGAGCATGATCTAGGACTAAATGTCTTTGTGCAGATCTCTGTACACGTTGACGTTATTGCTGGTGCTACGTCCTCTTTTTGCTCCCCACCATGATCTTCTTGGGTGGTTACGTTCTCCTCTGCCCATGGTGCTGGGCCTGGATGCATTGTAGAAAGATGCTTGTCACTGTGGCATTCTCTGCATTGTATTGCTGTCCTACAATCTTTTGCGAGATGTTGAGTTGAAGCACAGCATCTGAAGCAGATGTAATGGTCTTTAAGATAGGACTTACGTTCTTCGATTGTCTTGATCCTGAAACCGCGACATTTTTTCAGAGGATGAGGTTTGTTGTGTATCGGACACTGATTGTCTGGAGCTTCAATTTTCTTTTCTGCGATTCTATTGTTGACGTATTCAGACTCAGGTGGTACTTCTGTCTTCCGTACAGACACCGTTGTCCTTGATTCCCTGTTCGGCTGCAGTGATTCTGTTCTGCTATAGTTTGGGTTTCCCAGGTTCAAAAAGGCAAAGCTTGGGTCATTGCGGGTTTTCGCTTGGTTCGTTATGAACTTAGTGAAGAAGGAGAAAGGTGGAAATGCCACTTGATAGCATTCTTTGTATTTTGACGCTGCTGTAACCCATCTTTCTTGCAAGTTGTAAGGAAGCTTCACTATTATAGGGTTGACCCCACGTGCAGTGTCTAGATATGAGAGACCTGGTAGGTGTCCACCATTTTTTTTTTTTTTTAATAAAGAGTTTATTGAGTTTCAAAAGTAACAACAGACATAGATTTGGATATCAAAGCGATTTCACATAGTACGACATACAGTAAGAAGCGGTCAGTCAGAGTGAAAGACCTATAGTGGTGATTCAAATGCGACCTCGGTATTCCTCAATATCAAGAAACCACTAGCGACCTGTATGTCCACCATTTTTTGCTGATTCCATCTCCAGGAGTATGTCTCCAAGCTCTCTTAACTTCTGATTGTCTTTGTTTGTTACTTTTGGGAAATTTTCAATTTTCTTCAGGAGTGCATCTTCAATTACTTCTGCTGATCCATAACCTTCCTCCAATCTCTGCCACACCATAGCGAGTCCTGTTGTTGCGTTGTGAGCGTGTACGGAACTAATTCTTTTGGCTTGTTCGGAAGATTCTGGTCCGAGCCATTTAGAGAGTAGATCTAGTTTTTCTCTGTCTGTCATGTTTAAGTCTTGGGTGCTGCTAAGGAAAGATGACTTCCAGGCCCAATAATTTTCAGGACGGTCGTCAAACTTCAGGAGACCGGAACTCACCATTTCACGGCGTATCAGGTACTTCGTTACATCTGAAATTCCAGCTGCCTCAGGTGAACGTACTCTGGGAACAGACCCCGGGCTTGGCTGTGGCTGATAGGACGGTGGGGTTGTTAGGTCAGGCTTGATCTGGTTATATGGTGTGTTTTCCTCATTGTAAATAACTCTCCTATAGCCCACATTGGTGTGTGCCTGGGTAGGAATCGTGTCGTTATTGATTTGATGTCTGGAAGAGCTGGCTAACTGGTCTTTGGGTTCGTAAACATTTGGCTTGTCGTGTTGGAACTCTGTTTTGGCTTTGCAGACTTTAGGTGATTCTAGGTAGCCGTCTGCTAGAGGGGCTTTTGATAGTTTTAATGCATTGTCAGTTTGTTGATCGGTGTACACGGTTGTGTGTAACTGAACATACTCCCTGGTACGATGAATTGCACTGAGAGGTGTCACCTGTTCTTCTATGACAGGGAATGTTTCTTGATACTCTTCTTCTGCCGCATTCATGAGAACTTCAGCTTCTGCTACTGCTTTCATGAGAACTTCAGCTTCTGCTGCTGCTGCTGAAGCTGCTTTCTCGTGTTGAAGAATATGTAGAGATGCTTTTACCTCTGCTTTTCTTCTAGTAGTTTCAGCTTCATTCTTATGCTGTTCTTCCTCTATGTAGCCCTGTTCTCTTATCATTTCAGCTTCGCGTATTGCATAGGCAGCCATTGCATATGCTTTTTCTGCTTTTGCACGTGCCTTGATGGCAGCAGCACTCGCCGTCGACAGGTTGGAGCAGATTGAGTGTCTTGAACTAGTGTGTTTGGACCTGGCAGTTTTAGTACTAGCTGATGTCAGATCTGATTTACTAGAGACTGTGGAGCTTGTGCACCGTGACCTGGTCTTTGGTGTGCTGAGTGTGTTTTGCTCTGCATCTGAAAGCTGAGGAATGGCTGGAGTAGCATGCTGTTCTGTGTGCTGCATGGTGAGACAGATTACTACTTTGCAGGATGCTTGAGGAAGTTAGAGATAGATGTGTAGAAAGAATCCACTTTTCTTTTGATTAGGTCTGCTGTGTATAAAGTCTTTTTACTGTTCTGCCCTCACAGTGTGTCTGAGGCACAAAGCTTGGCAGACAGCTAACATAATAAAAATCTGGAAGCAGGATTGAAGAAAAGTCTTTACTGAACTTTATTTGTATCTTTACTTTTCAGATCTTTAAACTTTGTAAAACTGTGGAAAATACGGAATTATGGCAATATATTAGTCTAGGAATGCAAATCTACACAAATAAGTGACAGGCATGCTACCTAGATGTAAATTACTGGCTAACAGAAGTTTAACTTAATGTGAAGACAATCAAACACTACTAAACTAATCTAACAGTGCTTTGAGTTGCTAAAAATATATACATAACTAAAAACATGAAGGTTCTACTTACAGACTTATAAGCAGAAGGCCTGTGTAACAGAACTGTGGAGCTTGCTTTCTGCTTGACTCACTGGTAGCTATGCTGGTTGAATCTGGCTCTACCAGGAAGTAACTGTACTGCATGGCATCAGTAATGGCCGCTCAATTAAAGAAACAGTACTCTAATAAACTAAATGCTTAGAAATTTGTGAGTGACAGAACAATCCCTATATAAAGAGCTATATGCTATTATTGATCATATTTTATAGTTCAACCAGATTTTTGTTCTTCAATATGCCGTCCTGTAAATTTCATTTATATCTTTTATTGAATACATCAGGATGGAAGCAGCCACCATGCAGCTGCCACTTTGCTGTACGGCTTTCTTGTACACAAGTCCCCAATCTGGATTGTGACCCTGTTGCTCAATTATAATGTGATTACATGCCAATCATCTGGTGATAATTGGCAAACTTTCCTGCTATAGCTTAAGTCATAGATTTCTACTGTATTGCATTCAGTTGACTTCACTTAGTTACCTGGATTTACATGAAATCTGTTCTAAAAGGCATAATTTGTTTTGCAACTAAATGCATAAGAAATTAAGTGGCTACTGAAGTACGGATTTGGAATGGGAAAACCTGTACCGGATGACTTTCGTTGTCTATGGGTTATCACATCTCTACTTTTTTATATAGTGTTGTTTCATGTTGATAAGTGGATGATTTATTTCTACACGCTTGGTGCATATAGGTATCTTGCCCTGATACAGCATAGTGGTAGAACAGAAGAAACAAATTTGTATGCAATAAAAACACTCTATGTACAGTCTCTGATTAGGTTTATTATAGTCTGTACATTATTCGATTGCTTGCAATGCCCAGAGGGGAAATGATCATCGAGGGTTGAGGTTCATCTCGTGCTGAGGTTGCCTTGGCATTTTAGTTCTGGCCACCCTTTCTGTGATGACAGACTCCTTATCTGATGGTATAATCTTCTCTGTAAGGGCACCATTGAGCTAAAACCTTATGAGACCTGAGTGGGAATAGCTATAGGCAGGGCGGGCGCGGCCGTCCCCGACCACTGAAGTTAAAAAGGTGTCCGCAACTATGCACGCTCAGACACCAGTCCGTGAGCCAGGGCCCGCCTGCGATCCACCTTTACAAATGAGTCCGGAGGGGCAGCCGCAGAAGCATTCAGCTCCTCCTCCTTGTCGCCAGGGGCTGACGTGGACGATGTGTGCCAGTGTGTGTTGTGACGGCGGCAGCACGTGCATCGGTGCGTGTGACGTAAGTCGCTGGCTGTGGGTCTTGCGTGAAGGAGCAGTTGGGACGACAAGGTGAGACAGAGCTGCTCTTTGCTAATATAATAACTCCTTAAAGGCTAATTTAATAATACATATTAATAATGCCCTCATTAAATAAAACACATGTTCAGTAACCAATCCATACACATTACTGTGAGTTTTATTGCTGTGGAGCTCTGTGGTTCTGTAATGTACAGTGTATGTGAGTGAGTTTTATTGCTACAAATCCCTGGGGTGTAGGGGGGGTTATGACTATGTATGTGAACATATGGCTGTGTAAATGCATGTATTTGTCTTTAAACAGGCTCCTGTTCATAAACGTCTGCGCCTATGTCCTTGTTGCAGCCCAGCGTTGCCCCCTAGCCCTGCACCCAAAAGGATGGTATTGCTCCTAGAATCGCCAATCACAATATCTGCTGCCTGCACTCCAAAAAATAAGAATGATAACATTGGGAGGTACAGATAGGCGACATATACTGTGTATATATATATATATATATTAAATTTCCATCCCTTTTTTTTTTTTTCGTTTTTGCCCTCTATGCTGCTGATGACATGCTGGGAGCATCATCTGGTTTCTTGTTTGTGTTCAGAGGACATCGTTGAAGTCCTGCACCTCAGTACCATTTCTTTCTTGGTGTGGTTGGAGCTGGCCACCCGTGCCAGTGATGTCAGTCGCTGCTGTGGTGCGGGAAGGAGGCGGCGAGGCAGTCCAAACCCAAGGGCACATCCCGCTACAGACAGCTCGCTCCCTTGAGCCGCACATTCCACTTTCTGGTGACCAGTGGGTGGGTGCACGCACCCCTGGTAGGGTGTGTGTGTGTGTGTGTGTGTGTGTGTTCACTCACGTCTAACTGGTACTAGGATCCCTGTTCCATCAACCAAGTATGTTCTATTATTCTGGTATCTGTTAACCCTTGCTGGGTACGTGTCATTTGGTTCCCTGAAGATGGTTATCTGAACGGAAGGATCAGAGAGGTAGATAGTATACAGGGACCAGTATCCTAGACCAAGGGGGATTTGTGCCACAAAGACCATTTTATCCATTTTTTAGAAGACTGATTTTCTATGTGCTTGAGGTGTGTTTACCCCAGAAAATCTTATTTGTTTGGAGTTAAACCAGTCAGTCCAACCTAGCAGAAACTGCACATTTGTTTAGTTTAGCAATGACCTTCCCGGAACAGATATTAACCATAATTAGATCTATAATAAGGTTCTTATGTGGTGTACAGAGCATTGATATCAAGGCTGCATGTTGTGATGGGACATTGAAGCATTTTATCGTGTGTTTGCTTTAGATACTTTATCCCAACAGCTGTGTTTACACTTGTAGAGGACACAGACTGTTGAACAGAAACCTTATGCATCTAAAGACAGGGCGTGCGCGAAGTCCAGCCTACAAATGGAGCGTGCAGAACAAAGCACCATTAAGAATAGATGTCGTCCTGTTAGGGGATCGGCAGAACTCTGAACTTTATAGAGCAACCCAAGCCCCTTCCGTAAGTTCTGTGTTATACAGATCCCCCAACAAGGTGACATCTATTTTGTTTGACGATTTGCCCATGCACATTTTGTAGACTGGACTTGCGTGCACACTGTTCTGTTTTCAGGGAGCTTGTCTCTCTCCCCCCACACACCCCTTATTAAATTTTTGTAACCATTCTTTATGAGGAGTGCCACAATGGACCCTTTGTAATATTAATAGCTATCATTGTGTGCTTCACCTGCTTTATATTCTAGTGTTAAAGTTGTATATTAGTGCTGTATTTCTAATATTAACATACAAATGTGTTCATATGTGCTCAGTAAATCCCAGAGAGGACATAATACAGGGAGTCTAGGATTTATTTATAAAGTATTTACCAGGACGGATACATTGAGACACACTACCTGTGTTGTGTTCGCTGTCCGCTTATTTGCACTCCCTTAATTATGAATGTGGTACCTTATGTGCCCCACTGCATATGGTTCATAGATATCATTACAGGAGGGAGGTGTTTTCTATGTCTCTGGGGTATGCAGCTGCTATCGCAGTTAATGGCATTTTTATTGTATGTAAATGAAGTAGGAAAAATGAACATGTTATACTGTAGCAGCTAAGAAGGTTAAAACCGCATATAGTTTGTATATGATGTTGACGAAGAGAATGAGCACATGCTATTTGTATTTAAATGATTGATGTGAATAAGCACACTACCCATGAACACACTAGATTCATGAACAGTGCAGTACTTTCTTACATTTAGTAAATGGATTTACACTACATATGTTGTTCCTATATTGTCATGGCCCCCAGGGCCTCCTTCAATATCCACAAAGTGCAGAGGTCACCCCCATGCTTCCACCACAGGCTCATCTGCCATCTTGACATCCTCATGGTTGCCCACATGCCTGTGTCAGATTGGCCTGAGATGAATGCACGGATGTTTGGAGACCCTGCTCTCCTATTGAATGCTGAGGTTGGAGGAAACCCCCTCCATATATAACAATCCTGTAGTGCTTTGTGATTTAGCTGACACCAGCTCTGCTTCTGATTCTTGTCTTCTGTATCTGACTGGCCTTTTGGCTTATGACCCTGGCTTCGCTTATGATTACGTTTCTTGCTTGACCTCCTGGCTCAAGACCTCGGCTCTGCTCCTGACTAAATCTGCTTGACCTCCTAGCTCACTATCCTGGCTTTGCTCTTAACGGTTTCCTGCTTGACCTCCCAGCTCACTATTCTTGCTTTGTTCCTGACTAGGTCTGCTGCTTGATCTCTCTATGACCCCCCAGCTCCATTCCTGATTACATTTACTGATATCCTTTCAGCTTAATATCAACTGGCATCTAGCTCTGTTACTACAGGACAGCAGAAGCCAAACAAAGACAAAGGACTGCCTTTACATAACCGTCATTTGGTTTCATCCCTACAATACCACTGTGATGATTTCAAGTAATGGGTAAACTGTCATATATTACAACAAGGAACAAACTTCAGTCAGACTCCTCTGCAGGAACTGATCCAATATCCTGTGACCTATTTCCTGTTCGGGTTTAGATGACACTATTTAAGGTGGACCAACACATGAGCTATTTAGGGTGGAACAGCACAGTAACATTAAACATTTGAGAACTAAAACATTTGACATTAGAGCATTCACAAACAAAATGAAATATATCACATTCCCCTCCTCAAGATGTACACCGTTACAGTGAAGCAAAATCTTTTATATTTTGGGTTTCAGTTTTCAACCATAACTGGACTGTCTCTTGTACCGCAAGGAGTATTTGACTATTACCAGTTGGATTTCCACTATTTGCATCTAGAGAATCCATAGTGTCATCAATATCGTTTGTTTCCATGTTGCACGGAGTATGAGAGTCCAACTTGCTTTTGATGAAAGAGTTGTTGGGAACTTAATCATTTGAATTGCCTTTGTCAGAACTCAGGATGTAGATGGCACCTGTTTCGTCTGAATTCCTGACCCGGAGTATTCTCAGATGCTTACAACGTGTGCCGGTTCCCATCTTTTCCCTTAGGACAAGCTGTGAGACACAGGACCAAAGGTAAGTGGTGGGAGAGGCTTAGCCGATTTGTCGTAATAACGCTTTTGTTTCAAGATGTTTTTGTCTCAAGCTGCAACATGCTCATGTGTAAAACTCTGAGGCTGAAGTTTCTTTGGAGCAATGGGCAATGTAGTTCTCAGTGTTCTGCCCATAAGCAGGTGCGCAGGAGAACATATTCCTTCTTGTGGAGTCACACGATAAATCCGTAACCCCAAATGAACATCTTGCCCAGAGGATTTTGCTTTCAATAAAATAGACTTGGCAATGCCCAACATACTTTTCAGCCAACTCCTTTGGTAGGTAGGGACTAACGCCCCATTCCCGTACGAAGGTTTGAAACTCATCGCTATATTGTGGACAAGTTCCTCACACACACACCATGCCTGGCTAGTATCGATTTGAATGCCAATATGACAGTGGAGGATTTAAAGTCCTTTAGTTGCACTATTTCAAAATATTTGCTATAGTAGTCAACAATGATCAAGTACTTTTTCTCTTCGTCAAAAATGTCTGTGGCTAGTCTTTGCGATGCACATGAAGGGAGACTCCAAGGGATGCGGCAGTGGCACCCCTTAAGTGGTACCCGGGGAGACCGCCCCCTGCCTTAGTACGCCACTGACCAAAGGCCTGTTCAGTTCCTCAGCCACTGCAAGTGCTAAATTAGCAACATCTTATTATTTACAGCCAAAGCGTTCAGTGAGACTGTTGCAGCAAACTGAACTGCTGCAATATAGCAATTCAGCAGCTGCTGAGGAACTGAACGGGCCTCTGGTACACAATTTACCAGTGCTCCAGTATCCATGTTCAACGTGACCGGGATTTTAGCAACCCCTAGTTACCATGGCCTAATCTGCAGAGGTTTGTGTGTCATGCACAGATGCGAGGTATATCTGAGAGCGGTCCGTGTCAACCGCTGAATTGATATCCATGTCATCTACAGTATAACCTGTTCTGGTCTGTGACTTTGCAGAGCTTTTCCCCATTACACATCCTGGCAAAGTACCCTTTTAATCCTGCATTTATTGCATATTTGGCCTTTTGCAGGGCATGCCATATAGGGTCTCTGCTATGCATGTATCCACAGGCTGTTCATGTGTTTCTGACTCTCTTGTCTCGTATATTCTCTCTCCAGACCTTCCTTTGTTCTGTTTTGTGACTTCAGATTAGTGCAATTAAAAATTAACTTATGTTGTGTCCCTGCATATGTTTTCTTGATATTTCATATGCTCTTACAATTCTGACAGCTTTCTCCTGTGTTAGATCCTCCTCCTGCAGTAACTTTTCCGGCACGTCCTTTAACTGACTGCCCTTTAACATCCTGTCTTTTATCATGTCACCTGAGTCATGAAAAGCACAGTCTTTAGCAAGGAGCAACTGAATGACCCATTCATTAACGGATTCACCCACCCTTTGGTTCCTCTCATAAAACAACTTTCTTTGTACTAGACCTGTACATTTTGTTTCGTTCCGAATAGAATACAAATTCGGATGGAAATCACAATTTCCATTAAAAAAAAATTGTTTTTACGAAATATGAACAATCGGCCGTCTAATTAACAAATATGCTGAAAATATGAATCGCGGTAGCAGAACGATGACACCGAAACAAAATATCGAAATGAAAAATGATCTGGAACGAAAATGACCGGGATTTAATTTACAGTCTTTTTCAGCATATTTTGCCAGGAATTTCAGTTATGTGTTTCTATAAATGTTTGTTACTATGGTTGCCTCTCACATTTTCAGGGATCTACATTCGGAGGAAATGCCAGTTCTTGGTGAAGCATTAAATGACACTATTTATTAACTCCTAATCACGTGCGCAGTCATATAACGTGCTTGTGTGCACAAGTGAAATAATCACACTTTTTGTCCTTCTTCGTGGAGTCTGAGGTGTATGGGACCAAAGGATTTCTACAGATTGTTTGTTTATTTTGCTTAATCTAATTAAATGATTCTATATTTAATATCAGTACTCATTAGTGATAACAGGTGCTGTTGAAGCTGTTTAACATTGACTTTTCACATGGTTTTTTGCCACCTGTTTATCAATATAACAAGGTCCCATAACAATTTACACATCTATATATACAGGACAACTCTCCAATACAATTCAGGTATCGTCCTAGTAGCACAGAACATTCTTTCTGAAGAATGAAGGGCTACTTACTTCTCCTTGCCTTTTTAGGCATCTGCAATGGGCAATCCCGACTAGGTAAGATGATGAAAATCTTTACGCAAACATAAACAACCCCATGTACACCGGGTCAGATTAACATATCTTTTCAATACCGCTAATGATGGCACCGCTAGTTGCCAAAAACACAATGAGATTAAGATGCGGGGTAGTGTCTCAATGAATGTATGTGCGTTGCATGGACATAAGCGGAGGAAGGAGGGTTGAATAGGGAAACGGCACTACACAGTGAAAAATGAGGCATAGGATAGGTGAAAATAATTCTATAAGATGTACAATGGAAGGTGAAAAGAATGGGCAGAGGATCAATGGGAGGTGGAAAGAACAGGGTAGAAGTAAAATGAAACGGTGAGAAGAATAAGGGAGAGATAGTTACAAGCATTTACAAAGCACCAACAGATTCCTTAGCGCTATGAGGAACAATGAAAGGTGAAAAGAACATTACAGATGTACAGAAAAAGGTGAGATCAATGGGAAAGGCACAAGGGATAGTGACTGCTACATTTTATCAAAACCTACCTGACCTCATATAACAAGATAACAAAAAGGGCGACTGTTAAATACCTGTATAATAAAATCAATAGATTCAAAGATGGTGTTTGGTTTTCTTTTTAAGTATACTTTAGGGCAGTGATTTCAAACTCTAGCCCGCCCCCCCCCCCCGATGTCGTCGTCCTATTCCCAGAATTCTTTGAATGCAAACGATGGCCATATAATCCTAGCAGTTGTAGTTCATCTGAAACATCTGAGGGTTAGACTTTGAGATCCCTGCTTAGGGCACCCAGAAAGCAGCTGAGAATCTTGACCTTCATCCTATGCTCTGACATTGCTGAGCATGTCCCATTTATCCCTCACCCATAGGCTTTGCAATTCAGTACCCATAATTTACAAATACAAAGGTATAAATTATGGAAGCCAATAATTGTGGAGCTGATTCCATTAGTTTAGATGGCAAGTACAATGACGGTAGTGACCTGTCCCTTTAATCTTTTATGTAGCTAATGAATAGATCATAGAATCATGGTAGCACTTTAATTATTGGAGATTTTAATTACCCGGACATAAATTGGGATAGTGGGACTAGTAATTCAGCAAAGGGAATCCGGTTCCTGAACATTTTAAATGATACCTTCATGTCACAACTGGTAGAAACACCAACTAGAGAGGATAACTGTCTGGATCTGGTTATAACAAATAATGTGGATCTTTTCTCAAATATTAATGTAAAAGAACAGTTGGGAAATAGCGACCATAACATGGTGACTTTTGAAATAAACTCAAAAAAACACATTCATAAGGGGCATGCTAAAATATATAATTTTAAAAAGGCCAACTTTATTAAAATAAAGGAAGCTCTCAATGTCATTGACTGGCAGAAACTCTTTCACGGGAAAAACACTGAGGACAAGTGGAATATCTTTAAACTAACACTAGAAAAGTACACGTCACAATATATTCCACTGGTTAATAAATATAAAAGAAACAGACTGAAACCAATGTGGCTTAGTAGGAAGGTAACTAAGGAAATGAAAAATAAAAAGAAGGCATTTAAAGCTTTTAAATTTGATAAATCTGAGGCATCCTATAAAGCATATAGGGCAGCCAATAAAGCATGTAAAAATGCGATTAGATGGGCTAAACTAGAAAATGAAAAAGAAATAGCCAAAGAGAGCAAGACCAACCCTAAAAGATTCTTTAGGTACATAAATTCTAAAAAACCCAAGAGTGAAAATGTAGGTTCACTAAAATCTGAGTCAGGGTTATTGTTAACTGAAGATCAGGATAAAGCAGAAATTTTAAATGATTATTTTTCTTCAGTATTTATCAAAGAGAAACCTATAACAGGAGACATGAAATTCATTAATAGAAACTTACTAATACAAAGTGACTGGTTGACTCAGGACAAGGTTTTACACAAATTAAACAATGTGAATGTTAATAAAGCCCCAGGGCCAGATGGAATTCACCCGCGAGTACTAAGAGAGCTATGTGTTGAAATATGTAAACCTCTGTTCTTAATCTTTCAAGATTCTTTTCTTTCAGGAATAGTACCAGAGGATTGGAGAAAAGCTGACGTGGTCCCTATATTTAAGAAAGGTTTAAAATTTGTGCCTGGGAATTATAGACCTGTGAGCTTAACATCTGTGGCTGGGAAAGTATTTGAGGGGTTACTAAGGGATAATATTCAGGAATTTATTGGGAGGTATAATGTAATTGGCAAAAATCAGCATGGTTTCATGAAACACAGATCATGTCAGACTAACCTAATTACGTTCTATGAGGAAGTAAGTAGAAGTATAGATCAGGGGGTCGCAGTGGATGTGATTTACTTAGATTTTGCCAAAGCTTTCGACACAGTTCCACACAAAAGGTTACTACTTAAATTAAGAAAAAATGGTCTAGATGAAAATACTTGTTCTTGGATAGAAAACTGGCTAAAAGATAGGGTACAGAGAGTGGTCATAAATGGTACATTTTCAAGATGGACACCAGTGGTAAGTGGTGTCCCTCGGGTCTGTTATAGGACCAATACTATTCAATTTATTTATAAATGACCTTGAGATAGGCATTGAAAGTCATGTATCAGTGTTTGCAGATGACACAAAGCTAGGAAAAGTAATACAATGTGAGCAGGATGTTACTTCGCTGCAGAGGGATTTAGATAGATGGGGGACTGGGCACTTAAATGGCAGATGAGATTTAATCTAGATAAATGTAAAGTTATGCACTTTGGAGTGAAGAACACACAAGCAATTTATACCCTAAATGGTACGGAGTTAGGGAAATCCAAGCAGGAGAAGGATTTGGGAATAATCATAGACTTCAAACTAAGTAACAATGTGCAATGTCAAACAGCAGCCGCCAAGGCCAGCAAAGTACTGGCATGCATTAAAAGGGAAGTTCACTCACGGGATGAAAACATAATTTTGCCTCTGTATAAATCAATGGTCAGGCCGCACCTTGAATATGCCGTGCAATTTTGGGCACCTGTCTTAAAAAAAGATATTATATCGTTAGAAAACGTGCAGAGACGGGCAACTAAAATAATAAGGGGGATGGAAGGGTTAAGTTATGAGGAAAGACTAACAAGCTTAAACCTGTTTGTTTAGAGAAAAGGCGCCTTAGAGGGGATCTGATAACCTTATATAAATATATACGGGGCCATTATCAACCATTGTCTGATAACCTATTCATTAACAGGACTATACATAGGACAAGGGGTCATCCATTTAGACTGGAAGAAAGAAAATTTAGCTTAAAGCATAGGAAGGGTTATTTTACGGTGAGAACAATAAAGCTGTGGAATTCTCTGCCTGTTGAGGTGGTTGGGTCAGAGTCTGTACAGACTTTTAAAAAACGACTGGATGACTTCCTGCAGACACAGAATATTAAGGGTTATAATATTTAATATGTGGGTAAAAGCTTCTTGATCCAAGGAGAAATCTGACTGCCATTCTGGGGTCAAGAAGGAATTTTTTCCCAGTATGTTGCATATTGGCAAGCATTCAGACTGGGTTTTTTGCCTTCTTTTGGATCAACAGCAGTAGGTTATGTGGGAGAGGCTGAACCCGATGGACGCATGTCTTTTTTCAGCCTATATAACTATGTAACTATGTAACTAGAATTCTCAGATCTTCATTTTGAATTTCTCTTCACATTTATTCTATTTCTTCTTAGTGCCCATTCATAGTGCTTTCAACGATCTCTGTAGGTATATACTGTAATAATACTCCTAGAACACTGAAATATAAATTATTTTATTCTAATCACGTTAAAGGACTAACGAGTCTAAAAATACCGGCTTTCGAAAGCTGGTGTTAAGTAGTTTTAACACTCAGGGATCAAAAAAATCCTTTACCTGAGATCTCACAGTGCCTAGGGCAGCGGGATCTGTCATTTCCTCTGGCCACATGCAGGGAAAGACTGGGAACAAGTACTCATACAGAGCTTGTGCAGGGTCAAACTGGGCTCCAGGAGCACATATGTAGGTATACAATATGAATTATATGTCTGTATGCGCTCAACAATACTGTTTGGGATAGGTGCTCTACACTCTCGGGTAGTCCCTAAAATAACCCACTAGATACAGTCAAACAAAGAAGAGGAGGAGAGAGTGGAACACACACACGTGTCACAAGTATATTACGTAAGTTCACACGCCAGTGACCCCCAAAACCCACACAGTTTGCAAGATAATGGAATGAATGTAAACCAAATGGGTACTTAACGTAGCGTTATGGAATAAGCCACTCAATATTTCGTCTCAATCACAGGATAAATCAATATGTGGAGCTTATAAAGCTCTAATGATTCAAGCCTCTGGGTCGTTAAACAGGCCCCCCCCCCAAACGCCTCCTTTACACGAACCCTCAAAGCGATAAGAAACAGGGAAAAAATGGATTTTGGTGTATTTCCAATACCATTGAGTGAAGATGGAAGGGAGGGGTTTGAAATATCACTTACCCTTTCAGGGGTCTTAGAGTGACCTGTTCAAAATCGCCTGTAGGTTGTTTTTCTTTTATGGCACAACCATTCCAAAAGCCCTTTAGCATTCCTCTGTCTCCATAGCCATTCTCAAGGAGAGTTCAAATTCCCAGTATTATAAAAAACAATATTTATTGGTATATAAAATACAAGTAAAATATGGGCAAAAATAAAACCATAAAAAGGTGATACATAGAGAAAACCAGACGCGTTTCGCCCCTAACAAGGAATGGGCTTCAACCTACAGGCGGTTTTGAACCCCTGAGTGGTTTTTGGGGGTCACTGGAGTGTGAACTTACGGAATATGCTCGTGACACATGTGTGCTCCACTCTCTCCTCTTCCAGGAGCACATATACCCACGGCGATGCATCTGTGAACATCTAAAAAACATTCGGTCTTGAGCTGGTGATACCATGACTTGAGCTGGAATAGAGCCGACAATGGCGATCTGCAAATGGAAAAGGCTACTGCAGGTTTTTTCCCTCCTGTGGCTCACCATGAATGGCTAGTTGCTATTGTGAATCCTATGAGCCAAATGACAAGGGGTAAATATGGTAGACATTTGGAGAGTTTACGGGTTGGAAAAGATTACATTTGGGCTATATATTGTGCACAGGTTTTGAAGATTCTAATTCTCTTGGGATAAGGTATCACTTGGGGTTACAACGTGGTCTGTAACGTCCTCATCGCTTTTCACACAACACATATAAACTTATGCTTATAGTGCAGATTTTTACATATATTAGCACATAAAAATGTCTTCTTTACAGGTACTTACAATCTTGAGAGCACCCTGTCCGTGTCTGGACTTTCCTCTGGATCCTACATGGCAAGTCAGTTTCATGTCGCACAATCCAGGAAAGTTATTGGAGCCGCCTTGTTTGCTGGAGGTATAAATACAACTGTTGTTGCTATTTTTCTAATATTTATGGTAAACGCAAAAGATTTCATTGTGTACTATGTATTGAAACTGAATTGATAGCAGATTGTAATGGAACACTACCATGTACATAAGCTGTAACTAGATTACTTGTGCATTACAAACAAAACCCACCTTATAAAACACACTTTTTTTTTTCTTTGAAGTAATTGCATGTAAAATGGAAAAATAAAGTTAGGTTTTTATCTCCTTCCATTTTGTGGAATTTCCCCATGTTGCAACATTTCCCAAAATCTGTGCAAAAGTTCACTTTACAGCTGTGGTATAGCTTCTACAGCAGTGAAGATGCAATAGGGTGGAGGAGTGAATGTTTTGATAAGGCTGCAGGGGATGTAATGTGCTGCCTATGCTACCGGAGATAAGAGATGGCAGCTGAATGAGATAAAACAGGGAGCTTAAAAAGATGCTAATCTTACCTCCTAATGATGTCATTTGAATACATCCCATACAATACAATGATTTGAGTCGGTTAACTAGACTTTCTTAACCATACATTCTATACTCAATGCTACACAGTGAGGAACAAGTGTTGTAAAGATACTGGGCCCTATTCCCTGCTTAATGCTAAAATGGGGACGCAAACCACAAAATCTTCACCTGCAGTTTTCCTCGTAGAGTCCCCATTTTAGCGTGAGATTCCGGGGCAGGTGCTACCTTGGCACCTTGCCTCGGAACGCAGCGCTGCCCGCAGTGATACACGTGATAGTGCTTCCGCTCCACCAGGAGTATCCCCTCCTGGAATCCATGGAGGGTTGCGCTTCTGACCAACGAGCCCTATGTAATCCTGTTCCCGTGAGATTGCGCCGTGTGGGGTGATCACGGAGGGAGACTGGGACTATTTGTTCCCAGTCTCACTCTGCTCCCAAAGACCAGAAGTGCAGGATCGGGCCACCGTTATCGCCGCGGGATAAGGTGTGAGTGTCTGATTTATTGTGGGGGGGTTTACGGGGTGCTAAGTGCTTCTGCAAAAGTGCAATCCGTTAGCACCAGCTTTTAAGTGTAGCTAAATATTTGCCTTGCGCGTCCCTGCGGTAATTGGCACTAGGACTTTGTAATACCTTATTTATCCGAACGCGAATTAATGATTGCACTCCCATTTCAGTATAGGATGCGTGAAATCCGAAGGGGAGGCTACAAGGTGCAAATAAAAGCTAACAAAGTGCCAGTGGAATCCCTGTTGTTGGGTAGAAAAGTAACAGCAAACCAGAGTAGAAGAAATGGGGCAATAATGACCCCTTGTTTTAGAGGGCTAGGTATCGAACACGTGAGTTAGCAAAGATTATGGAAGCAGATAGGAAATTGAGCCTTCTTGGGTTTACAGTAAGATCGGACAGCATGGAAGAAAAAGAGCATTCCTCATACTGGTCCCTTATTCAGGCTGCTTCTCTAGGCTCTGGGGAGATGAGCCGCTAGTCAGATATATTCCCCATCCAAACACCTTGTGGTACCCCACTCTATTCCCTAGGAAGAGCATACTAAAATCCTATTTGGAAACCCGAGACGGATTTCTAATTTGCTTGCATAGCTCTACGCATTTCGCCCTGGGGCGTCATCAGGAGCGGTTTTCAAGAATAGTAGTAAACAGAAATCGTCTGGCGGACCAGAGGTGGGCAGGGTGCCGGTAGCACTGTGCTGAGTTGCGGACATGGTTGGTGCATTTATTTTACGGGTTTATCGTCAGGGATGTAATATGGGGGACGTGAGTTAGTCACTTATCCTGGCATTAAAATTTACTAATCCAAATGCTACAGTTAGCGTTCACTAAGGAATTGTGCCCACTGTGGGGGAGCAGTTTACAACACAAAAGATAACAAAATGGATGCATCCAGTGACAGAGTAAAATATTTTCTTAACTAAACAAACATGAAAAGAACAAAGTACGTGTAAGATATTCAGCAATATTAAAACAAAAGGAATTTCAGATCAATGTGGTAGTGTCCCTTTAAGCCCTGGATTCTATTTAACTCCTATAATAATAACAGGAATGGATGGGCACAATGCAAAATTTTCTCTACAGTTATACAGCTTTGGATTCCTGGTGTATATCAGGAAAAAAAGGAAAAGCAAATCTAGTGTGCTATATTAACCCTTTCCATGCGGAGGACACGGTCAGCGAGTCCTGCCGCATGTACACTTCGCTGCGGAGCGGCCATCGGCTGGGATTCTGGCCGATCGCGGCGGCCCCCTAGCGCGATGACTTCTATTACAGGCACCCCCCCCGGGGGGGGAAAAGGTGCCTGAAGGGGAGGTCCGTGCGGCCCAGAAGCTAAAGGCAGGCACCGCTTTGAAGGGCACAGCCTGCCCTTCCAAGCGGCGGCTGTTTTTAACCCTTAGGGGGCTGGATTGCAATATGGCGCCAACAGGCATCATATTGTGGCCCCCCTCTGGAGCTGGCCGAAATCTTCGATGTCGGCCAAGCTTCCGGGATGTCCCCCTGACGACTGGCATCATTGCGCATAGTCGACATCAGTTGTGGAATTAACCCTTAGCTGCCACCAATGGTGGAGATAGGGGGTTCATTGGAACCCCCTATCTCCCGATCCGTGGCAGCTAGGGGTTAATACTTGGTATCATTGGAACGGCCAGAGCATGGCCTTTCCAATGATACCAAACCTGACTGTAAAATGTTAAAAAAAATTGACAATTTTAAAACTCATTTTTGTTTTGTTAATGTAGCAATATTGTTCTCATAATGCAGCATCATCGTTCACATTATAATTGTTAACGATTTTTCTTGTGGGTGCGTTTGCTAAAAAAACACAATTTCCCCCAAAAAAATGTAACTAGTCCCCATTTCTAATTTTTTTAACAAGCGCACCCCATAGAAAATATAACCACAAAGGCTAGCATGATAAAATGTGGGGGGAAAAAACAACATTTTACACAATGTAGATGATTGAAAATTAAATTTTTATTGCAATTTTTGTTATAATATTCAGGCAGGCCATCACGTATACATATAATAATGACATATTATGAGTCTGCCGGAAAGATCGATATATAATATGTTTGGGTTTTATAATAAAATGTGACTTCAAATGCGTTTAAACATGATGAGCGAAACCGGTAAAAATGAGCTTCACACAGAGGTGTGAAATGGCTCAGCAGCGAAAAGGTTAATATTTACTCTAACAACAAGAGTTGGATTCTTTCCTCTAATATTGCAATACTGTTGGATGTAGTAAATACTTACCATGATTTCTTATCTTTTGTTACAGGACCATATTACTGTGCAAGTGGAAACATGCTGACAGCAACAAATGCATGCATGAAATTACCTTCAAGCATCAATGTTAACTCTCTCAGATCACAAACGCAAACATATGCAAACAGTGGCCTGGTTGACCCTCTATCAAACCTTGCAAACGCTAAAGTGTTTATCTTTTCAGGCACTCGAGACACCGTTATGGTATCTGGTAAGTCCAATATATGTTTTAATAGTTTGCTTTTTTTTTCATAACAATGAAATAAAGGATACAATTGGGCTAAGTGAGGAAGGAATGCTTGGAAAAGCAGTATTTTTGCTGAGGGAACTGTTACCTTTTGGCCCACCAAATGTAAAGTTTTATTTTACTTTCAATGACATGTTTCCTTATTAAAGGGATTATTCAAAGACTGCCGAATTTGCACCAAACGTTGCAATTTCATGGCAATTCGGCTATATACAGGCATGTACTGGCCATAGGGACTACAGGGAGATTCCAGTTGGGCCGGTGTGAATGCTGGTTCACCGTGCGGCTCGCATTTCCCTAAATAGGTGAGGTGAGAACTTCCTCACCATCTGTAAAACAGAACAGTCTGCTGCAGTCTCCTATGGGAGCCACTGTGCTGGTGAGACCCGCTGCACATCCATCTCACTTTAAGACATGGTGCGCAATCAACCTCAGTGCCGCTGCCTTTCTTTACCTAATCTGCAACAACTCCGGTACCTGTAGAGAGATTGTTTGAGCGATCCGGTTGGTTTATATACTATTAAGTGTTTTATGCATAATTAACCTCCCTGGCTGTCTAATTTTTTCAAAAATTTTGTGCCTAAAAGCGTCTCAATTTTTTTTGAAAGTAAACCTGCTGTTTTATATCGTAAGCCTGTAATAATTAGGAATAACTCACTGAAATCTGTGCAAATAAGAGATCTTCAAACCATGTATACAGTGAAGTCCAGTCTTAGAATGTGTATGGTCTGTTTCTGATCTGTTAGTGCCAAGTCATGCTGTTGGATAATAATTTTTTTAGTTTGCTAATTTGCTGCCTGGTCCCGCCCCCCTGCATCGTGTGACTCGCAGGGAGCGTTACCAGGAAGCAAGTCGCCGTGATCACACTACGGGGGACAGCGAGGGAGCGCAGGATGAGGTGAGTATGCAGCCAGAGTGTGGCTCGTGGTTACCGTTCGCGGTAGCGAAATTTAACCCCGAGTCACACTCGGGAATACCACCAGGGAGGTTAAAGTGGGCCGGGCTGGATGAAGTCCAGGGATGATTTTTTAAATTTATTTTTTTGTCCCACTCCAGTCCTGGCTATATAGAAAGCTGGCAATTCGCCAAATATTGGTGAATTGGCAGCAAAATACGGTGCAATTTGTCTCAGGCAAATCAGTGAAATTCCCCATAGAGAAGTAATGGTTCTCGACATGCTCAGATTTACGGTGCTTTCGTTCTACAGATTTAAACAGGCGAATAATATAGGTTTCAATGTTTAAAAAAAAAAAAAGCCTCATTATTTAAATTTTTTTGCCATTTTTTTTTTTCTGGATTTTTTTTCTGTGACATTTTTTTAAGACTTTTTTAAATATTCAGTAACAGACCTTTTTATTATAGGACCTTTTTTATTTTCATGTATTTCTATTGCTTTAGACGCCCTTTAAAAATTGTGGTTTTGTTTTTTGCTTTTTCTTTTTACCCCAGTTCGGTGGCTGATCGGCAGCATTCATTGCAGTTTTTAGCGGTTTGTGGCTGCGTTTGGCCTATCGGCTGCGTTTGGCGGGTTGGAGGTGTTCAGCAGATCCCTTTGGCGCACTTCTGGACCCTGGGGTGAATTCACCGCAGGGTCGGCAAATTGAACTCACCAAAGTGTGCCGAATGAAAGAGAGCACCAAAATTTCATTGGGCTCTGAACAACCCCTTAAGTCACGAGAAATGCATGATAATTATCATAAAGATTATCTAAAACCAAGCCTATCTTTATTTTTAACCCTTTCACTACCAAAAACGTGTATGCAAGTTTTTGTGATAATGAGAAGTTGCATATAATACCTTAGTTGCATGCCTTTTATTGCAATATTTGTTTGTCTTGTGGAGAAACAAAATTCTCTGCATGATCTCATTCCTGCGACCCGATTTTACTGTACGGAAACAAGCAGTAGTCCACACCCTCATCATAATAAAATGTTTTATCCAATATAAAACTGTCAGGGAGAGAATAGAATACAGGAGAGCTCTATAGTCACTCGCTATAATGCATGTGTATGGAAATTATAGTAACACCCCATATCTTTACTGTCAGGGTTATTCAGAAAAAGGTGAAAACCAGGAGAGCTGGCAGGAGAAGAGAACAATCTTCTAGACCAAATAGCCGATTTGGAAAGTGAGATAAATGGGAGAATTTTTTTTGGTTTGGCTATTTTGACCTAGACTTTTCACTTCTCCAGTCATTCTCCTGAGGTTCACCCTTCTTTGAATAGACCTGATGGTATATACTGTACATTCTATGTGGTTCCCTGGCTCCTGTATGGGAAATTTGCAGTATGAACATTTTAGAATATGTTCAAGATGTAGAAGTAGAAATGCATGTTTGGTATGTAAAATAAATACATGTCAAGAATTATATAATTTTTTTTTATAAAAGTACATTATTAGAAAAATAAACCATTGGGGGCGTGGCCGGACGTTGCAGCGCGCGGTCGCATGTAGGGAGAGCTCCTGTGACCGGCGCTGAGTTTCCAATTCCTGCGGCTTTGTTATAGCATCCCCGGGGCTGAAACTTCACCCACAGGTGGGTGATACTTCCTAGCACCCAGATGGTGCCACCTAAGGCGCAGCGGGCGCTAGAGCCGCTAAAATCGGCAAGAAAAGATCGGGTCCGTGAGGCCCAAGATGGCGGATCTCCCTCCTCTGTTTCCTCCCCCACGCTGGAGGCAGCAGCTGCGGGGCCACCTTGCATGTCTGACATATCACCACCATCGGAAAGCAGACTTCATGCCATGCTGCAAGAACTTCGATCTACCATCCAAGCGGATCTTAAAGAGGTGCTGCAGGAGCTGAGGCGCGATGTACAAGACCTGGGTGAGAGGACTGACTCTTTAGAATCTAAGACAGACGACTTATGCTTAGCCCATAATGACCTGGTGGACCGTCACATAGCTTTGCAAACAGCGCATGACACCATGGCAACGAAACTGGCCGATATGGAAGACCGCTCCAGGCGTAATAATATACGGATCTGGGGCATTCCGGAGGCAGTGGGCTCTGTTGATCTCCAGCCTTACATTATGGAACTTTTCCAGATCTTGGCACCTACATATTCTTCGCAGGATTTCCTGATGGATCGAGCGCACAGATTGCCGCGTGCAAAAAACTTGCCGCCATCGGCTTCTAGAGATGTTTTGGTCCGGGTGCATTTTTTTCACGTTAAAGAAGCGTTAATGAGAGCGTCATGGAAATCTATGCCTCTACCGTCTCCGTATGCCGAAGTTTCTTTCTATGCAGACCTGTCAACGGCTACTATGTCTAAAAGACGGGAATTTTCATCCTTCACCAAAATTTTGCGTGACCACAACATGGCGTATCGTTGGGGATTTCCCACAAAGATCTTGTTATGGCGGGAGGGAGTCCTGCACGTCATTCCGGAGCCCACCACTGGCATGCGTCTGCTGACAGAATGGAAGGTGGTGGCTGACTTTATTCCCCCCCCCCCGTGAGGAATCATCTTCGCCGCTGAAAGTCTCTCCGCAGTGGCACCGGGTTCGGCCTAAGTGAGATGATATGGTCCTGCATTTTTTTCGCCTGTGGGCGTGTTCTTTTATTACGCCAGGTGCTCTATCGTGGTTTCGGGACTCATCCCCCTTTGTGATTCGTCCCTTGGGTGGCGTCCTCTGGGGTTCTGTTCCTGCGACTGACTAGCCCCGAGGCTTTTTACTGGCCTGTATATTGGCACAGTCACCTTCACGGATGAAGTTGGGACTGTGTTTTTCCCCCGCTGGGGTTTTTTTCTTGAACGTGTTGCTTTTCCAATTATACCATTCTGATGTGTTGATTGACCCCACTCAACTGCATTTATGGAATGCAGTTCTTTTTTTCTTTTCTGGTCTGTTGGGTTTTTTCGGTTTTTCTTTTTCTTTTCTTTTTCTGGTTCGTCTTAGGTTTGTCTTGTATGTATTGTTTGTCTTATTGGTATGCACTGTAATATATCATTCTGGGCATTATTGTGCGCAGGGGAGTCCTCCCATCCTCCCACGGAAATTGTCTGTCAGGACCGCTGTGAGTACCAGGGGGTTGGGGGCAACTAATGATGAGTAAACCTCAATTCCAAATTTATTCCTTAAATGTTCGAAGCTTGAATACTCCGTACAAACGCCATGCTTTATTTCGTGATCTGCATAAGTCTCAACCAGCTATTGTATGTTTGCAAGAGACTCATTTTTGTACGAGACGGCCGCCGTTTCTGAAATCGCGCATGTATACTGAGGCGTATCACTCCACTGCTCAGACGAAGTCTAAAGGTGTCTCGATCCTGTTCCATAGAGACTGGACCTTTGTGTGTTCGGCTCAGTATGTTGATCCGTTGGGCCGCCTTGTGATTCTTGTGGGCACGTTGAACGAATTACCAATTACTATTGCTAACATATATCTCCCTAATGAAAACCCAATTTCTTATCTTCGGAAAGCTTATGGTAGAGTGAAAAAAATATCTAGTGGTACGTTGTTTCTATGTGGGGACTTTAACTGCACTCCTGACCCTGACATTGACACCCAATCAAGCCAACCCAGCTCCAAAACCCGCTCCCCCCCCAGCCTCTAGTAAACAACTACGGGAATTCATGCATTCGTTTGAACTCTATGATACTTGGCGGATATGTCACCCTACTACGCGCAATTACACTTTTTTTTCTCATGTTCATTCCTCGTATAGTAGAATTGACTTGTGTTTGATTCATAGTTCGGCGTTGCCCCGCCTATTAGAGGCGACCATAGGCATTATCACGTGGTCTGACCATGCTCCACTTACGCTTACCTTTGAGGCGGCTTTCCCGCCAAGGGGTATGGGGAACTGGAGACTCAACGACTCGCTTATTGTAAATGGAGATGACGTGGCTAATACTATGCAACTCCTTCAGGAGTATTTCACGATGAACATGACTGAGGATGTTGCGACATCGTCGGTTTGGTTGGCACACAAGGCTGTTCTGCGAGGACATTTTATTCAGAAAGGAGCGCAGAGGAAGAGACGTTTTAATGCTCAGACGTCTGCTCTTCTACGACGAATCACTGAATTGGAGTCCCAGAATAAAACCGCTCCTGCCCCACATATTACTGCTCAGCTGACTCTACAGCGCCGCGAGTTGGAGCACCTTATGCTCCAGGTCACGGCGCGCTCACTTAGGGGTATATGCGGACGGTGTTACTAAAGTTTGGCTTCCCAGCACAATTTATAAACAGCGTTATGGCCCTCTACTCAGATCCGTCGGCGAAAGTATTGGCTTCGGGGTTTCTATCATCCGCTTTCCATATTGCAAATGGCACCCGTCAGGGTTGCACTTTATCCCCGCTAATATTCATTCTGGCCTTAGAACCCCTGGCGTTAGTTGCAGATTAAAACGGCTCCGGCTATTAAGGGCTTGTCAACCCCGAATGGGGAACATAAATTGGCACTGTTTGCGGACGACATACTGCTTTTTCTGACCACACCGGAGACCTCGCTCCCTCCCCTGTTTAGCCTCCTCGATAATTTTGGCGCAATATCCTACTATAAAAATAACATGAGTAAAACGCAAGCTCTCCCCATCAATATTGCTGCCTCGCCCCTCAGCTCTCTGCATAGTAAATACCCTTTTGACTGGCGTTCTACCTCCTTTAAAATATCTGGGTATATCCCTTACTAAATCGCGGGGAACCATCCTTAAACAAAACTTTACGCCACTCTTGACCTCTATTGAGGCGCAGCTCTCCAAATGGAGCACTATCGACTCATCTTGGCTGGGTCGTATGGCGGCCATGAAGATGTGTATCTTACCCCAAATTTTATATTATTTCAGGAATATCCCGGTTTTCATCCCGGCGCATTTATTGCTCCGGCTGCAAAAACTAATTCATGCACACATATGGAAGGGGAAGCCTCCTCGAGTGTCGGCCTCCACGGTTACAATGCCGCGGCGTAATGGTGGGTTGGGGTTTCTGGATCTGCAATCTTATTACAAAGCAGCCTTACTAGCCCAACTGTTGTCATCAATGTATCAAAAAGAACCACCACTATGGCTGCAGCTGGAGAATGCCATGATTTTCCCGTACAGACTTCATGACCTGATGTGGCTCACATTCCTACCGAGGAATAGTACCACGGGTTTGTTGCCTGTTTCGATGCTCTCTCTCATGGCATGGCGACTGTGGGGCCGTCAATTGGTAAGGCCTTACAATTTACTATGCCTTGCCCCCTTAAGGGTTCTGTGTCGCTTTATTCCCGATTTAACCTTAGACTCCTGGATCAGACGAGGCTTGACTCATGTATGGCAGCTCTTCACGCCACGCTCCCTGAAAACCTTCCCCGATTTGGTACAGGAGTTCGCTATTCCATCAAAGGAATGCTTCACATATCTTCGTGTGAAACATGCTTTGACCCAAAAAGGCCTTACCTCTTTCACCGATGTGAACCTCTCGGCTTTTCATAAATTGTGTATGGGACGAAAATGTCACATGAAACCGCTGTCCCTTTGTTACAACAGCCTCCTAACTCCGACCCCGCCTAAAAAACTACCCTATATGGTTAACTGGGAAAAAGACTTAGCCTTAACACTTTCCATAGAAGATTGGTCATACGCCATGGAAACGATATATAAATATTCTAGAAGTACCAATTTACGAGAAGCCCATATCAAACTCCTGTGCAGATGGTATTTAACACCCACCCGGTTGGCCCATATTTCAGGGAACACAGGTCTCTGTTGGAGATGTCTTACCGGCACTGGCTCATTATTGCATACTTTCTGGCTCTGTCCCATGCTGGGGGGATATTGGGAAAAGATAAATAGATTGATCTCCCATTGTACTTCACTTAAATTCCCACTTTGTCCGAAAATGTACCTCTTACACCTTATACCTGTTACAATTCAGACCCGTCATAGGAGGTTTATCTCCATGGTACTTGGTACAGCTAAAATTGTAATAGCTAGACATTGACGGTCCTCTATGTGTCCCTCCTATGAAGGAGGTTATGGGGGCCCTAGAAAATGTTTTCAAATATGAGGAAATGTTTCACACCGCGAACAATTCTATGTGCCTGCTACATGATACGTGGGAGGGATGGAAGTTGTTTGTTGAATCTGGAAATCTGATATAAGATATGTCGGCTGTAAGATGATAGTGCTGCCATGTTTTCTGTTTTATGTTTTATGTTAGTTTAGGAATTATAAGTTATTAGAAAATGGAGTGCGCACAACTGACCCCCTTTTTCAGTTTACGAAGATAATCCAATTGAATTATATTGTTTATTGCCATTGATGCTCATTTATGCTTCTTCCTTTGGATGGTTCTTTCATTTAAATGTATGTACCACTTTCTGTGTAAACTCCAATAAAAATTCTTTATATGGAAAAAAAAGGAAAAATAAACCATTGTACTATTTCTCAATTATTTAAAAGGCTGCCTTTAAACATTAATGAATAGCCAGCAACTCCATGAATGGGCATAAGGGTACCTAAGGAACAAGATTGGGAACTAAATTGCACCAAGCAGGGAATTTCCCCGTACCGTTCACTTTCGTGGACATTCGGGTATTTAGAAAGCGGGCAGTTCGCCAAATTTAGGCGAATTGCCAGATATAAAGGTATCTGTTCCATGACAGTGAAATCCACATAGAGAAGCGATGGTTAACCTATTCAGAGAACACCTAACAGCAGAAAAATGTCAGTGAAATGCCATGATTTTCGGTGGTCTCATACTGTATGGCAGATTTAATGAGGCTAATCCCATAGGTTTCAATGTTAAAAATATTCCCATTTTTATCCAATATCTAATAAACTGTTTATTCTTTTAAAACAAGCAAAGTGGTAGGCGCCCCTGCCTGTACCGTCACCAACTATCCAAAGCCAGCCAGCAATCAGTGGTTTCCCCCAAACCAGTGAAAAAGGAATTATGGAATACGTAACTGGCAGCGCGATGGAAGTCGCTTATGGATTGTATGGTGATTCTCTTTCGCTTATAGGTCGTATGATGGTTCTCTTTAGAAATGCCGTCCACATATGACATGAAAGACAATGAAGGGTACAATAGTACAGAACGGTAACAATTGTGATTAATAAACATGCGATACTGTTCCCACTCACAAAGAAAGAGCCCCAACACTGGCTCTGAGCGGGTCAACACATCCAGTCACAGATGTCTGTATCGCCGGGAACGGCCCACAACTTTTCAAGATGTCGATCTTCTTATGGTACCCATACATATGGAAACATGGAATAAAAGGAAAACTTTCCTGTGTAGGACTGTTGGAGAAATGATATGAAAATACACAGAGGTATCGCACTCACGTGTGTTGGAGCTTATAACCAAGCTCTAGGATCAAGCGCCTGTGGACTTATTTGACGGTAAAGCCCATGGAAACCTCTTGTATTCAGCAACACACCGGGGAATGGTGCGGATAAATAAAAATTTATTAGAACATAAAAACAAATAAAATGGATAAACCTGGCTCAGCCAGTCTACCAAAACGCGTTTCGCCGCGTAACGCAGCTTCCTCAGTCGGTTTACAGTTGATATAACCGGTTACAATTTATACCTTTCAAGTCCTATACTCAAATTGTCCCCAGGTGTTGCTTGTTAAACCGGCGTGCGGTTCACGCCTCGAAGATGTTAAGGTCGGGTGTTGTCCGCGGGTCCGTCATTTTGCGCCTGCGCAATGGAAGCGCTTGCGTTCCAGAATGGATGTCGGCCATCTTGCGCATGCGTATTGCCTATTTCTTCTCTCCGGTCAGACTATGTCTGCCAGAGTGTATGTCTCTCATCCCGAGCGGCCAAAAAAGCGGAATAGAGACAGCAGCAATGTTGGGGCCAGACATTGACATCCCCAATGGCTTTTACCCATATCCTTTACCAAAAAAACAGATAAAATATACATAAATTATGATAAACAGCTGTGTTGTCATACCCAGGATATAAATCGGTGCTGCGAAACCCCTTATGTTCCGTATTTTTGGACCTCATAATGCAAAAAATAAAATGATGTGTATAAGTGTATACAGTGATCATGTGCATAATTGGCTGGAATTAAATATATAAATATATATAATGCTCAATTGTACCAAAGCAATAGATGGTATAATGTATATACCAACACAGATATGAGCTACATCACTATACGGAGTGAACTATGTGATATGGGTGTCGCTTTAAATTTTATATGGCATAATTATTATTACACCATATATACTATTTGCTGTATAAAATGTAAATAGGTGATGGTATCGTAGTCTTATCTATAATACTGATCGTGGGTGAAATATACCCAGTTGTTATAATTCTGAGAATAAATTAATATAATGAACCATTACTATAACATGGGTAATGGTAAGAGTATTGGTGTGTAATGTAATGGCCATAATATTACGTTACACACCAATACTCTTACCATTACCCATGTTATAGTAATGGTTCATTATATTAATTTATTCTCAGAATTATAACAACTGGGTATATTTCACCCACGATCAGTATTATAGATAAGACTACGATACCATCACCTATTTACATTCTATACAGCAAATAGTATATATGGTGTAATAATAATTATGCCATATAAAATTTAAAGCGACACCCATATCACATAGTTCACTCCGTATAGTGATGTAGCTCATATCTGTGTTGGTATATACATTATACCATCTATTGCTTTGGTACAATTGAGCATTATATATATTTATATATTTAATTCCAGCCAGTTATGCACATGATCACTGTATACACTTATACACATCATTTTATTTTTTGCATTATGAGGTCCAAAAATACGGAACATAAGGGGTTTCGCAGCACCGATTTATATCCTGGGTATGACAACACAGCTGTTTATCATAATTTATGTATATTTTATCTGTTTTTTTGGTAAAGGATATGGGTAAAAGCCATTGGGGATGTCAATGTCTGGCCCCAACATTGCTGCTGTCTCTATTCCGCTTTTTTGGCCGCTCGGGATGAGAGACATACACTCTGGCAGACATAGTCTGACCGGAGAGAAGAAATAGGCAATGCGCAAGATGGCCGACATCCATTCTGGAACGCAAGCGCTTCCATTGCGCAGGCGCAAAATGGCAGACCCGCGGACAACACCCGACCTTAACATCTTCGAGGCGTGAACCGCACGCCGGTTTAACAAGCAACACCTGGGGACAATTTGAGTATAGGACTTGAAAGGTATAAATTGTAACCTGTTATATCAACTGTAAACCGACTGAGGAAGCTGCGTTACGCGGCGAAATGCGTTTTGGTAGACTGGCTGAGCCAGGTTTATCCATTTTATTTGTTTTTATGTTCTAATAAATTTTTATTTATCCGCACCATTCCCCGGTGTGTTGCTGAATACAAGAGGTTTCCATGGGCTTTACCGTCAAATAAGTCCACAGGCGCTTGATCCTAGAGCTTGGTTATAAGCTTCAACACACGTGAGTGCGATACCTCTGTGTATTTTCATATCATTTCTCCAACAGTCCTACACAGGAAAGTTTTCCTTTTATTCCATGTTTCCATATGTATGGGTACCATAAGAAGATCGACATCTTGAAAAGTTGTGGGCCGTTCCCGGCGATACAGACATCTGTGACTGAATGTGTTGACCCGCTCAGAGCCAGTGTTGGGGCTCTTTCTTTGTGAGTGGGAACATGTTTATTATTCACAATTGTTTATTCTTTTAATCTGCAGAAAAATAAGTCCTTTTATTTATTTTTTAGGATCTTTTAGGCATTTGTGCTTTTTTTAAAAGAAAATTCTATTTAAATAGCGTCTTATTTTATCTAACAGACCTTTTTATTATTCATAGGACCTTATACTGTATGCTAATCCCAGACATTTCCATTCAGTAGTTTTTTTTTTTTTTTTAACAGAGTTTAAATTTTGACACTTTCATTAGTTTCGTGTTATTTTTTTTTTCTTTACCCCGTTTGTCGGCTTGTAGGCTATTCCGGCGGCTGGTTGGCACTGTGTTTGGCAGTTCATTGGCTTTTTCCGGACACGTTTGGCGGGTTTGCGGTGGTTTATCGGATCCGATAATTTCTGTGGATTGCTGGGGAAAGAAAAAAGCCGCAAAACCACCCGAAATCATCGGATCCGATTCAATAAGTCGCCGGACCTGCCGATCGGATCTGATCATTTCAGCAGATTTGCAGCGTGTTTTTTTGTTTATTGGTTTTGTCGCGGCTTTTCCCTGCACTTCGGAGACCCTGCCGTAAATGCTGAATTTAAATTCCCCGACGTGTGAGGAACGAGAGCACTGAAATGTCTGACATTTCAGTGCTCTTTGAATAGTCCCTTTAGTTGAAAGAGTATGACGCAAAATAAAAAAACTGATGCAAATATGATATCTGTAGTAAATCTGAAATTAAATGTGCTAAACCTTAGGACCGGAAACCAGTATACTGTACTGTTAAATCATGGCCAAGATTAGACTTTCGATGAAGTTCTATATGATTAGCAAAATGAGTTTAATGCTATCTTCAATGGAGGACGGGGCTTGTGAATTGGTTCTTCAAAACAAGTTGTACATAATAATTTGTAATTTATGTAATTATGTATAGTAAAAATAAACCATTTCCTATTAAAAGATATACATACTGTGCTATGACAACAGCTATATTAGCATATTCATGTATAAATTTCCCTGCTCTAGGGGTGGTGAAAAAACAGGAGGAATATTACCTATCCTATGTTAATTCTGCAAATGTCAAAACTGTTTATGATGTCGCGGCTGAGCATGGAATGGTGAGTATAACAAGAGGAAAGCTGCACATGAGCACTAGACATTAATAACCAAATCTCCCATAAAAATGTGTCCCTAAAGGACCATGTACAGTGTAAAAATAGCATAACCATCTGTAAAATGCCCATCTCATTTGTTTAGTAAAATCAATAATACGTTCATCATAAACAAAACAGAAATGTGTTTTAGTCTCTATAATAAAAGCATTGCAATTTCTAAACCCTTCACAAACCTTAAGGAATTTTTTTTCCAAGTTGAGTAGAGAACCAATACTAGTATTTTACAGAGATATTGCGTGTATAAAACCACCAGTACTTCAAGTTAAGAACTGGCGACTTGCTGCCAAAAGATAATACTTCTAAAAGTAAATTTAGGAGTTAGGTTGAGGCAGAGTTATCACACTTTAAGTTCAAGTGTTCAGACGAAGGTTTCTGGGAGTTATTTGAATATGATTTTTATACCGTAGGGGCAAAATGAAGAAGGGATTGTGCTGCAGTTTTTGCAGCTGGATGTCCGGTACATACGTAGGAATATGGCACATTAGTATAGCTTTCATATTCTTACATAATAGTCTGTTAGTGCAGCAATTTAACACCAGTATCGTGAAACCAGTTAGATTTTAATGTGAGCTTGCACATGGTAAGACTAACCAATGACTTTGTAATCACTGGTCATGAATAGTCAAGTGCTAAAAAAGTGTTGGAACTCACCAAGATTTCCGTGCCCCAATTATCACCGAACACTTAACACAAACTTACTCATTTCTGATATATATGTGGATTTTTGCAAAAATGAGAAAGCCTATAGTTATTGTGATTTAACAGAGAAATATATGATTGAACACCTGAATACAGGCTTTAGAGTGTGTGAACCAATGGGAACTGCATTCTCACACGTTCTCTCTCAACTTGAATTCTGCATATAGTGATTGTACCACTGCAACACGTGCCAGTCCAATTCAAACTCTTGGGGTGGAAAAACAGTTTCATAGGAATATTAAGTGAATGAATAAATACTTAGGTGAGCAGGAGGTTCTAATGGTTATTGGACATTCTGCATGCTGAGTTGCTGAGAGAAATAGCAGGCCCTTTTCCAAGGGGAAACCTGCTATTATAATTATTATTTATTTATAAAGCACCAGCATATTCCACAGCGCTGTACAATAGGCACAGTATAAACAAGGTTACAATACATTGAACAACAATTGACAAACAGTACAGGAGGAGATGAGGGCCCTATTCCCGTTGAAACTCACAATCTAGGAGGGTTGGGGTTGGAAACAGGAGAGGACTGTAAGGTGAGAGTGATTGTTGGGTGGTAGGCTTCCCTAAATAGGAACGTTTTAAGGGAGCGTTTGAAGGAAGAGAAGTTAGGGGAAAGTCTGACAGTACGAGGGAGAGCTTTCCAGAGAGTGGGGGCTGCGCGTGAGAAATCCTGCAGTCTATCATGGGAAGAGGTGATGCGGGGAGAAGCTAGGCACAGGTCACTGTTTGACCTTAGGGAGCGGGCTGGGGTGTATTTGGTGATTAGTGAGGACAGGTAGTGGGGAGCTGAGTTAGTGAGGGTTTTGTAGGTAAGGATAAGGATTTTGAACTTAATTCTGCAGTGGATGGGGAGCGGCAGAGACAGAGCGGCGGGTGAGGTGAATTAGCCTGGCGGAGGCGTTCAGGATGGATTGTAGGGGGGAGATGCGGGACAGAGGGAGGCCAGATAAGAGATTATTGCAAGAGTTGGGAGATTACCAGGGCGTGTATGAGTTGTTTTGTGGTGACAGCGGTAAGAAATGGCCGAATTCTGCAAATATTACGCAGTTGGTATTGGCAGGAGGAGGATAGAGACTTGATGTGGGGGATGAAGGAAAGAGCAGAGTCAAGTGTAACTCCAAGACGGCGAACTTGGTTTGATGGGGAGATGGTGATACCCTCCACCGTGATAGAGAAGTCAGGAGGTGGGGAGGCATTGGAGGGAGGAATAAGTGCACTGACCCATTCTCTAGAAGTGCAATGACGAGTTGCCACTTGGAGTATGGCACCATGAGTGATCCTGTTGTACAAAATTGTAGATGTTGTTAACATCTTTATTATTGTATGTTTATAGCCCACTGACAGCTATGGGGGTGCCTGTGGAACAACCAACAGCGAATACATTAACAACTGTGGCTACAATGGTGCTTATGAGGGTTTAAATCACATTTATGGAGGACTCGCTGTAAGTAGAATTTCACTGATTTAATACATGATATATGAAATTGCAGTTTAGTAAAAGAGACTAAAATGATCTTTCTCTTCTGTATTTTAGAGACCAAGTAGCTCTGCTGCATTTACTGGACAGGTATCTGAAGAAACTATAACGGGTGGCGATTCGCCCTTAATTTTTAATTGTTGTGCACATTATGATGGAAAATGTTTAACATATTGGACTTGATTAAATAGCTAACACTAAAATGGGGACACTAACGGGGAAAACTTGCACCTGCAGATTTCCCTGTAGCATCCCCCATTTCAGTGTGATATTCTGGGGAAGGTGCTACTCCAGCACCTTGCCCCGGAGCCATGCGCTACCCTTGATGATACTTGCGATAGTGTTTCTGCGTCGCTGCAAGTATCATCCATGGAGAGTTGCACTGCTGGGCCGCGAGCCCTGCAAGATCAGGCAGCGCCGCGGAATGATTGCAGAGGGAAACTGGGGAGTATTTGTCCCCAGCCTCACTCTGCTCCCTGTGGTCAGAAGCAGCGGATCGGGCCACCATTCTTGTACTGGGATTAGAGGTGAGTATCTGATTTATTGGGGGGAGTTTTAGCTTGTGCTAAATATTCTGCAAAAGCAGAATCATTTAGCACCAGCTTTTAGCTGACAGAAAAAAATCTGTTTAGCCCTTACTTTACTTATCCTAAAGCTAATTACTGACTGCACTTCCAATGATAAGTATAGGGAGCGCAAAGTACAGTAAACTCGCGCAAGCTAGAGCAGTCACCGACGCGCTAACAGATTTTTTTTTTCCCTGTTTAACATTAGGGATGTAATCGGGGGGGGGGGGCATGCGCTAAAGTCACTTATCCTGAAATTAACGCTTGCATATCCGAATGCTACCGTTAGCATTCAGTATGTAATCTTGCTCATTAGTAGTTAAATGACCTGCCGTTTGCATATAGCCTTTACAAAACTTTATTTGTGTCCTGGAAGCTTTCGACAATTATTATATCGTAATGTGTTCTGGATTTGGGTTTTTATAACCGCAGAGTCCTGTAACACATTCCACTCCCTCAGCCCTACTCCAGTTGGAGTAGTAAGCTATTAGCACTAGATTACAGAAAAAGGCCGGGGTCACACGAGCGCACTTGGTACGTCCTTAGTGACCCCTTCTCTCAGCGGCCATCGTAGCTTTATGATGGCTCGACTGGGAGTGTCAGACAGTGTAATATAACACACATTACAATGGGTGTGTTGAAATCCTCCCCGTCGAAATGCTGCAATGGATGTTGGGCGAGTCCGCAAAGCGCCTCCAAATGGAGGCTCACGCTTTGTAGAGCTGAGCGCACTGTCATGCACTCGGCGAGGTGGCCACATGGGCGTCCGAGCAGAAAGAACATCCATTCTCACGAACCTTACCTCCACGCTCCTGTGTCCCCAGCCTTAATGTTCTTTGTAAACCACTAGCATTCCAGTAAAGTTCAAGTCAATTTATGCCAAGCGCCATTTCAACGAGTGTTGACTGTCCAGTGTATACACTCTGGAGTCATTGGACGTTGTGTAGATCTCATATTCTGTGAGTATAGATTCGAAGTATACATTTTTTAGCTGCCTGTAGAACAGGGGCCTGCATTTTGTGTCCCCCAGATATTTTGAAACTTTTCCCATAATGCTTAGACACGCTTTGAGCTCATTAGGCATTGTGGGATATGTAATTCCAAAATATCTTGAAAGAAAAGGTTGCAGGCCCCTATTGTAAAGTGATTTTGCTGTTTTGAAATCACTTTACACCAGGTCCATGGTAACATAATTTCTTGCCATAATTGTGCTTGAAGCAAGAATAATGAAAAACGTGGAATTGCTTGTTATCTGAGCACTTATGTGCAAACAAGTGGTATCCAGGTGAAAACGTCTAGTGGTAATGCAAGTATCTGCTCCACATGGAATAGCTATTAGAATTGTGATTGTGTGAGGACCTGCAGTAATTACCAAGCCTCATGCAATCGCTATTGCTTGACTTGGAACAGTTCCCCCCCATTTCTTTCCATAAACACTGCACATCCTAATGTATCCTTTATACGTTCCTTTAAGTTTGCTGAAAGAGGACATTACTAGGAAATAGCATTGTGAAAAAATTATATTTAATGAATAGAAAATGTGAAGATTTAATGATTAATGAGTGACTTTAGGAATTAAAATTTAGCTAATATTCTCAAACATGGAAAGTACGCTATAATGATTTGGTTTGAGATGAGATACCTGTCAATGTCTGGTGATGATGACGACTCTGATTCTTTGTGGCTTATTATAAAAAAATAGACAATCACTGCAGTTTTGATGGTGAACTTGTTGCAATATAAAAAAAAAAAATACTAAAACCTGACTTAATATGCTCTCATATTTATACTTCAGTTGATCCTGTTTGATCAGACAGAATATTTTAAACTAGCCCCCCCATCTACCTATGGGATGGATACAGCTGGATATGTGTACATTCCTTCGTCCTGCCAGAGTGGAGCAAGTAAGTAAAATTTTCCTAAAATGTCTTCTGTGTTTCCCAAATGTGTTTCCACACATCTTCAATGCGTTTTCCACAACAATGCAATGCAACAGTGATTGTCAAACCAGTGCTTTCTGGCATACCCCCCCCCCCTTTATATAATTTGTGTAAGTTCTGCAATAGAACACGACTTCAGTAGTGGTTAAACACTATGAGCATGAAATGGTCAACAAGAGAGTTAGTATACGAGTGTGATATGGCTCAGCATTTATGTGATTTACATACCAACTATAAATATCACTACTTTTATTGGCCTATAGTGAGTAATGCAGAGGGGAACATGTTGAATGAAGACATTGCTAAATATTCTCCTGAATTTTTAAACCACTTATCTACTAAAAAGTTATTCTCCATTTGTGGTTTTCCAGGTATTCCCTGATTTCTACTTGAGTGCATGTTCTACTTTTAGTATGGTTAAATGATGATAGGCACACAATGAGTGTCTGGTAAACTATTTTGGATATATATTCAGAACTAAGCTGTTTACATGCTATCATTACTTGTTTTTATAGGATGCAAGCTGCACATTTCGTTTCATGGTTGTCTCCAGGGAAGGTAAATATGTTAACATACAAAGATTTCAATTATTTATTTTTTTAAATACTATCAATTATTAACATTAAGTCAAAAAAATATTTGGATCTTCGTGAGACTTACCTTGACATGTTTACTGAGAATCTATGTGTTTGGGTAAAACCATCGTAAAAGATTCTTGAGCATATCCTGGTCCAACCTCTGTTATTCAGATGCAAAGCTATAAATTTGGCGCAAGTATAGGCGTTTGCAGGGGGTGTTCCTGGTGCACAGGCGTACCCTAATGGTAGGGGGAAGACCTCTTTCACCTCTTACATAGACATTTTAGATGTCCCTTATCCAGGGCAGCCATCCGAAATGATGGGGCCCCTTACTGAACCTCATGATGGAAGCCCCCCGGCACTCCCTCAACCTCTAACCGCTTTTCTCCCCCTTCAAAAAAAAAAAAAAAAAGGACATAACATCGCTCCACAGCAATAAAACTCACTGAAATGTGCTGTCTATGATGGCCTTTTGGCTTGGCTGGGCCCAGGGGCTGGCCTAGGCCCAGAGGCTGGCCTGGAACCAGGGACTGGTCTAGGCCTTTGGGTTTGGCTGGGTCGGGTCTGGTCTCGGACCCAGGTCTGGGCCCTGAGTCTGGTCTGGGCCATACTGGGGTTTGGCTGGATCCCTGAGGCTGGTTTAACAGCACCATTCTCACCGCTCCTCTGTCTTCTTGTGCTTCACACGCTGCTGTAGGGCCGCCCAGACAGCCAAGAAGCCAGTACAGCTCTGGATTCGGACTCCTAGAGTCCGATACCGGAGCTGATAAAATGTAAGGGCGTGCTGCTGCTGACAGTGGGGCCCCAGGTCCCTTACTGCAGCATGGGGCGTAATGCCCTGATGGCGGCCCTGCCCTTATCTGATTCATGAGGAATAGAATAAAACCTGACTGTGTCGCTGATTACATACTTGTTACATTTAATGAAAAAGGTGCATTTTGTGCAAAATCTTCTGAAAACAAGGTTTCACTCAATAAATGTTCCATGGGTGCACACCCTAATATAACGGGTTGCACTACCCAGTGGGTGCAAGCATAGGCTTAATTATGAATCCGTAGCTATACCAGCAGCTGGACTAAATTGTTTTGGTCTGCAAAAAAAATACCAGCCATGGTTCTGCGCATTAACCACTGGTAGGATTCTAGGGAGAGTCCTTCAAGATTTATGATGGAATGAGAGAAAAATTGTCTCCAGTGCAGCAAGAAGAGGGAGCAGATAACATCTTCAACATGGGTTGAGAAGTGACTTTTAAATCTAAATTATTAGGGGTTCTTTTTAAAGGTGTTGAGTGCCTTTGCAATTGCAAAATCAATTAAAAGGGACACTCTACTCCTCCTTTCGACTTTAGCTTTTTAAAGTAGCAAGAATGTGTACAGTCCCCCCTCAGCTCCCCTGATCTGCTGAAAATCCTGGGTGAAGTTGAGCAGTTTCCTCCACCCCACCCATCGTCTCCAGCAGCCGGAATTTTTGAATTTCCCGGCTGACAGTCACCAGGTCATCCACTAGTGACATCAGAGTGTGCTGTGGTCACCCACTCTGAGTCCACACACTGTAGCATCAATCTCAGAGAGACAGCCGATGGATCGAATGTGTGCAGCTCTAATCCATTGTTCTGCGCAGGTGCTACATAACGTGTGTGCAAGTCCCATAGTGGTGGGCGATTTGCGGTTCCTACGTAATGCAAGTTGCATAGGAGCGCAGAAAAGCTTCAGGGAATTCCAGGTTCAGGAGTCCCTGACCTGAGCTGAAGAGGAGGGGCTGCACACAGTGAGGGGGGGGGAAATGTGAGTAACATCACCAAAAAAAAAATTGGGCAGAGGTTGTCAGCCGCCTTGCCCAATTACTTAAGAGCAAATAAAGGTAACTCTGTTTTTTAATAGAGTATCCCTTTAACACAAGTGATTGGGAGCCGATAATTGTTTTTGGTTTTTTAGCTTTGCGTTTTAATAATGAGCCAGTGGGAATTACTTGTTCACCAGATCCAGTTGCGTTCTTCCTATACAGAGTATGCGAACAGTGAATGAACATTAAGCTAGCAGCCAATGGGAGCCATAACTGAAGTTTCTGCTTTGAACAGCATTTGAGACGTTAACTTTTGTAAGTGGAGCTGTAAGAGTTCTCTGTTCTCAGGCAAATGTTAATAGATCATATGAATTACAGCACACTTTATCCAAGATAGCATTGTTTACCCGAAGAGATTTGAAGTATTTAATGATCTAAAACGGAGCTTGATGTGGCTAGATATCACTCACTGTTGTGCTTTACACATCAATATTTTTCTCCTATTTTAGAATTTCTAAAACATAGAATATTTTTATATCCATAACCTGTTTCTATCCAGTCTGTGGAATTTATTAATGTTGTAAAATCAATGTAGTTGTAATCATTATCCATTCTTATTTGTTAGATATAAAACACTTTTAATATGCTTTCACTCGAAACCTAATTTTCCCTTTTAGTCTGTTCTTCTTTGTAACCTAACCGTACTACAACAATCAATCTCCGTTTGAATTATTGTTTCTAGCTCTATGGCATGTCTCACATTTTAACCAAATATTAAGAAATACTTTGTGCTGGTTTTACCTTTAGGGAGAAGGTCGGTGACCGTTACGCCAGATATTCTGGATATAACCAAGTTGCAGATCTGAATAATTTAATTATCCTCTATCCACAAGCAAGATCCAACCTTTCTAATCCCAATGGATGCTGGGACTGGTAAATATCCAGCTATATGTATATTATTGTGTGACTGTGTAACATCTATATAAACATCCCTTCATGACTGATTTCACAAACTCCTTTGTCTTGTAATGAATCCCTACAGATAATAAAAAATAAGCTAGAAATCCTAACTCTATTTCACATCTCTTAATTTAGGAGTGAAGCAATATTCTGTTCCCTCTTGTATCAGGGGAAAGGTCTCAAATCCAATAATTACTAAATATGTGCATTTTGTTTCGTTCCGAAACTGAAGGAAAACGAAACGGTATAATACAAACTGATTTTGGTTTCACAAATCCATTCGTTACAATGTTTCACTTAGACTGAGACTCACCTCCCTGTCCATTGGCCACGGTGCTGAATCTGTTGTATTCAGCACCACAGGCCATGGACAGCACCATGGTGCTGTTCGGTGTGATTCGACAGCAGTGAAATTACCTATAGAGAAGTAAGTTAATCTATTCAGAGAATGCCGAACAGCACCAAAATGTCCATGAAATGCCCTGAGTTTTGGTGGTTTGTTCGTCGGGTTTCAATGGAAAAAAATCCCCGTTGTTTTATTATATATTTATTCAACCGTTTTTTCTTTTCATTTGTAGCAAAAAGCCTTTTTATTGATTTTATTTTTATTTTTTTTAAAAAAATTTGAGTTGTAATTTTTTGATTCCCAATTATTTTAAAAAGACTAGGCTTTTTCTCTTTGCAGAACGCAGGGTTTCTTTTTTTTTTCTCTCCTTCAGTCTAGCTGTGTTTGGCACGTGTTGTCCTCGGTACTGAAAATTTCAGCACCAAGGATCACCATTCCGATATAACTGATAAAAATTAAATAACGAATAAACATGTAATTACGAACTGATATGAAATACTAATTACTAATCTCCCGAAATAACGAATCAATCCGAAATGCCAATCACGGTAGCCTAATGAACTTAAAAAAAACTTACCGAAGTGATCCGAAACTAAACACAACAATTTTTTTCATTGTACACATGACTAATAATTACATCATGAATCTCCTTGCTTTCCAATAGGTGGGGATTCTCAAGTTTCGCATATGGTAAGTTAATTATTGTAACTTTTATAAATGGCAGATGGCTTGCACTAATCAATAAGGCAGGGATCAGCAACCTTGACCCACCAGATGTTTTGAAACTATATTTCCCAAGGGGCTCAGCCAGTCTAAGAAGTACCCGAGCATTATGTGAGCTGTAACGTATTTCCAAAACACATGGAGGACCAAGGTTACTGACCCCCTGCAAAAAGGGATTAAAGGTTTTTAATGTTTTATGTTCGTTTGAATCATGAATTGCCACTAATGACCTAATATAATAATGCCGTATCATAATTGTGATAAAATTCTTCCAAAATTTCATAAAAAGATTGATCTCTTCATAGAATCTTATGTTCTTATGAAACTTCTTACAGATCATTTGTGTGATTTCAATTATTTGAATGCTGATAAATTAAACCTAATGAAATATATCAGAAATTTGGTAGAGATTCTATCTGAACGTATTTTTTCCTGTCTTTATTCATTTTAGCAAACAAGAATGGCTACCAAATGACAGGTGTTGAAAGAATGATGTTGAGAACATTTGGCCAATATTAAATATAGAAGCACATTTACGACAGAAAGTGTGCGGAGACAGGATCAGATGCTAATGATGGGTTGATTGCTTATTTTTTGGCATCTTGTATTGTAAATATTGTGATTTCTGCAAATAATAAATATCTTTGGACATTCATGAGGGTCATCTATTAAATAAACCATTTGCTGTATCGTAACAGAGTCATAGCATGAATTGATGGAGGTTCAAGCCTGGAAACTCTTCTAAGAGGTCTACACTTACATAAAGTCTCGGAGTTGCTAAGTTTACAACAATTCCTGTTACGTTTACACCTGATTTAGAATCTAGCCCTAGGGAAAAAAAGATACTTCAATCAAAGAGGCATTTTTAAAAAAATATTTGTTGTACAAAACGAGAACACATGCAGGTCTAGTCAAAGAAAGGTGAATCTTCGGAGAATGGCTGGAGAAGTGAAAATTCTAGATCAAAATAACCAAAACAGAAATTTTTTCCCATTTATCTCCCTTTCCAAATTAGCTGTTCGGTTTACAGTGTTCTCTTCTCCTGCCAGTTCTCCTGGTTTTCACCTTTCTCTGAATAACCCTAAATATTTGCAAAAAAGGCCTCATAATCCCTATTTATTATTGCAAAGTGAAACTAAACAATTGACATGTATTCTGCTGGCTGTCTCCGATCTGACGCTGTCATCAAAATTTCTGCACCTTCGTAACTATCTGCATCCCTTCTCCCTCTTTATACCCTCTTTTCAATTTCCCATCACGTTTTGCTTTATTGACAGGAATAATTTGTTGTTGATAAAGTTGTGTTTGCACTTTTCTTATTTGCTACTGGCCATTGTATTGACCTGACTAAAATTTCAATAAACATATTTCCTCAAAAAAAAAATTCTGCACCTTAATCATCTTTAAATAAGTGTCCACTTTTTACCATTGGTACCAATAGCAATCGTTATACAGGGTCAGAAGCCCAAAGTCCATGACATATAGATAATTCTATAGTACTTGTCTATCGTCTCCTTTTTTTACCTGTCTTTAACTCGTATAACTTTTGGATATACAATACTGTGCAAAGGTTTTAGTCGGCTGTGAAGAAATGCTGTAAAGTAAGAATGCTTTCAAAAATATATATTTTAATGGTTTATTATTCTCAATTTACAAAACACAGATTGAGTGACGGGAAGAAAATATTAAATCAAATCCATATTTGGTGAGACTACCCTTTGGCTTCAAACAAGCAGGAGTACTTACACTTGCGCACTTTGTACACTTACAGGGTTTTGGAGGATCAGAATCAGGTTTATGATTAAGCAATTATACCAAGCAGGTGCTAATGAACATCAATTTCATAAGTAGGTTGAAACTCTTATCAACTGAAATAGAAACAGCTGTGTAGGAGCCTGAAAACTGGGTGAGGAACAGCCAAACTCTGCTACTAATGTGAAGTTTAGAAGACCGTTCCAAGTCACAGGTCTTATACCATGGCAAGACTGAGCACAGCAACAAGACACAAAGTAGTTATATTGCATCAGCCAGCTCTCTCCCAGGCAAAGATTTCAAAGCAGACTGGGGTTTCAAGATGTGCTGTTCAAGTTATTTTGAAGAAGCACATAGAAACGGGCAATGTTGAAGACCAAAGATGCAGTGGTCAGCCGAGGAAACTTAATGCAGCAGATGAAAGACAGATCATGGTTACTTCCCTTCGTCAGCATTTTCACCAGCAAAGAACTGGCAGAAACCAGTGGGACCCAGGTAAACCCATTTACTGTCTGGAGAAGTCTGGTCAGAAGTGGTCTTCATGGAAGAATTGTGGCCAAAAAGCCATACCTCCAATGAGTAAACAAGGCTAAGCAACTCAACTATGCACAAAAACATAGGAACTTGGGTGCAGAAAAATGGCAGCAAGTGCTCTGGATTGATGAGTCAAAATTTGAAATATTTGGCTGTAGCAGAATGCAGCGTGTTCATTGAAGAGCTAGATAGCAGTTCAATAAAGAGTGTCAACAGGAGTCAGTGAAGCATGGAGGAGGTTCCTTGCAAGTTTGGGGCTGCATTTTTTCAAATGGAGTTGGAAATTTGGTCAGAATTAATAGTGCTGTCAATGCTGAGAAATACTGATGTTTATCCATCATGCAATACCGACAGGGAATGGTCCCAAATTTATTCTGCAGAAGAACAACAACCCTAAACATGTAGTCATCATTCAGAATTATCTTCACCGTAGAGAAGAACAAGGAGTCCTGGAAGTGATTGTTTGGCCCCCACAGAGCCTCGATCTCACCATCATCGAATCTGTCTGGGATTACATGAAGAGACAGAAAGATTTGAGGCAACTCAGAGGATCTGTGGTTAGTTCTCGAAGATGTATGGAACAACCTACCTGCCCAGTTCTTTCAAAACCTGTGTGCAAGAAAAAAACTATTAACACTTCAGTTTTTTTTCCACACTTGCATGCACCTTTTGCACAGTGCTGTATATTAATTACTGTATGTAAGTAATGTGTGAAAATGACAATAAAATATTTGCACAGATAACAGCATATACTTTTTGTGACTGATTATTAATATATGAGTACATTACTAAACTAATAATGAATAAAAATGTACACTGTTCTGATGTGATATATTAAAACTGAATTCTGGATTCATATTCAAGCCTCGATTGAAGAAAAAATTAATATTCATCCTTAGAAGAGCCGTGCAGTAAAGTTCACGTAAAGAATTCACTGCATTTTAAAAGGTCATGGCTGCAAACACTGAAGAATATTTAGAAGAGATTCATGTACCTCTTCTGGAGCAGGGGTGGATTCAAACAAGTTTCAGGAATGGCACTCTACTAATTTTGGCTTGGAGTTGGCAGTTGGTTCTTAAGACCAGGGGGCCCCCCAATTGTGCCAGACCATATGCAGGCAATACCCATATACAAGCACTGTCCATATGTATATTATTGTCCTACAGAGTTTATTCACAAATGAAAATATAGCTGCAGCTCTGGGGCTAAGCCAGGAGCCTCTGGCAGTGCCCTATTGGCTGGTCAGTCTGCCCTGGTTAATTCCTGCTGTCTCCCCATGAGAGAGGATGTGAAAAACTGCCAGATGATTAAATGAAATCATTTTTAACATGCATATAAAATTTCTGGTTAATTATGTGGAGTTTAGCCATCTTTCCATGTTAGTACATATTTATGACCATATTCAAGACCTCTACAACTCTGGCTTAACATTCAGGGACAACCAAGGAGAAGCAGTTTGTAGAGTTAGAATTTGCTTGATCTGGCAATGATTACTACATTATAAATATGCTGGGAATTTATTCTATAAAGAAACATGTTTTTGGTCTATGGGAGTCATGAATATTTAATATACTTTCTCACTGCCAAGATAACAAAGTTCAGAAATGGTTCTGTTTTATTCTAAAGTCAGTTTAGCCAGTTTAACACAAAACCGTGAAACTAAACAGCAGCAAGATATTCATTCCTTAAAGAAATCCATGTATTCTAAATAAATTCACAAATATGTCACTGGTGTTCTGCGTACATTTTTTAATTTTCAGATGTGTCATTAAGGATTTGTTGATGGCACACGTTTTTTAATCCAACAAGCAATTTTCTTGGTGTTAGGTTAATTCCGTGCATGGTGAAAATAAATCTGCTTCTCTATACGAGTGAATATTGCTGTATATGCGGACTATGTTTGTCTACATTTACACACTCTGTATGTAATGTATTTATTTCCTATGAGCCTATGCATGTGTTAGTCTATATCCATCTTGGTTGTTCATATTTTGCTCTTCAAAAACGAATTGTGGTTCTCTACAACAACATCTTAAACAGTATGTACATATGGATTTGTGACTCTGAATAATTTATAGAATGCTTATACAATCTCTTTGTAAATGGGCTTCATTAGCTCCAAATCATTTGCAAGCAGCCTTTATTTGTCCCTGTATGTCATGTTGACGGTGGATAAAAAGAAACCTCAGTGATGCAGGCTTATTAACCTGTGCAGTGCAAACACAAGCGACCGGCTTGTAGATGAAATATGTCACAGCACAGTCAGTGGGTGGTTGTGTCACCAGGAGAGGGTTAGCGTGCTTGAGCGTGGTGCAAAATCATCTGGAGTGCATAGTCGGGGGTCATGTAGCAGAGGCTTAGGATTGGAGAAGGCCGTGTAGTCGAGATCACGTAGCAAAGGTTTGGGATTCGAGAAGGCAGCGTAGTCGCGGTCACAAGCAATGGACGGGATATAAAAGGCAGGGTAATCTGGGTCACAAGCAAAGTTAATACAGGCAATAATATACTAATCACTAGCTCATCAGGAAAATACTTGAGTGAAGACTCCCTTTCAGGCATCTTTTTATACCTGCTAGGGTGTGTCACCTCCCAATGATGTCAGAGCACCCTTGCGTGTCATCCACTAGTGCAAATGCGCCGAGTGACGTAAATTGCTTGCCGGAATACACTTGTGAGTGCATAACTGGGTATAGCTGGCAAGTGGGGGGCCCATTACTGGATGCAGAGGCGAAGGGGACCCGCATGGTCCAACCTGCGTTTTTGACATGGTCTGGAATGGCACCGCGGCAGGCTGGGCATTGGAGGCGAGACTGTGGCTGGCGGTGAGTGTGGGGCTCCTGGGGTTGCAGGGTGGGGAACATTACATGGGCCCCCTCACAATGAGTCCCATCCGAGGCGATCAGGATAGGAATGATGGATGTTTCAAATTAGTCGAGGGGCATTGACGTCAGCCGCCGGAACCCAGAGGTCTTCAGGACCATAACCTTCCCAGTGGTTGAGCTACTACAAGGATCAATGTCTAACCTGGGAGTCGAGTATTCTCTGAACTTTATATATCTTCATCGGCAAAAAAAATAGAAATAAGAACTGGTTACTGTATTTTTATGAGAAAATATGCGATTTTAGCTAAAAAAAATTTTTTTGACGTGCAGCACTATTTTTCACCTTATAATCGAAAAGTGAAAAATAGTGCTGCATTACTAAATTAAATAAAAAAATATGACCTGGTCATGTTTGGTATCATTGGAAAGGCCATGCTCTGATTGGGAGATGGGGTGTCAGGACACCAAAAATCTAAAAACTACCTTCACGGTCGTGACGTGCGGATGGAGAGCGTACAAGGGGTTACAGCTCCAAGCCTCTGGACTTACTAACTCTACCCACTCTCAGGGTCCCAAGTTATGCCAACCTAACCCCCTTAAGCCGTACACACCCTTCTGAATATACACGATGCCACCACGAAAGTCATAAGGCACTTTCAAAACCCCACCTAATCCAGGAGCCCAACCATATACAGCTAATATCGCTACTAAGTGCTAAATACTACAGTAACGATAATTCATGCTCCTCGAATAGAACAGCTTGGTTTATCTAGAGCAGAGACAATACTGGGTTTTAATGGAAAAATATATAGATACAAACTTTACACAGTGCCGATATCACAAAACAAGACATACAAAATATACGAAAACGTGCAAATACAGTTCTTGAAATAAAATGGGACTTGCATAGAAAACCTAACTTGATTAGGCAACTTCCATGGGTATTCCAGATTTCAATTGTCCCAGAAGATTCTTTGGATGTTACCCACTCCAATTCTTTGCCGAAATACGCTGAGTTTTGGATGAGCATCTATACAAAACAGCTTGCCCTTCACCCTCTTCCCCAACCCATTTGGTTCCCTGATCAAGTTTCCATTCAGCCCCAGAGAGCAGATCAGAAAAGAGGGTTCTAAATACAGAGGTCTTGCCTTGGAAACTCCTTTGCCAAGACAGGAGAACCCCCCCCACCCCCCAAATTCTGCATTTAAAATCTGACATACTGCGCTGAAAATTATGCCCATTTGTGACGGGGGGGTCCTTTGAACCCCCCCCCCCCCCACTATCTCCACCATAGGGATTTCCATCGAAAATTCCTGGGCAACTAGGGGTTAACTCACATCATCGCGCAATGGGCGGCGATGTCAGTTGACGAGGGGAGACCGGAGGTGGGGGACACATCTGAGATGGCATCATCCACCGAAAATAGGCTGCGATCCTGCACCGATTGGTGCCAGATTGTGGCCTGGCACCTAAGGGGTTAATGAGACATCGTTGGAAAGGTCAGACTGTGACCTTTACACTGATGCCTCTTGTTTTTTTTTTTACCGCTTGGCAAGGGGGAGATAGACCCCGGACGAGGAGGTGAGTATTGGGTGGAGGGGGCTTCAAAGCGATGATGTGTGGGGGGCATCCTCCGCATACAACAGGGACACATGACGACGTCCCCTACACCTCATCTGCATTCAAGGGGTTAAGTAGAGTTTGGTAAAAATGGAGGCTGTACGTAGTCTGTCCATTATGTCCATTAGTTCTAGGATTATAGGAAGGGGATATTTATTTTTAAGAGATATATTACTAAAGGCACAATAGTCAACTGTCACGTTTGCGGTAGCGCTCACCCCTGATAACCGTGATGTGGATACATTTGTACTTCTTGATTTGCAAGCAGTCAGGACTGCTAGCCCTAGTACTCCCAGTCAGGGAGGTCAGACAGAACACCAACACTAAGTACCACTCAGTAGCAAATGATTTCGAGATCAAGTGTCTACTGAGCCAAAACAAGTTAACTATGCGCGAACAGAGATTATGCAGAAGTGTCATACGCCAGGGGTTAACATAAGCGTGGTCAAATATATAATCTGAATCGGCAACAGAGGGGGTAGTCGTACAGGCAGGTTTGGCAACAGAGAAGACAAAGTTAATGAGTGTGTCAGCAATGTATTTGAAGGATTCAGCACCCTGCAGGGCAGGCCTACAATTGGAGGCTGCGTAGTGTCTATTACACTTAACCTCAGTGTCAGCAGAGAGCACAGTGCATATACAGAAGGAGTCAGAGAGAGAATGGTCAATTAAGCAATTCGGGTCAAACACAAGCGGGGTCCTCATATATGCAATATTGGCAACAGAGAAGAGAAATCAGAGAGGCAATAAACACAGCAAGCGATGCCGGAATAACTCCACATCAGGACGACGAGCTGAATCTCGCACCCTGCATTTAAGGCCGGCAGCTCCGCATCACCATGTTAAGCCCCGCCCCTCCAGACACCGGCTTATCAGCCGGAACTCCTGGCACCTGGCCAGCCAGATCCCCCAGGGAGCGCCGCAGGAGCCAAGGATGTGACAGAACCCCCCCCCCCCTTACTGGCGGCAACTGGATGACCACCAGGCGCAGAAGAATGAGCAGCATGAAATTGGTGAACCAAACGAGGCGCATGGATTTCACTGGCTGGTAGCCAAGTCGTATCCTCGGGACCATAACCCTCCCAGTCAACCAGGTACTGGACAACGCCTCTGACCACACGGGACTTCAAAATAGCACGAACCTCGTACTCCTCTTCACCTTGGGACTGAACAGGTGGAGGAGGAACGTTAACCCGTGTGTACCTGTTGCACGTGAGAGGCTTGAGGAGGCTAACATGAAACACATTGTGGATATGCAAGTATGGGGGTAGTGCCAAGGCATAAGACACAGGGTTCACTCTGCATAGGACCTTATAAGGGCCTATGTATCTTGGAGCCATCTTCATAGAAGGAACCAGGAGTTTAATGTTCCTAGTAGAATGCCAGACTCTATCCAACACAGTATACACTGGGGCAGACTTTCTCCGTCTGCTTTCTCCTTTTGTTTTTCAATATTGGCCTCCATAACCTCCTTAACCTTCTCCCTGTCCCCTTCAATGAGGCCAAATGCTCATCCAGAGCAGGCAACGCGATCCCCTGAAGTCAGAGGGGAGCATGGGAGGATCAAATCCATACACAGTATGAAAAGGTGAATGACCTGTGGTTTCACTGACTGCATTGTTTAAAGCAACCTCTGCCCAAGGCAAGAGATCTGACCATTCGTTCTATTTTTTAGATACAAAACATCTTACGTATTGCTCAACATTCTCTCAGCTGCTCATTAGTCTGAGGATGGTAGGCAGAGGAGAAGCTTAATTCTATGACCAGATTCTTGCAGAAGCCTCTCCAGAATCTAGACACAAACTGAGTGCCTCTATCAGACACAATTCCCAGAGAGACACCATGAAGCCTGACAATGTTCTGGACATTTAGACCTCTATAATCGATACAGGGTCGTAAATCGCCCTCTTTCTTCGATAAAAAGAAAAATCCTGCCCCAGCAGGGGAGGAGGAACGGTGTATAAATCCACGGGCAAGGTTCTCTCGGATATATTCCTCCATTATGTCATTTTCTTTTTGTGAGAGGAGGTACACACGTCCCCTTGGAGGCATAGTACCTGGCAACAGATCTATAGCACAGTCATAGGGTCGATGTGGAGGCAGAATCTCAGATTTTCCTTTATCAAAGACCTCTTTGAGGTCACTGTGCCACTTGGGTACCTCAGTGGCTGTGGCCACATTCAGGCTACCCACCACAGTACACATACCCAGACATCTTGACCAGCATTTAGAGCTCCAGGAACCCAACTCCCCTTTAGTCCAGCTCATGACTGGATTGTGTTTGGCTAACCAGGGATAGCCCAAAGCAATAGGCACCGTAGGAGATTCAATTATTTAAAATTGTATCTTTTCTCCGTGTAGGATACCTGTATAGAAAGAGAGAGGGATAGTATTGTGGGTAACATGGGGTCCTAATAATTGCCTGCTATCAATACTCTCAATGAGGAGAGGAGTTTCTCTCTTGACCAAAGGCACTTGATGTATGGCAGCAAAACCAGAATCCAAGAAATTTCCTGTAGAGCCAGAATCAATAAGTGCCTCCGTGTCAAGCTTGATATCTTCCCAAGCAACTGACACCGGAACCACCACACAAGATCTTTTTTTCTTTTTAGAAAGACACTACAGTCATGCCTAGAACCTGTCTCTCAGGGAATTCTAGACATGATCGTTTCCCGACATAGAAGATCTTTCAGGTCGTTTGGAGCACTGTAACCGAAAATTACCCTTATCAGCACAGTAAAAGCACAAGCCCTCTCTGAGGCAATGTTGTCTCTCTTCCCCCGAGATACTGGACCGACCTAACTGCATAGGCACAGGTACAGCTTGTTCCATCCTAGGAGGTGAAGGGTTAAAAACCATGCGAGGGGTGGAAGAGGTACTTTGGAGAGGTCTGCAGGGTTTCTCACGGCCAGACCTCCTATCATGAATCTGGTCATCGAGAGCTATGCAATAGTCGATCAGATCGTCTAGCTCCTCTGATAGCGACCTAAGAGCTAATTCGTACATTAAAGCATCAGAAATTCCCTCCAAGAAATCCATAATAAATGCATTGTTCGGCCATTGCAATTCTGCTGCCACAGTTTTAAATTCAATGGCGTAATCCGCCACTCTGCGGTTGCCCTGTTTGATATGCCATAGTGCCCTGGCAGCACCAGTTGCCCGCCTTGCAGGATCAAAAGTGAGCCTAAGGTCTTTCATGAACGCGATATAGTTATATATAACTGGTTTCTTCAGTTCCCATAAAGGAGTCGCCCAAAGCAAAGCTTTTTCTGTTAGGTGGTTAATGACATACCCCACCTTAGCTCTATCTGTGGGGCACATCCCAGGATTTAATTCAAACATGATATCAATCGGAGTAATAAAACCCCTGAAAGAACCAGTTGTACCATCAAAACATATGGGTGATTTCAAACTCACATGGGATACTTCAGCCGCCACAGCAAGAGAAGAAACATTTACCGCAGGAGAGGAGGGTGGTGAAGCTTTGCTGGACTGATTCATCAGTAAACCCAAAGCCTGAGCAAACTGGTCCATCCGGTGGTCCTGCTCCTCCTGTTTGGTGAGGAAAATGGGGGTTTGTGAGGGTCCTGAGAACGAGCAACAGCACTAGTGGCCTGCTCTACGGTGGAGGCCTGCTCCGGTCTCACAAGGTCTTACCTTGATTGTGCCATTACAGGGATGAATGCTCCATATGCAAATCAGCCTACTCTCACCCAAAAAGGGTGGCCAGTGTTTATTGCCAAGGACATCATCCCTGCACGGAAGGTGCAGCAACCCCGACAATCATTACGGCCTTGTTAGGCCTCGTCAGGAGGATATAGCTGATACCCCTCTAGGCACACCAAGCAAGGGGTCCACGTCTGGATAATCCCCCTTTTTTCCTCCTGTTTGGCAATGATATCACTGAGTTTAGACATCAGCATGGTTAGATCTGTCCGATCCATATATTGCTCTGACGTAATGTCATGTTCGCAGTAGCGTTCACCCCTGATAACCGTGATGTGGATCCTTTTGGACAGACCTCTGTACTTCTCGATTTGCAAGCAGTCAGGACTGCTAGCCGTAATACTCCCAGCCAGGGAGGTCAGACAGAGCACCAACACTAAGTACCACTCCGTAGCAAATGATTGAGACCAAGAGTCTACTGAGCGAAAACAAGTTAACTATGCACAAACAGAGATTATGCAGAAGTGTCATAAACCAGGGGTTAACATAAGCATGGTCAAATATATATAATCCGAATCGGCAACAGAGGGGGTAGGCGTACAGGCAGGGTTGGCAACAGAGAGAATAGTCGTACACTCGTACAGGCAGGTTTGGCAACAGAGAAGACACTCATTAACTTCGTGTCAGCAATGTATTTTGAGGATTCAGCACCCTGCAGGACAGGCCTACAATTGGAGGCTGGGTGGCGTCTATTAACCTCAGTGTCAGCAGAAAGAACAGTGCATATACAGAAGGAGTCAGAGAGAGAATGGTCAATTAGGCAATCCGGGTCAAACACAAGCGGGATCCTCATCCGATCAACCGGAACTCCTGACACCCGGCCATCCAGCGACGCCGCCGGGTGTCCAGACCCCCCCGGGAGCGCCGCAGGACCCGAGGATGTGACATCAACACAGGGTCTCAGACCTCTGTCCTTCTTCCCAAGAAAGAATATTGGTGCCCCAGCAGGGGAGGTTGAAGGTCTATTGAAACCCTTCTTCTGATTTTCATCAATATTAACCTTCAATACTTTTCATTCAGGTTCAGACAAAAGATATATCTTTAAAAAGCAAAAATAGTGCCCCCCCCACGCGCTGGGAAATAAAGAAACAAGAAGTACTCAATATTTTGTTTTTACAGGTTGGTAAACGGCTTAGCCGTCCACCACGTCAGACAGGTATGCTGAAATGTGTAGTTAGCCTCCGCAACAAGGTGTAGGTGTTTGCTTTTCTGTTCATGCTGTACCCTGCAAACTTCTTGCCTGCAAAATGAAGATAAGTAAAAGCACTGATTCCTGCGTCCAGTGGCTATACCATACGTGCTACATCTTAAAAGTCTATTAATATAAATAGGCCCCCTGCAGAAATGCTCTCACTAGAAAGATATACAGGGTTATTCAAAGAGAATCGAAAAGTCACCGTACATTCTGTGACTTTTCGTTCGCTTCAATTCGGCGCGATTTGGCGATCCTATTTCGGCGACCCTGCGGTGTATTCAGCAAGCACCACAGGGTCCCCGGAGTGCAAAGAAAACCCACTGCAAACCCGACGAACACTCACTGCCAACCCGCCAAACACTCACCGCAAAACCCGCCGAACACTCACTAAAACCCGCAAAACATCTGGATTAACCCCGCTGAATATGCCGGAGAAACCTGAGCAGCCGCCGATCACAGTGCAAAGCAGCCGCCGGAAAAACCGGACACCACAGACGAATGGAGTGAAAAAGAAAAAATCAGTTTGCTTGATGTTTGAAATGTGAAACGCTGTTTGCAAAGAAACTACAGAACGAAAATGTCTGAAATTTACTAGGGCTGGTACTGGTTAAAAATTTTCTGTTTGATTCATCAATTTTTTTTATTTTAAATATAAAAGTTTTTTTATTGTTTTAGCATATACAAAATAAAAGCAATAGGGAAAAGGGGTACAGAAAAAAGATAAGAAAAAGGGGGGTTAAGGAACATTGCAACCAGGCACAAGAATATCAATGTTAACATTCCAGGAGAGACATATTCAACATTAGGAAACTTGTTTAACATTATAGATATCCCACACTGACCAGTGGTCCTTCCTCGTTTGTGGAATTCCTGCAATATTTCTGGCTATACTATCTAGAAGCCTCAATGCATGTAAACTCGTGGTAACGTCTTTAAGTGTAGGAAGGGTAGAAGACTTCCATCTTGCAGCGACTAAGGTCGCCGTCACTGACAGTACGTGGGCCAAGAGTTGCTTTTGTACTCGTGAGAGGGAGTCGGGCATAATTTAGAGGAGAAGAATTTCAGGGATCGCAGGAACCTCTGATCCTATAACCTCAGAACTAAATTGGGCAACAGAGATCCAGAACTGCGTGATTAATCGACAGGAGTACCAAACATGAAAGAAGGAACCTGTTTCTTCTCCACATCTCCAATATACTGCCGAAACCCTGGGATTAAAATTGTGTTCCCTAATAGGAGTAATATACCATCTATATAATATCTTCTTCCTGGCCTCCATCAGGGATATACATCGAAATTTAGAGGTATCAAGTAGAAAACAATCCGCCAGGTGGGTTCAGAAATCGGGACCCCTAGGTCTTTTTCCCAATTAGCTTTAAAACGCCACTTGGACGCTGTAGGTGAGGACACCAAAAGGTGGTACACTAGGGAGAGAGGACGAATGTCCGAAGAAGGGTTTACACAGTATCGTTCAAACGGGGTCAATAAAGTTATTTGAGCAGGAAACTTCAGCATATGATATGTGGAGAAACATGACCTAATTTGTAGGAAAGAGTAGTGATAAGTAGGTCCCAAACCAAACTTCTGACTGAGGGAGGAGAAGGACATGAACCCTTGAGAGTCAAACAAACAATACAAATGAGTGACACCCTTCCTAGACCACAATAAATGATTAAAGTTAGGAATGAGATGGGAGAGGTTTGAAATAGGAGATGCCAAAGCTAATGGGTGTATCGCGGACAAGGTAGAGCGTGTTCTGTCCCAGGTTTCTAAAAGAAACCTGGAGAACGGAGGGAGTGAAGCCACCCATGGACGTTTACGTTTAGGTGACCACACCAGAGTGGTATAGTCATAAGGGAGCGATTGAGGGAAAACTATTAATGACCATTGAGGCAAATTGACTCGAGACAGCAAACGGCCCAAATTTAACAATACCGCCGCCCTATAATACAGCAAAATATTTGGGAGGCCAAGACCTCCAAGCGCTACCAGAGCGTGTAAAATGTCTAGCTTAATACGTGGACGTTTGCCCCGCCATATAAAATGGGATAAGGAGGCGAGAAGGGACTTAAAAAATATCAAAGGGGCTGGGAATGGTATAGCTCTAAAAACATACAGCAGTTTAGGCAGCAGCATCATTTTGAGAGCATGAATCCTACCCACCCAAGATAACTCAACTTTAGACCATTTAGAGCACAACGTTTTAGTTAAGGAAAGGAGAGGTTTGTAAGTTAGATCAAACAGGGCGTTGCAAGAGAAAGACAGTTTAGTTCCTAGATAGGTTAACCTCCCTGGCGGTCTAACGTTTCAAAATTTTGTGTCTAAAAGCAGCTCAATTTTTTTTGAAAGGAAACGTGTTTTTGTATATAGTAAGCCTGTAATAATTAGGAATAACGCACTGACATCAGTGCAAGAGTCCTTCCTGGTAAAATCCTTAAGGCTGGGGTCAGACTAACGCATTTTTAACGTGCGTTTAGGCGCACTTAATCACAGCCGCAGTAGCAGCAAATGACGGCCAATATACGAAGTACGGCCGCACGAACGTCCAGCCACACAACGCAAGCGGCAAATGAATGCATTTTTTCGAGAACGCAGAACCGCTAGTACTGACGTACAGAGTGCGCTGTGCCCGCATAGCAGCGTGTGTGAGTGATTAGGAGACGTCAGACGCTGCTCATGTCCGGCCAACATAACGTCCAGACACCCAAAGTTTCCTGGTTTGGATCTGTAACAAATCAAGCACGAAAATGCGCATTGTATGACCGTTTTCGCGCATTCCGTGAAAAAATACGTTGATGTGTTCGGACGCACTTTTTGACGGTCGCTGCGAATAATGCGTTCGTTTGACACTAGCCTTATAAATAAATAAATAAAATGAATAAATAAATAGTAAATACACTGAGTCCGATAAAGTTTGAAACATGACATAATAATTTATTATCCCAAAAATAATTATCCAAAATAATGCTAATAATTATATTCAATAAAATAATCAAACAAAAACACTGAAATCTTTCAGAAAACAAGGGTGCAATATTAGACTGTGTATGTATGGTCTGTTTCTGATCCTTTAGTGCCACCTAGTGGCCGTTCATGCTGCTCGAAATTTTACATTGGAATACAGTGTATTACTTTTTTTTTCAGTTTGCTGCCTGGTCCCGCCCCCCTGCATCATGTGACTCACAAGGAGCGTTTCCAGGAAGCAATTCGCTGCAATCACACTGCGGGGGAGCACAGGATGAGGTGAGTATGCAGCCTGAGTGTGGCTTGGGGTTGCCGTTCGAGGTAGCGAAATTTAACCCCGAGTCACACTCGGGAATACTGCCAGGAGGTTAAAGAACATGTTCTCCAATCAAAGGGGTATCAGTGTTTTAATACTTTAACTTCCGAATTAGGGATAGCAAATGGAAGGGCCTGGGTTTTTGTTATATTGAGCTTATGATAAAATACCCTACTGTAATCATCTAAAATCGTCTGAAGGGCTGGTAAGGACATGAGGGGATTCGTCATGGTAACTAAAATATCATCAGCAAATAAAATGAGTTTACAAAAGGACGGGCCTACAGGAAAACCCCCACCTCGTCCGTTTGTCGAATCGCCTGCGCCAGGGTTTCAAGGGCTAACGCATATAATAAAGGAGAAAGCAGGCAACCCTGACGAGTCCCATTGGTAATACACATGGTTGTGGAGAGAAAGCCCGCATTCAAGACAAACGCAGACGGAGTCGAGTTTGCATAGAGGGACATGACAGCAGTGATTAATGCTCGGGGAAAATTAAATTTCAAAAGGGTATGTTCTAAAAATAACCAATGTAGGCGGTCGAATGCCTTCTCGGCATCAAGTGATAACAGTAAAGTCAGAGTCTTCGTTTGAGTCACCATATCCATTAGTAAGGATACTTTAAGTGTGTTGTCAGGACCCTGTCAGTGTTTAATGAAACCTACTTGATCATCAGCTATTAACGAGGCTATAAGTCCACTATCCTATTGGCCAAAATTTTTGCATACAACTTAGTATCTGTATTGAGTAATGAAATGGGTCTATACTTAGAACACGTCGTGGCCGGGGGAGAGGTTTTAGGGAGGGTGACAATAGTAGCAGATAGCCAATCAGGGGACGCAGTGCCAGTGTGAAAAACATGCTGAAACGCAGACAGGAGATAAGGAGATAACAGGGTTTTAAATGACTTGTAATAGAGCGCTGTGAATCCGTCAGGGCCAGGCACCTTGCGAGATTTAAGGGAAGCAATAGACCTAGTGAGTTCTAAAAGGGATATCGGGGAAGTCAGGGTCAAATGTTGGTCATCTGATAAGGTCGGAAGGTGTAAACGCTGTAGAAAAGGCACGATGGCAGCCAGGGGAGGTTGAGGGATAGTGTCGTCATCACGCAAATTATATAGATCTGAATAGTAAGCCGCAAAACAGTCAGCAATCTTTTTAGGATGGATATGGGTCTTACCATTGTTGTCAATCATTTTTTCAAGTTTAGATTTCGCCGTGCGTTGCCGAAGCTTATTGACCATCAACCTACTAGATTTGTTACCGTGTATATAATGTCGTGCTTGTAGGCGGTGAGCCGCCCATAGATAATCTAGCTTAGAGTCGGTCAGTTGGGTTTGCAGGTCCAGAAGAAGGGCTTGTGATGCCTCGTCTAGATCTTTTATGTTGTAGGGCGGCCTCGTGGATGTGGCGAAGGAGGTCTAATCCAGTTTTTTTAAAATGAGAGCCCCATTTAAGGAGTACACCTCGAACCACCGGTTTATGGGCCTGCCATAGGGTCAAGGGGGAAATGTCAGGAGAGTTATTTTCATTAAAATAATTAGTCATGGTCTGGGTCACCTCTTCTAACACCTCGGGGCGAGAAAGAAGAGATTCATGCAAATGCCACGGAGCACACCCCCGATTAACCGAGTCGCCCAAAAGATTCAAAGTAATCAGGGCGTGATCCGACCATGATATGGTTCCCAAGTCACAACCTAAAACATTTGACAATAAATCACGTTTAAGAAAAAAGTGATAAATTCTGGAGTACGTTTTTTGTGCCCCAGAATAGAAAGAATAATCCACCTCCGTTGGGTGAAAAAGTCTCCAAACATCAAATAGTTGGAATTCAGCTAGAAGGGCGGCAAACTTCTGTACTGAAGCTCATTGAGGGCGGGTCGGCTTAGAGGAGAGATCCAGGGATTGATTGAAATCGCCACACATCACCAATCTACCAGTATGGACTCGCATCAATTTTATGAAAGCATTTTTAAGAAACGTCAGCTGGTCAACATTGGGACAATAAAAATTCGCAATCATGTAAGTGACGTGGTCAATGTCGCATACCAAAAATATGTAACGCCCATGTGGGTCAATCACCGACCTGTGTAGAGTAAACGTAACATCACGATGAATCAAGATCGAAACACCTTTCGCCTTAACCGGGGCAGTGGCATGAAAATGATGTGGATAGGAGGGAAGATACAGCCGAGGGTGTGTAGAGCGTTTAAAATGAGTCTCCTGGAGACAAACTACAGCTGGGGGATCATGACGCAAATCTGCATAAAGGGAATGACGTTTATATGGAATATTTAACCATTTAACATTAAAAGAACAATTTTCAATCCCATTTAAAATGCAAAAGATAATACTCAAATGGCAGAGGCAGAAACCAAAAACATAAATGAGCAATGTCCCAGGAGTAGAATATTATGTATGTCCCAATCAGTCTCACAGAATTATTCCAGAATGGTGCAATGGGGGAGAGGGAAAGAAACCAAACAAACAAAAAGAAAAACCGGAAAAAAAAGAAAAAGGAAAAGGAAAAAGGAAAATAGTTGTAGTCGGCGCAACAAGCAACCGCTCCCTGTACAGAACAAGACTACATGGCCACCGTCAAACATCGGGCCTACCCCAAGAATCATGGGGGAGTTGGGGGGTGATACCAGCAAAAAATGGTCAAAAACAGCCCCACCAGCAAACCGACTAACCATCAGACCTGCGAAAAATGGCGAATATAAAGAAACTCAAGCAGGACCGGGACTCCCAGGGCCCAGCCACGAGGACTTGAATCAGGAAGGAAATCACTGCAACAGTACCAACCGAAGCTTACTTCTCCGTATGTACACGGTGCCATTCCGGTGAAACCTTTGACGGTGACGTAGGAGGAGCCCGGTGTGGGGGGTCACCTCTCCCATCAGATCCCAAACTTGGAGAGCAGAAACACTGTCCTGAAGTGTGTGAAATACAAAGTTCCACGATAAGTTACAGTAACTTCAAGGGAAAACCCCATCTGTACGGGATATGTTGATCACGGTGCACCTTAGTAACCGGCAGAAATTATCTCCTACTCTACATCGTGGCCGCCGATAGGTCCGGAAAGAAGGAAACTCCAGTATAAATCTCGGGAAGAATCGGGGCCTTCCTCATCGCCGCTATCAGAGAATCTTTTGTGTGATAAAAGTGGATACGTGTCAAAACAACTCTAGGAACCGCTGCATCCAGATTACGTGGTTTTGGAACACGATGAGCCCTATCCAGCTGGAGAGCTGCTTTGTCCACATCAGGCAGTAGTAATTGAAATAAATCAAGCAGATAGCCAGACAGGCCTTCAGATTTAACTGATTCAGGAATGCCACGAATACGAATATTATTTCTGCGGGAGCGATCTTCCAAATCTGTAACTTTAAGCAGGAGAGCATCGTGTGACGTTTTTAAATCCTTATATGCATCCACCAACTCGTTATGCGCCAAGCACAAATTATCAGATTTATGTTCCATGAGATCAGTATACACTCACCAATGTCCCGAATTTCCTGATGCAGGGATGCTATGATGGTACGAAACTCCTCCTGAATGGTAGAGCGGAGATCATGGAGCATGGCCTGGATCTGTTGACTGGTAGCCGGGGCAGAAGGTGAAAGATGTGGTAGGTGCAATCTGATACCTCCTCTGGAACTGTGTTAGGAGAGCCTGGGGAACGAGGGCCTTGGGAGTCGCCATCTTGCGGCCTATCCCGCACCTTGCCGGAGCATGCAGGTTCCGCCAGTTTGTGGGTTTTGGCAGGCGCCATCGGGAGCCCGGAGGTCTGCTGAGCCTGGATATATACAATTGCAGCGGATTCGCCGCCGATTTGAGCCGCAGTAAGCCTGATTCAACGCCGGTCAGTGGGAGCTCTCACAAAGAGCAGCCGTCCACGCTGACTTCCGGACACGCCCCCTAATCAAATTTTTTTAATCGATTAATTATAACGCACATACAGATCAGAAAAGAAAAACATAAAAAAAAGGATATAACATTGCCCCAAAGTAATAAAACTCACATCAATGTGCGGTGTGTATGAGCGTATCACAGAATTCACTGCAATAAAACTCACTGATATATATATATGATGGATATATTGCCCCAGCTCATACGGATATATTGCTTTGCCCCCAGCTCACATGAACATATTGCCCCAGCTCACATGGACATATTGCCCCAGCTCACATAGACATATTGCCCCAACTCACATGGATATATTGATTTGCCACATGGATATACTGCCCCAGCACACATGGATATATTTGCCCCAGCACACATGGATATACTGCCCCAGCTCATGGATATACTGCCCAGCACATGGATATACTTCCCCAGTACATGGATATACTGCCCCAGCCACATGGATACTGCCCCTGCACATGGATACTGCCCCAGCTCATGGATATACTGCCCCAGCACATGGATATACTGCCCCAGCTCACCTCTTGGCGCTGCGTGTTTGGCGCCCTGTGAGCGTCCGGTGGCATGGAGCTTGGGCGCTCGCCTGGGGGAACCACGTGACGAGCTGCGATATTGCGTGAACGCGGCTGTACATGTGGTTCCCCCTGCAAGCGCCCAAAGCTCCATGCCGCCGGATGTTCACAGGGAGCCGAACACGTGGCGCAAAGCACGCGGCGACACCGCCGCATGTTTGGGCCGCTGGTCGATTAAAAATATTTTAAATCGACCAAAAAAATTAACGAATCATTGATAGATTAATCATTAATTACCGCAGCCCTAAAATTTACATCTAAGGTCCAATGAATGATAATAAAAAGGGGTGTTACATAAAAAAGAAAAACGATATCATAAAAAAAGACAAATTTTCGCAAAAAAATGGCTAAAAGATCCTAAAAACTTTATAAATAAAGAGACTTTTTACTGCAGAATATTATAATCAATGGTTTATTAGATATTGAATTAAAACAGGAATATTTTTTATCATTGAAGCCTATGGGATTCGCCAGAATAAATCTGCCGTATGACACCACCGAACAGCAGGGCAATTCGGCAACTTTTCACTGCTGGTTTTTGTTCTTTGAATAGACGAATCATTGCTTCACTATGGGGTTTTCCCTGCCCTCAAACAGGCACCGAACAGGCACCGTATGCGCAGGCAATTCACCAGGATTTGGCGAACTGCCTGCTCTCTTAATAGCCGAATGGCCAGGAAAGGTAACCATATGCTGAATTTCACTGTTCGGTTACCTTTCGGCCACAATTCGGATCTCTTTGAATAACCCTGATAATAAACGCACATATCCTAGAATGAGGGTACCACTGCTTGGTGTATTTTGGTGCCTGGTATCCAGGTCAGGAAGCAGCAAACACCCTTTAGTACAGGCAGCAAGAACCTGTCAGGTGGAAATAGGCTCCAGCACTCTGAGGAATGGGTCCAATTGAAAATAATCAGTATTACCAATAAAAGCGCTAGTACATCCTAAATATTACCAAAAAAAAGCGCTAGTGAGAGCAGGAATAAATCGCAGCAAGGCTCAAAAAATAAAAAGTATGTTTCATATAAAGTTATAAAGTATCCAACGTGTTTTGTTGGTTCAATCAACTTCATCAGGGATAAAACAATAATTCTACAGACATACTGTAGCACATTATCCCATCTATAAATACCCCCAAGTGCATTAACCAATCTAATACAGGTACAGTGAGGGAAAAAATAATTTGATCCCCTGTTTATTTTGTACGTTTGCCCACTGACAAAGAAATGATCTGTCTAAAATTTTAATGGTAGGTTTATTCTAACAGCGAGAAACAGAATAACAACAAAAACATCCAGAAAAACGCATTTCATAAAAGTTATAAAGTGATTTGCATTTTAATGAGTGAAATAAGTATTTGACCCCTTCGCAAAACATAAGTTAGTACTTGGTGACAAAACCCATGTCGGCAATCACAAAGGTCAGACGTTTCTTGTAGTTGAGGAAAACAGTAAGAGCAGAGCTCAATAAGCATAGGTTACCTTCTCTATGCACTCGACAGTGGTCATGTATTCATTCAATACCAGGCGTGTCGCCTAAACAGAGAGCCACCCTGGCTCTATTATGAAAGTGGATGGACTCTTTACGGCCGTCCTCAGCCCTTTCCCGAACAGGATGCCCGTATTGATTTCTTTTAAAAACAAATATTGACATGGTGTAGACTGAATGAACCACAGAATTTATAATACACATATGGTTTCACTCATGTAATTTTGAGCCTATGGGAGGCTCTCCTTTAGCAGCGTGCAGTCATTTGTACAGTACAACCGAAACCCCAATAGAAACTTGGTAGGCAGGCGCTTTCTGGAAAAGGATTTATCAAAATAAACGCCGAGACGCATTTCGGTAGTAACACATACTATCTTTTTCAATCGGCATGAATTCAATCAAATGTTCCTCACTTTTTATTTTAATCTCCAACCTGCCATAACCAATCATGATCTTCATTCAGCCCACATGTTCTCATGACTTGCTTTGTGTCCTTTATTCACACTATATTCTTCTAAATTGTCCACAGGTTACGCAATCATTGCTTTCCCTGGTGTTTTGTCCATAGCTCGTCATATATGATGTTCCGGGGTATTTTTCTAATTTTCGGAGTTTGCTATTCCGTAAGGTATTCCATAAAAAGGTGAAAATTAAAAACGAAAGGTAATTAAACCGTAAATCATGAGAACATGCGGGCTGAATGAAGATAATGATTGGTTATGGCAAGTTGGAGATTAGAATAAAAAGGGAGGAACATTTTAGTGAATTCATGCCGATTGAAAAAGGTAGTCTGTGTTACTACCGAAACGCATCTCAGTGTTTATTTTAATAAATCTTTTTCCAGAAAACACCTGCCTACCAAGTTCTATTGGGGTTTTGGTTGTACCGCACACTGATAAAGGAGAGCCTCCCATAGGCTCAAAACCACGTGAGTGAAACCATATGTGTATTATAAATTCTGTGGTTCATTCAATCTACACCATCTCAATATTTGTTTTTTTAACCCTTTCACTGCTGAGGCATTTCACACCTCTGTGCTGAGCTCATTTTTACCGGTTTTGCTCATCATGTTTAACCGCATTTTGAAGCCTTATTTTATTATATGACCCAGACATATTATATATCGTTCTTTCCAGCAGATTCGGCAGATTCATAATATATCATTATTATATTTATACATCAGGTCCTGTCTGTATATTATAACAAAAAATGCAATACAATTTGAATTTTCAATAATTTACAACGTGTAAAGTGTTTTTTTTCACATTTTAACATGCAAGCATTTGCGGTTATATTTTCTATGGGTTGCGCTTGTTAAAAAAATTAGAAATGGGGTCTCGGTACATTTTTTTGGGGGGAAAATTACTCGATTTTTAACAAACGCACCCCATACAAAAATTGTTAGTGCAGCATCATTGTTCACATTATAATTGAAATGGGAACAATATTGCTGCATTAACAAAACAACAAAAAAACGTATTTTTTAAAAATTATTTTTTATTTAGATTTTTATTTTTTATTTATTAACTTTTACATGGTCATGGTTGATATCGTTGGAAAGGCCATGCTCTGGCCGATCCAACAATACAAAACATTAACCCCTAGCTGCCACGGATCGGGAGATAGGGGGTTCCAATGAACCCCCTTTCTCCATCTTTGGTGGCAACTAGGGGTTAACTCCAGGACTGACGTCATCGCACTATGCACGATGACGCCAGTCATCAGGGGGAGTTCCCGGAAGCTTGGGTTGTCGGCCAGCTCCGGGAGAGGATCACGATTTGGTGCTTTTTGGTGCCGAATCGTCATCCGGCACCCAAGGGGTTAAAGCCAGGCACCGTTTGGAAGGGCAGGCTGTGCCATTCCAAGCGGTGCCTGACTTTCACCGCTGGACCCCTGCGATTGGGAGGGAGAGAGGTCCAAAGGATCCCCCCTTCCTTTCAGGCACCTCCTCCGCACTCGCGGAGGGGGCACCTGAAATAGAAGTCATCGCGCCAGCGCGATGACATCTATTGCCCCCCCGTGGTCCCAGAGTGCCGGGCTGACATCCAAGATTCCCGGCCGATTGCTGCCTCCTGTGCTAGGACGCGCCCAGGGTGTCCATAGCACAGGAGGTGCACTTGGCAGGACGTGCTGAGTGCGTCCTTTGCAGCCAAGTGGTTAAAGAAATCAAAACGGGCATCCTGTTTGGGAAAGGGCTGAGGACGGCCGTAAAGAGTCCATCCACTTTCATAATAGAGCCAGGGTGGCTCTCTGTTTAGGCAACACGACTGGTATTGAATGAATACATGACCACTGTCGAATGCATAGAGAAGGTAACCTTTACTTATTGAGCTCTGCACTTACGGTTTTCCTCATTTATTATCTTTTTTGTTAAGATTTGTACTGTGTGATGATGTGCAGTTCCCCATAGTGCTAGCGATCTCATCTACATCTTCCCCAAAGGTGGCGCTGGTGTAACACATACTCATTTCTTGTGGTTGGCCACCAGGTTTTCACACATCTCAGGAGGGTTTTGTCCCACTATACTTTCCAGATCCTCTCCAAGTCATTAAGGTTTCGAGGCTGATGTTTGACAACTCGAACCTTCAGCTCCCTCCACAGATTTTCTATGGGATTAAGGTCTAGAGACTGGCTAGGCCACTCCAGGACCTTAATGTGCTTCTTCTTGAGCCACTCCTTTGTTGCCTTGTGTTTTGGGTCATTGTCATGCTGGAATACCCATCCACAACCCATTTTCAATGCTCTGGCTGAGGGAAGGAGGTTCTCACCCCAGCATTGATGGTACATGGCCCTGTCCATCCTCTCTTTGATGCGGTGCAATTGTCCTCTCCCCTTAGTGGCAAAACACCTCCAAAGGATAATGTTTCCACCATGTTTGACCATTCCACCATGTTTGACGGTGGGGATGGTGTTCTTGGGGTCATAGGCAGCATTCCTCCTCCTCCAAACATGGCGAGATGAGTTGATGCCAAAGAGCTCGATTTTGGTCTCATCTGACCACAACACTTTCACCGAGTTCTCCTCTGAATCAGATGTTCAATGGCAAACTTTAGACGCGCCGTGTACTTTCATGAATAGGGGGACCTTGTGGGCGCTGCAGGATTTCTATCCTTCACGGCGTAGTGTGTTACCAATTGTTTTATTGGTGACTGGTTCCAGCTGCATTGACAAGATCCTCCCGTTTAGTTCTGGGCTTACATGGAACCCCAGACCGGGAGAGATTGACAGGTTTTTCGTGTTTCTTCCATTTTTGCGAATAATCGCAACAACTGTTGTCACCTTTTCACCAAGCTGCTTGGTGATGGTCTTGTAGCCCCTTCCAGCCATGTATAGGTCTACACTCTTGTCACCGACATCCTTGGAAAGTTCTTTGGGCTTGTCTATGGTGGAGAGTTTGGAATCTGATTTCTTCTGTGGACAGGTGTCCTTTATACAGGTAACAAGCTGAGCTTAGGAGCACTCCCTTTAAGAAAGTGCTCCAAATCTCAGCTCGTTATCTGTATAAAAGACACCTGGGAGTCAGATATCTTGCTGATAGATAGGGGATCAAATACTTATTTCACTCATTAAAATGCAAATCAATTTATAACTTTTTTGAAATGCATTTTTCTTGACGTTTTAGCTGTTATTCTGTCTCTCACTGTTAGAATAAACCTACCATTAACCACTTCAATGCTAAGGACGCGCTCAGCGCGTCCTCAGCATTACCGCTGGTGTGCTGAGGACGCGCTGAGCGCGTCCTCACATTGGGGTCAGCGTTCGGCCGGGTTCCGGCCGATCGCTGGCCCCTCCGGTGCGGGCTGACATCCTGGATGTCAGCCCGGCATCCGGACCAGCAGCCGCCATTATTAGGTGTCATCGCGGGGGCGCGATTACACTAATTCAGGCGCCCCCCCGCATGTGCGGAGGAGGCGCCTGAAAGGGAGGGGGGGAGGTCCTTCGGACCTCTCTCCTCCCGATCGGCGGCGCACAGGGGGTTAACCCAGGCATCATTTGGAAGGGCACAGCCTGCCCTTCCAAATGATGCCTGGCATTAACCCCTGGGGAGCTGGATCGCAAATCGGCGCTGAAAAGCGCCGATTCGCGATCCTTCCCGGGAGCTGGCCGACATCTTGGATGTCGGCCAAGCTTCCGGGAACTCCCCCAGAGGACTGGCGTCATCGTGCGTAGCACGATGACGCCAGTCCTACAGTTAACCCCTAACTGCCACCAAGTGTGGAGATAGGGAGTTCCAATGAACTCCCTATCTCCCGATCCGTGGCAGCTAGGGGTTAAATTTTGATATCGTGGATCGGCCAGAGCATGGCCGTTCCAACGATAAAAAAAACATGAAAGTTAAAAATGTTGTAAAAAAAAAAAAAAATGAAAAAAAATTAAAAAAAAAAATTAAAAAAAAAAAAAAAATAAACACTTTTTTTTCTTTTTTTTGGGTTTGTTAATGCAGCAATATTGTTCCCATTTCAATTATAATGTGAACAATGATGCTGCACTAACGATTTTTGTATGCGGTGCGTTGTTAAAAATAGTGTCATTTTCCCCAAAAAAAATGTAACGAGACCCCATCTCTAATTTTTTTAACAAGCGCACCCCATACAAAATATAACCGCAATTGCTCGCATGTTAAAATGTGGAAAAAAACACTTTACACGTTGTAAATTATTGAAAATACATATTTTATTGCATTTTTTGTTATAATATACAGACATGACATAACGTATACATATAATAATGACATATTATGAATCTACCGAGTCTGACGGAAAGAACGATATATAATATGTCGGTGTCATATACTAAAATAAGCCTTAAAAACACGTTTAAACATGATGCGCAAAACAGGTAAAAAATGACCTCAGCACAGGGGCGGGAAAAGCCTCAGCAGCGAAAGGGTTAAAATTATAGACTGACCATTTCTTTGTCATGTGGGCAAACGTACAAAATCAGCAGGGGATCAAATAATTTTTTCCCTAACTGTATGGAGGAGCTGATTATCACATACTGCTGTTTGGAACACACCACTGCCATTCCCAATGCCAATATTGTACTACAAATCCCAGCATGCATTGCACCTTTCCGGTGCCTTCCTCTGACCACGTCCGGTTACTCCGCCATCTTGGAATTAACAGAAGTCGATGACATTGATCAGTCTCTCAATACTCCTACCATCTTTGACATTTCTGGTTTCCCTCAATTCACAGCTTCCCCTGCAGCCATCTTCGAAAGTTTTGGTTGTCCTCAATTCACAGCTGCCTTAATAGAAGACACTGGAAAAAAAAAAAAAACAAACAGAAAAAAAAACTCCTACACACTAAATACAGTTCACAACATCAATTTCCATGTTTAATCATCCGCTCCGCCCTGTACCCATATTAAAAATCCATTTACTCTTTTTCTTGGCCAAAGTTTGAATATAGTTGCTACCTCTCCAGTCCCTATTAACCATTTCAATGACTAACCACCTAAGGCTGGGGTCAGACGAGCGTGATTTCTACGGGCTGTACGTGCGTGCAGTACGGACATCGTCAGTACGGATGACGCAGTAGTGGTCACACAGTCCGTTTTTTCCACTGATGTATTTTTTGACGGATGTAGCAGGGAAAATAAATTACAATGAAAAAACATTCTGTCCGTCAAAAATGCTGGACGTATAAATGCAGTCCGTCTGACCTCGCTCCATCACTCACACACAAAGCTATGCAGACGTTGTGGACGTGGCGCACTCCGCACGTCCGTTCTAGCAGTATTACGTTCTTGCCTAACCTGCGTCCGTTTGCCGCGGCCGTTGTGCGTCCGCAGTTCAGTGCGGCCGTACTTCATGTGTTAGGCTCCAATGGACTTTCTTTCATGCTATCACGGACGTACTTTTAGGCGCAATCACGGACGTGAACACTACGCTCGTCTGACCCCAGCCTAAAATCTAAAAAAAAGGGAAATTGTTACAGTGATTACAGTTACTGTGATCTTTTTTCTTCAATATATTGTTAAAATGCTCTAAAATTCAGACTTTTAGCTCTCTTGATGTGCGTCCTATATATTATTTCCCACAAGGACAAGCCAGAAGGTAAATAGCTCCCTTTCTTCTGCAAATAATAAAACCTTTAATAAAATAGGTTCTGCTGGTACATAAGCGATAAAAAAATAAATATTTCCTATCTAAAAATTTGCACGCATTTTCCGCATCTAAAAAAAACACAATCTTGTTTAACTCCTTCACTACCGATATCGAGATATCTCGGGTTTCAAAGGCACCATCTGGTGCCCTGATATCGAGATATCTCGATGTGCTGTTCTGCAGCCCAAAAGCAAATTAAATTTGTTTGCTGCAAATTTATTTCGTTAGCTTTTTGGGCTGCAGAAGGTGCCCCCAAAGTAGCCTATGCAGGAGAAATAGAAGAAAATAGGTCTGCTGTTAAAACCGCTGTAACTCTATTTGGCAGTAGATGGTGCCATCTACTGGCCAAATAGGTTATTACAGTAATGGATATGTATTACTGTACAATTTATAAAAAAGATTTTTTTTAAAAACACTGGTTTCTGACCATGGTTTTTTTTTTTAATCACTTGGGAGAGAAGGGGTTAAAAAAAGGTTTAATATCAGGATTCAACTTAGGTAGCAAAGTGGGGGCTAAAATATTCTTTAAATTAGGAGCTTTTAAAAAAATAGCTTGGAGTTTATTCGGTAAAGTATCCTTTAACCCTTTCACTGCTGAGGATGTGTGGGACACGTTCTCATTGACGCACGTTACATACTGAGGACGTGCCCCACACGTCATCAGCTTTGCGGGATCCCCGGCAGAGATACTTACCGCTCTGTCCGGGGTCCCGCGGCGTTCTGACTTCAGCGTCCTCAGACGCTGAAGTTAAGCTCCTCCCGACGTAAATGACGTCATCGCACCATGCACGATGATGTCATTTCCAGGCGACCCCCCGGGAGATAGCCTGAAAGGGAGAGGGGATCCGTTTAGATCCCTCTCCCTCCCGATCGGTAAGGAGCAGCGCCAAAAGCCAGGCACCGCTTAAAAGGGGAGAGTCTCCCCTTTTAAGCGGTGCCTGGCTTTAACCCCTCAAGCGCCGGGTCGCACTTCAGCGCCTTGAGGCGCTGAAGTGCGGCCTAGCTCCGGTGGGGGCCGCCATCTTGGATGGCGGCTCCACCCCCGGGTCCCCCCTCGCTGCCCGACATCATCACGCATAGCGTGATGACGTCAGATAGCCGGGGAACCCCTAGCTGCCCGGGGATTTCCCAAGGAAATCCGCTGGTGGAGATAGGGGGTTCCTTTGAACCCCGATATCTCCAGAACAGTGGCAGCTAGCCTGAGCATGGCCTTTCGAATGATCCCCAACATGACCAGGTACAAAGTAAAAAAATAAAAATAAATAAATAATAAAAATAATAAATACATTTTAAAAAAAAAACACACATTTTTTTGGGTGTGTTGTTTTTATTAATGCAGCAATATTGTTCACATTTAAATTATAATGTGAACAATGATGCTGCACTAATGATTTTTTTCTATGGGGTGCGTTTGCTAGAAATCACGTAATTCCCCCCAAAAAATGTAACAAGTCCCCATTTCTAATTTTTGTACAAGCGCACCCCATAGAAAACATAACCGCAAACGCTCATGTGATAAAATGTGAAAAAAAACACTTTACACGCTGCAGATGATTAAAAATTAAATTTCTATTGCTTTTTTTTGTCATAATATACAGGCAGGACATGACGTATACAAATAAAAATGATATATTATGAATCTGCCGAAGTCTGCCGGAAAGAACGATATATAATATGCCTGGGTCATATAATAAAATGTGGCTTCAAATCGCGTTTATACATGATGAGCGAAAGCGGTAAAAATGAGCTCAGCACACAGCGGTGAAATGCCTCAGCAGTGAAATGGTTAAAATCTCAGCAGTTTTTAACATTTGCCAGTGTTCCTGAAGTATCTTATAAATATCCTTTGCATACAGTTTAAACTGGGTGACAAAAGATAAAGAAAAGGTATCCATCCCCCCCCCCCATCATCAACTTTTTTCTCCACTAGGAAGTCCTTTCTATTCTTCCTTAAAATCAATTCTTTATCTATGTCAAATTTTCTTTCATCATAGCCCCTTGGGATATATTTCTTTGCATGGTGCATGGACCTGGAGATGTACAGTATTTGGGAGATGTATTTGGCTCCGAAATTGCACCGAACAGTGAATCTCCCCATACGGTGCAATTTCATGGCCATTCAGCTATTCAAAAAGCAGGCAGTTCGCCAATATTGGCTAATTGCCAGCGAAATACGATGCTGGTCGATGGCAGTGAACTGAGTTTCATCGGCTTGTTGGCTATTCCCGGCAGTTAGGCTAATGTCAGGTAAACGCAGCATGAGCGCACTCTGCGTGTGTGCATAATGGACGGACGGACGTACTTACAGAAGATACTGTAGACACCCCATGGTCCGTTTTTTTTCGATGGATGTAGAACAAAAAAGGGAAATATGGGAATCAAAATGAATTATAACTAACCACTTGGCTGCGGCGGACGTGCTGAGCGCATCCTGCCAAGTGCTTCCCCTGTGCTATGCAGAGGCTGTTCTAGACTTTGTGAGGCCTTAGGCGAAACGTAAACATTACGCCCCTAGTGACTCGCATAATTAAAAAATTCAAGCGATTAAAAATTATCTGTATAAACTGTGTATTTTAAAACAGACAATGCTTTTGATCTTATAATTCATAGCGTTTAGAAATATATTGGTCTCATACACACCACACATTACTGTGAGTTTTATTTATCCATTTCACGTGGTGTCCAGCAGGCCTCCCAGGGGTCCAAGCGGTCCTGCAGCACCTACGCCGGGCCTAGACTGCAACCTAGGGAACATTACTTGTGTTCCCCAGGCAGGTTCGCCGGGTGGGCACAAATAAGAGGACTGCTCACGGAAGGCCTGCAGCTGGCTTGAGTGCCATGAAGCACCTTACACCCGCAGCAGGCAAGTTAGGCAGCCGCGAGGCCTCCCAAAAGCGCAAGGCCTTAGGCACTGCCTTAATAGAGAGCTGCCATTGCTGAGGACCGGCCTGGGGAGAGTTTGCCTAACTGCCTCACGGCCCAGTCCACCCCTGGTTACAGTTATTTATAAGGCGCTAACAAGTTTCGTAGCGCTGTACAATGGGAGAGACAGAATAACAAATATGCATACAAGTTACACACACAGAACAGTTGTAGAGAGGACCCTGCTCGAGAGCTTACAACAGTAATATAATATATATATGGATTCTGTATATAATATTATGTATTTGAGGTGCAGCACACACTCTGTATAATCTCTGTATTAGAGGCGCAGCACACACTCTGTATAATCTCTGTATTAGAGGCGCAGCCAGGGCCGGTGCAAGCATTTTTGTCTAGTCAGGCGAAGGCAGTGGCGTCACTAGGGTTGGTGTCACCCGGTGCGGTAATTTATGGTGTCACCCCCCCCCCGAGTTTTACAGATTTTTTTTTAACTATTCTTACACCTAAATCAGTACTCCCATATAACACTGAATGCTCATACACACAGCGCACATTACTGTGAGGTTTATTGCTGTGGAGCTCTCTCATATGCTCACACAAATTTTTGCCAACTGCCAGCAAGTACGTTGCCTGTTCGAAGGCAGTGAAAGCACACATGGATATATATTGCCCCCAGCAGCTCTGGATATATTGCACCCAGCAGCTCTGAATTAGACTGGCTATATATTGCCCCCAGCAGCTCACCCATGGATATATATTGCCCCCAGCTCACATATGGATATATTGCCCCAGTTCACAGTTATATATTGCCCCCAGCAGCTCACCCATTGATATATATTGCCCCAGCTCACATTTGGATATATTGCGCCTCAGCTCACATATGGATATATTGCCCCATACCAGCTCATACATGGATATATTGCCCCAGACCAGCTCACACATGGCTATTGCCCCAGCTCTCATGGATACTGCCCCCAGCACACATGGATATGCCCCAGCTCCTATCATGGATATACTGCCCCAGCTCCTCTCATGGATATACTGCCCCAGCTGCTCTCATTGATAATGCCCCAGCTGCTATCATGGATATACTGCCCCAGCTGCTCTCATGGATAATGCCCCAGCTCCTCTCATGGATATGCCCCAGCTCATGGATATACTGCCCCAGCTCATGGATATACTGCCCCCAGCTCAAGGATATACTGCCCCAGCTGCTCTCATTGATAATGCCCCAGCTGCTCTCATGGATTTTGCCCCAGCACATGGATATGCCCCAGCTCATGGATACTGCCCTAGCTCATGGATAATGCCCCAGCTCATGGATATACTGCCCCAGCTCATGGATGCTGCCCCAGCTCATGGATATACTGCCCCCAGCACATGGAATGCCCCAGCACATGGATACTGCCCCCAGCACATGGAATGCCCCAGCACATGGATATGTCCCAGCACCTCATGGATATGCCCCAGCTCACTCATGGATATGCCCCAGCTCACTCATGGATATGCCCCAGCTCCTCATGGATATGCCCCAGCTCCTCATGGATATGCCCCAGCAGCTCATGGATATGCCCCAGCTCACACATGGATATGCCCCAGCTCACTCATGGATATGCCCCAGCTCACTCATGGATATGCCCCAGCACCTCATGGATATGCCCCAGCAGTTCATGGATAGTCCCCATCTCACACATGGATATGCCCCAGCTCACACATGGATATGCCCCAGCTCACACATGGATACTGCCCCAGCTCACACATGGATATGCCCCAGCTCCTCATGGATTTGCCCCAGCTCACACATGGATTTGCCCCAGCTCACTCATGGATATGCCCCAGCTCCTCATGGATTTGCCCCAGCTCCTCATGGATATGCCCCAGCTCACTCATGGATATGCCCCAGCTCACTCATGGATATGCCCCAGCTCCTCTTGGATATGCCCCAGCACCTCATGGAATGCCCCAGCTCACTCATGGATATGCCCCAGCAGCTCATGGATATGCCCCAGCTCACTCATGGATATGCCCCAGCTCCTCATGGAATGCCCCAGCTCCTCATGGATATGCCCCAGCTCCTCATGGAATGCCCCAGCTCCTCATGGAATGCCCCAGCAGCTCATGGAATGCCCCAGCTCACTCATGGAATGCCCCAGCTCCTCATGGAATGCCCCAGCTCCTCATGGAATGCCCCAGCTCACTCATGGAATGCCCCAGCTCCTCATGGAATGCCCCAGCTCACTCATGGAATGCCCCAGCTCCTCATGGAATGCCCCACCCAGCAGCTCATGGAATGCCCCAGCTCACTCATGGATATGCCCCAGCAGCTCATGGTTATGCCCCAGCTCACTCATGGATATGCCCCAGCTCCTCATGGAATGCCCCAGCTCCTCGTGGAATGCCCCAGCTCACTCATGGAATGCCCCAGCTCCTCATGGAATGCCCCAGCTCACTCATGGAATGCCCCAGCTCCTCATGGAATGCCCAGCTCACTCATGGAATGCCCCAGCTCCTCATGGAATGCCCCACCCAGCAGCTCATGGAATGCCCCTGCTCACTCATGGATATGCCCCAGCAGCTCATGGATATGCCCCAGCTCACTCATGGATATGCCCCAGCTCCTCATGGATATGCCCCAGCTCCTCATGGAATGCCCCAGCTCACTCATGGAATGCCCCAGCTCACTCATGGAATGCCCCAGCTCCTCATGGAATGCCCCAGCTCACTCATGGAATGCCCCAGCTCCTCATGGAATGCCCCAGCTCACTCATGGAATGCCCCAGCTCCTCATGGAATGCCCCAGCTCACTCATGGAATGCCCCAGCTCCTCATGGAATGCCCCAGCAGCTCATGGAATGCCTCAGCTCACTCATGGAATGCCCCAGCTCACTCATGGAATGCCCCAGCTCCTCATGGAATACCCCAGCAGCTCATGGAATGCCCCAGCTCACTCATGGAATGCCCCAGCTCCTCATGGAATGCCCCAGCTCCTCATGGAATGCCCCAGCTCACTCATGGAATGCCCCAGCTCCTCATGGAATGCCCCAGCAGCTCATGGAATGCCCCAGCTCACTCATGGATATGCCCCAGCTCCTCATGGATATGCCCCAGCTCCTCATGGAATGCCCCAGCTCACTCATGGAATGCCCCAGCTCACTCATGGAATGCCCCAGCTCACTCATGGAATGCCCCAGCTCCTCATGGAATGCCCCAGCTCACTCATGGAATGCCCCAGCTCCTCATGGAATGCCCCAGCTCACTCATGGAATGCCCCAGCTCCTCATGGAATGCCCCAGCTCACTCATGGAATGCCCCAGCTCCTCATGGAATGCCCCAGCAGCTCATGGAATGCCCCAGCTCACTCATGGAATGCCCCAGCTCACTCATGGAATGCCCCAGCTCCTCATGGAATACCCCAGCAGCTCATGGAATGCCCCAGCTCACTCATGGAATGCCCCAGCTCCTCATGGAATGCCCCAGCTCCTCATGGAATGCCCCAGCTCCTCATGGAATGCCCCAGCTCACTCATGGAATGCCCCAGCTCCTCATGGAATGCCCCAGCAGCTCATCATGGAATGCCCCAGCTCACTCATGGAATGCCCCAGCTCACTCATGGAATGCCCCAGCTCACTCATGGAATGCCCCAGCTCCTCATGGAATGCCCCAGCTCCTCATGGAATGCCCCAGCTCACTCATGGAATGCCCCAGCTCCTCATGGAATGCCCCAGCAGCTCATGGAATGCCCCAGCTCACTCATGGAATGCCCCAGCTCCTCATGGAATGCCCCAGCTCCTCGTGGAATGCCCCAGCTCACTCATGGAATGCCCCAGCTCCTCATGGAATGCCCCAGCTCCTCATGGAATGCCCCAGCAGCTCATGGAATGCCCCAGCTCACTCATGGAATGCCCCAGATCCTCATGGAATGCCCCAGCTCACTCATGGAATGCCCCAGCTCCTCATGGAATGCCCCAGCAGCTCATGGAATGCCCCAGCTCACTCATGGAATGCCCCAGCTCACTCATGGAATGCCCCAGCTCCTCATGGAATACCCCAGCAGCTCATGGAATGCCCCAGCTCACTCATGGAATGCCCCAGCTCCTCATGGAATGTCCCAGCTCCTCATGGAATGCCCCAGCTCACTCATGGAATGCCCCAGCTCCTCATGGAATGCCCCAGCAGCTCATGGAATGCCCCAGCTCACTCATGGAATGCCCCAGCTCACTCATGGAATGCCCCAGCTCCTCATGGAATGCCCCAGCTCCTCGTGGAATGCCCCAGCTCCTCAAGGAATGCCCCAGCTCACTCGTGGAATGCCCCAGCTCCTGATGGAATGCCCCAGCAGCTCATGGAATGCCCCAGCTCCTCATGGAATGCCCCAGCAGCTCATGGAATGCCCCAGCTCATTCATGGAATGCCCCAGCTCACTCATGGAATGCCCCAGCTCCTCATGGAATGCCCCAGCTCCTCATGGAATGCCCCAGCAGCTCATGGAATGCCCCAGCACATGGATACTGCCAAGCCCCCAGCTCACCTCCGCCGCGTGTTCGCTCCTCCTGAGCGTCCGGCGGCGCGCAGCTTGGGCGCTCGCCTGGGGGAGCCACGTGACCAGCCGCGATTGGCTGGTGACGTGTTTCCTCCAGGCGAGCGCCGAAGCTGCATGCTTCGGACGCTCGCAGGGAGCGAGTACGCGGCGGAGGGTGAGACACCCGCCCTTAGGGTGACGGTGTCACCCTAAAGGCGGGTGTCACCTGGTGCGGGCTGCACCCCCTGCCCCCACGTTACGACGCCACTGGGCGAAGGTGCGTTTTGGTGCCCCCCCATCTGTGCCATGTCAAGCCAATCAGGATAGAGGTGCCATGATAATCTCTATATATACACATACATATATACACACACTAGGGTTGCACCGTTACCACTTTAAGACCGAGTACAAGTACCAATACTTTTTTTCAGGTACTCACCGATATCATGCCCACTTAGATACATATATACAGACCAGTACATGCCCAGATACATATATACAGACCAGAACATTCCCAGATACATATATACAGAGACATCAGATCAGGGCCAGATACATATATACAGATATCTCAGACCAAAACATGTCCAGATACATATAAACATATATTCGGGGGGGGGCATTCTACCAGTTTTGGCCAAGAGCTGGTGTTGGGTTCGCAGTGACAGGCAGATATATTTGCCCCCAGCTCACATGGATATATATATTGCCCCCAGCTCACATGGATATATTGCCCCCAGTTCACACATGGATATATTGCCCCAGCTCATACATGGATATATTGCCCTCTGCTCATACATGGATATTTTGCCCCCAGCTCACATGGATATATTGCCCCCCAGCTCACATGATATATTGCCCCAGCTCACACATGGATATATCTGCCCCCCAGCTCACATGGATATATCTGCCCCAGTTCACATGGATATATCTGCCCCCAGCTCACATGGATATATCTGCCCCAGCTCACATGGTTATATCTGCCCCAGCTCACATGGGTATATTTGCCCCCAGCTCATATGGGGATATATTTTCCCCCAGCTCACATGGATATATCTGCCCCAGCTCACATGGATATATCTGCCCCAGCTCAATTGGATATATTTGCCCCCCCAGCTCACATGGATATATTGCCTCCAGCTCACATGGATATATTTGCCCCCAGCTCACATGGATGTATCTGCCCCAGCTCACATGGATATATTTGCCCCCCCAGCTCACATGGATATATTACCCACAGCTCACATGGATTTATTTGCCCCAGCTCACATGAATATATGTGCCCCCAGCACACGTGTATATATTTGCCCCAGCTCATATGGGTATATTTTCCCCTGCTCACATGGAGATATTTGCCCCCAGCTCATATGGGTATATTTGCCCCAGCTCACATGGAGATATTTGCCCCCAGCTCATATGGGTATATTTGCCCCAGCTCACATGTGGATATATTTGCCCCCAGATCACATGTGCATATATTTGCCCCAACTCATGGATATATTTGCCCCAACTCACATGTGGATATACTTGCCCCCAGATCACATGTGGATATATTTGCCCCAACTCATGGATATATTTGCCCCCAGATTACATGGCTATATATTGTCCCAGCTCATCTGGAGATATTTGCCCCAGCTCATATGAGTATATTTGCCCCAGCTCATATGGGTATATTTTCCCCCAGCTCTCACCTGCTTCCAGGCCCCCCAGGCTCCGCCGGCGTTCCTCTTCCAAGGTGGCGAGCGGCCGCTGGCATGATGCAGCTTTGCCGCTCGCCGGGCAGGAACCACATGACCAGCGCAGCCGCATTCTCGCGAGATCGCGCGCAGCGCTGGTCAGGTGGTTCGGTCCCTAGCGCTGCGCCGGGTCTCCCCGGCCGACCAAGATGGCGGCGCTCGGGGCTGGGGAATTCCGCCCCCTCAAACTGTCAGGAAGCCAGATAGTAAGGCGGCCGCCAGTGCCGCCTTACGCTAGCGCCGGCCCTGGGCGCAGCACACACTCTGTATAATCTCTGTATTTGATGCCCAGCACTCTCTCTGTATTTGATGCCCAGCACACACTCTGTATTTGATGCCCAGCACACACTCTGTATTTGATGCCCAGCACACACACTGTATTTGATGCCCAGCACTCTCTCTGTATTTGATGTCCAGCACACACTCTGTATTTGATGCCCAGCATACACTCTGTATTTGATGCCCATCATTCTCTCTGTATTTGATGCCCAGAACTCTCTCTTTGTTTGATGCCCAGCACACACTCTCTGTATTTGATGCCCAGCACACACTCTGTATTTGATGCCCAGCACTCACTCTGTATTTGATGCCCAGCACACACTCTCTGTATTTGATGCCCAGCGCACACTCTGTATTTGATGCCCAGCACACACTCTCTGTATTTGATGCCCAGCACTCTCTCTTAGTCTCTCTGTAGAAGCCCTGCAGGCAGTGTCCCCGTGCAGTGGGGCAGGGTGGGGGAGGGGCGGTCCCCGGGGAGGCAGCGACTGGGATACAGACAGGCTAGACAGTGGAGGAGGACAGGGAGGGGGCTAACTCACATTACAGGGTCACTGATCCATTCCCCGGCAGCTTATCTTGCCTGGTCATCTGGTCCAGCATGGGGCCTCAAGCTCTTTCCCTCTGTGTGATTAGACAGCAGCTGCGTGTGAGCCGAGTCAGGCAACTGCATCCACGTGCTGAAGTGCTTAGCAGGCTGGGTGCGGCCATACGAGAGAACCCCTGCGCCAAGACGGGTGCAGACGTCCGCGCGCCCTCTCTGACATCATCAGAGGGGGACGCCGGGCGCCATCTTGGATTCTCTGGCAGACGGAAAAAAAAAAGAAGCCGGCCAGGGTACCAGCACGAAATAATTTAGCTGTCTGCTTGATTATGTATATTAGGCGGCCACGTGAGGCGCTGTAAGTGCGAGGCCTTAGGCGGTCGCCTAATTTGCCTAATTAAAGAGCCGCCACTGGTGCTATGGACGCGCTCAATGCGTCCATGCACAGGAGGCATCAATCAGCCGGGATTCCGGCTGATTGCTGCCCCCCCCCCCCGGTGCGGGCTGACATCTTTGATGTCAGCCCGGCACTCGGGGACCCCGGCAGGACTAATAGATGTCATCGATAGAGACATCGATAGAGACATCTATTTCAGGCCTTTCTCCCTCCCGATCGCCGGGGGCCAGAGATTAAAGGCAGGCAGCATTTGGAAGGGCACGGCCTGCCCTTCCAAACGGTGTCTGGCTTTAACCCTTGGGGGCCGGATCATGATATTCTCCCGGAGCTGGCCGACATCTTGGATGTCGGCCAAGCTTCTGGGAACTCCCCCTGATGACTGGCGTCATCGTGCATAGTGCGATGACGTCAGTCCTGGAGTTAACCCCTAGTTGCCACCAAAGGTGGAGATAGGGGGTTCATTGGAACCCCCTATCTCCCGATCCGTGGCAGCTAGGGGTTAATATTTGGTATTATTGGATCGGCCAGAGCATGGCCTTTCCAAAGATACCAAACATGACCTTGTAAAAATTAGTAAAATAAACAAGTTTTTTTGTTGTTAATGCAGCAATATTGTTCCCATTTCAATTATATTGTGAACAATGATGCTGCACTAACGAATATTGTATGGGGTGCGTTTGTTAAAAATGGCATAATTTTCCCCCCCAAAAAATGTAAGGAGACCCAATTTAATTTTTTTTTAACAAGCGCAACCCATAGAAAACATAACCGCAAATGCTTGCATATTAAAATGTGTAAAAAACCACTTTACACGTTATAAATTATTGAAAATTCAAATTTTATTGCATTTTTTGTTATAGTATACAGACAGGACATGACGCATACATATAATAATGATATATTATGAATCTACCGAGTCTGCCGGAAAGAACGATATATAATATGTCTGGGTCATATAATAAAATAAGGCTTCAAAACGCGGTTAAACATGATGAGCGAAACCGGTAAAAATGAGCTCAGCACAGAGGTGTGAAATGCCTCAGCAGCAAAAGGGTGAAAATACAGGTACAGTCGGCCAGATCATAAAAACCTCTGAGCGTCAACGTTATGGACGTCGCAGCATAACGCACACAGGCCGCTACGCGGACGTGGCGCACTCTGTGCGTCCGACTTAGCGGTTTTACTTTCTTGCCTAACTTGTGTCCGTTTGCCATGTGCAACAGTTCGGTGTGCACGTACTTCATGCGTGGGTCTCTATTGATCATGATTCTATGCTATGACAGACGTTGTGCGGCGACATGGACGTGATCACTGCGTTCGTCTGATGCGGGCCTAAGTCGACCCTCTGGTCGCCGGATCGTCAGCTTTTTTCTGAAGCGTTTTTGCGGCAGATCATCAGATGCATTCTGTTTTGTTTTGGCAGTTTATTGGATTGCTCCGATGTTTCTCGGCTATTATGCGGCTGTTTTTCCATTCAATGCGGTGGATTTTTTTGTATGTGTTTGGCATATATTCCCTGCAATTCAGGGGCCCTGTGGTGAATGATGAATACACCGCAGGGTCAGGGAATTTGACTCCCCGAATTGCGGGGAACGAAAGAGCGCCTTTGAATAACCTTGCTTTTTATCTCCTTGCCCTCTATTGTGTGCAGAGTGTTTGTGTAAACTGTGCTATGTAAGAATAATATTATTGTCTATCTGTTGCTCTCTGCAGATAGGATTGCTGGCAAAGGAATGTGTTTAAGTTTGAGTAGTCTTGTTACATTGCCTTGTCGGGCAAATACTGCCCCATTATCTGTTTACTGTTACAATGGTTTATATAATTATTGTGTGGTCACCGATTGTCTTCTTATATAAATTCGACTCTGTTATCTAATGTATGCAGACCATCTAATGCACAGTCTGTAAATACATGACACCTATTGTTTCATAAACAGAAGACTCCGCAACCTTCCTTGTGGGAACGAGGTACCACTCACTCTTCCGCGAGCTCCGCTGAGAAAGGGACACCGATGTCCCTTAGTTCGGCAAGAAGAAGGAAAGCAGCAGGGCTACAAGCTGGAGAGAATTTATTGCAGGGGAAGAAAACCCCCTAGACGTGACGTTTCGGCACAATTGCCTTAACCTCCCTGGTGGTATTCCCGAGTGTGACTCGGGGTTAAATGTCACTGTCGCAAACGGTATCCCCGAGCCACACTTGGGCTGCATACTCACCTCCTCCTGCGCTCCCTCACTGTACCCCGCAGTGTGATCATGACGAGTTGCTTCCTGGTAACGCCCCCTGCGAGTCACACGATGCAGGGGGCGGGACCAGGCAGCAAACTGATTTTATTTTTATAATACACTGTATTCCAATGTACAATGTCATGGACGGCCACTAGGTCGCACTACAGGATAAGAAACAGACCATACATAGTCTCACCCTTGTTTTCAGACAGATTTCAGTGTTTTTTGTTTTATTTTATTGAATATCATTTATTTGCATTATTTTGGATAATAATTTTTGGGATAATAAATTATTATGTTGTGTTTCAAACTTTATCGGACTCAGTATATTTACTATTTATTTATTTATTTATAAAGGTTTTTTCCAGTAAGGACTCTTGCTTGCACGGATTTCAGTGCATGATTCCTAATTATTACCGGCTAACTATGTACAAAAACACGTTTCCTTAAAAAAAAAATTGAGACGCTTTTAGACCCAAAATTTTGAAAAAATTAGACCGCCAGGGAAGTTAATCATACCATGATTATGATTAAGGCGATTGTGCCGAAACGTCACGTCTAGTAGGGTTGCTTTCCCCTGCAATAAATTCTCTCCAGCACTACCTCCAGCTTGTAGCCCTGCTGCTTTCTTTCTTCTTACCTATTGTTTCATGTCTGGTGTCAGGGATGGTACCGGAGTGGCACTGGGGTGAGGGGAATATGAGCCCAGGGGTGCAGTAATCTGCAGATAGACAGGTAGGTATGGATGGAGGATGAATATATATATATGTTACGCGTAAAGCCCGAAGTGCGGTTAATCCTAGGATTACCCGGTTAATCCTAGCATTACCCAGGCATCATTAGCAAAAGTCCGAAGTGAAATGAAATTTCGGACTTTACCCGGGTAATCTGCAAAGTATCCACAGGCCCCTGGATACCCCGGTTTTCTGCACTGTTTTAACCGGGTAATTTGCACATTACCCGAGTGCTGCTGGATAAAGTGATGTGCAACGAAACATCTGCACTTCATCCGGGTAATCTGCAAAGTATCCAAACGCCTCTGGGTACTCAGCTTTTCTTGGGTTTTCAGCAGGTTACAGGTGACTGAATTCCGAGGAAAACTCAATTTACGGAGATAAAGATATTATATAAAGAGTAACCTGACGGTTATGTTTTACAAACGATATATTAGCACACATGACACGTAATAAAGATCACGTAACTGTTTTCACATTCATGTAAGAAACACATCCCGTCGCTCTGTATATTCGTTCTAAGGTTTGTCTTTTGCCATTTTCGATGATAATATCCATAGATAATAGCAAAAAATTCACTGTTACCCAAGCAGGGTTGGATGCTCTGCAGATTACCCAGGCGAAGCTGCGGATAGTCCTCAGATTACCCGGGTGAAGCTTCAGACTTGCACATTATCCGGGTAAAGTGCGGATTTTTCAGCTCTTCCAGACCGTTACCCAAGGGCAGTTGGGTAGTCCTAAAATCACCCGGGTAAAGTCCGGAATTTTCATTTTTTTGCAGCTGTTTTGGGTAATGTCAAGGCTAACCGGGTAATCCTAGGATTGACCGCACTTCGGGCTTTAGCAGTAACATATATATATATATACAGTCAGGTCCAGAAATATTGGGACATCGACACAATTCTAACATCTTTGGCTCTATACACCACCACAATGGAATTGGAATGAAACAAACACAATGTGCTTTAACTGCAGACTGTCAGCTTTAATTTGAGGGTATGTACATCCAACTCAGGTGAACGGTGTAGGATTTACAGCAGTTTGCAGATGTGCCTCCCATTTGTTAAGGGACCAAAGGGAATGGGACAGAATAATCATAAATCAAACTTTCCCTTCTTAATACTTGGTTGCAAATCCTTTGCAGTCAATCACAGCCTGAAGTCTGGAACGCATAGACATCACCAGACGCTGGGTTTCATCCCTGGTGATGCTCTGCCAGGCCTCTACTGCAACTGTCTTCAGTTCCTGCTTGTTCTTGGGGCATTTTCCCTTCAGTTTTGTCTTCAGCAAGTGAAATGCATGCTCAATGGGATTCAGGTCAGGTGATTGACTTGGCCATTGCATAACATTCCACTTCTGTCCCTTCAAAAACGCTTTGGTTGCTTTTGCAGTATGCTTTGGGTCATTGTCCATCTGCACTGTGAAGCGCCATCCAATGAGTTCTGCAGCATTTGGCTGAATGTGAGCAGATAATATTGCCCGAAACACTTCAGAATTCATCCTGCTGCTTTTGTCAGCAGTCACATCATCAATAAATACAAGAGAACCAGTTCCATTGGCAGCCATACATGCCCACGCCATGACACTACCACCACCATGCTTCACTGATGAGGTGGTATGCTTAGGATCATGAGCAGTTCCTTTCCTTCTCCATACTCTTCTCTTCCCATCACTCTGGTACAAGTTGATCTTGGTCTCATCTGTCCATAGGATCTTGTTCCAGAACTGTGAAGGCTTTGTTAGGTGTTGTTTGGCAAACTCTAATCTGGCCTTCCTGTTTTTGAGGATCACCAATGGTTTACATCTTGTGGTGAACCCTCTGGATTCACTCTGGTGTAGTCTTCTCTTGATTGTTGACTTTGTCACGCATACACCTACCTCCTGGAGAGTGTTCTTGATCTGGCCAACTGTTGTGAAGGGTGTTTTCTTCACCAGGGAAAGAATTCTTCGGTCATCCACCACAGTTCTTTTCTGTGGTCTCCCGGGTCTTTTGGTGTTGCTGAGCTCACCGGTGCGTTCCTTCTTTTTGAGAATGTTCAAAACAGTTGTTTTGGCCATGCCTAATGTTCTTGCTATCTCTCTGATGGGTTTGTTTTGTTTCTTCAGCCTAATGATGGCTTGCTTCACTGATAGTGACAGCTCTTTGGATCTCATCTTGAGAGTTGACAGCAACAGATTCCAAATGCAAATAGCACACTTGAAATGAACTCTGGGCCTTTTATCTGCACATTGTAATTGGGATAATGAGGGAATATCACACACCTGGCCATGGAACAGCTGAGAAGCCAATTGTCCCATTACCTTTGGTCCCTTAACAAGTGGGAGTCACATCTGCAAACTGCTGTAAGTCCTGCACCGTTCACCTGAGTTGGATGTACATACCCTCAAATTAAAGCTGACAGTCTGTAGTTAAAGCACATTGTGTTTGTTTCATTCCAACTCCATTGTGGTGGTGTATAGAGCCAAAGATGTTAGAATTGTGTCGATGTCCCAATATTTCTGGACCTGACTGTATCAACTTACCAGGTTGTAAAATGTTGGAGACGATGAAGGTGGTTGTTGGAGCGGAGATCTGGAAATATGGTGGGAATCCGGTGAACAGGAACAGGTAGAGGTTTTGGTAGAGTGGTATGCGGAGCAACACTGGATATGTCTTAACTCTAATAGGAATGAAGTATAAATGAACAGGCATTGGAGAACTATGGGTGTAGTCCTTTATTCAAAGAAGGTGTGATGTGGTGTGTTTTAACTGTTTATGTACCTAAACCAGTGCAGGTTGCAGAGGCGCAGTACATGAAGTGTACCACCAGGGGGTTCCAGGATGGTTGCAGTAATGGGCCATGACATCTTGATATGTCTGATTCACTGGGGGGGGGCAGGATTTAATTCTCCATTTTTCTATAGCCCCTCCTGGGACTGTATATATTCAACCCAATAAAGGTATTCAGTTTATCTGTTCCATTTTGACCTTGAAAACCTCCAGATCTACAACCTCGTCTTATTTCTGGGTGATGCTAGCAGGCTCTCTACGTGTCCCAGTCCTTAAGCTTCGTCTGAGGACAGGAGGAAGGCACGAGAATCTGCATGGGGTGAAAACAGGGAAGTGGTATTGACAGATGTGACCCGGCGGTCAGGGTACTGAGATGTGTTACAAACCGTTTCTGATCCTTCTTTTGAGCCAAGTAGGACTCCTAATGATAAAGAGAAAAATGGCAGATTCTTTTGGTTAGGCTAACCCTTGCCCTACAAATAACACGACTGTGGATTTTGCACCTCAGGAAATGGTTAACGTGTTCTCAGGGGCGTAACTACCAGGGGTGCAGCAGGTGCTGCACCCGGCCCCCTGAGTCAGGGGCCCCACAATCGGATGGGTGAGGGGCCGGAATGGCCTTGCTTGGCCCTGCAGTCAGGGCAGGAGTCGGGCAAATGGTCTCTGATTTACTTGGCAGCGTGTGGGATAAAACTCCCACACACTGTGCTGGAAGTATAGGCCCTGCTGGGGGGAAGAGGAGGAAGGAGACGCGGCTGCCAGTCCAGCCAGCAGCTAACATGGGGACATCCGGCCCCGCCCCCTATCACAGCAGCTAGCAGAGCCTCCCTTCCCTGATCATGTGCTGTAAGTGTCCAGCACGTGCAGGGAGGGAGAATGGAGAGAGACCAGTTGGGACCACGGAGGCAGCCAGGGATTCCATCCTAGGGTATGTAAGTAACAAATGTGTGTGTATTGTGTGTGTGTGTGAGCAGGGATTGTGGGTGTGTGTGAACAGGGATTGTGTGTGTGTGTGAGCAGGGATCGGGTGTGTGTGCAGGGATTGTGTGTGTGTGTGAGAGCAGGGATTGTGTGTGTGTGTGAGAGCAGGGATTGTGTGTGTGTGTGTGAGAGCAGGGATTGTGTGTGTTTGTGTGAGAGCAGGGATTGTGTGTGTGAGCAGGGATTGTGTGTGTGTGTGTGTGTGAGAGCAGGGATTGCGTGTGAAGTGGAAATAGGCTGGAAGACGGCCGCCATTGTACACAGGCGGCCATCTTGTTCAGAATATTGGTTCACTTGTATATAACTAGACAGGTTTGTAACTGAAACTAGAATGAGGTATACGTAGAAATTTAGGAATGCGTTTAGATTAGCAGAAAAGCAATTAAAGTTTTATGAGAGATCTCTGCTGTTTCTGGCACGGAGGAGAAAAGCGACTCAAGGCCGTTGGGGCCCGCAGAAAATAGAAGGAGTATACAGACCAGGCCCCAGGCCACCTGAATAAACATAGCCGATAGGGAGGGAGGCACTGCCCGGAGAAAGACAGCACAAACAAATCACAGACTGTCAAACTAACGAGAAGTGTATCAATTTATAGTTATATGTGGAATGTTCTTTGTGTTCGAATTAATGATGGGAGGTATTAACCCACGTGGGGTGGAATAGAGTGTCATAAGGAGGTGGGCTAATGGGGATGTACCTAATTATGTATTTGGGGCATAAAACCTCATGTCTCTGTGTAATCGGGGCTCACTCTAAGCGATTCAATCCTGTGTGAGCACTTGTGTGACGACACAATAAACTCTTGCCTTTCCTGAAGAGACTCGTGTTTGGACAATCCTTGCTTGTGTCTGGTCCGGCGCCGTTCTGAAAGTGAACCTGTTTTTGCCCTCCTACACGTGTGTGAGAGCAGGGATTGTGTGTGTGTGTGAGAGCAGGGATTGCGTGTGTGTGAGAGCAGGGATTGTGTGTGTGTGTGTGAGAGCAGGGATTGTGTGTGTGTGTGTGAGAGCAGGGATTGTGTGTGTTTGTGTGAGAGCAGGGATTGTGTGTGTGTGTGTGAGAGCAGGGATTGTGTGTGTGTGTGTGAGAGCAGGGATTGTGTGTGTTTGTGTGAGAGCAGGGATTGTGTGTGTGTGTGTGAGCAGGGATTGTGTGTGTGTGTGTGTGTGTGAGAGCAGGGATTGTGTGTGTGTGTGAGCAGGGATTGTGTGTGTGTGTGAGCAGGGATTGTGTGTGTGTGTGTGTGTGTGAGAGCAGGGATTGTGTGTGTGTGTGAGAGCAGGGATTGCGTGTGTGTGAGCAGGGATTGTGTGTGTGTGTGTGTACAGAAAAAGTGCCCTCTCCTATTTACCCCTAATGAAATAATAAAAAAATAATTTGTCCCCATAGTAATAATTCGCCTCCCCCAAAAATCAAAATTTGCCCCCCAGTGATTCCCGAATGCAGCTGCAACCTGCCGAACGCAGCCGCAACCCGCCAAACAAAATGCAGCCGCAAACCGCAGGACGCAGCTGACGACCCATCGAACGCAGCCGATGTCCCGCTTGAAAGGAACACCGGAAAAAGCCAACCAGCCACCGAAGGGGTAAAAAAAACCCACCAACTTTTAGGCTAGGGTCAGACGAGCGTGATTTCTACGGACTGTACGTCAGTGCACACGGACGTACCTCAGTACGGAAGACGCAGTAGTGGCCACACAGTCCGTTTATCACTGATGTATATTTTGACGGATGTAGGCGGAAAATAAAATAAAAAGCAAAACCATTTTGTCCGTGAAAAATGCTGGACGTATAAATGCAGTCTGTCTGACCACGATCCATCACTCACACACAAAGCTATGCGGACGTTGCGGACGCAGCACACTTTGTGCGGCCGTTTTACGTTGTACGTTCTTGCCTAACTTGCGTCGTGGGCCGCGGCCGTTGTGCGTCCGCAGTTCAGTGCGGACGTACTTCGTGTGTCAGGCTCCAATGGGCTTTCTGTCATGCTATCACGGACGAACTTTTAGGCGTAATCACGGACGTGAACACTACGCTCGTCTGACCCCAGCCTTAAATGGCGTTTACAAAAAAAAAAATACTGCATGCAAATTACATATAAACTCTTTTGAATAATAATAAAAAGGTCTGTTACAGGAAAAAAAACGCCATTAAAAAAAAATCTAACCATTTCTCTGCTGTTTAGTGTCTGTGAATAGATTAACCATTGCGTCTCTATGAGGGATTTCACTGCCGCCGAACAGCACCGTATTTCGAAGGCATTTCGCCAATATTTGGGGAATTGCCATATTTTTGAATGGCCAAATGGCCACAAAATTGCACCGTACGGGGAAATTCACTGTTTGGCGTAATTTCTTGGCCAATTCGGTGGTCTTTGAATAATTCCTAAAGAGCACCGAATGGTGAATTCCATTGTATGGTGCAATTTCGTTGCCGATCGGTGACTTCTGGCACAGTGAAATTGTCCCATAGAGAAGTAATGGTTAATCTCTTCAGAGACGCTGAACTGCAATGAAATGTTGGCGAAATTCCTATTTATTTTTCAGTGCTTCAGTTCGTCAGCTTTAAACTGGCGAATCCCATATGATTCAATGTAAATGTTTTTATTCATCCATTTATTCTTTTCAGTTCTAGCAAGAGGCCTTGTTTTTTGGTATTTTTCTGGATTTTTTTAAGACGAATGTTTTGATTACTTTATTCTTATAGCGTTTTTTTTTTCTGTAACAGACCATTTTATAATTTTTTTAATAGGACCTTTTATTATTTTCACACATTTTTGTTTTAAACGCCTTTCGAAGAATAGCAGTTTTTTAATTTTTTTTTTACCCCCTTCAGCGGCTGATTGGCTTTCCTTACAGGGTTATTCAGAGAGCAGTGAAAAGCAGGAGAATGACTGGAGAATGGAAAATTCTAGGTTAAATTAGCCAAACCAGAAAAATGCTCCCATTTATCTCACTTTCCAAATCAGCTATTTTGACCTAGAATTTTCCATTCTCCAGCCATTCTCCTGCTTTTCACCGGTCTCTGAATAACCCTGCTTGTGGCGTGCGGTGGTCGGCAGATCTGCAGTGGGCTGCTCTGTCCAAAATGCCTGAGCCTATTTTTTTGTCCTAGTCCAAGACTGGCTGTGGAGGTCTGTGATACCCTCATACACACGGCATATTACTGCGAGTTTTATTGCTGTGGAGCTCTGTGATACGCTCATACACACCGCACATTACTGAGTTTTATTGCTGTAGAGCTCTGTGATACACTCATACACACTGCATATTACTGTGAGTTTTATTGCTGTGGAGCTCTATGATACGCTCATACACACCGCGCATTACTGTGAGTTTTATTGCTGTGGAGCTCTGCGATACACTCATACACACTGCACATTACTGTGAGTTTTATTGCTGTGGATTCTGTGATACGCTCATGCACACCGCACATTGCTGTCAGTTTTATTGCTGTGGAGTCGACATTGTGGACCTGGAGGGGTCCGGTGTGTGTTGACCGGGGGGGGATTTGTTTTTGCGTAGGTTGTTGGGGGGGGGCCCATCATGGATTCCTGCACCTGGGCCCTGAGGTTTCTAGTTACGCTTCTGCGTGTTCTCATGCAAAACTAGATTTTAACCAGACAGCATCATTTCATCTCTTTCTTGCCTTCAGTTTGACTTGAAACAGTGTAAATATTGTTGACAGAGAACAAAATACGCTATGACCATAGGCATGTGCAGGGGGTGTCCCTGGTGTGCCCAAGCACACCCTAATGTTGGATTAAAAGGTTCTCTCACCTCCTACATTGACATTTTAGATATTCATCATGAATCAGGTAAGGGACAACACAAAAAACTGACTGTGTCTCGGATTAAAAGCTTATTACTAATGAAAAAATTTTCATTTTTGCAAAGTCTCCTAAACACAAGTTTTTTTATTATTTATTAAGCGCCATTACATTCCGCAGCGCTGTACGAAAGATGAAAAGCTTTGAATTAATAATGTTCCATGGGTGCAAACCCTAATGTAACGGGCAGCGTACGCCAGTGACTATAACACTACATTATGTAGCTGATCTGAATAAAATAAGAAATTACCAATAAGGCTGGGGTCAGACGAGCGTAGTGTTCACGTCCGTGATTGCGCCTAAGGCTAGGGTCAGACTGAGGCAGTGCGAACGCGCGTGCAGCCGCACTTAATCACGGCCGTGCTAGCAGCAAATGCCGGGCAATGACAGCCAATATACGAAGTACGGTCGCACAAAAGTCCGGCTGCGCAACGCAAGTGGAAAATGAACGCATTTTTTCGAGAACGTGAAACCGCAGGTACTGACGTACAGAGTGCGCTGCGTCCGCTAGCGGCGTGTGTGCGTGAATTGGAGACATCAGACGCTGCTAATGTCCGGCCAACATAACGTCCAGATGCAAGAAGTGTTTTATTGATGATCCGTACAAAATCACGGACGAAAATGCGCATAGTATGACCACTATCACGTATTCTGTGAAAAAATGCGTCCGTTCGTTCGAACGCACTTTTTCACAGACAACATAAAAATGCGTTCGTCTGACCCTAGCCTAAAAGTACGTCCGTGATAGCATGAAAGAAACTCCATTGGAGCCTGACACATGAAGTACGTCCGCACTGAACTGCGGACGCATGACGGACGCTGCAAACGGACGCAGGTTAGGCAAGAACGTAATACTGCTAGAACGGACGTGCGGAGTGCGCCACGTCCACAACGTCTGCATAGCTTTGTGTGTGAGTGATGGAGCGAGGTCAGATGGTCTGCATTTATACGTCCAGCATTTTTGACGGACAGAATGTTTTTTCATTGTAATTTATTTTCCCCTCCTACATCCGTCAAAAATAACTTCAGTGAAAAAACGGACTGTGTGACCACTACTGCGTCATCCGTACTGACGATGTCCGTACTGCACGGACGTACAGTCCGTAGAAATCACGCTCGTCTGACCCCAGCCTTAATCATCAGCAGAGTGATTTGCCTATTGCAGTGTTTCCCAACTCCAGTCCTCAGGTACCCTTGACAAGCCAGATTTTAGGGATTTCCTTGGGGAAATGCAGACTGCTACAACCACAGAAAATCATATCCTCCTGTGATGTACCTCAGCTGTCTGGCAAACATGGCCTATTAATGTCTCCTGAGGGCCCATTAGAGTTGAGAAACTTTAGTTTATCGCCTTATTTCATACACAGGTCTATTCAAAGAAAGGTGAAACTCAGGAGAATGACTGGAGAAGTGAAAATTCCAGCAGGGCTATTCGGAGAGAGGTGAAAACCTTGAGAATTGGCAGGAGAAGAGAACAATCTAGACCAGTGTTTCCCAAACCTGTCCTCGGGACCCTAACAGGCCACGTTTTAGGCTGGGGTCAGACGAGCGTAGTCTTCACGTCCGTGATTGCGCCTAAAAGTACGTCCGTGATAGCATGAAAGAAACTCCATTGGAGCCTGACACATGAAGTACGTCCGCACTGAACTGCGGACGCATGACGGACGCTGCAAACGGACGCAGGTTAGGCAAGAACGTAATACTGCTAGAACGGACGTGCGGAGTGCGCCACGTCCATAACGTCTGCATAGCTTTGTGTGTGAGTGATGGAGCGAGGTCAGACGGACTGCATTTATGCGTCCAGCATTTTTGACGGACAGAATGTTTTTTCATTGTAATTTATTTTTCCCTCCGACATCTGTCAAAAATAACTTCAGTGAAAAAACGGACTGTGTGACCACTACTGCGTCATCCGTACTGACGATGTCCGTACTGCACGGACGTACAGTCCGTAGAAATCACGCTCGTCTGACCCTAGCCTTAAGGTTTATTATCAGAGTGAAATGCAGTCTGAATCCTGCAATCAATGAGCAGCAAATCATGTCACCTGTGCTGAGCTTCAGATATCTGGCAAACCTGGCGAGGCGGAGGGTCCTGAGGACAGGTTTGGGAAACACTGATCTAGACCAAATAGCCAATTTAGAAAGTGAGATGAAAGGGAGAGTTTTTTTTGGTTTGACTATTTTGACCTAGTATTTTCAATTCTCCAGTCATTCTCCTGCTTTTCACCTCTTTCTGAATAGCCCTGTATGTCAAAATATCCAAACCAGAAAATTTCGCCCTTTTATCTCACTTTCCAAGTCGGCTATTTGGTCTAGATTGTTCTCTTCTCCTGGTTTTCACCTTTCTCTGAATAACCCTGACATTGTTTCAGCAGGAGTCCATGCTGGGCATTTTTTTTTCTTGTGACAGAAGTTGCTGTACCGCCCTTGCAGGACCTCACCTGACATGCTCCTGTGAGAGACACTGTATCAGTGAGCCTGCGCGGGGAGGGGGCGGCTGCTGTTTATTTGCAGCTGTACAGAGGCAGATGAACGTGCGCCATCCCAGAGCCGTCCCCCCAGCATCAAGCAGGCACAGCACAGCACAGAGACCACTTGCGGCCGCTACCCGGCAACACTGCACTTGACAACGGCTCTACCCGGAGACTTCTTGGCAGGAACAACGGGACACTGCAGGGAGAGATCCTGCAGAGGGACAGCTCCACCGAGCACTATACAGAGAGATCACTGACAGGAGCCTGGGGATCAGAGACACCTGCTGCCAGGGCACAGAGCGCAGGGATCCCTCTGCTCATATACAGACTGCTGTCACACTAAAGGTACAATACAGAGTCTGCTGCCATTAATATGCCGTACTGAGGCACAGACTGCTGATGCTTAATACTAACATATTCTGCTGATCTAGGGTTCTCTGTATTAAAGCACAGATACTCTCTAGATACTTGTAAAGCATGATGTCCAGCTCTATGGACCTTGTTCATGATGTGACACTTCACTGATGTGCAGAGCTTCCTGGTGCATCTGTGTGTATACAAGATACAGCCGGCTATACAGATTAAAAAGTATATAGATGCAAACAAGGCCAATGTGTCCTGCAATAATGTATAAGATGGAACAGCATTGAGACAGCACTGCATAGGCTGGATAAGATGGTAGAAGGTGGACCTCAGTGTGGGGCATTTGGATGAAGAATGGGATCTTTAGTCCCAGAAATGTGAGCCTGCCGCAGAGGGCATGACTTCTGCCGGAGCAACCATAATCAAAGTGATGCCCAAAGACCCAGGTTATGCTGCTGGTCAGAGCTTAACCAAGGGGACACCTAAGAAGCCTGCTCACCTTCTGGATCACGGGGCCACCAGAGCGATTAATAAAGCGAGGGTAAATGAGGCTGGGTTTGGTATCGTCCAAGAGTTTCTAAAAGACACAACTAGGAATGCGGACCAAGGCGTCAGAGAAACACCCATGGTTGCGATGAACAATATGGGATGCAAGAATGATTCTGAAATAAAGAAGGGCTCAAGGCCGAGCATCAGTGATAAACCAAAGGACACCTCCAACGGTGAGGCACAAACCATAATCCGAGCTATACCAAAGGGCATTTCTAATGGAGTGGAGCAAACCAAGATCAAAGCGATGCATTTTGGCACAAATAATGCCAGGAAACCTAGTGGAAAGCCAAGGGATTCATTCAGCAGTGCAGGAGACAGCGTTTCCAATGTGGCTTCTGACAGTTCTAGAGCGAATATCTATAGAGGAGCACCAAGGGATGCATTGCATGGCGCGGATTCACATATCACTACCATCAAGTCGCAGAACGGCAGCCACAAAATAGAATGCAAAAGACTTGGAGATCCCAACAAAAACTGGACTCCAAATGCTATACGGCCTAGTCTCTGGGCTGTTGCTGCTCCAACGTTCCTGGCCACCCTGTGCTTTGCTCAGTCTCTCATGGGAGAATTTGTCCATGATGATGTTTGGGCAATCCTTAATAATCCTGACAGCAGAGGGGAGACTCCTTTGAGAAACATCTTTATGAACGACTTTTGGGGCAAAGCAATGAGTGACAATACCAGCCACAAGTCCTACCGACCCCTGTGTGTGTTGACCTTCAGGTACTAGGAAATGAAACGGGAGAAACCACGCTTATATATGATTTAATGAATTAATGGGACATTATAGTCATTTTAGAACTTTACCTAAATTGATTCAGCATGCCAAAACAAGCAATCTCCTGATTCTGCCATGCACTGCTGTGTGACCTACATCAGTGTCCTCAGATTGCACTAGCAGGCCAGGTCTGCAATATATCCGAAGCACAACACCGGTGATATCATTTTCTGCTCCGTGATTACAGTATTCAGACTACGTTTTCCCCAATAAAATCTGGTCTGTTAGGGGTGCTTGAGGACTAGAGTTGGGAAACATTGACCCTAGGTGGTTAGCAAAGCACACCAGCAGAGCCCTAACATAGAATGTATGGCAGAGACTGCTCAGGGCGTTGGCTTGTAAGTAGAGCGCATGCGTTTAGGTCAGGAGGGAGAAGTCTGCGGGCTTTTCTTATACACCGGAATAACTCATGGTAGGAAATATTGGAAGTAAAATATTAGAACGCCTATTGTACCATGCTGAATTGATCTAGGGAAAGTTCAAAATCTATTAGACTGTCCCTTTTTTGTTTATTTGCTTGGGATGTTTCTGTGTTCATCGGGTGAGTTGGACATAAAAGTGACTGAAGCAATATTTCAAAGGTTGCGGAGCCTGCGCTGAAAGCAAATGTAATATCTCTGTTTAATTCCATTGGTTTCCATGGTGATTGGTAATTTATAGTTTTAGTTCTTTTAGGCTAGGGTCAGAGTGGGGCAGTCGGAACGCGCGTGCAGGCGCACTAAATCACGGCGGCAGTAGCAGCACATAACGGCCAATGACGGCCAATATACGCAGTACGTGCGTACAAAAGTGCGCCGACACCACGCAACCGGCAAATGAACGCATTTTTCTCAGAACGTGAAACCGCTGCTACAGACGTACAGAGTGCTCTGCGGCCGCATGGCAGCGTGTGTGCGTGATTAGGAGACGTCAGACGCTGCTAGTGTGCGGCCTACATAACGTTCAAACAGCCGGATTTCCCTAGAATTGCGTTGGTGAGTACCTGCGACTGTGTGACTGTGGTCGTCTGACCACTTAAGCGTATTCCGTGAAAAAATGCGTGCGCACGCATCGACGTACATTTTGACGGTGGCCGCAGAAAATGCGCTCATCTGTCCCTAGCCTTAGATATGACCTTCATTACATACAGCTGTTTCAGTGTCCTAAGGCTAGGGTCAGACGAACGCATTTTCGCGTTGTCTGTGAAAAAGTGCGTTCGAACGAATGGACGCATTTTTTCACGGAGTACGCGATAGCGGTCATACGATGCGCATTTGCATCCGTGATTTTGTACGGATCATCAATAAAACACTTTGTGCATCTGGACGTTATGTTGGCCGGACATTAGCAGTGTCTGACGTCTCCAATTCACGCACACACGCCTCTAGCGGACGCAGCGCACTCTGTACAACCGTACTAGAGGTTTTACGTTCTCGACAAAATGCGTTCGTTTTCCACTTGCGTTGCGCAGCCGGACTTTTGTGCGACCGTACTTCGTATATTGTCCGTCATTGCCTGGCACTTGCTGCTACTACGGCCGTGATTAAGTGCGCCTGCACGCGCGTTCGCACTGCGTTCGTCTGACCCTAGCCTTAGACTAGGGTCAGATGAGCGCATTTTGTACGGACTGTGCGTCCGTGCAGTACGGACGTACTTACTGACTGACGACAAGGTAGTGGCCACACAGTCCGTTTTGACTGATGTAGCAGGGAAAATAAATTACAATGAAAAAACATTCTGTCCGTCAAAAATGCTGGACGTATAAATGCAGTCCGTCTGACCTCGTTCCATCACTCACACACAAAGCTATGCGAACGTTGTGGACGTGGCGCACTCCGCACGTCCGTTCTAGCAGTATTACGTTCTTGCCTAACCTGCGTCCGTTTGCAGCGTCCGTCATGCATCCGCACTTCTGTGCGGACGTACTTCGTGTGTGGGGCTCCATTTAACACAATTGTATGCTATCACGGACGTACTTATGTGCGGGCAACACGGACGTTAAGGCTAGGGTCAGATGAGCGCATTTTGTACAGACTGTGCGTCCGTGCAGTACGGACGTACTTTCTGACTGACGACAAGGTAGTGGCCACACAGTCCGTTTTTTTCACTGACGTATTTTTTGCCTGATGTAGCAGGGAAAATAAATTACAATGAAAAAACATTCTGTCCGTCAAAAATGCTGGACGTATAAATGCAGTCCGTCTGACCTTGTTGCATCACTCACACACAAAGCTATGCGGACGTTGTGGACGTGGCGCACTCCGCACGTCCGTTCTAGCAGTATTACGTTCTTGTCTAACCTGCGTCCGTTTGCAGCGTCCGTCAGCCCCCGCACTTCTGTGCGGACGTACTTCGTGTGTGGGGCTTCATTTAACACAATTGTATGCTATCACGGACGTACTTATGTGCGGCAACACGGACGTTAACACTGCGCTCGTCTGACCCTAGCCTTACACTGCGTTCGTCTGACCCCAGCCTAAATGCAGTCCACGACAGCCAGACCTCAAATCATTTTCACAAGTCTTGGATACAAAGTTTTAATATCACAACAATGGGTTACTCACAAAACCCTGTAGTTTGTGAATGTTGCAACTAGTGATGCACAATACCAATTTCGTTTTTTAAGACCAAGTACTTTTATTCCAGGTACTCACCGATACTTTTATTTAATGTCATGTGACCGCTTTCCAGTAAATAATTTAGGACTTTGCTGAAAGCCTGTCCAGTCTATGGAAATATTGAAATGTATGGCTAGACACCGACTTTACTCATTGCAAAGTTGGGATGAGCCGAACACCCCACGAGTTCGGTTCGGGCCCGAACCCGAACTTCCCATATGTTCGGGTCCGAACTCGAACTCAACGCAAGTCAATGGGGCTGAAAATTCAGTTTTTAGAGTGCCCTCCAAGAGGGCATATATATGCTAGATATTTGCCATAAAAGGTGTATGGGGGTCCGGGTAGTGCCCTGGGGGACAGGAAACAAGGACAAAAAGTTTAAAAAAAAAAATTTTTTAAAAGGGACAGTGAGTTTTCCATGAAATAAGGGTTAAAAATAAAAACGAAAAATTCCTTCAAATATGGTGCCTAGGAGGTCCCCATAACCTGCCTGTGACGTGGCGGATTTCTAGGATGTATAGAAACACTTAAAAACAAAAAAATGACGGTAAATGCTTTTCCTTTTAATCTATACATAAACAACTGCTTGGGGCGGCAGTCTGTATGAAAAGAGGAGACATTTTCGTACACGTAGAAAAAGTTTACTGATTTTTTTTTAAATTTTTTTTTTTTGGCTAAATTATTGTGAAACTTATGCAGGCTTTGGATGAAAGTAACAATAGGTGCTTCAAAATTGGTCCTTTAGCGTCCCCAACAGTGCCGTCACACCGTAACCCCTCTGAGGATATGAATCTGATACAGGCGTCAGTGGCAGTGCACCCAAATATTGTGCTTTTGGTGCCAGGCCAGCAAGTACCATCATACAGTAACCCATCTGTAGTATTGTGGAAGAATGCAGGGGTGGACCTTGCGGTCCTATATTAAAAAGATATGCATCTGGTAAAGGCGTCAGTGCACCCAGATATTGTGCTTTTGGTGCCAGGCCTGCAAGTGCCATTATAATACAGTAACCCCTCTGTGGTATTGTGAAGAGTGCAGGGTTGGACCCTGCGGTTCAAAAAATTAAAATGATATAAATCTGGCACAGGCGTCAGTGCAGCCAAATCTTGCGCCTTTCATGGCAGCAAGTGCCTTCACACCGTAACCCTTTTGTGGTATTGTGGAAGAGTTCAGTGCTGGAGGTTTTGTGAATGCAGAAGAGGACATCCCCGATCTATTCCATTACTTCAGCATCAGGGGATTGATAGCTGCTGATCCAGGACTGATCCACAACTGAGTCGGTGGACAGACGCACTCTTTTGTCTGTGACAAAACCTCCAGCGGCACTGAACGTCCTTTCAGGAAAGCACGCTAGATGAAGGGCAACCTAGTAGCTGCATAGCATATTGGCTAAGTTCTGGCCAGTGATCCAATCTCAACACCCAGTAAGCCAGTGGATCATCTGCTGGAAAGGTATCCAGGTCTGCCCTTGCCCCTAGGTAGTCCTGCACCATATGGTGAAGACGCTGGCAATGGGTGCCTACATTTGACGTCCCTGGGCATCGAGGACTAAAAAAATTTAAAAATGCATGAGTCAAGCGGCCCTGGTCTTCACCACTATTCCTCTGATCATCCGCAGCCTCAGAAGCACGTGTGTCAGCACTTGGTAATCTACCAGTGCCTGGAAAGGTGTTACACAAGTGTCGCTTTAGAGCGTCCTCAAGTTTTTTCATCCTGTGCTCCCTCTGTGTGGGCAGGATGAGCTCTGCAACTTTACCCTTGTATCGTGGATCAAGAAGGGTTGCCAACCAGTAATGATCCCTCTCCTTGATAGCACAAATCCTGGGGTCATTTAGCAGGCTTTGCATCATTAGGGAGCCCATGCAGCGTAGGTTGGAGGTGGCATTAGCTTCCGAGTCTTCCTGGTCAATGAGGATGACCGTATCGTGCACTTCCTCCTCCCAGCCACGCACTAGCCCTTGTGTTTCTGGGCACACGAAACCCTCCCTTGAGGAATCCCCACTACTTTAATATTCTGCCGCCTCATCCTCCTATCTGATCTGAGTAGGACCCGCTGGAATGCTGTCTGCGGAAAGACTGGGGCCTTGAGAGCTAGGGAAGGCCTCCTCTTCCTCCCGCTGCTCTGCCTCTAGAGCCACATCTATAATTCCACGCAGAGTGTGCTCCAGTAGGAACACTAAAGGAATTGTGTCACTGATGCATGCACTGTCCCTGCTCACCATCCTCGTTGCCTCCTCAAATGGTGACAGTACAGTGCATGCATCCTTGATCATCAGCCACTGCGGGGGGGGACCAAGTTGACCTGAACCTGTCCTTGTGCCATACTCACACAGGTACTCGTTGATGGCCATCTGCTGCTTGTGCAGACACTGCAGCATTGCTAATGTCGAGTTCCACCTGGTGGGCATGTCACAGATCAGACAGTTTGTGTGAAGGTGGAATTCTCTTTGAATTTCTGCCAGGCGAACGTTTGCTGGGAATGACCGTTTCTAGTGGCTGCAGACTTTTCTGGCCTGGATGAGACGCTCTGGCAGCCCTGGGTACTTGGTTAGGAAACGCTGTACCACCAGATTTAGGAAGTGTGCTAGGCATGGTACATGCGTCAATTTACCCTTGCGGAGAGAAGGTTGCTGCCATTATCGCAGATGATCATTCCCAGCTGAAGCTGGCGTGGTGTTAACCATCTCTGCACCTGCCCCTGCAGAGCTGACAGAATTTATGACCCGGTGTGGCTCCTGTCCCCTAAACAAACCAGCTCAAGCACAGTAGGACATCTTTTTGCTTGAGCCATTGCGTAGACCCTGTCAGGCATCGGTTTAACTGCCACTTCGCCAGAGACAGAGGAGGAGGAGGAGGAGGAGGGAGAGGTGGTGGTGGAGCAGATAGACCTCATACAAGCAGCTTTCTGGAGGTGTGGATGAACAAGCTCCAGCACAGAGCCCCGTCTTGGATCCCTCCCAGCTGCAATCAGAGTTACCCAGTGTGCCGTGGAGGAAATGTAACGACCCTGTCCATGCTTGCTGGACCACGTGTCTAAAGTCACATGCACCTTGCTGCTGACTGCCTTTCCCAATGACTGGCTAACATTGTCTTCCACGTGCTGGAATGGCCTTGCGTGAAAAGTAATGTCGTTTTGGAACCTGCCACTGTGGTACAGCAAATTCACGGAAAGGAGCAGAGTCCACCAGCTGGAAAGGCAGCAGCTGCAATGCGAGTAATTTTGCTAAGCTGACATTTAGACGCTGTGCTTGGGGATGGTTGGGACTATATTTTTTTCTTACGCTTCAGCAGCTGGGGCAAAGTAATCTGACTGCGTAAATCTTCAGGTGATGGGGATACTGTCACATTGTGAAGGAGCTGGTACATCCATTACGGTAGCATCATCCCTGTCAGTGGAAGTTGTAGGCTATGACATGGCAGGACATACAGTGGGGGTAGAGACAGATGAGGAGGAGGACCTACGCAAAGTTTTGCATCAAAAGGGATGTGTGGCAGGTGGTCATATGTCGCCTCAAGCACGTGGTACTCAAGCGTCCGGTGTCTTTCCCACACTTCAGCCTCATCTGACATAGATTACAAATAGCAACGGTGCGGTCTGCTGCACATTTCTTAACCCCTTAGTGACCGGGCGGTTTTACACAAATCCGTCCTTTAGTGACCGCTGCTGTTTTTACGTTTCTGCGCTGTTAGTGTTTAGGTCAAATTTTCCTCTTACTCGTTTATTCAACCCACACATATTATACACCCTTTTTCCCGCCATTAAATGGACTTTCTAGAAATACCATTATTTCCATCATATCGAATAATTTACTATAAAAAAAAAATATGAAATACGAGGAAAAAAATGGTAAAAACACACTTTTTTGTAATTTAATCCCCAAAATCTACAACCACCCAAAACGACCCCAGCTAAATAGGTTTAAAATTTTGTCCCGAGACTAGAAATACCCAATTTTTACATGCGTTTGCTTTTTAACCCCTTCACTGCTGAGACAGTTCACCTATGTGCGCTGCGCTCATTCTGACCATTTTGTGCTATTTATTTTTAGATGACAGCCTAGGTCCTATTTAATTAAACTCCCCCCAGACAAAAAAAACTTTAAAAAAAAAACACTTTTTTTTATTTTATTTAATTTTTTTATTATTTTTTGTTTTATTTAATTTTTTTTTTTTAATTTTTTTTAAAACCAAACCTGGTCATGTTTGGTATCATTTGAAAGGCCATAATCAGGCCTTTCAAATGATGGCAAATATGACCATCTAGCTGCCATGGATCGGGAGATAAAGGGATCCTTAGGATCCCCTTATCTCTACATGGCAGCTAGAGGGTTAACTGTCCCACTGACATCCTCACACACATGGTGAGGTTGTCATTGGGTGGGGGGGGACCTGGAGGCTTGGCTGACATCCAAGATGTCAGCCCCCCTCCAGGTTTGAATTGCGTTTTGGCGCCGCAACGTGATCCAGCGGCGAAATGGTTAATGCCATACACCGCTGGAAAGGGGAGGCTCTCCCCTCTCCAGCGGTGCAAACGGCATCTCCCTAGCTGCAATGGTTGGGGAGATAGAGAGCCCCCCCTCCCCTCCATTGAAAAGCATGGGGACGCCTGCTGATGACGTCACCACGCAGCGTGGCGACGTCATCAGCCTTGCCTGCCCATGTAAATCACATGGGCAGGCTTCCTCCCTGCCAGATCGCCGTGGGATCCGGCGAGGGAGGTGAGTATCGGGCGGGAGGGGGATTAGGCGCCGCTGACGTACCCTGTACGTCCGCGGGTCTAAGGGAGACCCGAGTACAGGACGTACAGGGTACGTCAGAGGTCCTTAAGGGGTTAAAGAACTCCCAGACAGAGTTCCTGCGTGTGTGCTTTGAGACAACAGCGCTCTGCACCTGAGCAGCTCTGACATCTGATGCCTTGGACTGGCTAGTGCTATGGTTGGTTATAGAGGATGTTGTGCCTCGTGTTTGCTTTGCCTCCTCCTCCTCCCCCTGCTCCTCCTCACTTGATTCCTCTGTTCGATCAGGGACCCAGGGGGAGTCAGTGACCTCATCATCATTGTCATCATAATCACCCCCTATCTCCTCGTCACTGGAGCCAACTTGGCAGCATGCTGCAGCTGCTGGGGCAACATGAGCGCTAGTTATTTGTGTGTCATCACTGGCACCCCCTTCCTCTAGGTTGATTATAGTCCCTTCCTCAACCTCAGAGATTGAATCAGTCTGTACTTGCTGCGCATCCTCAAGCAGCATGTCACGGTCATTGTGGTCAAACAATTCAGCTGACTCCTCCGTGTGTGATAGTGAGGCTACGGCAGGAGTAGCTGTGGACATGGAGGCTGCATTAGATGCTTTGGCAGCTGAGGTGGACTGTAAACCACTACAAGCCTGGCTGGCAGAGGACTCGGAGGATGAGGATGGCCTGGTTAGCCAATCCACCAAGTCCTCTGTATGTTGCTGCTGCTTAAGACGGCCAGCACCAGTTAGAAAGGACAAGCGTGCCCCTGCAGAGGATGCACCACGTCCACCACGACCAGAGGCACAGCCTCCCGACACAGGGGCTGCTTGCCCTCTTATCTGTGGCTGGGAGCATCTGCCTGTCCTTTTTGTTCTTTCCAACATGGTGAGTGATATATAGATTAATATATACAGAACTCTGATTCAACTCTGGTTTAAAGATTTACAGAACTCTGGTATAACTCAGTGAGACACCCTGATAGCTGGCAGCCAGTGACAAGACACAGATTACAATTCCCTCCTATAAATCAGTGAGACCCCCTTGATGGGTGGCAGCCAGTGAGCACACACGGATTATAACCATTCCCAAATGTTTTTCAGAAATTAGTGAGCCCCAAAATACTGCGTGGTACTGGCTGTGTGACAAGACACAGATCACCTCAATTCACAAATGTTTTAAAGAAATTTGTAAACCCCAAAAAAACTTGCTGGCACAGTGACAAGACACACATCACCTAAATTCCCTGATATTTGGTAGAAATGACCCCCCCCCCCCCAGTAGCGTGGTAGACCGGCAGTAACAACACACAACAATCTCCTCTGAAATCTCCTCTCAAAATGCGTGCTGTAGCTATGCGTGGAAACGTTATATAGTGTGCTGCAGGACTTAGCTCTGTGAGCCCATGATTGGGCAAAATTTGCCCATACTGTTGAACCTGTCTTGCGCCAGACCTGTGGTCAGGTGCAAGGCTGTAGCCAATTACGAGCTTCAGTCCAGTGGGAAAATGCATTGTGGTCGAACACCCGGAAATGTTCGATCTAATTGAACAGGTTAAGTTCGGGTTGAACTCCGAACAGCTCATCCCTATTGCAAAGGCCTGCACACACCCTGACCACACACGGACACCATACCTCAGATACATGCATACGCACACCAGACCTCAGATGCACGTACACCAGACCTTAGATACAGTACATACACTCCCACACCAGACCTCAGATACGTACATGTGTATATATATCTATGTCAACCGAACGGGAGGCAGCAAGGGTCTTGCTAAAACATGTAAATTTATTGTAGAATCCTAAAAAACATGTCGACATTTCACCCCCCATTTATGAAGGCCCCCAGAGGGTCGAAATGTTGGCATGTATTTTTAAGATTCTACAATAAATTTACATTTATTTTTTTAACACTTGCTACCGCTACCTCCCCTTCGTTTGACTTTATATTTGATACACAGGGAGCTTTTTTTATTTATTTTTTATACACTTTAGCATTTTGCCTATTATGCATCAGCTTGATAGGTGAGTAGGCACGTGTCCTCTTTTTTGTTATATAACAATTGCAAATGTGTCCTGCATTTACGGTTTACAAGTCCTTTACCTGGTGCTGCAGCACAAGCCTATTTCTCATGTAAATCCACGACAATGCCAGCACTACTTCTTTCCTTTATTTTTTGCACAAAAAAAATTAAAAATTTATATCTAATCCTATTGTCCTGATGTAAGTTTCAAAGCGGAACTGAAGCATCGATTTTATAATCTGGCAAAATACATTTATATTTTGCAACAAATCTAAACAAAACCTTGGAGTGCTAGCATCTTCATGGGTGTGCGTATGTACAGTCAGGTCCAGAAATATTGGGACATCGACACAATTCTAACATCTTTGGCTCTATACACCACCACAATGGAGTTGGAATGAAACAAACACTATGTGCACAACTGCAGACGACTGTCAGCTTTAATTTGAGGGTATGTACATCCAACTCAGGTGAACGGTGTAGGACTTACAGCAGTTTGCAGATGTGCCTCCCACTTGTTAAGGGACCAAAGGTAATGGGACAGAATAATAATCATAAACTTTCCCTTCTTAATACTTGGTTGCAAATCCTTTGCAGTCAATCACAGCCTGAAGTCTGGAACGTATAGACATCACCAGACGCTGGGTTTCATCCTTGGTGATGCTCTGCCAGGCCTCTACTGCAACGGTCTTCAGTTCCTGCTTGTTCTTGGGGCATTTTCCCTTCAGTTTTGTCTTCAGCAAGTGAAATGTATGCTCAATGGGATTCAGGTCAGGTGATTGACTTGGCCATTGCATAACATTCCACTTCTGTCCCTTCAAAAACTCTTTGGTTTCTTTTGCAGTATGCTTTGGGTCATTGTCCATCTGCACTGTGAAGCTCCGTCCAGTGAGTTCTGCAGCATTTGGCTGAATGTGAGCAGATAATATTGCCAGAAACACTTCAGAAGTCATCTTGCTGCTTTTGTCAGCAGTCACATCATCAATAAATACAAGAGAACCAGTTCCATTGGCAGCCATACATGCCCACGCCATGACACTACCACCATCATGCTTCACTGAGGTGGTATGCTTAGGATCATGAGCAGTTCCTTTCCTTCTCCATACTCTTCTCTTCCCATCACTCTGGTACAAGTTGATCTTGGTCTCATCTGTCCATAGGATCTTGTTCCAGAACTGTGAAGGCTTTGTTAGGTGTTTGGCAAACTTTAATCTGGCCTTCCTGTTTTTTGAGGCTCACCAATGGTTTACATCTTGAGGTGAACCCTGTGTATTCACTCTGGTGAAGTCTTCTTCTCTTGATTGTTGACTTTGACACACATACACCTACAGTTGTGTTCAAAATTATTCAACCCCCACTGAAATTGAGTGTTTTGGCCAGTTTGACATTGATTTTGATCATTCAGTCATCTTGCTTACAATTAAATCAAAGAGGCACGTGTAGGTCAGACAAATATAACATAACATTTATAATGAAATAACCACAAATGTCTTTTCTGTGCTCACATCATTATCAGTTTTATTCAACCCCAAGTGACATTCAATCTTAGTACTTAGTACAACATCCTTTTACAGTTATAACAGCTTTTAAACGTGAAGCATAGCTTGACACTAGTGTCTTGCAGCGATCTACGGGTATCTTCGCCCATTCGTCATGGGCAAAAGCCTCCAGTTCAGTCACATTCTTAGGCTTGCGCATTGCAACTGCTTTCTTTAAGTCCCACCAGAGGTTCTCAATCGGATTTAAGTCAGGTGACTGCGACGGCCACTCCAAAATGTTCCAGCCTTTAATCTGCAACCATGCTCTAGTGGACTTGGAGGTATGCTTGGATCATTGTCCTGTTGAAAGGTCCAACGTCTCCCAAGCCTCAGGTTTGTGACGGACTGCATCACATTGTCATCCAATATCTCCTGGTACTGAAGAGAATTCATGGTACCTTGCACACGCTGAAGCTTCCCTGTACCTGCAGAAGCAAAACAGCCCCAAAGCATGATTGACCCCCCCGCCATGCTTCACAGTAGGCAAGGTGTTCTTTTCTTCATAGGCCTTGTTCTTCCTCCTCCAAACATAGCGTTGATCCAGTTCTAATTTTGTTTAATCAGTCCACAGAACACTATCCCAAAACTTCTGTGGTTTGTCCACATGACTTTTGGCATACTGCAGTCGACTCTTCTTATTCTTTGGAGACAGCAAGGGGGTGCGCCTGGGAGTTCTGGCATGGAGGCTTTCATTACGCAGTGTGCGCCGTATTGTCTGAGCTGAAACTTCAGTACCCACATCTGACAAATCTTTTCTCAGTTCCTCAGCAGTCACACGGGGACTTTTCTCCACTCTACGCTTCAGGTAGCGCACAGCAGTCGAAGTCAGCATCTTCTTTCTGCCACGACCAGGTAGCGTTTCAACAGTGCCCTTTGCCTTGAATTTGCGAATGATGCTTCCTATGGTCTCTCTTGGTATGTTTAACATCTTTGCAATCTTCTTATAGCCATTGCCCTTCCTGTGAAGAGTAATCACCTCTTGTCTTCCTGGACCATTCTCTTGACTTCACCATGTTTGTAACCACACCAGTAAATGTCTAGAAGGAGCTGAGTATCACAGTCATTTTAAAGCTGCCTAATTTGTGCTTATTATGCTTTATTGCTGCTCCGTGACATCGACAGGTGTTTTCAATACCTGATTGAAAACACTTGAATGAACCTCTGTTCTTCAGAGTGGTAGTCTTTAAGGGGTTGAATAATTGTGTCAATGAAGAATTCACAAAAGAAACATTTACTACTGTATTACAAAACCAATTGATGTCATTTTAGTTGCATATGGTTCTTTAAAAAGTCCTTGTAGGATTTCATTCTGAATACAATTACAAATGTACACTAAATTCCCTAAAACCCTTTACAGCATTGGGGTTGAATAATTTTGAACACAACTGTACCTCCTGGAGAGTGTTCTTGATCTGGCCAACTGTTGTGAAGGGTGTTTTCTTCACCAGGGAAAGAATTCTTCGGTCATCCACCACAGTTCTTCTCCGTGGTCTCCCAGGTCATTTGGTGTTGCTGAGCTCACCAGTGCGTTCCTTCTTTTTGAGAATGTTCCAAACAGTTGTTTTGGCCACACCTAATGTTCTTGCTATCTCTCTGATGGGTTTGTTTTGTTTCTTCAGTCTAATGATGGCTTCCTTCACTGATAGTGACAGCTCTTTGCAACTCATCTTGAGAGTTGACAGCAACAGATTCCAAATGCAAATAGCACACTTGAAATGAACTCTGGGCCTTTTATCTGCACATTGTAATTGGGGTAATGAGGGAATATCACACACCTGGTCATGGAACAGCTGAGAGGCCAATTGTCCCATTACCTTTGGTTCCTTAACAAGTGGGAGGCACAGCAGTTTGCAGATGTGCCTCCCACTTGTTAAGTCCTACACCGTTCACCTGAGTTGAATGTACATACCTTCAAATTAAAGCCGACAGTCTGCAATTAAAGCACATTGTGTTTGTTTCATTCCAACTCCATTGTGGTGGTGTATAGAGCCAAAGATGTTAGCATTGTGTCGCTGTCCCAATATTTCTGGACCTGACTGTATGTATACATCCCAGACCAAAGACATTGGACGGCTGGCAGAGTGCACTATTTTTCAGCCAGCCCATCAGATACTGCCAGGCAAGCCAGCTTAGTGCTCCTTCAGCTGCCATCTCTTATCTTGGGTAGCATAGACAACACAATAGATCCCTTGCAGCCTTGTCTAAACATTCACTCCTCCACATATTGCCTCTTCAATATTGTTTTATCCTACATTTGCACCTGTAAAGTAAAATGTGCCGTAGGAGTTTGGGTGTTTTTATTCCTATGTTGCAACATTTACCAATTATATTTTTATATGCAATTAATTCAAACAAAGAGAAACAGTAGCTTGTGTTTTATAATGTGATTTTTGTTTGTAATGCGCAAGTTATCTAGTTACCGCGTATGTTTGTGGTACATGTCCTTTCCTTTAGCGTGGGACTGTTGAACAACAAAGAGGCCTGCATAAGGCCCCCGGCACATGAGCGTATAGGTACTGCGCACAGTGCGTCCGTTACGGACGTAATTTTTGACGGGAGATAAATGTGTTCAAACAGGGCCAAGTTAATAATTACGGACGTTGAAAAAAAAAAAAAAAAAAAAGGAGGGAAAGTGAAAAAAAGAAGTATTTTGGAGTTTGGAGCCCACAGGAAGCAGCACGTATTTCCCACGTCCGTCTAGCTTTTTTACGTCCATGCCATTTTGACGTCCGTTGCAGTACGCGAACGCCGTGCGTGAAACAGTGCGCAGGTGCATCGTGTGGTGTTCAGATTAACTTCTTTGCAAATCTATAACGGACGTCAAATTTTGCGCACAGACGGACGCAAAAATAACGCTCGTGTGCCGGGGCCTAAGTGAGCATTAGCTGGAAGTAGGGACATGATATTATGTTTTTTGCTTTTGCAAAATCACTTTACCACTTTAAGGCTAGGGTCAGACGAACGCATTCTGTGCGTCCGTGCACAACGGAAGTACTTTCTGACTGACGACACGGTAGTGGCCACATGGTCCGTTTTTGTGACTGACCTTTTTTTTTTTGACTGATGTAGATGGGAAATAAAATTACTATGAAAAACCATTTTGTCTGTCAAAAATGCTGGACGTATAAATGCAGTCCGTCTGACTACGTTCCATCACTCACACACAAAGCTATGCGGACGTGGTGCACTCCGCACATCCGTTCTAGCGGTTTTACGTTCTTGCCTAACTTGCGTCTGTTTGCCGCGTCCGTTGTGCGTCTGCACGTCTGTGCAGTTGTACTTCGTGTGTGGGTCTCTATTGATCATAATTGTATGTTAAAATGTGCGACAACACTGACGTGAACACTGCGCTCGTCTGACCAGAGCCTTAGAGAACTACACAATTTTTTTTATTTTTTTTTTAACCTCTGATCCCAATGCGTTTAGGTGGTAGAGCCAGAGCCAGCGTAATCTATCTGTATGCAGTGGAACACTGACACAATTGTTTCCAGTGTTCCACTGCTAACCTGGCACCATCTTGCTTACATAAACTCCTGCAGCATCATGCTTGTCTCCATTGAGTCCTACGGACTTAGGTGCCTCCTACCAGCGGTGGAGTACATCTGATATTTAACTTTAGCGGCTCCCTGTTACCAACTAGGATGAAATACAGCCCAAACTATAAGGAAAAAAACACGAGTAGAGATGGAGAGAGGTGCATGATGGTTAAGGCTGGGGTCAGACTGAGGCAGTGCGAACGCGCGTGCAGGCGCACATAATCACGGCCGCACTAGCAGCAAATGACGGGCAATGACGGCCAATATACGAAGTACGGTCGCACAAAAGTCTGGCCGCGCAACGCAAGTGGAAAATGAACGCATTTTTTCGAGAACGTTAAACTGCTAGTACTGACGTACAGAGTGCGCTGCGTCCGCTAGAGGCGTGTGTGCATGATTAGGAGATGTCAGACCCTGCTAATGTCCGGCCAACATAACGTTCAGATGCACAAAGTGTTTTATTGATGATCCGTACAAAATCACGGACGAAAAATGCGCATCGTATGACCGCTCTCGCGTACTCCGTGAAAAAATGCGTCCATTCGTTCGAACGCACTTTTTCACAGACAATGTGAAAATGCGTTCGTCTGACCCTAGCCTAAAGAGACACATTTAGTTAAGTACAAAGATGGTAGAAACACCCAAGAGGATGTTGGAGGACCATGACCAGTGGTTTAGTGAAGGATTTTGAGATTTGTGATGGCAGTCCTGACATTTGTTAGTGATACTTTTTAATCCTTTTAATTCCGTCAAGGTGTAATACAAAAATATATATAATTCTAAGGGATTTTATGAAGACCCTGACATGCCACTGCACATACCCGGTAAGGCTAGGGTCAAATTAACACATTATTCGCAGCGACCGTCAAAGTGCATCCGAACGCATTGACTTTTTTTTTTTTTTTCACGGAATGCGCAAAAACAGTCATACGATGTGCATTTTCGTGCGTGTGTGCTTTTGGTTTTTTTACGGATCGTCAATAAAACACTTTTTTTTGGTGTCTGGATATTATGTTAGCCGGACATTAGCAGTGTCTGACGTCTCCTAATCACGCAAACCCGCCGCTAGCGGACGCAGCGCACTCTGTACGTCAGTACTAGCAGTTCTGCGTTCTCGGAAAAATGGGTTCGTTTGCCGCTTGCGATGCGCGGCTGCATATTCGTGCGGCCGTACTTTGTATATTGGCCGTCATTTGCTGCTACTGTGGCCGTGATTAAGTGCGCCTAAGGCTAGGGTCAGACGAACGCATTTTTCGCGTCGACCGTGGAAAAGTGCGGTCGAACGAACGGACATATTTTTTCACGGAATACGCGATAGCGGTCATACGATGCGCCTTTTCGTCCGTGATTTTGTACGGATCAACAATAAAACACTTTTTGCGTCTGGACGTTATGTTGGCCGGACATTAGCAGCGTCTGAAGTCTCCCAATCACGCACACACGCCGCTATGCGGCCGCAGCGCACTCTGTACGTCAGTAGTAGCGGTTTGACGTTCTCGAAAAAATGCGTTCGTTTGCCACTTGCGTTGCGCGGACGAACTTTCGTGCGGCCGTACTTCGTGTGTTCCCCGGCATTGGACGTCATTTGCTGCTAGCACGGCCGTGATTTTGTGCGGCTAAACGCACGTTAAAACTGCGTTCGTCTGACCCTAGCCTTAACGTACGTTAAAATGCGTTAGTCTGACCCCAGTCTAAATGCAGAGGGGGCTACAGCAGCCATGAGGTTATTGGCAGAAATCAATTGTATCTCCTGACCTGCCTCCTTTAGGGCCAAGGTGTATCGTATCGTCCGTAGAGAGATTTGAGGGTCTATTCACTAAAAGGTGAAACTCTGGAGAACTTTTGGAGAAGTGAAGATTCTAGGTCAAAATACGTAGCCGATTTGGAAAGCGAGATAAATGGGAGAATTGTTTTTTTCTATTTTGACCTAGAATTTTCACTTCTCGAAGTTCTTCAGAGTTTCACCTTTTAGTGAATAGACCTGTTTAAAGACCTTGACTAGCACTGCTTGTCTGCTGTAAGATGGGAAAGTATCCTACGTAAGGACAGCTGGCCACATTCCATTCTACAGTGACTTGCAGCGACAAGCCCAGAAAATTACAAAATTTGTAGCATTGATTATAAGTTTATGTGCTGCTAGTATTTAGCCACAAATCAAGTGAATGTTATACTTCTTATTAGTACAGCAACACAGAATGCTGATAGTTAAAATAAAATATTCCTCAACAGGTTCCATAGGTTTAAATGACTGGAATGCCCCATGCTGTATTTCAAGTGAACCGTTACTATAAATTTATGCGTCATATACTTTGCTGGTTAATAACTCGTAATTCCGACAATTGTTGTTGTAGTGAAAGACCAGAAAAATTATCAGTTTGATAAATCCAGGTAGCCATAGCCTACTAAACTTTTACCTCTGCTGCTCAAATTTGTGTATTTGTCTGTCAAAATTAATCTATAATATATTACCAGGCTTCTAAATAACGTAACAAGAAAAAGTTGTCATTTGAAAACCCTTTTTTTTTTTTCTTCATGTTTTATACATGAAGTGGGCTGGATACTTCTGGTTGACACAGCTGCCCTGGTAGGGAATAGGCACGAAACCATTTTTTTTCCCTGCATATGTAATTTTTGCTGCTGCCCTTTTCCGTGCTTTCTTTTTCATTCCCAAAGTGGAAATGTTTGCAACTATAAACCCACCAGCCTGTCTCTTGAGGACATGTAGTTGCTTAGACAGCAGCTTTCGGTTTCATTAGGTTAGGACCCACCTGCCCAGAGGTGCTGTGAGGTGACAGGTGAGTTTTCACTTTAACCCCCTTAAGAGGTGGCTTTCACAGCTAGGCGCACAGGTACACCTCGCTGACAGGTGTCGTCGCGCGGCAATGATTTTGGCCCGCCCTGCAGTGCAGTGCAGTGCAGGGCAGGGGGACGGCTTGATAGCGCAGGGAGAGGCCAAGGTGGCCCCATTGAAGACAGTTGGGCATATGTGGAACGTCCTGCGCGGGAAAGGGTTAATGGCGATTTTAAGTAAACCAAAACCTCTTGTTTTGCATGGAGCTGTAGGGGTGAGCGCAAATGACAATCTTTTTTTCTTATGGCCCTACATGTATAAAACATATTACATAGTTGTTGCTAACTAAACCAGAGCTGTTGTAAACTTCCCAGAGCCATTATAGCCTATGGAGGTTTTCAGTTTACAACAGCTCTGGTTAAGTTTGCACCAACATTGTAATATAGCCCATAGTGGGCTGGATACTTCTGGTTGACGCAGCCACCCTGGTAGGGAATAGGCGCAAAACCGTTTCTTCTAAATAACCTAGGAGGAAACGACATGCTTTCTTACTGGCTCTTATATTTGGTGTAAATTAGGGCTGAAACAACTAAATCGATAATAAAAATAATTGTCAATTATTTTTATTCATCGGTTAATCGGTCTGCGTTAAACGCTCATAACTTCAGATGCTAGGTGGGAGCTGATTGTAGAAGACATGTTGTTGCTTTGCTCGGTATGGTAGTTCTAGGGTTATGTTAGACATAACCAGTTTGTTTTTATTTAGTTTACAAAAGTAGTAGAACAATAGCACAAACCGTATTGTACTGGTACTGGGCGGAGGAACTGTTCTGCCGGTGTTTTATCTTTATTTGGAGCTGGAGTCCTGTGTTGCCACTGCCCCATCTTCCCCGCTGTCCTCTCTCTGATCTGGAGCTGTCATACCTCCCTTTGGTCCAGTCTCTTCCTCAACTCCCTTCTGCACTCAGGTGTGATTCCCATGCCTAAACCCACTCCGATTTGTGGTCCCTGCCCCCTTCCATTTTGTTCATGAAATTATTTTAAAGGCGCACTCGATACACCGTGACCACATTAGCTTTTTAAAGTGGTCAGACTGAGTGGAGTGTCCCTCATTCTCATCCCACTTTCATGCCAACATCATCATGTCTATCAGAGCACTCCCAGCATTATTCATTTGGGGAGAAAGAAGGCATAGGCTTGAGCTCCTCACAGCTAGGGATGAGCTGTTCGGGTTCGGACGGTTCGGAGTTCGACCCGAACTTTGGCAGTTCGAAAGTTCGCGAATTTTGAACTTTTTGGGCGTGTTCGGTTCGGGTTCAAAAAATAAAATAAAAATTAAGTATAGAAAATGCTTAAAAAAATACTAAAAAATCTAGAAATAAACGGTTTATTAGATATTGAATTAAAAACTAATGTGTACGTGGAAAGATTATCAACTCTAAATGACCTCTGTTCACAAACGGGCATAACACCAGGTGTTTTCAGTCTGGTAATCAATTTGATACATTGTACAATATTTGTACTGAGGGTGGGGTGGTGTCTGCTTCTGATTGAGATTTGAGAATTAATTTCCCTAAAACATCCTAATATGCTGCATTTAACTGGTGTTTGAAAAAAATCTAAAGCAATGTTATTTTTCACCTCCGGATTAAACATTCACAGGGTTATTCAGAGAGCGGTGAAAAGCAGGAGAATAACTGGAGAAGTGAAAATTCTAGGTCAAAATAGCCAAACCAGAAAAATTCTCCCATTTAACTCCCTTTCCAAATCGGCTTTTTGGTCTAGAAGTTTCCATTCTCCTGCTTTTCACCGCCAAAAAATCAGTAAACTTTTTCTGCGTGTCCGAAAATGTCTCCTCTTTTCATACAGACTGCCGCCCCAAGCAGTTGTTTATGGATAGATTAAACGAAAAGCATTTACCGTCATTTGAAATGTCATTTTTTGGTTTTTACATATTTCTATACATCCTAGAAATCCGCCACTTCACGGGCAGGTTATGGGGACCTCCTAGGCACGATATTTGAAGGAATTTTTCGTTTTTATTTTTAACCCTTATTTCATGGAAAACTCACTGTCCCTTTTTTAAAAACGTTTTTTTAACTTTTTGTCCTTGTTTCCTGTCCCCCAGGGCACTACCCGGACCCCCATACAGCTTTTATGGCAAATATCTAGCATATATGCCCTCTTGGAGGGCACTCCAAAAAACCGAATTTTCAGCCCCATTGACTTGCATGGGGGTTCGGGTTCGGTCCCGAACAAATGGGAAGTTCGTGCTCGAACCGAACTCGGAGTGTTCGGCTCATCCCTACTCACAGCATCAATCCATCACTCTGGCAAGGCAATCCCATACCTTGTGAGTGAAAAGTACACAAGTAACGTGAGAGTTACAAAAGTTATGTACACTACCCAAATTGCATAAGAAAGGGAGGGGGTCAATTTTTTTTCTTTTTTTTTTTTTTGGTAAACCTTGACTTTAATCTGAATCAATTAATCGATTCATAGAATAATTGTTAGTTGCAGCCTTAGTGTAAATTTTGCACGCTCTAGTCTATATTGTGTAAATTAATTGAAATACAGCTGTGTCCATTTGCCGTTATTGTTGAGGTATTGCTGCACATTTGTATTCCATTTTTAGTTATTGAGTTATTCAGCTGGAGACTTTTATAGAAATAAAAAAATGGTTCCTAAACAAAGTTCGAACTCTCATCTGTGAATTTCTGTTTGATACTGTTTTCTTTTCTTTTCAGGCTCAATGTCTTTTTAGGTGGCCTGGATCCATTTTATTTCCATGCCGTGAATGTGGCTTTGCACTGTACAGTAAGCAGCCTGCTAATGTTTACCTGCAGTAAAGCTGTGTTTGATGACCAAAGGCAAGCTCTGGCTACTGCTCTTCTGTTCTCCTGTCATCCGATTCACACAGAGGCTGTAAGAACCTTGATATTTTATACCTGTATCTAACTTTCTCTTTGATCATCATGGCATACATACAATTTATATCTCCCCCCCCCCCCCCCTTTCACTTACTATAACAAAGCAATGAAAAGAAATACTATGCTACTGCAGGACTTTTTGTGTTTAGTGCCGGCGGCCCACAAATTCTTATCATTTTATCAAGAGCAGGAAAAATAATGTTGGATTCAAAGAATGCATTTTTCAAAGTCACTGCAATGAATGCTTCTTGCATACATGTTGTGAACATGGACAGTCTGAAGCTGTGGTCAATAGTGCTCATGACACCCCCCAGTAATTTATATGGGGGGGGGGGGCAAATCAACTAAAATCCTCCCATCTGTTACTGTCAGCGGCAGCCGACTAGAGTGCCTGTTTCCTGGAGTACTATAGAGGCTCCTCAAACATACATCCATGGGGGTGTGCCTCGTGCACACCCTAATGTTGGGTGAAGAGATCCTCTTTTTCACCTCTGCCATTGACATTTTAGATGTCCCTTATCTGGTTCATGATGAATACCATAAAAGCTGACCGGGTCTCTGATTACAGGTTTATTACATCTAATGAAAAATGTTTATTTTGTGCGAAATCTTCTCAACATAAGGTTTCACTCAATAAATGTTCCATGGGTGCACACCCTAATGCAATGTATACATCATGCATATACAGCCCATGCATCCCTCCAAAATGGCCCCATCACTCCCAGACCTCTGCCTCTCTGTCTGCCTCTGTTGCTCTGTCTTTGTGCCTGTGTTTTTGCTGCTGTGTTTGTCATACAAGATTCGAAGCACTCCACTAACATATAATCTTAATTCTGTAGCCAGGTGTTTAAAAATTATTTAACGATGTAGATTTGGTTTCTAAATATAATCATAAACTGTCTTCTTTGCCACAATTTTAGCATAGTTCACTTAATCCATGAGTTTTTGGTAACATAAGTTAGAAACACTGTTCGCGGCTCATCTTAAAAAAATAGCGCTTCCATACATATACAGGCTCACTAGACAAGCTTGTCTCCACCTTGAAAAATTTATGCGGTACAACATGCAAGTGTGTCAGAGCTGTGGGCTCCCCAGCATCTGATACGGCCACCCCCCACCCCATCAGGCCCGTGCCCGGGGTGTGTGGTTACGGCCGGCATGAGCACCTGGCGGCTCCCTGAGACCCAGCTCACCTCTGCTACGTGTCCACGGTCCCCAGAGAGGGTGGATGCTTGGTCCTTGATTGCCTGCCATAGGCCTCCGCCGCAGCCCGAGGTTGCAGGCCCAGCTCAGACCCCAGAATGGGCACGCGTGCGGGCGGGCTCCACCAGTATGGCGGCCGGCCCGCGGCGTGCGTCTATGATGTCATCAGCGGCTCGGGCATGGGGAGGAGCTCTGCAGGTATTTAAGCACAGGAGTCCATTCGTTCCTCGCTCCGCCATTGTAGCAGTTCCCCTGTGTTAGATCTCCTTGCTCATTATCCGCTTGTCTTCACCGTGTATGACCCAGAACGTGAGCCCGTATTTCGTGCATAGCTCCTGTTGTGACACCCGACTTCGAGTATTTTTCCATCTCCTTGGTCTCCTTGCATCCTGCACCCGGGATCCCTGACAAAGTGTCTGTGTTGTGAGGCAGTGCAAATTGGAAAGATCTATGTTGTGATAAGTTTGAACGATACTGTGTTAAAATGGTGGAAGGGAGGCGCCCCCCAGACGCATCGTGCCGCCGGCTGGCCGAGTGCCAGGAGCTCTGGCGGCACCCTGCGTAGACGCGGCTGGGCGCGGCGTGATGACGAGGAGCTACATAAATTATATCATGCTGTCATTTGTGGGCCTGTCCTGCAGGGTGCTGAATACGTTGAAGTTTCATTCTATCCTGCTGGGTATTACTTTGAGTGTCCCCACTGTTGCCGACATTGCCTGTATGACTACCCCCGCTGATGCCATATCAGATTGTACTATTGACCACTCTTTTGTCAATCCCATGTTATAAGACTTTTCTACATCATCTCTGTCTGTTCATAGTTAACTTGTTTTCGCTCAGACACTTGGTCACGAAATTATTTGCTACTGCGTGATATCTAGTAATCTGTCTCACCTCCCTGGCTGGGAGTGGTAGGTGTGGCAGTTCTGACTGCTGGAAAACCTGAGTATCACAGAGGTCTGTCCAAAAGGACCCAAACCACGCTGATCAAGGGTGAGCGCCATAGCGAACATGACAATATCTAATGTAGAATACATTTTTTTTCAACTGTTCCAATGCCTCCTTATTTTTTTTTTTTTATTTTTTTTTTGCCGTGTACCGCTGTTTAAAAACTCTGTATTGCTCGGGTTTGGCCACCAGAGGGAGACAAGCGCAATGTAGAGTATACTGGACACAACGGGACTACGTTTTCCATCATGCTTTGCGGCGGGGGCAAGAAGTGGGTGGGAGAGAGCGAAGGACATCCGCAGCCTCGTTTGAAGGAGAGCCAGTGTGAGCCGAGCAACGAAAGGTGGAAGACGCACGTGAGACTGCCAGAGATTAAGACCAGGCCGGAGAGCAGGAGCTGCCTTGCGGGTGCTGAGAATCAGAGACAGTGCTGGCGGAGATCTATCCACACATCGCTGAGAGGTTTTGCGCAGACACAACGTTCCAGTTTGGACCCCGAGTAAGGAGACCGCGATGATCCACTGGGAGTGCAGGCGGTAGGCCGTAGTTCTCGTTACCGAAATCAGACAAGCAGGAGAAGCGGATCCGGTGGCACAGAGTTCCAGTATAACCAAGCGGAGAGAAATCCTTGATCGGACAGCGGAACAGATTGTCTAGCGGATGGGTGAGAGGCCTTCCAGGCCACAGTCAAAGTTTAAACAAAGCACGCTACATTATTGTTTAAATCTACAGGGCCCCAACGTGACTAGTCAAAGATTTGCTAAATCCATTCACTGGCCTGTTGAATATAGTACCCGGGTACCTGAGATAACACACACACACACACCTTTTTGGGACACTACTTTTACGGGACTTACACTCCCGAAATGAAGGGGTTAAACTTTCCTTTTGCCGCCGCGTGTTTTTCCCGCATTACGAAAATCCTATCGCTCATATACCGTGTTCACATTATGTATGCCACTTTATTGGGATCAGTAAAGTATATAATCTATAAAATCCACAACAGTGCTGGTGTAATATTTATTCCCTAGTGCGGTGAGACTAACCCGAGGTTAGATTCAGCGGCTCCTCCGGGAGTGAGCGCTACAGCCGTATCCCACCTTTTGGAATAGCCCTCTTCAAGTTTGTCTTAATCGTTTTTTCACATGGTACAACTGTGTCCCTATCCATAGGGATAGGGTGTCCCTATCCCATCCAGCTAATAATTATGTCAGACAGGTATCCAACATGTTGGGAACCAATGAGACAATTGGATAGTATTATCAATACACTTGCTACTGGATTAAAATTCCAAGTTATAGCTATGCTTTGTCCCATTATGGCATGACCAATGAAACATACACGTTATCTAGTGAATGTTTATCTTACATGATGTGTTTGCCATGTATTGTGGTACAATTAACATGAGGAGTCATCCGCATGACAGGACGTAATGCTTGAATATGGTAATGCTAGGGATGCACCGATACCACTTTTTTAAGACCGAGTACGAGTACCGATACTTTTTAAAAGTACTCACCGATACCGAGTACCGATACTTTTATTTAATATCATGTGACGCTTTCCAATAGGAACAGACCTCATATAAAAATTATGAGATTGACCGCAGCTCACATGGATTTGCCCCAGGTCTCATGGATTTGCCCCCAGGTCTCATGGATTGGCCCCCAGGTCTCATGGATTTGCCCCCAGGTCTCATGGATTTCCCCCAGGTCTCATGGATTGTCCCCCAGGTCTCATGGATTTGTCCCCAGGTCTCATGGATTTGTCCCCCAGGTCCATGGATTTGTCCCCCAGGTTCATGGATTGTCCCCCAGGTCTCATGGATTGGCCCCAGGTGCCCCAGGTCTCTGGATTGGCCCCCAGGTCTCATGGATTGGCCCCCAGGTCTCATGGATGGCCCCCAGGTCTCATGGATGGCCCCCAGTCTCATGGATTGGCCCCCAGGTCTCATGGATTGGCCCCGGTCTCATGGATTGGCCCCCAGGTCTCATGGATTTGCTCGCAGCTCTCATCGATTTACCCAGTCTCATGGATTTACCCCCAGCTCGAACGCTGGGGAAGCTGGCCGTGTGCATGAAAAGCACGGCCAGCGTTCCCCCTCCGGCGCGCCAAATACTCACCCTTCCTGAAGTTCCGGTCTCTGGGCAGTGATGCGGTCACGTGGCCGCCGGCGCATCTGTGCGCTGCCTCCAGCCGAGAGCAGCGTCACAGGAGCGCCCAGTGGCCGCGGGAACGCATCACTGCCCAGCGACCAGACCTTCAGGAAGGGTGAGTATTTGGCGCGCCGGAGGGGAACGCTGGCCGCGTGCTTTTCATGCACGCGGCCAGCTTCCCCAGCCCCGCGGATACCGGCAAGCCGGCCCAGCGCCGGCTTCCGGTATCGCGGGATGTATCGGGCCGTTTCACATCGGCCCCGATACGATACTAGTATCGGTCGTGCATCCCTAGGTAATGCCATTATGCATTCATTCCTCTAACTAACATGCACATCATCCTGAAATCTGTGTCAATTGTTACCTCTCAATAGGTCCTAAAACCGATCTCTTGTATCTTCAGTCATTGAAATGCATATTATTATCCAGGCCTTTATTCCAGAAATTACAAACACAGGTGTGCGTTGTGTGCAAATGTTTTTTTTATTTCTAAAGAAAATGTTTTACTCTTCAAAAATGTCATGTTGTTTGCTTCACATGTACAGTAATGTGCCCAAAAAATGGTGCCAATAGTCCTTCAAGTAATGGTGAGAATCTTTTCTGTGTCCCCATCTGCAAAATAAAAGTGCATTTAGTGATATGGATTATGGATGTTATGCCTATTATTATCCATACATACTGTCACAAGTCTCATGTGGCAACATTTCTCGGTTCCGAGCATCTGCCATGTCGTTCTAATTCTTGACATCATACCTTCCTGCATGTAAATATCTTCTTATATCACACTGACCTGTGTAACATATGGTTTGTTTCTACCTACTACATTGACATAATTGAAGGAATAAAAAAAAATTGCTCTACCTTCTTGAATGAAATTGCTTTGTATGAATAACATGTCTGTTTATTGTGTCCTGTACACTTTGCCAATGCCAGACTTCATGATTGCGATCATTTGTGCAGCATTTAGAGTTAAAATTAGGAAGACTTTTACTTAGAGCGTGGTGGTTAAGTGTGGTATACTGTCCCTTTTTTAAAGGTGCGTTATTCAGTGTTAAGGTCGACAGGGGGAAATACATACATTATGAACACATCCATGACCTGCATTTTCTAGTCCATCACAATAAAAGCTTGATCTGTTTTGTGGTAATGATAGAACGTATGTCAGTGTGACTAGCTGAATGATCTCTTGAAAGAAAAATTTTCTGGGACTGGTCTCTTTTTTATTGTTCAGACAGGTTTCTAATGGCAGTTACACGTGTTGAAAGCATTATTGGATCTATGTCATATAAATATCTCCTCAAGAGAATAGTTAGCAAATAGCAGACACCCATGTTTGAACAATATATTCAGTCCCAATTTGATGGTGTTGTGATGTCCTGGATTCCAACATTCTCCAAAATGCAATATATGGTAATTTCGCCAAGCAATGCGCCTTTTTCCTGTGGTTATTAGGGAGATGCTAGTGGTAGAGGTATCTGTGCTGTTACCGAGCATTTGCAGAACTTTTTTTTTAAACTATTGCCCATTATGCCTATTGGCATGTAGGGCAGCAACAAAGGTTCGCCACTCCTGTGTGATTTCATAACCTTGAGTTCTCTTTCCACCATTCGACACCAGGTGCTCTTCCTCTCTTGTGTTTTCCTTCTGGTGTCCAATGAAGGGCAGTTCTGCTGATGTCCCCATGCTCTTTTTCTGTTAACATGCTCAATCCATCTCCATCGTCATCTTGTGATGACATTCTCTGTACATTCTTGTCTACACTGAATGAGGAGTTGTTGGTTGCTGATGGTTTAATGCCAGAAGATTCGCAGGATTCTTCAGAGGTTCTTCGGACTACTTGTACTAGTGGACTATTTGGACTACTTGTAATCTTGCAAATGCTCCCGATACCTAAAATGGAAGCCAGCACGGGGCTGGTTTGCCGGGCGGTATGTGAGGGCTGGCAGAATGCATTCTGTCAGGCCGCTCCTGGCTGTCTGCGCTCCAGGGAATGGTCGCCGGCAAAGGATGTAAACTGCCACTCACTCGCTGGGACCTCCAGCTGCTTTCGTTAGATCTTGCAGAGTTTGCAAGATCTCGCAAGCTCTTGCAAGAGTGCGGCCCACGATGCAGCCTTGCCGGGGGCCACAACAGCCTGCTTCCTCACAATGTACTATCACACTGTCCCTGGTTCTGTTAAGTGCACTGCCTGCATGTCCAACTTGGAAGAGAGAATGCAGGACAGGTGCAGGGTTGATCTGCAGATGATGATGCACAGCATGGAGAATTTTCTCTTAAATGTGCAGGGAGATTATTACTTTAAAAAAAACCTGCAATGAAAATGGATGCAGCCCAAGACTGTCTGTTACATGGACAGAATTTGCAGTGATTGAACATTATGAGGGCTGGAGGTTGGTAGGTAATTCTTCCTAGGGAATCTCCCTGTGGGCCCTGTACAAGTGACTACATAATCCTGAACTTTGGCATGTAAGCGAACCAGAGGCGGCCCTAGAGTTTGTGAGGCCTTAGTCAAGGCTAAAATGTGAGGCTTCTCTTTTTTTTTTTTTTTTATACAAAAATGCAGAAATACTCTAAATCTAAAACTTTAAAGGCTGCTTGGGCAGTGAAGGCCAAACCCTTGATCAGCTGTCTGGGGTCTTTTTGTTTTGAGCTTCTTAACGGCTATTCCCGCATCAGGAGATTTGACAAATCATTTGAATCCTTATTTCTCATTGCCTTCTCTGACAAGCTGATTAAAAGACCTTTTTTCGTTGCAGCAAAACCCATTACTTTGATAGTCCTTGGACATTGCTAGGTCTGATCATCTTTCTGTTCAGTAACTGCACACCAACATATGAAAATGAATGGGTAGATTTCCAGGTGTAGGGAATACAGACAGGGTTATTCAAAGAGAATCAAAGTCCCCGCACGTTCGGTGACTTTTCGTTCTCTTCAATTCGGTGTGACTTGGCGATCCCATTTCAGCGACCCTGCGGTGTTTTCAGCCACCACAGGGCCGTCGTAGTGCAGGGAAAAGCCGCGGCAAACCCGCCGAACACTCCCCGCAAAACCCGGCGAACATACACCGAAACCCCCAAAAACCTCCTGGATCGAACACGCCGGAGAAACCCAAGCAGTCTCCGATCACAGCGCAGAGCAGCCGCCGGAAAAAGCAGACGAATGGAGTGAAACCCCCCCCCCCCCCAAAAAAAACAGTACGCTTGAATGTTTGAAAAGTGAAACGCTGTTTGCAAAGCAACTACAGAACGAAAATGTCTGAAATTTATACATACAAGTTCCAGTGAATGATAATAAAAAGGGCTGTTATAGAAAAAAGAAAACGATTTTAAAAAAACAGAAAAAAAATTCGCAAAAATATCCGAAAAATGCCTAAAAAGATCCAAAAAATTCTATAGACTTTTTACTGCAGAATAACGCTAAATGGTTTATTCGGTATTGAATTAAAACGGGAATATTTTTTTAACATTGAAGTCTATGGGATTCGCCTTTAATAAATCTGTTGCATGAACCCACCGAACAGCAGGGCAATTCGGCAACTTTTCAATGCTGGTTTTTGTTCTCTGACTAGATAAAGCATTGCTTCTCTATGGGGATTTCACTGCCCACGAACAGGCAACGAACAGGCACCGTATGTGCAGGCAATTCGCCAACATTTGGCGAAATGCCTGCTCTTAATAGCCGAATGTTGCCCTGCTGTTCAGTGGTTTAATTCAACAGGTTTATTCAGGCTAATTCCATAGGCTTCAATGTTAAAATATTCCCGTTTTAATTCAATATCTAATAAACCGTTGATTATACTATTCTGCAGTAAAAAGTCTCTTAGATTATTTTTTTTCCGATCTTTTAGGCATTTTGGAAACATTATTTTTTCCACTTTTTTTTTTTTTTTTTTGTAACAGCCCTTTTTATTATCATTCATTGGATCTTATGTGTCAATTTCAAACAGCGTTTCAGTTTTCAAACATTCACGCTTTTTTTTTTTTTTTTTTCTCACTCCATTCGTCTGCGGTGTCGGGTTTTTCCGGCGGCTGCTCTGCGCTGTGATCGGCTCCTGCTCGGGTTTCTCCGGCGTGTTCGGCGGAAATAATCCAGATCTTTTTGTGGATTTCGGTGTGCGTTCGCCCTTACTTTGCAGTGAGTTTTCAGCGGTTTTGTGGCGACTTTTCCCTGCATTACGGCGGCCCTGTGGTGCTTGCTGAATACACCGCAGAGTCGCCGACATGGGATCGCCGAATCGCACTGAATTAAAGTCACCGACCGTGCGGTGACTTTTCGATTCTCTTTGAAAACCCCTGAACAAAACCATCAGCGTTAAAAAAATAGGTCTGCTGTTCATGTGCAATCTGCAATCAGAGTCAGAGATACATATGTTTATGGTAGCGTTTACATTTTTATATATTTTTCAGGTTGCAGGAATTGTTGGAAGGGCTGATGTTATGTCCTGTTTGCTGTTTCTCTTGACATTCCTCTCGTATATAAGGTAAGATAATTTGTCTAAGCTAACCATGTTTTCTAAATGCCACCACACTTATGTAACAATTTTACTACATCTCTATTTTAAGTGGCCTTCTACTCAGTGGCGTCACTAGGGTTGGTGTCACCCGGTGCGGTAACTTATGGTGTCACCCCCCCCCCCCGAGTTTTACGGATTTTTTTTAACTACTTACTCCTAAATCAGTACTCCCATATAACACTGAATGCTCATACACACAGCGCACATTACTGTGAGGTCTATTGCTGTGGAGCTCTCTCATATGCTCACACAACTTTTTGCCAGCTGCCAGCAAGTACGTTGCCTGTTCGAAGGCAGTGAAAGCACACATGGATATATATTGCCCCCAGCAGCTCTGGATATATTGCCCCCAGCAGCTCACCCATGGATATATATTGCCCCCAGCAGCTCTGGATATATTGCCCCCAGCAGCTCACCCTTGGATATATATTGCCCCCAGCAGCTCACCCTTGGATATATATTGCCCCAGCAGCTCACCCATGGATATATATTGCCCCCAGCAGCTCTGGATATATTGCCCCCAGCAGCTCACCCATGGATATATATTGCCCCCAGCTCACATATGGATATATTGCCCCAGTTCACAATTACATATTGCCCCCAGCAGCTCACATATGGATATATTGCGCCTCAGCTCACATATGGATATATTGCGCCTCAGCTCACATATGGATATATTGCGCCTCAGCTCACATATGGATATATTGCGCCTCAGCTCACATATGGATATATTGCGCCTCAGCTCACATATGGATATATTGCTCCTCAGCTCACATGGATATATTGCGCCTCAGCTCACATGGATATATTGCCCCAGACCAGCTCACACATGGATATTGCCCCAGCTCTCATGGATATTGCCCCAAGCACACATGGATACTGCCCCAAGCACACATGGATACTGCCCCAAGCACACATGGATACTGCCCCAAGCACACATGGATACTGCCCCAAGCACACATGGATACTGCCCCAAGCACACATGGATACTGCCCCAGCTCCTCTCATGGATATACTGCCCCAGCTCCTCTCACGGATATACTGCCCCAGCTCCTCTCACGGATATACTGCCCCAGCTCCTCTCACGGATATACTGCCCCAGCTCCTCTCACGGATATACTGCCCCAGCTCCTCTCACGGATATACTGCCCCAGCTCCTCTCACGGATATACTGCCCCAGCTCCTCTCACGGATATACTGCCCCAGCTCCTCTCACGGATATACTGCCCCAGCTCCTCTCACGGATATACTGCCCCAGCTCCTCTCACGGATATACTGCCCCAGCTCCTCTCACGGATATACTGCCCCAGCTCCTCTCATGGATATACTGCCCCAGCTCCTCTCATGGATATACTGCCCCAGCTCACCTCCTGCGCCTCGTGTTCTGCTCCATCTGAGCGTCCGGCGGCATGGAGCTTGGGCGCTCGCCTGGGGGAGCCACGTGACCAGCCGCGATCTCGCTAGAACTCGGCTGGTGACATGTTTCCCCCAGGCGAGCGCCGAAGCTTCGGACGCTCACAGGGAGCAAACACGCGGCGCAGGGTGAGACACCTGTCCTTAGGGTGACGGTGTCACCCTAAGGGCGGGTGTCACCTGGTGCGGGCCGCACCCCCCCCCACCCCCACGTAGCGACGCCCCTGCTTATACTGCCAAATCTTTCCATTTAATATGCTATGGAATTCATTATTGTAACATTTAAATTTAAAATATTCCATTATATATACACCTGTGTTGCTTTTTTCTCTAATTCTTCATAAATTAAAGGAAGAATATTCCATGCTGCACTTTTAGAGCAATATCTAATGTAAACTTTGTGGAAAGGCAATAATGTAGGGCTGAAACAACTAATTGATTAAATCTATTTCTCTTCCATTATTTTCATTTGATTAATCGATTTGTGTAGAGCACACACTGTTTAGAGCCAGACTGAGTTAAACATTATAACCCCTTACAGGGTTATTCAAAGAGAATTGAAAAGTCACTGTACATTCGGTGACTTTTCATTCATTTCAATTCGGCGCGATTTGGCGATCCTATATCAGCGACCCTGCAGTGTATTCAACAAGCACCATAGGGTCCCCGAAGTGCAAGGAAAACCCGCGAACCCTCACCGCAAAACCCACCGAACCCGCAAAACAGCTGGACTAACCCCGCCGTATACGCCGGAGAAACCTGAGCAGCCGCCGATCACAGCGCAGAGCAGCCACCGGAAAAAGCCGACACCGCAGACGAATGGAGTGGGGGGGGGGGGGGGAAAAAAGTAAACTGTTCGCTTGACTGTTTCAAAAAGTGAAACGCTGTTTGCAAAGAAACTACAGAACGAAAATGTCTGAAATTTACATATAAGATCCAGTGAATGATAATAAAAATGGCTGTTACAGAAAAAGATACGATTGAAGAAAGAAAAACCGGAAAAAACATTTTTGCAAACAAATCCCGAAAAATACTTTAAAGATCTTCGAAAATCTATAAAGAGATTTTATACTGCAGAATATTATAATCAACGGTTTATTAGATATTGAATTAAAACGGGAATATTTTTAACATATGAAGCCTATGGGATTCGCCTGAATAAACCTGTCGCATGAAACCACTGAACAGCAGGGCAATTCGGCAACTTTTCACTACTGGTTTTTGGTCTCTGAATAGACGAAGCATTGCTTCTGTATGGGGGGTTTCACTGCCGTCGAGCAGGCACCGTATGTGCAGGCAATTTGCAAGGATTTGGCAACTGCCTGCTCTCTGAATAGCCGAATGGCCAGGAAAGGTAACCGTACGCTGAATTTCAGTGTTCGGTTACCTTTAGGCCACATTTCGGATCGCTTTGAATAACCCTGATATTCTGATTTGGAGCTGATTGGCTAAGACGTGCCGCTGCTTTACTCTGTATGATTTTGTTCTAGGGTTGTCAGACAACCAGTTTGTTTTTATTTAGTTTACAATTGGAGAAGCGCTATAACACAAACCAAGGAGATACTGCCACTGGGTATGGGCGCTGTAACGCTTGTGTTTTATCCTTATTTGAAGCTATAGTCCTGTGTCACCACCTCAACCTACCTGTCACCTCTTCTTTGGTCTGGAGTTGACATTCTCTCCCGTTGGTCCGGTCCCTACCCACAAACTCCCTACCACACTCAAGTCATGTCTTTTGCCCACACCCGCTCCCTCTCATACTTGGGCCAAGTCCCTTGAACAAACTCACTCCCTTCCTCCCCCGGACCCTCCTCCTGCTCAGTTTGCTCATGAAATTATTGTAAAGGGATGCTCTAATAAGCTAAAGCAGGGTTGTGGAAATTATATCCCCTGACGCCCGGGACATGAAGATAGGGGCGCCGGTCAAGTAGATTTTTTTTTGAGATGCAGTCTGGTGGACAAGAAGGCCGCCGGACTGAGTGCTAATTTCTCGTCGTGAATATCACATGTGCGATCGGTCTGGATGGGAGGAAATGGTCCCTGGACACTGACGTCGATAAGGCTGCACGCGCCTCATGTTCACACGCAGCCCTATGCTTCCTGGCATACAGCTCTCGCGATACGACCCACAGTACCGCGAGAGCTGCTGGCCGAAATCGGGGAGAAGTGTGTGTGTGAGCCTCTTGGAGCCATTCCATGCATGTCCTGATCACTAGGGATGCACCGATACCACTTTTTTAAGACAGAGTACGAGTATTTTATGCCATGTGACCACTTTCCAATAAGAACAGATCTCATATAAAAATGCCCCCCGCTCACATGGATATGCCCCCAGCTCACATGGATATGACCCCAGCTCTCATGGATATTGCACCCCAGCTCTCATGGATATTGCACCCCAGCTCTCATGGATATTGCCCCCCGCCACACGTGGATATTGCCCCCCGCCACACGTGGATATTGCCCCCAGCCTCACGTGGATATTGCCCCCAGCCTCACGTGGATATTGCCCCCAGCCTCACGTGGATATTGCCCCCAGCCTCACGTCGATATTGCCCCCAGCCTCACGTCGATATTGCCCCCAGCCTCACGTCGATATTGCCCCAGCTCGTATGGAAATGCCCCACAGCGCTCACCTATACGCTGGGGAAGCTGGCCGCGTGCATGAAAAGCACGCGGCCAGCGTTCTCTTCCGGCGGCAGCGATACTCACCCATCCTGAGGTCCGGTCGTGCTGCTGTGGCGTGATCACGTGGCCGCCGTCGCTTCTGTGACGCTGCCTCCAGCCGAGAGGCAGGAACGCGGCACAGCAGCGCGACCGGACCTCAGGATGGATGAGTATCGCTGCCGCCGGAAGGGGTCGCTGGCCGCGTGCTTTTCATGCACGCGGCCAGCTGCCCCAGCCCTGTGGATACCGGCAAGCCGGCCCAGCGCTGGCTTACGGTATCGGGGGGGGGGGGGGTTGTATCGGGCCGTTTGCACGAGTACCAAGTACTCGTGCAAACTGCAGTATCGGTACATCCCTACTGATCACCATGCTGGAATGATCCCAAGAGCTTGCAATCTAACACCTTTTATGGAAAACTGTCTGCATCAGGCAGTTGAGTTAAATTGCAAGCTCTTGGGGCAAATCCATGACTAAAGCTTTCCATACACGCAGCGATGACCCCCAACAGCTTGCATTCTAAGTGTATCACAGAAACCATAGCAATAAAACTCACAGTAATGTGCAGTGTGTATGAGCCCTGTGACAGGCTCATACACACCACATATTCCTGGTAGTTTTAGCGCTGTGGAGCGCAAAGCTACAGAATTCTTATTTGTAAGGCTAGGGTCAGACGAACGCATTTTTCGCGTTGTCCGTGAAAAAGTGCGTTTGAACGAATGGACGTATTTTTTTCACGGAATATGCGATAGTGGTCATACGATGCGCATTTTCGTCCGTGATTTTGTACGGATCATCAATAAAACACTTTTTGCGTCTGGACGTTATGTTGGCCGGACATTAGCAGCGTCTGACGTCTCCTAATCACGCACACATGCCGCTAGCGGACGCAGCGCACTCTGTACGTCAGTACTAGCGGTTTGACGTGCTTGAAAAAATGCGTTTGTTTGCCACTTGCGTTGAGCGGCTGCACTTTCATGCGGCTGTTCTTCGTATGCTGCCCAGCATTGGGCGTCATTTGCTGCTAGCACGGCCGTGATTAAGGCTAGGGTCAGACGAACGCATTTTTCACGTGCGTTTAGCCGCACGAAATCACGGCCATGCTAGCAGCAAATGACGTCCAATGCCGGGGAACATACGACGAACGGCCGCACGAAAGATCGTCCGTGCAACGCAAGTGGCCAACGAACGCATTTTTTCGAGAACGTCAAACCGCTACTACTGACGTACAGAGTGCGCTGCGTCCGCATAGCGGTGTGTTTGCGTGATTAGGAGACGTCAGACGCTGAACACGTCCGGCCAACATAACGTCCAGACGCAAAAGGGTTTTATTGATGATCTGTACAAAATCACGGACGAAAATGCGCATCGTATGACCGCTATCGCGTATTCCGTGAAAAAATACGTCCATTCGTTCGAACACACTTTTTCACGGACAACGCGAAAAATGCGTTAGTCTGACCCTAGCCTTAGTGCGGCTAAACGCACGTTAATACTGCGTTCGTCTGACCCTAGCCCAATGCTCTGACTTCTGGTATGTTCTTTACTGCAACTTAAACCAGATTTCCAAATGTGAATGTTAAAGTAAGGCTTATGAGGTTGGCCCTGATAAAAGCCATTTAATTTTGTTGTTTAATGTAAACTATTTTATTTAATGTAAACTACAATGTTCATTTGGAGAACTGTTCTAAGTTCAGTACTTACATTTGTTGCACATATTGAAGTGTTAACCCCTTCACTGCTGAGGCATTTCACCGCTGTGTGCTGAACTAATTTTTACCGCTTTCGCTCATCATGTTTAAACGTGATTTGAAGCCACATTTTATTATACAACCCAGACATTACATATCGTTCTTTCCGGCAGACTCGGCAGATTCATAATATATCATTTTTATATAATATACAGGCAGGACATGACGTATACATAACAAAAATGCAATAAAATTTGAATTTTTAATCAGTGTTTTTTTTTTTTGGTTTTTTTTCACCTTTTTATCACATGAACATTTGCGGTTATATTTCTATGGGGTGCGCTTGTACAAAAATTAGAAATGGGGACTTGTTACATTTTTTTGGGGGGAATTATGTGATTTTTTTTTTTTGATTTTTTTTTTATTTTTTTTTAAGCTAACGCACCCCATAGAAAAAAATCATTAGTGCAGCATCTTTGTTCACATTATAATTGAAATGTGAACAATATTGCTGCATTAACAAAAACCGCACACAACATTTTTTTTTTTTTTTAACCACTAGGCTGCTATGGACGCGCTCAGCGCGTCCAGCCAAATGGTTCTCCTGTGCTATGGACGCGCTGAGCGCGTCCATGCACAGGAGGCAGCAGTCTGCTGGATTCCAGCGGATTGTTGCGCCCCCCCCCGTGCGGGCTGACATCTTGGATGTCAGCCCAGCACTCGGGACCCCGGCGGAGCAATTAGATGTCATTGCGGCGGCACGATGACATCTAATTCATGCCCCCCCCCCGCATGTGTGGAGGAGGTGCCTGAAAGGGAGGGGGGAGGCCCTTCGGACCTCTATCCCTCCCGATCGCTAGGGGGGCAGGGGGATAATCCAGGCACCGTTTGGAAGTGCACAGCCTGCCCTTCCAAACGGTGGCTGTCATTAACCCCTGGGGAGCCGGATCACGAATCGGCGCTGAAAAGCACCGGTTCGTGAACCTTTCCTGGAGCTGGCCGACATCTTGGATGTCGGCCAAGCCTCCGGGAACTCCCCCTGAGGACTGGCGTCATCGTGCATAGCACGATGACCTCAGTCCTGAGTTAACCCCTAGCTGCCACCAATGGTGGAGATAGGGGTTCCAATGAACCCCCTATCTCCCGATCTGTGGCAGCTAGGGGTTAATGTTTGATATCATTGGATCGGCCAGAGCATGACCTTTCCAACGATATCAAACATGATAATGAGAAAAGTTTTTTTTTCTTTAAAAAAATAAAATAAAAATGAAAAATAAAAAAAAAATATTTAAAAAAAAAAGGTGTTTTTTTTGTTTTTTTGTTTTGTTAATGCAGCAATATTGTTCCCAACGATTTTTGTATGCGGCGCGTTTGTTAAAAGTAGCGACATTTTCCACAAAAAAAATGTAACGGGTCCCCATTTCTAATTTTTTTTAACAAGCGCACCCCATACAAAATATAACCGCAAACGATCGCATGTTAAAAAGTGAAAAAAACACTTTACACATAATGAATTTTTGAAAAATTCTAATTTTATTGCATTTTTTGTTATAATATACAGACATGACATAACGTATACATATAATAATGACATATTATGAATCTGTGGAGTCTGCCGGAAAGAACGATATATAATATGTCTGGGTCATATATCAAAATATGGCTACAAAACGCGGTTAAACCATGATGAGCGAAAGCGGTAAAAATGACTTCCAGCACAGAGGTGTGAAAAGCTTCAGCAGCGAAAGGGTTAAACTTTATACCTGGTCATGCTCAGGCCTTTCGAATGACACCCTCCATGACCCCCTAGCTGCCACTGTTCTGGAGATAGCGGGTTCCTTTGAACCCCAATATCTCCACCAGGGGATTTCCTTGGGAAATCCCCGGGCAGCTAGGAGTTCCCCGGCTATATGACTTCATCACGCTATGCGCGAGAGGGGGGGCCCGGAGCCCACACCGGAGCTATGCTGCACTTCAGCGCCGCAAGGCGCGAAGTGCGACCCGGTGCCTAAGGGGTTAAAGCCAGGCACCGCTTAAAAGGGGAGACTCTCCCCTTTTTAAGCGGTGCCTGGCTTGTGGCGCTGCTCCTTCCCGATCGGGAGTGAGAGGGATCGGAACGGATCCCCCACCTCCCTTACAGGCGATCTCCGGCATTGCCAGGGGGGTCTCCTGGAAATGACTTCATGGCACGATGACGTCATTTACGTCGGGAGTGGCTTAACTTCAGCGTCTGAGGACGCTGAAGTCAGACCGCCACGGGACCCCGTACAGAGAGGTGAGTATCTCCCCGCGGGGCTCCCGCAAAGCGGATGATGTCTGGGGCACGTCCTCCGCATATAGCAGGCGTCAATGAGGACGTGTCCCACACGTCATCCGCAGCGAAAGGGTTAAGTGTCTCTAGGCTGTTATGAATGAAGACCTCTATTTAAACACTATTTTGTTGAAATTATTTTTCTTATCAGGACAAGTAGATCGTCCTGAGGGACTAGTAGATTGGACTACCACTTAGTCCGTTGGACAAATAGATTTGTTTAAGTTTCCTCACCCCTGTAAAGTGGTCAGGCTGTGATGAGTGACCCCTGTTCTCACCCGTTATTTCCGCTGACATCATCATGTCTATCTGAGCGCTTGTAGCAGCGTTTGTGGAGAAAGAAGACCTGGGCTTAAGCTGCGCATGCAGCATCAATCCATCACTGTGACCAGGTGCTCGTGTACATTTGAACATTGTGTGCGACAAGTATGCAATTTGCATGTGCGCATGCACATACACTACGCAAATTGCTTACAAAAAAAACAGGGGGAGGCAGGGTTTCTTTCATAATGTTCATTTTAAGGAAACAAAAAAATATATATATATTTTTTTTTTTTTTTTTAGGCTAGGGTCAGATGCAGGGCCATAGGAAGGGCGAGGCGAGTGAGGCACGTGCCTCGGGCACAGCTGTGAAGGGGCGCAGCCATGGCTCGAGACCTGCGGGAACCTGCGTTCTCGCAGTGTTCCCGCAGCGTTCCCACAGGACTCGAGCCATGTCTGCGCCCCTTCACAGCTGTGAAGCTGTGGCCCCGCCCGAAACGATTGCCGGCGGCTGCAAGCTTCCTACTAGAACGGCCGCCGACAGGAAGTGCAGCCGCTCGCCTGGGATCCAGGTTAAAAAATCCAGGAGATTGTGCTTTTCAGCGCGTGGTTACTGTACTTTGCGCTCCCCATGTTAAGTCTAGGGAGTGCAAAGTCCTAACGCTAATTACCATCCCGCCATAGCTACAAAAGTTACCCACAGCTAGACGCTGGTGCTAACTGACGCCGCTTCTGCAGAATCAGTCAGCACCAGCTGGAACCCCCCCAAAAATGACATACTTGCCTCTCATCCCACAGCGCAAAGGGTGGTCCGATCCACTGCTTCTGGTCGCGGGGAGCATCCAGGAGCGTAGCACTGCGCCACTGGTTGGGGACTCTGATTTTTAAAATTATATGGGGGGGGGGGGATTTTCTGTTTTTGCCTCGGGTGCAAAAGGAGCTAGCTACGGCTCTGGTCAGATGAGAGCGTTTTCTACAGACTGTGCGCCCATGCAGTACAGATGCACTTTTTGACAGACGCAGTAGAGGCCACACAGTCCGTTTTTGTGACTGACGTTATTTTTGACAGATGTAGGAGGAAAATAAATCAAAATGAAAAAACATTTTGTCCGTCTGACCACGTTCCATCACTCCCACACAAAGCTATGCAGATGCAGCGCACTTCCGTTCTAGCGGTTTTACGTTCTTGCTAACTTGACTCCGTTTGCCGCGTCCATTATGCATCCGCACTTCCGTGCAGACGTACTTCGTGTGTGGGGCTTCATCGGTCATGATTCTCTACCACGGACGTTCTAATGTGCGGCAACACGGACGTGATTACTGCGCTCGTCTGACCCCAGCCTTATCCGATGAATCAATTTAATAAAAAAAATAATCAGCCAACTAATCAATTTATGAAAATAATCGTTAGTTGCAGCCCTACAATAATGTTTTAATTTAAACATAACAGTGCTGAATGGCATAAGAGAGCATATGCGCCTTGCTGATTTTGATAACCGACTCCCTGAATTTCACTGCCTTTGGTTCTGTTGGCATCGTTATGTAACCGGAGTCAATCAGGTTCACTTCATTAACGGCGCCGGACCAGACACAAGCAAGGATTGTCCAAACACTAGTCTCTTCAGGAAAGGCAAGAGTTTATTGTGTCGTCACACAAGTGCTCACACAGGATTGAATCGCTTAGAGTGAGCCCCGATTACACAGAGACATGAGGTTTTATGCCCCAAATACATAATTAGGTACATCCCCATTAGCCCACCTCCCTATGACACTCTATTCTACCCCACGTGGGTTAATACCTCCCATCATTAATTCGAACACAAAGAACATTCCACATATAACTATAAATTGATACACTTCTCGTTAGTTTGACAGTCTGTGATTTGTTTGTGCTATCGGCTATGTTTATTCAGATGGCCTGGTGGGGCCCGGTCTTCTATACTCCTTCGTCTTTCCGCGGGCCCCACCGACCTTGGAGTCGCTTTTCTCCTCCGTGCCAGGAACAGACAGAGATCTTTCATAAAACTTTAATTGCTTTTCTGCTAATCTAAACGCATTCCTAAGTTTCTACGTATACCTCATTCTAGTCTCCGCTACAACCTGTCTATTTATATACAAGTGAACCAATATTCTGAACAAGATGGCCGCCTGTGTACAATGGCGGCCGTCTTTCAGCCTATTTCCACTTCATTCCCCCTTGGCTCAAGTGTCAGGATCTTTTCCTGGCACTTGTAGCCATTACACTCCACTATTCTGAAACTACTGAAAAAGGGGGGTTTCTTTCACTGGGAACATACCCTGTGGAATTATCAGTGGTATCTTCTGTGTTTGTGTAGATATCAGTGCTGTTTTGCACAGTGGCCATAAACATAGCCCTATACGGTATATCAGTATCCCTATGATCAAAATCACCACTATCATAAGTATCATGGATCCAATCCTTGAGATAAATCGTAAGATAGAACCAAACCATTCTCCCATTGCTCCAAACCCACGGAGCAGATTCCAGCCTTCGGCAGCAATCCTTCTGGCTGTGCCTGCAACTGTGCTACCTTCTCCTGATGATCTTGAATTACCTGGTAATAGTTTGGGACTTCGTGTGTAGTGTTTCTGATGAAGGTGCAACATTCATAGTGCATTGTCATTTCACACAACCCATTCAAGGCCGCACTGTTCTGCTCAAGCGCCATTTCATATATCATTTGCACCTTTCGTAACTCACGCATTTCCAGATTCAACAGCTGGATATCCATACTGGTCCTATTCAGAATCTCATCCATCAGATTGACATAGCTATTCAATCTCCTCATCATCTCTCCTCCCCATCCAGTCCATGCTGGCAACCATGTCCATATTCGATCCATCTTCGCAAACAATTCTCTCTTTGGTCTTTCAAACACCAGTGGGTACCTAGGGTGCAGTTCCGTGTCTGTGTTTGTGTCTTCTCCCCTTAGTCTCTGGATTGGGACCAGCTTAGCCAAATAACACATTCCCGTTATTGTTGGTGGTACCCATGTGTAACACACCCTTTCACAGCACACCTGGTACCCTCCTGTCACTATAAATGGTGACGAATGTAGTGTTCCCTTTGATATCTCTATCGCAAGGTGTCTCAGCCGTCTCATCATATCCACTGCACCCTGCCTCCATTGGTCACATTCCCAATCACCGCCTCTTGGTCTCTAGTGAGTTGCCTGCATCGTATGTATAAATAAGTCGCCTTTTGTCCTGCTTTAAATATATAAATATATGATGTCCAGTTGAACTGACTTGAGTTACATAACCCACCCTCGTTATTTGTTTCTTTATCTGGTCCTAGTTGAAAACACCATTCTGGTGGATACACTGGTCCTATTATGGGGTACCCGGGACTGACTGATTCTGTCTTTTCCCTTTGTGCATCGACAGCATGTATTGTGATATTCCCTGATACAAACATACTCAAATTCATTGGAATAGAGGCAAATGGTATATGAATTGTCTCTGGGTGCAGTCTACTACACACCCAGCATGCAGTTTGCCCAGACTTTTTAGCATAGTCATATTTGAATTGCACAAGTAAATGTCCTCTTGGGTTGGTTCCAGATAGCGCCTCTCGTTTTTGTCTCCACATGGTACGGTTCTCCATCACCGGGTGCGTACTATTCCAGATATGGGAAATTGCCCGTACAATTAGAGCATACTCCACGCAAGAGTCCATAAATCAAATTAGCAAAATATAAAATCAGCACCACAAATGCCCCGAGTGTCAGAATTCCTTGGGCAATTCTTTTTACAGTCACATAAACCCAATCCCTCCCCACCGGAATTTCAAAAGTAAAAAACATTTCTGGATGATCAAGGGTGGGGGCCGGGCCCCTAAAAAGCACCCTGTGGTTATCCCCCGTTGGCAGGTGGTCAGGGTCTGTGCCCATCAAAACACCCACTTGTTGATCCTCTGAATCATCAGGGTTAGGATCATTTAGGTGCTCGTGACTGTGGTCTTTGTCAGCTTCAGCCTCAGCGGATTGGTCTCGTTGGCGACGACCTTCCATGTTAGCTCAGGACTGGCAGCTGCTTTTACTCTGGAGTGATGTATCCACGGGACCACCTCGGCAACCTTTACTGCTATAGGGGTTGATAACAGGACAAAATAAAAACCTCTCCATTTTGGACCTAGTGGATCATTTTTCCACTCTTTTACCCATCATTACTACCTGATCATTTAGTTTAATTTCTCCCAATGCCCGAAGGTCCCCCCTTAGTCCATTAATCAGAGGGGTTGGCCGTCCAAACATAAGTTCGTACGGACTTAGCTTCAATTGGGGGGTTGGTCTGCACCTAATGTGCAAAAGGACTATCGGCAGCAAGTCCAACCAGCCCAGTGACGTCTCTTGGCACAGTTTGGACATCAAAGTCTTTAGAGTACGGTTCATTTTTTTCAACTTTTCCCGAACTTGGGGCCTGTAGGCGGTATGTAGCTTCCAGGTGATGCCCAGTAGCCGGGCAAGTTGTTGCAAACAGTTCTGGATAAATGCAGGGCCATTGTCTGACCCTATCTCGAGTGGAAGCCCGTAACGTGGTATTATTTCTTTCATCAGGCTCTTTACCACTTCTGTAGTCTTTTCAATTCTTGTTGGGAAGGCTTCCACCCATCCTGTCAAAGTGCACACCATCACTAGTAAATTTGTATCCTTTGCAGGGTGGCAGCACTGTAAAGTCTATTTGTAATAATGCCTTGGGGATAGCCCGATGGGCCTGTTCTCAAAATAACAAATCCTGTCTGTCTTGTGAATCTCTTACTGCTGGTATGAAAAAGTTCATTACACTTTTCTTCATTCTTGGCAGTCTGTTCTTGATAAGGATCTCCTTGAGGAAGAACCTCACCAGTGGGACTTGATATTCTTCTGCTCCCAATTCTCCAGACTGTGCAGTATTCGTGTGATTCGTAGATTATTGTGAGAATTGATTGTCAAATTTTCAAAACGTGACGCGAAATTTTCTGCTCGTTCAACTTCAGTTATTTCTTTGTCTTCCTCCTCCCCCACTATTTTTACGCCGAAGAATTTCAGCATCATCTTGTAAGCTCTGCGTAGTCTTTGCTGAACTTCTGAGGTGTTGATCATTAGACGTGTTTCTTGCGGGTTTAGGGGAGTAGAGTAGAAATTCCGGCCTTGTGTCCTTGTTGGAAAAAGCCATTGGATATAATCATGATTGAGTTCTAACAGTTCATAATCATCTTGCCATTTGTTCAATATTATTTCAATGAACTCCCCGTGGGGTTCAAATTTTGTTTTTTTTAAATTCATATAGAACTCGTAATTTGGCATGGAAGATTGAGGCTCTTGCTTGCAGATCAATACTTTAGCTTGAGCTTCTGTTTGCGGTGGTGGTTTCGCAGCTGCTTTTGCGGCCTGGTCTGCGCGTCTGTTACCTTTTGGAATTTCATCATGGCCTTTTTGGTGGCCACGGCAGTGCCTGATGCTGACAGCACTTGGTTTCCACACTGCTTCCAGGAGGGCCGTGATTTCTGCAGCATATTTAATTTGTTGTTCTGAAGACGTGAGTAGGCCTCTTTCTTTTTAGAGTGCACCATGTGCATGGACTGTCATAAAAACGTATTTGGAGTCTGTATAGATATTTACTCTTTTGCCTTCAGAAATTTCAAGGGCTCTGGTTAAAGCTGTTATTTCAGCTAGTTGTGCTGATGTATGGCCTGGCAGTGGCTTTGCTTCGATGACTTCCTCTGTTGAGACTACTGCATAGCCGGAGACTTTCTTCCCATCATCCATGTAGCTGCTTCCATCAGTGAATAGCTGTAGATCGTATTTGTCTAGGGGTACGTCTTTCAAATCCGGCCTGCTACTGAACCAGTAACCTCCTGTCACATCCAGCAGCCTTGACAGCGTGGGGCACCTTGACATGAAGAACTTGTCCAAGGGTCAGTTTGTCTGCTTCTGCTATTAGCATTGCGGTGGCAGCCACTGCTTTCAGGCATGGGGGTAGGCCGCAGGCCACAGGGTCGAGTTGCTTGGAGCTCCTGGTCTTTGGTTGGGGTATGCGGCACACTGCTTCTTTTCTGTCTGCCCCCAGTGCACGTTTGGTACCTGTTAACTGGAAGCCCAGGTATTTTACGCTCTGTTTACATATTTGTGCTTTCTTTTTAGACACTCTGTAACCTGCTTGGCTTTCTGTGGGATATAATATTGTCTTAGAGCCACCGGTGTTGCGCCGGGCTGTGATTCAACTCATCTGGGCGGGTTTTCCTCCGCCCCCACCTCAGGAATTCCAAGGAGTAGTGCGTGCGGGGACAACAGGCAGAGTAGGTGCCGTGCGCCATTCTTCTTCCTTTGACATAACTACTGCGATTTTCACAGATTGGGGGTTGTGCGGGCTGGCTGGATTATACTACCGAACAAAACTGCCACTCTCCGGCAGGTTTAATTGAACGTGACCCCCGGGAAAAAAAAAACAAAACATAATTTGGGCTTGCAATTTGCAAAAAATATCCCGCCCCAGGAGCTGGATGGGACATTCGGGCATATACATATACACATTATATAAATAATATTCTCAGAAATATTTTCCCATAGCCCAAAACAGACTCTTAATACTACATCAAAAAAAAAAAACCAATAAATCATTCCATCAAAAATCAAACAAAAACATACCTTTTAAAAACAGTAACCATATTTCAATTTGTTAATAAATTTCATATTTTGGTAAACAATTTTGTATACCATTACATACTTATTATTGTTTATATGTAATAATATAAAAACCAGGAATCCCTTTTCTTTTTTTTTTTTTTCTTTTTTTTTATTTAATTCTAGCTCTGAACAAAACTAAAACTTTCGGACTAATATTTAACACAAAGTATAAACCTATATCTTGCACTCAGACTTCAGACAAATATTCTATTGTAACACACATTAAAATTAGCTAAGCATAGTACGCTGCACAGATACACAAAGGGTTAGCTATCAGAGAGCAAAGAAAAAACATCCTCCCTTGGCATATTTTACTGACTCCCTCCCTTCCCCCTTCTCTCTTGCAAACAGTCTGTCAGAAGCACTGCCTATACACCAGAGACGACGCTCAATCTCAACTTTTAATTGAACAGTTTAATAATCAATTAAAAAACACAATCGGACAAAATCAGTCTGAATCACACACACACAAACTATACAGCACCGCAACCATCTCACTCCGTAAAATATTAATTTATTTTATGCTCCCATAATATCAACCTTATTTCCCATTGGAGATGCAATTTGCTTTGTTACAACAGAATATTCGGCACCTGTATCAACCATAAAAACTTCATCTTTATTTCCCACTCTCATTGTGACCGTGGGCTCGTGGCTACCGAGCGGGATGGGCCCAGATCCCCGTCAATATACATCCTGCCCTTCAAATGATGTCCCTGCCAGTCCCACAAACCCCGCTCCATTCCCTTCACTTCTTTATTTCCTCTAAATCCCGGTTATGATACACCTTATTAGCGATCTCAACTAATTCACTAATACCTTTCCCCAAAAAACCCATCTATTCTCTGTATTTTGTTCCGTATATCCCTCTTTGACTGACCCACAAACGAGGAGTTAATTAACCTCTGATTCTCCGTTGTTTCAGGATCAATAGGACTATACATCCTGTACGCATTCAGCAATCTCTCTAGAAACGCACTTGGGGATTTTTTTTTTTTTTTTTTTCTCTTGCATCACATCTGCTATTTTTTTCCATGTTTGTGGGTTTCTTCCCTCCCGCTTTAACACCCATAATTACAGCAGTTCTGTATGTCTGCAGATGGGCAACTCCTTCAACTGTATTGTACGGCCATTTAGGATCTGTTTTGGGGTAATGTTCCTCTGCCCATGCTTCTGGATAAGGCTTAGCATCTGCTACAGCTTGGGCGAGTAAAATCTTTCGCGCGCTACTATTTATCCGGGCTCTTTCCTCTGTGGTAAACATTGTCAACATTAATTGCTGACAATCTGCCCATGTGGGGTTATGTGTGAGCATAACTGACTCTATCATACTGGCCACTGCTGCGGGATTTGTGGAATACAGTGGTGTGTGTGTTTTCCAATTAAAAAAATCCGTTGTCGTGAACGGGACATATGTGTATTGCATTGGCCCTGGATCCCCATTCGCTAAGGGGGGGCCTGGCACCTCCCGCAAAGGCAACTGCATAGCATTCTTGTAGGGATTGTGTTGGTACGGATCCCGGGGTTTATATATACTATTCGCTGCGCGTGTGGTAACTCCCTGGTTCTCATCCTCCTCTTTATCATCACTATTCCCGTGGGGCACTAATTTATATACACTCCCATCGGGCATCTCAATCTTCTCTGGCTGCCCCATAACATAATAGATAGAACGGGGGCAAAACATCACTCTCTCTCTCTTTCTATTATTTTGGGGGTCCTGTTTCTTATTTCTCCCCGCTATCATTATAAAATAACTCTTATTTTTAATACAATATCTCCATATATCTATATACGGGTATTCTTCAGGATATCTGTACTGCTCTGTAACCTGGGAATATACCTTCTGTACCAACTCCGGGTCTATTGACCCCTGCTCTGGCCATCCTGGGACTAATAACGGCCACACAACTGTACACATTACTTTTAATTTCTCTTTTGTCAATTCTACACCATAATCATACGTTTTTATATAATGCTTCAAAATTTCGCACCATATATTCTAGGGGCATCTTACCCTCCTTTACCTTCTTGGGCTTAGATGACCTGTTACCCATTGTCACTCTTGAAAACAATACTTTTTGCGATACAATTATCTTATTTCAATAACAGTTAAAATCTACAGTCTGATACTTCAGTCAACAATTTATCCGCATCCACACACGCTTCCCCCTTCAGTAGCCGACTGCAGTCGCCTGAGCCGAAACCGTACGTTCCAGGGTCCACTCTCGAATTTGCTTCCTCGCGGAGCGAGTAGGCGCACGTTCACTCACAGCACTCAAGTCAATTCATTCACAACACATTCCGTATCAGATACTTTCAGCATAATATAGAACATATATCACTTCAACTCTTTCCATTAGCCGAGGACGTATTCCCTCCTTAGTGGCTCCTTATACCCCGTAATTTGAACTCTAACTCTTGACTGCTTGTGGCTATGTGCACCCCGTTCCTTGTCTACACTTCCGTCTGCAATTCCAATCTGCTTTATGGATAATCTACCCACTCAGCACCACTATCTCTGCAGCTATCGTTGGCTTCACTATAAGCCCTTGTCACTATACGACGTACACACTAGGCACTGACTCAGGCTCTCAGCCCAGTCACAGAAAAATCCTCCTCCTTTCCCGTTTACCCACGTGGTGAAGCTCTATTTACAAACACTGAACTATGCAACTCCACGCAGCTACTTTCTCCCTCTCATACAGAACTACCCTTTGATTGGCATTCAATTCCCCCGAATCCAGAAGACCGCTAGCCACTCTGGCTCCTTAGCAATGTCAGCGCTACCAGCGGCGGGAAAGATATGCCAATAGGATGGTGGCCATCGCATCCTCTTATCCGTCTATCGCAGTCGGACGTTTCCCTTAGATACCGGTATTTCCTTTAGACATACAAAACATAGAAGACACGTTACCTATCGCCGGCGCTGCTTGCTGTTTCCTCAGACTCGTTGGTGTCCCAGTTTTCCCGGGTCAGGGGGGTCTGTTTGGGACGAGATGAGGTCCACTGTACAGGAAATCCTGCTTGGCGCCTGCAGATGTCAGCTCACCTTCAAGGCGCCCCCAACCATCGGGATTCTGGCACTGCTGCAGTCAAGCGCCGCACTGTGTTCAGCAGCCGTTGCCTGTGTCTTGGCAAAAGGCCCGTTATCCCGGCTATCGAGACCCCAGAAAATGTAACCGGAGTCAATCAGGTTCACTTCATTAACGGCGCCGGACCAGACACAAGCAAGGATTGTCCAAACACTAGTCTCTTCAGGAAAGGCAAGAGTTTATTGTGTCGTCACACAAGTGCTCACACAGGATTGAATCGCTTAGAGTGAGCCCCGATTACACAGAGACATGAGGTTTTATGCCCCAAATACATAATTAGGTACATCCCCATTAGCCCACCTCCCTATGACACTCTATTCTACCCCACGTGGGTTAATACCTCCCATCATTAATTCGAACACAAAGAACATTCCACATATAACTATAAATTGATACACTTCTCGTTAGTTTGACAGTCTGTGATTTGTTTGTGCTATCGGCTATGTTTATTCAGATGGCCTGGGGCCCGGTCTTCTATACTCCTTCGTCTTTCCGCGGGCCCCACCGACCTTGGAGTCGCTTTTCTCCTCCGTGCCAGGAACAGACAGAGATCTTTCATAAAACTTTAATTGCTTTTCTGCTAATCTAAACGCATTCCTAAGTTTCTACGTATACCTCATTCTAGTCTCAGCTACAAACCTGTCTATTTATATACAAGTGAACCAATATTCTGAACAAGATGGCCGCCTGTGTACAATGGCGGCCGTCTTTCAGCCTATTTCCACTTCAGTTACACCTCTTCAGATGCCTTCACTAGACAGCTGGGTGAGTAATGGTATTGGGCAGCTGGCCTGTTCTGGTAATCATAGATTTCCATGCATTTATTGTATTAGGGAACTGTTGCTTTAATTTGTCAGCCATTACTAAGCACTACATTGCAGCTACTTCCTGGTCAGGAATCCATTTGGTGTTCAGAGAAAGCAGAAAGTCAGCCCCACATTTCTTGCACACAGGCCTTGAAATTATAAGTCTAAGTAGAGCATCAATGGTTTTAAGTTAAAGTATATATTAGTTTAATAGTGTTTGATTGTTTTAGCATTAAGTTACTAAACTTCTATTTCTGTTAGCTAGTATTTTCACATCTAGGAAGCATCGTTTGTCACTTGTCTGTGTAGATTTACATTCCTAGCCTAATATATTGTCATATGCAGTTTTATAAAAATAAAAGATTGATTGTAAATAAAAGTAAAGGAAAGACTTAACAATATGTTAGCTGTCTGCCAAGCCTTGTACCTCAGACACTCCGTGAGGGCAGAACATGGCGTATGCGGAGCCCTGGTGAATCAGTCCCTGTATATGTGCACGAGCTAGGAAGGCCTTTTTTCCTCCACACACTCCCCCCCCTCCCCCCTCCACATCTCACTGATTTTTGCTACCCCCCCTTTCTTATTCTTTCTCCTCCTTTCTTTCCTATTTTACCCTCTACTGTAACCGGAATCCACTTGGTTCACTCGGGACGAGGCCGGGCCGACACGAACAAGGATTGTCTGAACACGAGCCTCTTCAGGAAAGGCAAACTTTATTGTGATATCACAGATGCTCAGACAGGATTGAATCGCAAAGACTGAGCCCCGAATCCTCAGTGACATGAGGTTTTATACCCCGAATACATAATTAGGTACATCCCAATTAGCCCACCTCCCGGTGACACTATCCCACCCCACGTGGGTCAGTACCTCCCTTGGTGTATTACAAAGACATTCCATACATTGGTCATAAATTGGCAAGCTTCATGTTAGTTTGACAGGAGATGATTTGCTACTACGCTGGATTCTGCCTGTGCCCACCTCCCTTGGGCTTGTTTATTGTTTGCTTTAGATAAGATCTGGTCTGCTTTCAGGCTCTTCTTTGTCTCAGCTACAGGCCTCTGTGACCTTGATGTATCCATGCCTCATCCTGTCTTTCCGTGCCAGCAACGGCCCGGATCTTCCCTATTTTAATTGCTTCTCTGCTAATCTAAGACTCTATGTAAACTTCATTCTAACTCCAACTAATATCTACCTAGTTATATTCAAGTGAACCAATATTCTGAACAAGATGGCCGCCCGGCTCATAATGGCGACCATCTCCTGGCCTGAATCTCCTTCATTCCCCCCTTGGCTCAAGCCTCAGGTTCTCCTCCTGAGACTTGTAGCCACTACACTCCACTAATGTTATCCTTGAACTCCTCGTACTTTAGGGGACCTATTTTTGTCGGGAACATGTTTTGTGGGATTATCAGTGGTATCTTTTGTGTTTTGTGTAGGTGTCAGTGCTCTCTTGCATAGTGGCCATAGACCTAACCCTATGCGGTACAGTAGTGTCCCTACGACCAAGATCACCACCAACATCAGAATCATGGATCCAACCTGCGAAATAAATCTCAGGATGGATCCGAACCAATCTCCGATTGCTCCGAACCCACGCAGTGGATTCCAGCCTTCAGCAGCAATCCGTCTTGCTGTGTTCTGCAACTGTGCTACTTTCTCCTGGTGATCTTGGATTACCTGGTAATAGTCAGGGACGTCATGTGTGGTGTTCTTGATGAAGGTGCAACATTCATAATGCATTGTTATCTCACACAGTCCATTCAGAGCTGCACTGATCTGTTCCAGTGCCATATCATGGATCATTTGTACCTTTCGTATCTCTCGTACTTCCAGATTCAGCAACTGAATGTCCATACTAGTCTTATTCAGAATCTCGTCCATCAGACTGGCATAACTGTTCATTCTTACCATTAACTCTCTTCCCCATCCAGTCCATGCTGGGAACCATGCCCACACCCGATCTGCTTTCTTAAACAACTCTCTTCTGTTTCTCAAACACCAGTGGGTACCTAGGGTGTAATACAGTATCTGTATCCGTGTCATCTCCCCTTACTCTCTGAATTGGAATCAGTTTAGCCAGATAGCACATTCCTGTTATTGTAGGTGGTACCCACGTGTAACACACCCTTTCACAACACACCTGGTACCCCCCTTTCAGTATAAATGGTGATAAATGTAGTGTTCCCTTTTGATATTTCTATCATCAGTTGTCTCCGTCGTCTCATCATATCCAATGCACTCTGCCTGCCATTAGTCACATTCGCAATTACCACCTCTTGGTCTCTAGTGAGCTTTCTACATCGTATATATAGAAAATTCGCCTGCTCCTTTTGTGTTGAATGTGTAAATGTACGATGTCCAATTGAACTTACTTGAATTACACAACCCTCCCCCGTTACTTATTTCTCTATCTGGTCCCAATTGAAAACAGAACCAGTGTACCCACCGGAATGGTGTTATCGGATACCCGGGAGCGAATGCCTCTGGTTTTTCTCGTGGTGCATCAAAAGCATGTATTGTTCATGTATTTGGGTTCTGTGCTTCAAGGACTCAGACTTCTTATAAGATCCTGACGTACTGGTACAGGACTCCCTCGCTCTTACACCACATTTACCCGGATGTCACTCCCACTTGCTGGCGCTGTGATACTGACGTGGGTACGTACCTACATATTTGGTGGTTCTCCCCACGAGTGCTTGGGTTCTGGAAACTGGTCCACTCTGCCATCCACCAGGTGACTGATACGAATCTTCCATTCACCGCAGGATGCTTCCTGCTTTTCCACATTCCTCTTCCCATTGGGACCCTGAAGCGGTCGGTACTACTCCTCATGATGTTAGCGGCTCGGGCATTGATTCCAGTACACTGGCGATCACCGGAGGTGCCGACGCTTCGCTCATGGCTCCAATGGGTCGAGACTCTCCGCTCCATTGACCTTCTAGAGGCTACGACCCGGGGCGTGGAGGCTGACATGGGACTGAAGTGGTTCCACTGGGACGCTTACGCGGCTACCACACGCCATGCTTTGCAGGAGGTTTGAGGTTCTGGCTGGTGGGGCGAGCTCCCCTGGACGCGAGCGTTGTACACTTCCCCTTCTTCTGTTCCTACCCTCCCGTCCACCCACCCCCACCTTTTTTTTTTCTTCTTCTCTTTCCCTCTCTTTTGTCACTCACTCTCCTTCTCTTTCTCATACTCTCTCCTCTCCTTTTCTTCTCTCGTTCTTTCTTTGCCTTTCTCTCCTTTCCTTTCTCTCGCAGCCATGGAGACGCAGCTGACGACGGTTGCTTTCTATAGGAGGAGGTTGGGAGATTTATGCCTCTGACGAGAGGTTCCCGCGACTGTATAATTTTTACCTTGTTTCGCTCCTACTTGATGCCGAAATCTGGGCTGACATAACTGCTAGGTTGTGTGGAATGTGTTTGCACCTCTCTGATCTCAAAACGAATACCTCGTTGGTGCGCTGCCGTGGTTGTATGTTTCCTTTTGAGTTTTATGACATCTTGTATTTTGTATACCTGTTTTGGTATCTTGTATTATCTGTTTTTACTTTTTCCAATACAAAATTTTGAATTATAAAAAAAAAAAAAAGCAGGTATTGTGACATTTCCTGACGCAAACATACTTAAATTCATTGGAACAGAAGCAAATGGTATATGAATTGTCTCTGGGTGCAGTCTACTACACACCCAGCATGCGGTTTGCCCAGATTTTTTAGCATAGTCATATTTGAATTGCACAAGTAAATGTCCTCTTGGCATAATCTCGGATATCGCCTCTCGCTTCTGTCTCCACATGGTATGGTTCTCCATCACCGGGTGCGTACCATTCCAGATATGGGAGATATCCACTTTCTCGGTGGTGCTTGGGCACCTGGGGCATGCTCCATGTGATAGTCCATAAATCAAATTCGCAAGGTACAAAATCAGTACCACAAATGCCCCAAATGTCATAATCCCTTGGGCAATTATTTTCACAGTCACATAAACCCAATCCCTCCCCACCGGAATTTCAAAAACAAAAGACATTTCTGGTTGATCAAGGGTCGGGGCTGGGCCCCTAAAAATAGCCCTTGGGGTATCCCCCAGGGGATCCCTTTGCTCCTCTGTTGGTGGGTGGTCAGACATTATTGTGTCTGTCAAAACACCCACTTGTTGAGTCTTTTAGGTGCTCACAACTGTGGTCTTTGTCAGCTTTAGCCTCAATGGATTGGTCTCGTTGGTGACGACCTTCCACTCTGGTTCAGGATTGGCTGCAGCTACCTTCAGTCTGGAGTGATGTATCCACGGGACCACCTTAGCAACCTTTACTGCTGTGGGGGTTGATAACAGGACAAGGTAAGGACCTCCCCATTTTGGGCCTAGTGGGTCATTTTTCCACTCCTTCACCCAAACCGAGTCACCTGGACAATACTTATGCAGTGGGGGATATTAAAAATGAGGTATATTATCTCCCACCCAATTATTCAATTTCTGCATTGATTTACCTAACCGTACAACCTGATCATTTAGTTTAGTTTCCCCCAATGCCCGAAGGTCCCCCCTTAGTCCATTAATCAGAGGGGTAGGCCGTCCGAACATAAGCTCGTATAGACTTAGCTTCAATTGGGGGGTTGGCCTGCACCTGATGTGCATTAGGACTATTGGCAGCACATCCAACCAGCCTAGTGACATCAAAGTTTTCAGGGTGCGGTTCATTCTTTCGACTTTTCCCGAGCTTTGGGGCCTGTAAGCTGTATGTAGCTTCCAGGTGATGCCCAACAGGCGGGCAAGCTGTTGTAAACAGTTCTGTATGAATGCTGGGCCATTATCCGACCCTATCTCGAGGGGAAGTCCACCTTGTTCTTCTGATACTGGTAGGTAGGAGTGCAGCCACCATCGGTGTTGCTTTGTATCTTGCCAATTCTTCCTGGTTTCCCCAGATAAATTCCTCTTTTGGAAAGTAGTATCGCCAGGCAAAGAACAGCAGATCTTGTCTCTTCTGCGTATCTCTCACTACTGGTACAAAGAAATTCATCACACATTTCTTCATTCTTAGCAGTTTGTTTTTGATAAGGGTCTCTTTGAGAAAGAACCTCACCAGCGGGGCTTGATATTCTTCTGCTCCCAATTCTCCCGAGCTCACCAGTACTCGTGTGATCCTCAAATTATTATGAGGGTTGGCTGTTAGATTGTCAAAACGTGAGGCAAAATTTTCTGCTCGTTCAACTTCGGTTACTTCTGTATCTTCTCCATACTCCCCCCACTATTTTTACGCAGAAGAATTTCAGCATCATTTTGTATGCTCTGCGGAGTCTTTGCTGAACTTCTGAGGTATCTATCATAAGACGTGTTTCTTGTGGGTTCAGAGGAGTGGAGTAGAAATTTCGGCCTTGGTACCGCGTTGGGAAAAGCCACTGTATATAATCATGGTTTTCTTCTAGCATTTCGTAATTGTTATGCCATTTTTGCAAAATGGTTTCAATGAATTCACCTTTTGGTTCGAATTTTCTCCTATTCATATAGAATTCGTAATTCGGCATTGGGAGTTGATCATCTTGCTTGCAGAGCAGCACTCTGGATATTTGGTCAGGAGGATTTAGAGGTTTAGCAGCAGCTTTTGCGGCTTGGTCAGCGCGTCTGTTGCCTTTTGGGATTTCATCATGACCTTTCTGGTGGCCACGACAGTGCATATTACTGTCAGCACTTGGTTTCCGTACAGCTTCTAGAAGGGCTGCGATTTCAGCTGCATACTTGATTTGTTGCCCTGAGGAAGTAAGCAGGCCTCTTTCTTTGTAGAGTGCACCATGTGCATGGACAGTCATAAAAGCATATTTGGAGTCAGTATAGATGTTTACTCTTTTGCCTTCAGAGATTTCCAGGGCCCTGGTCAGGGCTGTTATTTCAGCCAGTTGTGCTGACGTATGTCCTGGTAGAGAATTTGTTTCACTAATTTCTTCTGCTGAGACAACTGCGTAGCCGGAGACTTTCTTCCCATCATCCATGTAGCTGCTACCATCAGTGAATAACTGTAGATCGTATTTGTCTAGGGGTACTGTCACGACCCACTATGCGCGCTGCTGCGCAAAGACGCCGGGTTATGCCGCGCACGATCTATCCTAGACCCAGATAATTACGCGCACTTCTCTACCCGTCCCGGCCACACTTTCTCTCACAACAGGCACGTAGAGCGCGATCTACTGATCCCAGGATTGCAACGCAGTACAAGTCTTCTCCTGAAGCGCGTACTAACTACGTCTCTCACAACCCCAGAGCTCACTTTCTTATTCTATTAGTAATGCTGCCACCAGTCCTCACGGACACTACACGTGTCGCAACAGGAGACGCAGGGCTTAGCAGCTGCACTATCCTAGACTCGGACAGTGACTACGGAACCCACAATTCCCTGCTGTTTCCTGACGACCGCAACACGCAATTTCTTATATATAACCGAGCTTAAAGCAAATAGCAATACTCCCAATCTGTTAGTTAGCGTGGATTTCATCAGCCAGAGTCAAAACTTAAATATTTTTTGGTTTATTTATGATAGAAAAAGAATCACAGTGCTTGGTTACATAAAAACTTAGAACTAGAATAAATCAATTACTTACACACTACACAGCAAAATATAAAGAAAAAGGTGTTAATCACAGAGCCTTACTTACGACGGAATAATCAGTAGCTAGCATCGGTGCCTCCTGGGGCCTGGAGGTAGGAACATGGACGGATCAGTCCTCTTTAGAAGGTGCCCCAAGTGATCAGCAAAAGCTCATGGCCAGTGTTCCGAATTTATACACTTCCTGATCTTTCCAGCCACCGCCCACCAATGGCCCAGTGTTCTGGACTCCATTTCCCAGAGTGCAATTCTCGCTCATGCTCAGTAAGCTTGTCAATTAGTCTTTAATTGCCTAAAGGCGTCCCTCTTCCCTCCAGACCCCCTTAGAGATCAAGGATGTGCTTCCTGTCTTTGAAGATTGGGTCCCCATCTCTTGGGCCGACCTGGCTGCCAAGGTGTGATTTTCTATGTTAGTGTACAAAGAAATTCCCTTTTTACAGCTACGTGTTATATCCTCCCCCAAGGGGAGAAAGCTAAACATTTTTGATTACATTTCAGCTGTGGACACAGGGATACACTTACCAAATGGCCAGACACAAATATGAATATAACTCTATATGGAGGAGAGGAGATATGTATGAACCGGCAGATAGACACATATATACAGGCAGACCCTTATATAGATAGTAATACAGGTCTAATCTGCCACAGGTACGTCTTTCAGATCTGGCCTGCTACTGAATACTTCTCCATGACTTGGAGGCATTCATGATTTGGATCCTCTTCAGTCAGGCAGTAATTTAGCTGGGATTAAGGTAGCGATGAGGTCCAGATGAACCCGTGGATTCTCACACCTCATAGCTTGGTACTTTGTCATCCGGCTATTACTGAACCAGTAACTTCCTTTCACATCAAGCAGGGCTTTGACTGCATGTGGTACTTTGACATGAAGGACTTGTCCAAGGGTCAGCTTGTCTGCTTCCGCTATCATCATTGCGGTTGCTGCCACTGCTTTCAGACATGGGGGTAGGCCGCAGGCCACAGGGTCAAGTTGCTTGGATAGATAGGCCACAGGCCTTGGCCATGAGCCAAAGTTCTGAATCAGCACTCCTGTGGCTGTTTGGTTGTGTTCATGCACATACAGCTGGAAGGGCTTGCTGTAATCTGGCAGACCCAGTGCTGGAGCTTCCATCAGGAGAGTTTTTAATTTCAGGAAAGCTGCCGCTTGTTCTTCTTCCCAGATAAAGGGGTCATGCTCTCCCCCCTTGGTGGCTTGATGAAGGGGCCCTGCAATGTCTGCAAAGTTGGGGATCCACAGGCGGCAGAATCCTGCAGCTCCTAGGAATTCACGGACTTGTCTCCTTGTCTTTGGTTTGGGTATTTGGCATACTCCTCCTTTTCTTTCTGCCCCCAATGCGCACTTGGTACCTGTTAATTGAAAACCTAGGTACTTTACACTTTGTTTGCGTATTTGTGCTTTTCTTTTTGGAAACTCTGTAACCTGCAAGGCACAGCAGATGCAGCAGGGCCTTTGTGGCGGAGAGACAGTCTTTTTCTGTGGGGGAAGCAAGCAATAAATCATCTACATACTGTAGCAAAGCGACTTTGTCTGGCTGAGCGTTGAAGGACAGGAGGTCCTGGCTGAGCGCGCATCCGAAAATCGTGGGCGAGTTTTTGAAACCTTGAGGGAGGCATGTCCAGGTCATCTGATGGCGCGCTCCCGTGGTAGCTTCATTGACGGCCCGTAAATCTTGGACTGGGCGGTACTCTTGTGTGCCCTCTTTCAGTACTGGCAACAGTGGGGTGTTCCACGGTGACACGCAGAATTTCAATATCCCGTGGTCTTTAAGTATTTGCAAATGTGTCTGAATATTCTGCTTGGCTTTTTGTGGGATATGATATTGTCTTAGAGCCACAGGCGTTGCGCCTGGTTTCAGATCAACATACACTGGAGGAATATTTACAGCTAGTCCGGGCAGGTTTTCTTCCGCCCATACTCCAGGGATTCACAAAAGTAGTGTGTACGGGTCTGGGGCGGCCGGCAGGGTTGGTGCCGTGCGCCATTCTTCTTCTCTTGGCATAATTACTGCAATTTTTACAGGTTGGGTATGCTGGCTGGCTGGGCTGTACTGCCGTGTAGAGCTGCCACTCTCCGGCAGGTCTAATCTAGCGTGACCCCCGGGAAGAAATGTAATTTGGGCTTGCAACTTGCAAAGGATATCCCGCCCCAGGAGCTGGATGGGACATTCGGGCATATACAAAAATTCATGTTCTACATTGTGCCCACCCACACTACATTTTCGAGAAGCAAGAAAAGGATACTTAGCAGATACCCTGATTGCTCCCATTATATCAACCTCATTCCCCATTGGGGGTACAATTTTCTGTGTTACAACAGAATATTCGGCACCGGTATCAACCATAAAAATTTCATCTTTATCTCCCACTCTTACTGTGACCGTGGGCTCGTGATTACCGAGCAGGATGGGCCCAGGTCCGTGTCAATATGTACCTTGCCCTTCAAATGACGTTCCCGCCAAACCAACAAACCCTGAACCGGCACCATCATTTCTCTCATATCTGCCGTTTGTTACCTGGCCATTGGAGGCCTGACCTCCCGATTTCCCCAGCCTCTCCCTGTACCCCAAATTTAGCCAAAAATGCAGGACATTAATTTTTCCAGTGACCTTCACCCCGGCACCACGCGCACTGGTTGGGCCCCTGGGGCTCCCCTACCTCTACCTCCTCGGCCCCTTGCTCTCCCTCTCTCCGGGGCACCTCCTTCCCCTTTCCGTTACCCATGTAACCGACTACCCCGGTATGTCCTCTTTGTTTCCTTATCTCCTCCCGCTTTTCTTCCAAATCCCGGTTATGAAACACTTTATTAGCAATTTCTACCAATTCACTAATACCTTTTACCTAAAAACCCATCTATCCTCCTGTATTTTATTCTGTATGTCTCTTTGTGACTGACTCACAAAGGAAGAATTAACTAACCTCTGATTTTTCCACAGCCTCAGAGTCAATAGGACTATACATCCTATATGCATCTAGTAATCTTTCTAAAAATGCACTTGGGGTTTCTTTAAAATCTTGCACTATGTCCGCTATCTTCCCCATGTTTGTGGGTTTCTTCCCTCCCGCTTTAACACCCATTATTACCGCTGTCCGGTATGTCTGTAGATGGGCAATACCTTCACCAGTATTGTATGGCCATTTGGGATCTGTTTTGGGGTAATGTTCCTCTGCCCACGCTTCTGGCTGGGCCTTGCTATCCTCTATGGCTTGGGCAAGTAGAATTTTTCGCCCGCTATTGTTTATTTGGGCTCTTTCCTCAGTTGTGAACATTGTCAGCAATAGTTGCTGACAGTCTGCCCATGTGAGGTTATGTGTAAGCATAACTGACTCTATCATACTGGCCACTGCCGCGGGATTAGTGGAGTATAGCGGTGTGTGTGTGTGTGTGTGTGTGTGTGTGCGTTTTCCAGTTGAATAAATCTGTCGTTGTAAATGGGACAGGTGTATTGTACTGGCCCAGGTCCTCCATTCTCCAGTAAAGGACCTGGCACATCCCGCAGGGGCATTTGCATTTTACTCTTGCTGGGGTTGTGTTGATACATTTCCCGGGGTGTGTGTGTGTGTGTGTGTGTGTGTGTGTGTGTGTGTGTGTTATTCGCGCGAGTGGTGGACCCTGGATTTACATCTCCACCCTCATCCCCACTGTCTTCTGGGGTTACCAGTTTATATACGTTCCCATCGGGCATTTCAATCGTTCCTGGCAGGACCTCTCTGTCTCCTCCACCTGCAGCCCCCTCCTTCTTCTTCCTCCGCGATACCACGAGCTGGAGCAGAGGGAGCTGCCTGCTCCCCCCTCTCCGCTCGCGCAACTGCGGCACTCAAAGCCTCTCTGGCTGCCCCATAACATGACGGATAGGGCGGGGGCAGGGAGTCAATCTCCTCCGGATGTTCTACTAACACCGTTTTTCTTATTATTCGGGGGTACCTGTTTCTTGTTTTGTCCCACCATCATTATAAAATGACTTTTATCCTTCACACAATACCGCCATATATCTATATACGGGTACTGTTCAGGATGACCACATCTCCCTGTTATCTGGGAGTGCACTCTCTGTATTAACACCGGGTCAATAGACCCCTGTTCTGGCCATTCTGGAACCAACAGTGGCCATACTATTGTACACAATTAATTTCAATTTCTCTTTACTTAAATCCACACCATAATCATGTGTTGCATACAACACTTCAAAATTCTGCACATATACTCCAAGGGCGTCTCGCCCTTCTTAACCTTCTTGGGTTTGGACGACCCGTTACCCATTATTACTCTTAAGAGCGGTAACTTTTTCACAATGCAGATATTACTTTCAGCAAAAACACCTGAAATCTACTGTCTGGTACTTCAGTCAACAATTCATATATATCGTATTCGATTCCTCCGTCAGTAGCCGACTGCAGTCGCCTGAGTCGAAAACGTACTTTAGGAGTCCACTCTCAGATTTGCTTTCTTGCAAGGCAAGTAGGCGCACAATCACTCACAATACTCTCAGCAGCATTCACAGCACATACTGTACCAGATACATCCAGCACAAAACAATACATAAACAATTCTACTCTTTCTACTAGCCGAGGGCTCGCCGACCCTCCTCTTGGCTCCTTATACCCAGTTAATTGATCTCTAACTCTTGTCTGCTTGTGACTATGTGTACCCCGTTCTATGGCAACACTCCCGTCTGCAATTCCAATTTGCCTATGGGCAATCTAACCACTCGGCACCACTCCCGCTGCAGCTACCGCTGGCCCCAATTGGCCCCCTTCACTACACGACGTACACACTAGCACTGACTCAGGGCTCTCAGCCCAGTCACAGAAATCCCTCCTTCTTTCCTTGTCCACGTGCAGAAGTTTTATTTACAAACACTGACTATGACTATGCAACTCCACATGGCTACCCTCTCCCTCACATACAGAACTACCCTTTAGTTAACATCGATTCCCCCGGGTTCAGACACGCGCTAGCCACTCTGGCTCCTTTGCTTGTCCGTGCTGTCGGCGGCGGGTTCGGTATGTCAACGAGACCGTGGCCGCGGGTCTCCTTATCCAACTATGGTCAGACGTTCCCCTTATACCGGTATCTCCAATACACATACAAACATAGACACTTTACCTATCGCCGCGCTGCTCGCTGTTTCCTCAGACTCAGGGTGTCCCAGCTTCCCGGGCCGGGGGTCCGTTTGGGACGAGACGAGGTCCACTGAACAGGAAATCCTGCTTGGCGCCTGCAGATGTCAGCTCACCTTCAACGGACGCCCAACCGGCGGGATCACTCACACCTGCAGTCAACCGCTACAGTGTTCAGCAGTCGTTGCCGTGCCGGCAAAGGCCCGAATCCCGGCTCACGAGCCCCCAGAAATGTAACCGGAATCCACTTGGTTCACTCGGGACGAGGCCGGGCCGACACGAACAAGGATTGTCTGAACACGAGCCTCTTCAGGAAAGGCAAACTTTATTGTGATATCACAGATGCTCAGACAGGATTGAATCGCAAAGACTGAGCCCCGAATCCCCAGTGACATGAGGTTTTATACCCCGAATACATAATTAGGTACATCCCAATTAGCCCACCTCCCGGTGACACTATCCCACCCCACGTGGGTCAGTACCTCCCTTGGTGTATTACAAAGACATTCCATACATTGGTCATAAATTGGCAAGCTTCATGTTAGTTTGACAGGAGATGATTTGCTACTACGCTGGATCCTGCCTGTGCCCACCTCCCTTGGGCTTGTTTATTGTTTGCTTTAGATAAGATCTGGTCTGCTTTCAGGCTCTTCTTTGTCTCAGCTACAGGCCTCTGTGACCTTGATGTATCCATGCCTCATCCTGTCTTTCCGTGCCAGCAACGGCCCGGATCTTCCCTATTTTAATTGCTTCTCTGCTAATCTAAGACTCTATGTAAACTTCATTCTAACTCCAACTAATATCTACCTAGGTATATTCAAGTGAACCAATATTCTGAACAAGATGCCCGCCCGGCTCATAATGGCAACCATCTCCTGGCCTGAATCTCCTTCACTACCTTCTTTTCTGTTCTCTCCAATCTTTCTTTCTCCTTGGAGCATTGCTGACCGCTGTGCCAGTTTACTGCAATTGTCTTGCCGTGTGCCTATTATTTGTCTGTTTTCTACATGGGTTGGATTGTACTGTACTTTGTCACCACTGCTGTTTTGCACGGGACCTTTTGTCATACTCTAAATACCTGTGACTATCCTTATAAATTTTGAATTAAAAAAAAAGAGCATATGCTTTGCCAGCTGTTCTTGTTATGCATGTGTAACCAATGTGTATCAGAATGCCTTTTTTGAGTACAAAATTTCTGAAAGCCTTGCAAGCTCAACCAGCGGTGCACTAGTAAATGCCAAGGCAACATCTCCACACATTGAACAAATGATAAATGGGCTGTTTCACATTGTAGCTCCTAAAAAGCATCTTAACAGCAACATCCTGGTAGCATTAAATTAGAGAAGTTGTATGCAAATCTTAGTTATACTAATCTATTTACTTAGTGATCAAGTCTAAAAACTATGGGCTAAATTACAATCCTCCCGTTAAAACGGGGGCGCTAGGGAGAAAAAAACGTGCAGTTTTCTCCCTACCGCCCCCATTTTAACGGGAGATTACAATACAGGTGCTTAAAAAGCTGCCTGCATTGTTAGTGGGCGCTACGCCCAGGGATGTGTGCGGCAGCACTAAGCGCCGCCACGAGCATCCACTCGATGGAGTTCATAGTACTCCATTGAGTTTCCCCCTGCCGGTCACATGACCTGCCGGATCTCTCCTCGCGAGATCCGGCAGGTCGGCAAAGTGATCTGCAGGGAGAGACTGGGGACTTTTTCCCCCAGTCTCTCCCTCGGTTCCCGGCGACAGAGGAGGCGGACGGAGCCGCGGTCCTCGCCGCGGGAGAGGAGATAAGTATCTGATTAACACTTTGCGCTCCTCATGTTAAGTATAGGGAGCGCAAAGTATAGTTACTTAACCCGTTAGCGTTAGGATAGTAATGTGCGGTGGCCACCAGGGCTAATGTTAAAGCTCACGCAGGTGAGCGCTAACGTTAGGGCCACATTACAATCTTGGTGCTATGTGTAGAATCTGACTGCTGTGAATGTCATGTTTGATGGAGCTGTATTCAGATTGCGTATTGCAGTATGTACTTCAAGTGCAGTCAGGGGCGAACTGACAACTAATGGGGCCCCCCGGGCAATAGGAGTTTGTGGGGCCCCCTTGTGCCACACCCACCATAGGCCACACCCATACAAACACCTCCCATGCACCGCACAACCCACATTGTTGTGTTTAAAGAATGTAGTCACACAATTTTCAAACTGATAATTTTACGAGTTAATAAAATGCACTCAGGCCCCCAGCGACTTGGAGAATCTGTTGTGCCCCCTCCAGACTCAGACTGCCAAAGCTCTGCTGCGGTAGCCGTCACACACTCATGGCAGCTACGGCCTTGGCAGCGAAGGTCCCTGTGGCAAAGGTGGGAAACTGCCGATCACCTTTCAGGTTTAAAAGAAACTGGACATTACTGGCACACTCATACACACTGCACATTACTGTGAGTTTTATTGCTGTGGAGCTCTGTGATACAGTAATGTGCGGTGTGTGTGTGAGCGTGAGTTTTATTCGATTTTAGTCAGGTTATTTACCCCGCAGTCGCTCACCCGCCATACGTAATTTAATTTTCTATGCTGGAAGGTTCAGGCTGGCTCCGCTCGATCTCACCCAGGCCTTGTCTTCTGCCGTTGTGTGAGTCACGTGAGGGGGCGGCGCCAATGCAGCGTGCCCTCCTCCTGTTTAGAAGGCGGGTGTGAGGTAGGCACGCTGCAGCACCGCCACCGCGGCGATCTGGTAGTCTGTGCTGCTGGGCTGGATCAGATGTCACCCTAGTGATCGATCCGGTAAAAAATAGCGGGGCCCACTCTGCCTGCCAAACCAGGCCCCTACCAACCCGCAGACACTCGGGCACTGCCCGGTGAGTCGGACCGCCCCTGAGTGCAGTTCTTAGTGTAAAGAGCTAATTAATAATTTGTAAGAGTGTATGTATGATTTCTTGAGTGGAATTTCAAGTTAGTAACAGCCTGTTTTTTAAAATTTAATTCTTTCTAGAAGTATGAAATTGTAACATGTAAAAGGATGGTAACTTAATGAAGTAGAAATCTGTTATCTCGCTGTTTGCATTGTAATACACTGAAAACTGCTCATTAGCAGATCAAATCACATTTATTAGGCTGGGGTCAGACTAACGCATTTTTAACGTGTGTTTAGGCGCACTTAATCACGGCCACAGTAGCAGCAAATAACGGCCAATATACGAAGTACGGCCGCACGAAAGTGTGGCTGCGAAACGCAAGCGTCAAACGAACGCATTTTTCTGAGAATGCAGAACCGCTAGTACTGATGTACAGAGTGCGCTGCGCCCACATAGCGGCGTGTGTGCGTGATTAGGAGACATCAGACGCTGCTCATGTCCGGCCAACATAACGTCCAGACACCCAAAAGTTTCCTGGTTTGGATCCGTAACAAATCGCGCACGAAAATGCGCATCGTATGATCGTTTTCGCGCATTCCGTGAAAAAATCCGTCAATGCGTTTGGACGCACTTTTTGATGGTCGCTGCGAATAATGCGTCCGTTTGACCCTAGCCTAAAGGAAGATTAATACCGTAGATACTCGAGTATAGCGCGACCCGAATATAACGCGATGGATAGAGATTTATTATGGAAATGAGAGAATACTCAAGACTCGAATATAATGCGAGGAACAAAATTTACTGTACCGGTAAACAATTAAAATCCTTCCAGGTTAACACAGGCTGCCCCTCAGGCCAGGGTGTTCTGCTCTAGGATGATTGCAGTTGTTACTAAATATGACGCTACCGGCCACCCGTCTTTACTAGCGATTAGATGGCGAGCGAGGTGAATGATTGGCTTAAACCAAGCGTGCCCTCTGGCCGTGATGGATCCCACCTCTCCCGAATCCGGGAGTTACTAAAGTGTTTGCGGGCATCAGGGAGCCCGCATTCACTTCAGCGAGACTACTGGAACTTCCGGGAGACTTGGGATCCAGAGCAAGGCAAGTTGTTGTTTTTTTTTTTTTCCACACGTGGTGCAGATGTCTCGAATATAAGACGACCCCCTCCAATTTTAAGGTAATTTTTCACACAAATCTAGCGGTATACTCAAGTATCTACAGTAAGCTTTCTGTGGAGAAACCAATTTCACTGTATTATCTCTGTCCAGGCACCTTGCAAAGAGCTAAAACATGCAGCAAAGAGCAGAACCAACATGTTACTGTTTCATTACAACAGCAATGGAGAGGGCAAAATATAGGGAGAGCTGAGCGGTCACTGATGCACAGGAAAACATTCATGGGGTTATAATTACTGAACATCCTGAACACTAAAGATGTTACTGTAATTTAAAGACACTGGCATTATGGCACATACTGATATTATTTTTATATTCTATTGGTATGTTTTGGAAGCTGCTTTATTAATAATAATCTTTGTGATCACTACCAATCCCATAAGCAGGAGATCTCCCCATTTTATTATCTTTATAACATTTACTGTATTTGACACCAAAGCCATTTCTGCCTGTATGCTGATAATGCAGACCTTGTGTGAAAATTGTGCAAAATAAGGGACACCATCTAGAGTTTTAAACCTTTCATTTCAACATTTCTGTAATGGATACACGAATACATAAAAATATTTTAAAAATGTAACTCCGATTTATCTCAGAACAAAAATCTCTGTGCAAATTTTCTATTTATTTAAATATTTATTTATTTATTTAAATAACTTTTTTTCTACAAATATCACTTGGTAGTGAAGGGGTTCATTTAATGGAGTCCATATGTATTTTTCCTCAAGGAGCGTGGAATTCAAGCCGCTACAAAACACCTTTCCTTCTACGGTAACCCCGTTCTTCTTGATCCTATGTCTAGTTCTTGGGACCTGTGCAATGTTGGTGAAAGAGACAGGAGTGACAGTGTTTGGAGTCTGTTTAGCATATGATCTTCTATTTCTCTGCCCTAAAAGATTCAAAAGGTATGTCTTGTGATCCTCAATAGTTATTTCCATGTATTTATTATATTTTGGATTCTTTACCAAAGCAGTTTATTTATTCATTGGTTTTGAGCCGCTCATTCTCACTCATTCACTAAAGCCTTTTGTGAAGTTGAAATCACTTTTAAAACAGTGCATAAATTACCCTTAGCTGGTTCTGTGGTTAAGGGCAGACCGGATCTATTATCTCAGATTGCTACCCACCCACCAAGGTCAAATAATTATTTTTTATTTTTTTATTTCAGGAATTACAATAGATCGGGTCCACTTGACCCCCTCCCCAGTAACACTCAAGTGTGTCCTTTTTGTAATCCAATGTGAATACCACTAGTGGTTATCCTCACCTCCTATTAGTATCACTGCTAGACTAGCACTTTAATTAGAATATGATTATTAACCCACTACTGGCAGGAGTGATTTTGAATGCGTTGAATAAGATTTAGGCTTATCTGAGAATACGAACCTGAGGGAGGCCCTCTTGTACAGTTCTGATGTTGGTACCCTGGAAAGCTAACATTTCTCATCTGTACTGTTACGGAAGAACATGTCAAAAACATTTCCTCATCATATTTCAGGTAGTCCACGGAGTTTGCCTGTCCATTTGAGATTTCTTTTCCGTACACTCCTAATCAGTCGTGCAAGCCAGGCAAACCTGTGTTCTCTTTTTTTTTTTACTTTTAGCCTCGGTAGCATGCTCCCCTCCTAAATCCCCACCTCTGCCCTCCTGATATCAGTTTTCCGGTGTTTGGAGGCATGACATAGCAGGCATATTGTAACAATAACACAAACAACTGTTATGACATATTTTACATTTTTTATTTTCTGTTCACTGTTTATTTGGTAACATGTGACATTAAATCAACTGAACACATTTCTAACTGCTCTTCAGAAAATAAAATATTTACAAACCAAAAACTAGCTAAATAGTAAATTCCTACACTATATATATTTTTTAGTTCACAAATTGGAACATTTTGATGTAGTTCATTAGTTATTTTGTTGTATAACAATTATCCCAATTTTCAAAGGACATGGACCATAATTGTGATTTTGTTTTTGTGAAGGGGGTTGTTTTCAGTACTTGTATTTTACTCCAAATAATCCTTTTATTTGACCATTAGGCCCTCATCTCCAGACCACCCTCTGAATGTTTGGTATGTGGCTGGTCCCTTCCTGAAAAGAGCTGCTTTGGTTTCCTGCTATGTAAGTAGAATATTTGTTTGGCTTTTTATTTAACACAGCCATTAATCTTACATAAACTGAGAACCGGATGACTCCATTAGTCTCTCTTCCTCGGGGCTTAATGGACTGAAATGTATTTTATGCAGGAAGGAAAGTATGGTTTAACTTTAAGGACATCTTATTCAGAGAAGTCCACCTACAGGTAGTTTGTTTACGAAAAAGTCTTTTGGAAGGCTTGATAAAAGGGTTTTATTGACCTTCTTCTAGAGAAGTCAGACTATATTTCATTTTACAATGCAAATTATTATTTGGAAAGAGACCTAAGTGGGGTGGAGATTTTGGCATACAGACAAGAGATGGGATTTAGTGATAGGGGGTTTGGTCTCAAACTATGGCCCCCCTGATGTTTCTGAACTACAACTCCCATGACCCATGGCCATCTATTGCATTCAAAGCATTCTGGGACTTGTAGGCAAAAACATCTGGGGGGCCGTGAGTAACAGAGGATTATGGAGACATATACAGTTAAGGGATACAGATAGAGATCTGCTGAAGTAGGGAGAGGCACAAGGATAAGATGGAGACCGAAATTAGTAAAGTAAAATGTAAATTAAATAGTTAGTTACAAACATTTGAAGGAAACCGGTAAGAAACATTAGCCATCAACATCTGAGGAGTGTAGTTTGACATCCCAGCTGTAGATGAACTGCACATTGTATGCGCATGTACCTTTTTAAGGGGCAGTTTAGGGTTTATCAAAATACAGGAATCTTTACCTGCAGATTTTGGGACAGAAGTACCACTTGAATGCTCTGAAATGCAAGCTGTCTTTTGACACATTTTTGTTATCTTGAAAATACAAATTTAGGACCTCATTGGTTTTAGGGGGACGACCTGAGTTCATGCCGTCCTGCGGCCGTCAATGACGCGTGCCAGGCGCCGGCTGGTGGGTGGGCCAGTTGCAGCCCATAGACACCAGTGGGACATGCTATGATGCCCAGGCGGCATTCAGGCCCATCCACCGTGGGGACCCTGTGGCAGGAAAGGTTTAATAAATGTTCCAGGGGTGCACACCCTAATGTAATGGGCTGCTAGCGCTCTGTAACAAAAGGTTCAAAAACATTACTACTGCAGTACAACAGCCATGGAGAAGGCATATTGCAGGCAGAGCTCTGGGATCACTCACTGTACAGCGATAAGATTTAGGGACTTCTAAAGAGTGAAGATCCCCTGTACAGTACAGATACAAGGTGTTACAGTAATTTCCATACACAGGCATTATGCCACACATACAGAAAATATTTTTATATTGGGCTGTTATTTTTTGGAAGCTGCGTTGTTAATAATCTCGCTATGATCACTACAAGTCCATATAAGCAGGAGATCTCACCATTTTATTATTTAAGTATTTTATAGTTACAGTATTTGACACCAAGGCCATTTCTGCCAGTATGCTGATAATGCAGATCCCATGTGAAATCGTCTAAGATGAACGACACCATCTCGAGTTCAGAATCTTTCATTCCAACAATATTCTGTAATGGATAAACAAATACATGAAAAATTTAAAATGAGTTTACAAGATTTCATTTTTTTAACTATCATAACAGAAATCCTTGTGTAAATTTTACATTTTACTCTATATTTAATGGTTAACTTTGCATCTCGTGTTTCAAATAAATGTTATAGATATTTTTCAACAATAATGTCTTGGCAGTGAAGGGGTTAAGCAAACTGAAGGGTTAAAAAGGAAAGGGGTCAGGTGTGTTTAATGTTTAACCCCTCCATTTCCCACCCTCTTGTTTTAACCCCAGTGCACACTTTTAAACGCTTAATGGTTTTAACAAAGTGCTAAAAAATTGTTTAGCCAGCACTCCCATTATCTTCCAAGAAAATACTGGGCAAACCTCATTAGCAACCAGTGGTGTATTTAGTATATGGTAGAGAAATGGCAACAATTTGATACATGAAAAAATGATATACTGCTTCCTCGTAGTACTATGTATATAGTTTATGAGTAAGGCTATACAGAACCATTCCATACCACAAATCTAAAAATATAGGGCCCTATTACGCTCTATGCGCTAAAACGGGGACGCTAGGGAGAAAAACCTGCACTTGCACGATTCTCCTTTGCGTCCCCGTTTTAGCGTGATATTACGATGCAAACGCTAGAAAAGCTGCTGGCATCATAATCCGGCGCTAAACCCGGGATGTTCGTGGCGGTGCTAAGCGCCGCCGCAAGTATCCCCTCTAGGTCCCATTGAGACTGACGCTGCCGGTCACATGAGCTGCAGGATCTCGCCTCGCGAGATCTGACAAGTAAGCGTAGTGATCCGCAGATGGAGACTGGGGAACTTTTTCCCCCAGTAGAGACAGAGACCGTTGCTCCCAGCGGACAGAAGAGGCAGCGGTCCTTGCCGCGGATTTAGAGGGGAGTATGTGATCAATTTGAGGGGTTTCTGCTGGTGCTGACGGATTCTGCAGTAGCGGAATCCGTTAGCACCGGGTCCAGGCTGTGTTTAACTTCCGGGTTAACCGAAGCCAGACGGTAATTATCGTTACTATATTGTAATCCGAACGCTAATTAACTCTTTGAACTCCCCATTTTAAGCATAGGGAGCGCAAAGTACAGTAACATTGTGCTGAAAAGTGCAAGATACCAATCGCTAACGAGTTTTTTAACCCCTTAGCGTTTGGATTGTAATATGGTGCACCCACGCTAGGGCCACCAGGGCTAACGTTAACGCTCACACAGGTGAGCACTAACGTTAGCACCAAGAATGTAATAGTGCCCCTAGTGTCAGATGTTAAACTAAGATCATAGAACTGTGATTCTTAGTAGATATTCTCTCCATATATCCAGTCTTTTTTCATACAATGACCTGCTGTTTTTGAATTACAGATATTTTTTGCAATGCATTTGGATCTAAATTGGCAGTTCTAAATGAACAAATGCCCATCATTCATAGATAGATAGATATGTTAGATCTCATCAGAACAGCAATGGTTTCAGTCAAATTTTAGTGAGATTAAAGGGACATGCATTCGCTGCTAGTGTGCTTTTAAAAATGTGCAATACCTTTTTGAATGAGTCAGCAGAACTAAAAAGCAAGTAAATATGATATTTTTTCATATTATTCTTTTAAATTTAGAATTTTTATTTTGAAATAAGTCGGCGTACAATCGGACAGAATAAGGTAAGTGCCATGCAGGACCATCCAAAACCTCAGCATATGTACTACGCAAGAAAAACAATAAATGTCCCCAGATAGGGGGGGTCTCAGCGAAATAATAGAAAACAAAAGGAGTGGGAGGGGTAACACAAAAATACACTGCAGAAAAATACTGAGGAGCCATCTAAGGACAGCTAGGGGTTAATAAAATCATCCCCAATTAGGGGGTCCCATCGAAAAACAAAAGTAGAAAAGAGTCTCAGCGTGTGGGCAAACAAAGTTCAAAAGAAGCATCTGAAAAAGAAAAGTGTCGAGAGCACGGCAAAAACACCTCGATCACCGCAGCAATTTATAGGTAGACAAAATCTCAGCTAGTGGGGGGGGGGGGCGGTGCGGCAAATAAAGGGATATACAGTTGTGTTCAAAATTATTCAAATAATTATTATATTACCATTATAATTATTTTAAATAAAAGTATTCGGTACTTGTACTCGGTCTTAAAAAAATGGTATTGGTGCATCCCTACTATGTGCATATGTCATGATATGTCATGATGCGTCACTACAGTTGTGTTCAAAATTATTCAACCCCCAATGCTGTAAAGGGTTTTTAGGGAATTTAGTGTACATTTGTAATTGTATTCAGAATGAAATCCTACAAGGACTTTTTAAAGAACCATATGCAACTAAAATGACATCAATTGGTTTTGTAATACAGTAGTAAATGTTTCTTTTGTGAATTCTTCATTGACACAATTATTCAACCCCTTAAAGACTACCACTCTGAAGAACAGAGGTTCATTCAAGTGTTTTCAATCAGGTATTGAAAACACCTGTGGATGTCACGGAGCAGCAATAAAGCATAATAAGCACCAATTAGGCAGCTTTAAAATGACTGTGATACTCAGCTCCTTCTAGACATTTACTGGTGTGGTTACAAACATGGTGAAGTCAAGAGAATGGTCCAGGAAGACACGAGAAGAGGTGATTACTCTTCACAGGAAGGGCAATGGCTATAAGAAGATTGCAAAGATGTTAAACATACCAAGAGAGACCATAGGAAGCATCATTCTCAAATTCAAGGCAAAGTGCACTGTTGAAACGCTACCTGGTCGTGGCAGAAAGTAGATGCTGACTTCGACTGCTGTGCGCTACCTGAAGCGTAGAGTGGAGAAAAGTCCCTGTGTGACTGCTGAGGAACTGAGAAAAGATTTGTCAGATGTGGGTACTGAAGTTTCAGCTCAGACAATACAGCGCACACTGCGTAATGAAGGCCTCCATGCCAGAACTCCCAGGCACACACCCCCTTGCTGTCTCCAAAGAATAAGAGTCGTCGACTGCAGTATGCCAAAAGTCATGTGGACAAACCACAGCAGTTTTGGGATAGTGTTCTGTGGACTGATGAAACAAAAATAGAACTGTTTGGGCCCATGGATCAACGCTATGAAGAAAAGAACACCTTGCCTACTGTGAAGCATGGCGGGGGGTCAATCATGCTTTGGGGCTGTTTTGCTTCTGCAGGTACAGGGAAGCTTCAGCGTGTGCAAGGTACCATGAATTCTCTTCAGTACCAGGAGATATTGGATGACAATGCGATGCAGTCCGTCACAAACCTGAGGCTTGGGAGACGTTGGACCTTTCAACAGGACAATGATCCAAAGCATACCTCCAAGTCCACTAGAGCATGGTTGCAGATTAAAGGCTGGAACATTTTGGAGTGGCCATGGCAGTCACCTGACTTAAATCCGATTGAGAACCTCTGGTGGGACTTAAAGAAAGCAGTTGCAGTGTGCAAGCCTAAGAATGTGCCTGAACTGGAGGCTTTTGCCCATGACGAATGGGCGAAGATACCCGTAGATCGCTGCAAGACACTTGTGTCAAGCTATGCTTCACGTTTAAAAGCTGTTAGTACTTATAACTGTAAAAGGATGTTGTACTAAGATTGAATGTCACTTGGGGGTTGAATAAAACTGATAATGATGTGAGCACAGAAAAGACATTTGTGGTTATTTCATTATAAATGTTATGTTATATTTGTCTGACCTACACGTGCCTCTTTGATTTAATTGTAAGCAAGATGACTGATTTTGATCATTAAATGTCAAACTGGCCAAAACACTCAATTTCAGTGGGGGTTGAATAATTTTGAACACAACTGTGTGTATATATATATATATATATCTCGATCTCTCCCTTTATTTGCCCACCTATCCCACCACTAGCTGAGGTTTTGTCTACCTATAAATTGTTGAGGTGATCAATGTGTTTTTGCCGTGCTCGCTCGACCCGAGGGCAAAAAAACTAAGCGCACCTAAAAGACCCTTCAGCCGGTATCCCGCCAAAGGGCCGCGCAAGCAGCTCCACCAAAAAAGATCACTGCATACAACACTCTTCGGGCCAGTCTGCGCCATTGAAAATCAGCTGCGTAAAAATCTTCTCCACGAGGCAGAGAGTCCTTCAGTGCCACTCCAAAGGACCACTCGGCACCCGCAGAAAATCCCCTCGACGCGGGTTTCTCAAGGGGAGATCCACCGGCTCGCTCCAAAACATCCTCAGCAGCTCCTCTGCGTGTGAATGGTGCCTCCTCGCCATCCAGAACAGGCACAACTACCGGCAGCATCTGATGCACCTCACTGCGAGTCACTTTTACTCTATGGGGATTTCACTGCCCTCGAACAGGCAACGTATGTGCAGGCAATTCACCAACATTTGGCGAAGTGCCTGCTCTCAGAATAGAATAGAATAGAAGTGTCAGTGGGTGAGTGTGTGAGCGAGTCAGCAGGTGAGTGAGTTTTGCTTTCACAGTTGCAGAGATGCTAATATTTAGTTCCTCGGTTTCCCCAGTCTGAGGTCCTGAGCTGCACTGCTTGTGTCAGTTCATACAGTCACAGGCATTTATAAAGCGCTAGCAAGTTCCGTAGTGCTGTACAATGAGTGCGACAGAATAACAAGTGTCCAGAGAGGACCCTGCCCAAGAGCTTACAATCTAAGAGGAGAGGGGCGACAAACTAGGTGAGGATAACCTAGTATGTGAAGTAGTGGGGTGCATGGGGGCTGTGGGGAAGGTGGAGCAAGAAATGTAGTTCATGTGAAGCTTTGATGGGTGGAGTAATGGGCGGGAAGGAGGCGGGAAATATTCAGGAAGTATGCACTTTAGAAACACCCCTAGCTGAGGGGCATCGCAAGAATATGAAATGAAATGAGTTTAAAGAAAATAAACATTTTTTACACATCTTTAAAACTTTTATACCTATGGACAAACTAGAATAAATCAATAAAAGTGTTTAAATGTTAATTTAAAAAACTTTTTCTAGACCTGGATATCCCTTTTATAAGCAAATGTATGTAATATTGATTTAATTGAGTCTATTATGACAGGGCTGTAATGTGATTATTCTAATGCATTTCATTGCTTCTGTGGAACACCATATTGACTATACTTGATATTAGGACACCAGGAGGTGCTTTGCAGATTGAGGATACTTGATCTTGGTAGTAAAGGGGTTAAATAGACCCTATTAGATGCTATGTACTGTTTACCAATTTGTGTAAAATCCTATCCATTCAGCAAACTTCATAGATTATAAACCATGCAGACAAAATACTTTTGTAGGAAACTTGTAAATGTATGTCAACCGTAGCTAAAATCTTTCAGTATATTTTCTCAGTGTATTATAGGCACGTACACACCCTACAAATGATATGGTGTAACGATCTACTTAAGATGTTATTTGAGAAGGTCTTGCTTTTCACTTTTGTAGGTGGCAGTGGTTTTATATTTCCGTGTCCGAATAATGGGAGGTTCAATGCCATTGTTCTCTGAGCAAGACAATCCAGCTTCCTTCTCCGCTTACATCCTATCCAGGTACTCTGGCCGCCTGCCACAGGCCTGTTTATTCTGCAATCTCTTAACATTTTTTTGTTGTTCTGGGAAAGAAGACATATGATCTGATCACTGTTTGTTGTTAGATGGGAACGACCAGAACTTGAACTAAGCACTGAGAAAGACATTTACTTTGTTTCGTCTAGCACTAGATCCACTGAATGCAGTCAACCTTGTTTAAAGTATTCCCTTTTAAGAGTTACAATATATTGAAACTCGACTAGCTGATCTACAGTCATAACAATCTACATAAATACATTTAATTTCACACTATCAGGGTTATTCAAAGCGATCCGAATTGTGGCCGAAAGGTAACCGAACAGTGAAATTCAGCGTACGATTACCATTCCTGGCCATTCGGCTATTCAGAGAGCAGACAGTTCGGCAAATGTTGGTGAATTGCCTGCACATACGATGCCTGTTCGTTGCCTGTTCGAGGGCAGTGAAATCCCCATAGAGAAGCGATGCTTCGTCTATTCAGAGAACACCAAACAGGGAAAAGTTGCAGAAATGCCCTGCCATTCGGTGGTTTCATTCGACAGATTTATTCAGGCGAATCCCATAGGCTTCAATGTTAAAAATATTCATGTTTTAATCCAATATCTAATAAACCGTTGATTATGATATTCTGCAGTAAAATGTCTCTATGTATAGATTTTTTAGGATCTTTTAGGCATTTTTCAGTATTTTTTTTTTAAATCGTTTTTTCTTTTTTCTGTAACAGCCCTTTTTATTATACATTGGACCTTTTTATATGTAAATTCCAGATATTTGCGTTCTGTAGTTTCTTTGCAAACAGAGTTTCACTTCTCAAACATTCAAGCGTACTTTTTTTTTTCTTCACTCCATTCGTCTGCGGTGCTGGGTTTTTCCGGCGGCTGCTCTGCGCTGTGATCGACGGTTGCTCGGGTTTCTCCGGCGTGTTCGGCGGGGTTAATCCAGATGTTTTTGCGGGTTTCGGTGAGCGTTCGCCGGGTTTTGCGGTGAGCGTTTGGCGGGTTTGCGCCGGCTTTTCCCTGCACTACAACGGCCCTGTGGTGCTTGCAGAATACACCGCAGGGTCGCCGAAATAGGATCGCCGAATTGCACCGAATTGAAGAGAATGAAAAGTCACTGACCGCGCGGTGACTTTTCGATTCTCTTTGAATAACCCTGATAGTTTTTTTCATAGTTTCACATTGCTGCATGCCAATGAATTTTACTATTCTATTATTTTATAGCTATGATTCAGTACCATTGTACAAGATAAGTGGACAATTTGCTATATTGTGTGTGTGTGTGTGTGTTAGAATAAATAAAGTAATAATAATTGCGTTAACTCAATCTAATCTTATTTTGGAGCAATGCAAAGAAATTTAATTTATTGCAAAGGAAATTCTTTTACAAATGGACTGCAGAATGTGCCCGTAATGTTTCAGCACATCAGATATGTCAGCCAATGTGCTGGAGCTTGTGTGAGCAGCTTGGAAGTCCATTTTTCTGTCAATTGAACGGAGCCCCAGTAGAATTTTATAAATGTAGTAGTGTTTTTTGGCCAGCAGCGGGAGCTCTCTTCCTGTCTTATAACTTTCCTGGTTGTAAAAATGTGTATGTATGGACACTACAAAACATTTTGAGTGGTTTTCCATAAAATCACTGGGTCCTGTTAGTGCTTTTTTGGCTAAACCTTGTGGTAGTGTTTAAGGTGAGGATCAGCAGCCGCAGCACTGGAATTTTAAAGTGAACGCCTCCTGACATTCCTGTAAGAGGTGTGTGCTTTGTGAGATGTAACCCACCTAATACTGGTGCATCAAGTGGCAGAAATTCTTTACGTGTGTTTTATTTCTTTCAGGGAGTCAAAACAATCAATTTGTGCCATTCGAGTTAAAAACACATGTGTTTATAGAAATAGAATTCATCCTTTAATGCAAAAGTAATGAATTAAAATGGATTCTGGAGGTTAACAAAGTCAATTCATTGCATCTATCAACCATTTCATGTGTTTGTGTCTTTACCAGCTAAACATTCTTTTTCTAAATTCCAGGTTCCTGACATATTCCTACCTACTGGCTTTCAATGCATGGCTCCTGCTGGCTCCCATCACCCTTTGCTATGACTGGCAGGTTGGAAGCATCCCATTGATACATTCTATATGGGATGAGCGAAATATAGCAACTCTGCTCTTTCTGGGAATTTTGCTGTCTGTGGGGTTCCACTGCTTGGTTTCTTCCAAGGTATTTACTATGTCTTAAAAACACAGAAAATGAGCTATACGTGGAGACAATGAATGACTGACCCCATGCAAAGTACTCGGGATGATGGGAATTGTAGTGGTCCAAACAATATGATGCCAATAGGTTGTGAAATGCTGCTCCCATTATGCTCTGTGATGTAACGTGCAACATAACATATTATTGTGGAAAACTATGCACTTTCTACCTCTTTATTTGAGGCATTAGGAGTTTACACAACAATATGTTATGTTGTCTCCTCTCATAGCATAGAATAGATAGAATATAATTTGATGCGCGATACCCCACCTTTCATTTCAATACCTATTTTTCAATTCTCTTATTTTCCAAAATACCTGCATACAAGTTTGAGAATGAGTGGAATTCTTTAAATGCACACAGATATTTTAGACTTGCCATTTAATCTAAGCAGATGTTTATTACAGGTCAGGACTGACAAAATAATTTTTCTGATGTGGTCCATTTCTAACACCTACAGGTCTATTCAAAGAAAGGTGAAAATCTGGAGAATTGGCAGGAGAAGAAAACACTCTAGACCAAATAGCCAATTTAGAAAGTGAGATAAATGGGCGAATTTTTCTGGTTTGGCTATTTTGACCTAGAATTTTCACTTCTCCAGTCATTCTCCTGAGTTTCACCTTTCTTTGAATAGACATTATAGTTTATGGATGACTTGTGTGTGTCACATTTTTTACATGGCTAACATTGAGAGATCCAGGTCTTTGATAATATAGGGGAGTTTTGTTTAAGTACAGAATTAGAAAAATCAACCACTGTACTCTTCCTCCATTAATGTTTTAAAGCCATTTAAATAATTCACAGCCAGCAACTCCTTGAAGAGGATAATGGATATGGTCGATTACAGCAGTAAAAAATGACCGTCCCCCTTACTGCAACTAGTATTTTATTATTTTTTTTGTGTGCGCTTTCAATATTTAGTCAAACATAGCTAGGCAATTGTGAGGTATCATTTACAGTTTGGAAAGAATTTCAAGTATTTGGTTTTCAGGCTTCGTGGTGTGGGTTCCTATATGCATAAGAATGTTTATATTGCAAGTGCTTGGAAAGCACAGGGGAATGAATACTTGCTGTTCTACTTATTGAACTATTTTTGGTCTTACTTTTGCAGAAGTCCAGAATAGGTTAGACAAGAAACTGGGTTAAGGATTAAAAAAAATGTTTGTTGCAGGGTCACACAACACTTTAGCAGTAAATAGTCATGATATGAGGCTAGTAAAATCCAGAATGGCGCTACTTTTATTTCTACTGCCCAGGTTCCCTTATGTTTATTTTTGGAAGTCATACTTGCAGCAAAACCATTAGATGTACACAAAAAAGTATAGAGCAGGCTTTAATTAATTCCAAATGTTCAGTGCTGCAGAATATGTTGGCACATTGTTTTTATTCTAAACAGGGGCATAACTACCGGGAGTGCAGAGATTGCCACTGCAACTGGGCCCCTGAGTTCGAGGGGGGGGGGGGGTCCACACAGAGCTGGCCGTGGCCTCACCTGGACAGCTTGACAAGGTCCAGGGCCTCACCTGTGATTCGCTCGTACACAGCAGAGTTTTTTTTACGTAATATAATTTTTATTAAGTTTTGTAGCATAATAAAGTAGAAGTGGTAGAGGCCAAAACAGTGATTGAATTTAAGCAGGCATGAGATAGGCATAAGGCTATCCTAAACAAAAGATAAATCCAGGTAAAGTATCCATGTAATTGGGCAGACTAGATGGGCCGAAAGGTTCTTATCTGCCGACATTTTTCTATGTTTCTAATAAAACAACAATTAGTGGTGACAAAATTCGCAAAATGATGTTCAGAGCAACGACATATATATCATATAGAAGCTTAAAATATATGGTGTCAAATGCAGATATTTGAGGTTGAATAAGTCAGAAAAGTATCACCAAACCATTTTTTCCATAACTTTAAAAATTAACAAACCACACATATAACACATATAAAAATGCATAAAATTAAAAATAAAATAAATAAAAAGAAGAAAGATAAACAATTATAAGAAAAGTCTATCACTAATGCTAGTCTTATACCGTCATTTTCACTGTTCGAACTTATTATAATTGTGGAGATATCACATCTGGGTGCCATTCTGCACAGAAAAATCTGGAACCAATATGACGGTCTCCTGAATCTGAACCTGTGCCGATGAGTTCCGAGCCGTTCGCCTATGTTTGGATCTGAATTCCGTCCACCAGTACCATGTCCTAAAATATGTGTCAAAGTCTTGTTCGAGAGTGTAATGTAGTTCTTCCAGTTCCCTGACGTATTCTACTCTATCGATCCAATCAAAGACCGTGGGGGGTGACAATTGTTTCCAGTATTTTGGGATTAATGCTCTCGCTGCGTTAAGTAAGTGTACTGACACCGATTTCACATATTTATCTATGGACAAGGGGATAACATGTAGCAAGGCCACTTTAGGATGAAATGGCAAGTCTAAAGTCGTTACCTCTTTAATATACGTCCAAACCACCTCCCAAAACGATTGTATGATAGGACAGTCCCACCAAATGTGTGAAAACGTACCCCTGTGCCCTTGACATCTCCAGCAATCAGGAGAGACCGCTGGATATATAGCGTGTAGACGAGTTGGAGTCAAGTACCATCTAGAAATCAACTTGTAATTAGTTTCCTGTACATTAAGAGCCCTGGAGGAGCGAAACGTCACCTGAAATGCCGTCGACCACTCCTCAGGAGTCAATGGTTGAGGGAGTTCAGATGACCATTTTGTTGTGTAGGAGGGTAGAGTTTTAAACCGAGCTGTCGATAAAAGAGAGTACATATATGAGAGTAGATGTGGAGGTGGTGGGTCTGAAATACATATTGTTTCAAAAGTAGTCAGAGCCGTAGGTACAGTAACGTCAGCCCGAAGTACCTGTTTAGTAATAAAGTGTTGCAATTGCAGATAGTTCTATTTCCATAATGGCGTACTCAAGTGGTCTCCCAGCAGATCATTGAAAGAGATCAGACCTTCCAATCCAATACAGGCCTTAAGAGGGACATACGGGCCATCATAGTCCAATCCTAGAAAGGACAGGGCATTACCTGGGAGAAAGTCTGGATTATGGGTAATCTGAGTCAATAAAGAAGGCAAGGGAGATAAACCCAAAAGTGTGCGGTATTTACGCCATCTCTTTAACGTCGGGCCGATTGTTGGGTGCGGAGTGGGGACTAATGTTTCAATGGGTACAGTTTGCCATGGGGCCGAGACTATAGGAACCTTGAAAAAAAGCTGTTCTAAATGTACCCACAGTTTATGAGGGGGTGACATCGACCAGTCGCTAAGTCTCGTCATTAATGCTGCGTCATAATAAGGTTCTAGATGTGGTAGGCCCAGGCCCCCTCCCGATTTAGGGCGGACGAGGACATCGTATGATATCCGTGGTCTATTATCACTCCATATAAATTTCAGAAAGATGGTTTTCAGGGAACTAAAAAAGGATAATGGTAGAGCAATAGGCAAAGTCTGGAAGAGCTACAAGAATTTTGGCAGAACTGTAATTTTTAAAATATTAATACGTCTGAACCAAGAGAACTGCGGTTTGTGCCAGTCTTTAAAGTCACGAGATACCCGGTTAAGTAGAGGAACATAATTAAGGTCAAACAAAGATGACAAATCCGACGGAAGCTGTATACCTAGGTATTGGATAGCCTTAGTAGGCCAAGAAAACGGGGCCAAGCGTTGCATCGCCGCCTTAGTAAGTGACATTATGCCCACCCCCATCATTTCGCACTTGTCTGTATTAATTTTGAAGTTCGACACTTCGGCATATTTCTTAACCTCTTGCAAAAAGGCCTCAGTAGAGCTGACTGGGTTTAGTAAGGTAAGGAGTATGTCGTCTGCAAATGCAGAAATTTTATGATGGTGGAAAGGTAAAGTTACGCCCTGAATATTATCATTATCCCTAATCCATTGTAGGAATGGTTCTAGAGCCATGATGAATAAGAGCGGGGATAGGGGACAACCCTGGCGCGTACCGTTGGAGATCGCTATTGGTGTAGAAAGTACCCCATTAATTCTGAGGACCGCCGTCAGATTATTATATAATGCTGAAATCCAGGTCAGCCATCTCGGACCCAGGCCAAACTTCTCCAGGGCAGCCATCAGGAAGGTCCAATCCACTCTGTCGAACGCCTTTTCAGCGTCGACCGAGAGAAGGACCATTGGCAAGAGCGCTGTGTGCGCTCTATGAATCAAATGGATAGCCCGGTAGGTATTATCCCGTGCTCCCCTCTGAGAGACTAATCCTACCTGGTCAGGATGAATCAGGGAGGGTAAAAAAGGGCTCAAACGCATAGCCAACATCTTTGCCATTAATTTAATATCCTTGTTAATTAGCGAGATCGGGCGATAGTTTTGGCATAGCGTAGGATCCTTCCCGGGTTTCGGGATGAGGGCTATCGTCGCCTCAAGTGCCGATTTTGGGAAACCTTTTTTATCTTATAGGGCATTCAGAGAATGGAGTAAGTGGGGAATTAATAGGGGTAGAAATGTTTTGTAATAGGCTATAGAAAATCCGTCCAGGCCCGGACTCTTTCCAGTGGGGGTTGCCTTCAAGGCCCGCCGCAAGCTCACTCAAGTTGAAGGGGGCATCCAGAGCCTCAGCTTCCGTCTCCGTTAGCGTCGCTTGCAAGGATTTATCCAAATACTCAGCTACGAGATGAGTGGAAGGCGTATCAGGGCGAAGGGAATATAGGGACTGATAGTATTTTACAAATTGGTCAGTAATCTCCTTGTTCAAGGATAGAAGGCGACCCGTGGAAGACTTCAGTTTGGGGATATAAGTTGCTTGATATTTCTGGCGTAGAGCCCTAGCCAATAGTTTACCACACCTATTTCCATGTACATAAAATGAGTGTTTTGTAAGCAAAAGTGAGCGACTGGCCTGTTGGTGTAAGAGCTGTCGTAAGTCAGCTCTCAACGCCACAAGTGTCGTGTAATGTTCAACTGATTCAGTAGCCTTGTGCAGCTCCTCGGCTACCTGGATTTCAGCAAGTAAGGCTTGGATTTTAGCTGTCTTTTTCCGTTTACGTCGAGCACCAATTTGAATAAGGGATCCCCGTATAACACATTTGTGGGCCTCCCACAAGACGTAGCCTTCACATCGTCTGTATCATTGTCTACAAAATATTGTTAGCCTCAGAAATGCGTTCCCTCTCCACAATGTCAGCTAGTATCGTACCATTCAGACGCCATTGAAAGGATTTACGGGGCAGGGACGGCAAGGAGAGGGTCATGAACACAGGGGCATGATCTGACCATGAAATATTGCCAATACTAACCGATTTGACGTAACCTAGGTCAAGGTGATGCAACAAGAATAGGTCTAGGCGAGAGTACACTCTAGCTGCAGCTGAGTAACAAGTAAAATCCCATCCAAGCGGATGCATTGCCCTCCAACAATCAACCAAACTGGCATTACGTAGTATTTGATGGAATCTTCGTCTTTTAGACGAAGGGACCGAAGCCGGTGAGGGAGACGCCTCTCCTGGGGCATCAGGTGAAACCTTAAAATCACCTCCGCATATCAACGTGCCTTCTGCAAATTTTTCCAGTTTCGTCAAGATTTTTTCTAAGAATGTACATTGCTTAATGTTAGGGAGGTAGCAATTGGCCAGGGTAACTTGCATAGACCCCAAGAGGCCTTTTACAAACCGATAACGACCCCCCGGGTCAGAGCATTGCACCTGGCACGTAAAAGGCACATGTGCCGCTATTAGGGTGGCCACACCTCGTGATTTAGAATTGGAGAAGTTACTATAGAAACAGTGCGGGTAATAACGAGAATATAAACGAACGGACGTATCACTGCAAATATGCGTTTCCTGCAAGAACACCACTTCTCCTCTCATACGTTGTAGGTCGTGTAGTGCCATACGGCGTTTAGCCGGGTGGTTAAGGCCTCTCACATTAAGAGTAATAACTTGCAAATCAGCCATGGCAGGGACTGCGGTGGATTAAAGCTCCTGACGTAACCAGAGTGAAAGTGGAGTTGAGCAATTGAAAGACCAGCATTCTCCCAGAGGAATATACAATATCATCATCATCAAAACCGTATAGGGCGTTGTAAAAACTAAACAAACATACTAAACATAACCAAAAATTAAACATTGTGCATTGGCGCAGAAGCCCAAAATGGACTAAATCCCTTGCGGGATATTTTATGAAAAAGAGTGTAGTGGAAAAAACCCTCCACATTGAGATAAAGAAAATTTAGCACCGCGCGGGGAAGCGGCAAAGAAAAAACGTATATTTGCCAGTCTGATAACCTGCAGACCTAACCAGTCTACAACTAGTACTCCGAGATCGGTCGGAGACCAAAGGAACAGAACACCCGGGCAAGCCATTGAGGTCAAATGAAGAAAAAGAAACAGTCAGCATCGTGGAAGGCCTGACAATCCCCTCATGGAGGGTCCGTAGAACTGCGGTCAGCTCCACGTGTTGTATCCAGGGGGCGTCGACAGTCCCGTCGAGCAGTGCGCCATGGTTGGCGCTGTGGTAACGGTGGGGGAGGTGTATTCGTGTCTCCTCCAAACCAGCCCCGTACAGTAACTTGAGATAGTTCCAGCGCTTGTAGAAAATCCGGTACATCCTCAGGGGTAGAAATACTTGTCCGCTCGAACGTGCAGTGCAAATGGATATTCCCAAGTTGGTCTGTGACGGGCTTCAATTCCCTCCTGGCTAAGCGGGTAGATCTTGATACGTCTTGGAATAATTCCACGGTGTGATCATCAAAAATAATTGAAGGCATGTTCCTCGCCGCTTTCATTACCTCCTCCTTCAGAGTAAAGTGATGCACTCGACAAATAACGTCTCTAGGAGCTGAGTTCGGGGCGCCTCTGGCTCGTAAGGCTCTGTGTGCGCGATCTAGATGAAAAGGAGTATCATGGGAGCGTTGTAGAAGTTCATTAAATAAAGTTTGCAAAGTCAGGGCTATGTTTTCGGTTTCACCCAGGGGGGGTTCAGGGAGACCTCTCACGCGTATATTATTGCGTCTTCCTCTGTTGTCCAGGTCATCCACCCAGCGAAATAAGGAGGCAATCTGTATAGCCTGCGTGCTCAAAAGTGTCTCAAAGTGCTGGGTTTGAGTTATTGCAGCTTCCCTGTCATCCTCCAAGTCCTGCACTCTGCCACCCAAATGTTTAACATCTGCCCCCAGTTCCTCAAAGCGCGCATCAAATTTGGCCTCTAATCTGGCAAAAAGACCTTCCAGGTCCGTCTTAGTGGGTAACAGTTTCAGCGCTTCTCTCACCTCTGAATCATCCACGCTGCCAGCCGACAGCGCGGGGCTTCCCGGGCCTCTCATGTCTTCTGTGACCGTCGCCATCTTGGATTCGCGGCCTAGTTGTGTCGACGCCGCCGCACCGCTCAAGTAATGCCGCATTGGTGAGGCGGAGGACGGCGCTGGGGTGCTCGGGCGGCTCATCGGTGCTGTGATCCTTTTTTTGGGTCCCATCGATGGGTCTAACTGCTGATATATAGTGCTTGTGAAGTGCCCGGGTAAGGAGCTCCTCGATCAAGCGGCCATCCCGGATTGCGCCAAGCCACGCCCCCATTACTGTGAGTTTTATTGCTGTGGAGCTCTGAGATATACATACAGGGTTATTCAGAGAGCGGTGAAAAGCAGGAGAATGACTGGAGAATGGAAAATTCTAGGTCAAAAATAGCTAAACCAGAAAAAATTCTCCCTTTTCATCTCACTTTCCAAATCGGCTATTTTGACCTAGAATTTTCCATTCTCCTGCTTTTCACAGCTCTCTGAATAACCTTAAGTGGTCGTAGTGGACATGGAAAAAAATGTGACACTGATTGTCTGGAGTCGACATAGACCTGGAGGGGGGGGGGGTTATGTTTTTGCCAAGGGTGGGGGATCCCTTCATGGATTCCTGCACCTGGGCCCTGAGGTTTCTAGTTACACCGCTGGTTCTAAAACTTTATAAATAAAGTTGCTTCTCCAGTTGGTGGTTGTTATGGTGATCCAGATTATCACATTTTTACAAACAATTTCCAACTGTATTTATTTTATATATGGAATTGCGTTCCAAAGGCCTTTTTTTTGGGTGGGGGTGACAATGACTTTGCAGACATGTCTTCTACAATGATCTATATTTTCTATCATCATTCTAGATTATTGTGTAGTGTAAGTATTTTACCTAACCTTTGTTCCTAACTGCTGCTTAGTGAGTTGCACAGAGCCGGATTAAGATCTATATGGGCCTGGAACTGAAGTTTTTATTGGGCTTTCTTTGATAGTGAAATAAAAACCTATTTTTGGTTATTTAATAGTGCAGATATGGATAAATCTAGCCAGGCAGATACAGGAATATCTAGCCAGGCAGATACTGTGTGAGTAAATTTTAGGGATTCACCGATACCACTTTTTTAAGACCGAGTAGGAGTGCCGATACCGAGTACCGGTACTTTTAATTTGTCATGTGAACGCCTTTCAATAAGAACAGACCTCATATAAAAATGCCCCCAGCTCACATGTATATACCACCCCGAGATAGATAGATATATCTATCTATCTATGAATTCCCCCAGCTCACATGTAGCTTGCCCCCACCTCACATGGATATGTAGATTGCCCCAGCTCACATGGATATTTGCCACCAGCTCTCATGGATATGCCCCAGCTCTCACAGACCAAGCGCTGGGGAAGCTGGCCGCATGCATGAAAAGCACTCGGCCAGCGTTCCCCTCTGCGGGCCGCGAAACTCACCCTTCGGAAGGTCCGGTCGCACGGCTGTCACCCGGGTGCCTCTGTAATGCTGCCTCCAGCCTAGAGGCAGTGTCACAGAGGCGCCCGCGTGAATGCATCACAGCCGTGCGACCGGACCTTCAGAAGGGTGAGTATCGGGGCCCACCGGAGGGGAACGCTGGCCGAGTGCTTTTCATGCACGCGGCCAGCTTCCCGTGCCCCGCGGATACCGGCAACCTGGCCCAGCGCTGTCTTCCAGTATCGGGGGGGGGGGTGTGTATCGGGCCATTTGCACGAGTACCAAGTACTCGTGCAAACGGCAGTATCGGCACTGATACCGATACTAGTATCGTATCGGTGCATCCCTAGTAAATTTCCATTCAGATTTCAATCATTTACAGCGTGTAAAATATTTTTTTTTACATTTTATCATTCGAACCTTTGTGGTTATATATTCTATAGGACATTTAAAAAAAAAATTGGAGTGGGAACCTGTTACTGCATTTTCAGAGAAAATACACAATTTTAGCCATAACTGAAAAAAAATTTCCCTTGTGTTTTGGAGGATAATGTTTTATGAATAACCTAGCAATTAAGCCTGGCCGGAGGCCAGTCTGCACGTGCATTCGGCTCTCCTGGATGCGCGCGCAGCCGACCGGTAGGGCTGCGAGCGCATCCGCTCCAGCGATTTTATATATAGTGATGCAGCTCCTCTTTCCCCTCGTAGATTGTAAACTCCCGTGAGTGGGCTCCTCTTCCCTCTCTTAGATGATTGTAAACTCCTGTCAGCGGCTCCTCTTCCCTCTCTTAGATCGTAAGCTGCCATGAGCAGCTCCTCTTCCCAGGGCAGGCTGGCTGGCTCTGCCCCCCCACTCTTTTTATTAACCCCCCACACACACTCTTTTCATCCCCCCCCCGTTCAATACCGGTTCCACTGAGTGGCGGTTCCAGTAAACAGCGGGGCGGCGGGTCCATTAAGCAGCGTCCAGTGACCGGCGGCAGGGCTTATCAGTTTGTTTTTTTCATTGCACGCGTGCCAGCATTTTTTTCCCCCTTCGTTTCCCCCTCTCCCTTTTCTCCCCATCCCTCTCATTTTTCTTCCCCATCCCTCCCCTTTCCCCCATCCCTCCCCTTTTCTCCCCCATAACTCCCCTCCCCCTTTTTCACCCTCATCCCTCCCTCCTTCTCCCCCCTCTTTCAGTTCATTAAACCCCCACACACATATCCCCCAGTTCGGTTATACTGAGCAGTGGCGGATCCAGTGTGGGGTGGGTCCGGCGTGCGGTGTGTCCCTATCGGCTGCGAGGGCATTCAACTGTTGTAGGATGCGCGAGCAGAATCTACCGGTCTGCTGCGAGCGCATCCAGCTCTCCTGGATGCATGCGCAGCTGAGCGATAGAGCTGCGTGCGCATCCTGTTCGACCTGTAGGGCAGCGTGCGCATCCAACTCTCCATGATGCACGCGCAGCCGATGGGTAGGTCTGTTCGAAGCGGCGCATCAGGCTTCTGTTGGATGCGTGTGCATCCTTCAGAAACTGGATGCGCAACGACGGACAAACGTTTTTATATAGTTAGATAGAACTATGTATCAATTACTGACCTTGCTCCCAGCATGGGAAATGAGAAGGTGAGTAACGGCAGTGGAATTGCTCATTTTATACCTGACAAATGGACAATGCCATAATAATTTTTTTTTCTCCTTCTTGGTTTAGATTTTATATAGTCATGTTTGGTATCATTGGAAAGGTGCTCTGGCCTTTCCAGCGATACCTCACATGACCCTATAGCTCCTATAGAGTCAGAGATACAGTGGTCCAAATGCCCATCAATGCAGACATAAGGGGGTTATTCGGAGAGGTCCGAAATGTCACCGGACACTGAAATTCAGAATAAACCTGTCAGATGAAAACACCGTACAGCAGGTCATTTCGGCAACTTTTCTCTGCTGTTAGGTGTTCTCTGAATAGATTAACCATTGCTTCTCTATGGGGAATTTCACAGCCGTCGAACAACGTTCGTGCAGGCAATTCGCCAAAGTTTGGCGAACTGCCTGGTCTCTGATTAGCGTTCAGCACATCCATAGCATAGAACCATTTGGCTGGACGCACTGAGCCTCAGCATTCACCTCAGGGTCCCCAAAGTGCAGAGAACGAACCACAGAATGCATTCGAAAACCTGCCGAATGCACTGATGATCCACTGAATCAATCCGAAAAAAGCCAACGACCCAACAAACACATCGCCGACTAGCCACCGGAAAAAGCCAACAAGCTGACCAGATAGGAAAAAAACCTGCAACTTTTAAAAGGTGTTTGCAACACGAGTACTGCACGAAAATGCTTGCAAATAATTTATAAGGTCCTATGAATAATAATAAAAAGGTCTGTTACTGAAAAAAAAGCCATTAAAAAAACTACTTGCTGAAAAAAATCCCTGAAAAAATCCAAGAAAGTAGATAAGACTTTGTACAGCAAGTGAAACGAATAAGTGGTTGAATAAGTATTTAATAAAAATGGGGATTTTTTTTTTACATTGAAACCTATGGGATTCGCCTGATTAAACCTGTCGCGTGAAACTAACAAAAATCAGGGCATTTCACTGACAATTTTGTGCTGTTTGATGTTTTCTGAATAGATTAACCATTACTTCTCTATGGGGAGTTCACTTCTGTCGAAGATCACCGTATTTCGCTTGCAGTCCGCCAATATTTGAACTGCCAGCTTTTTGAATAGCCGAATGGCCACGAAATTGCACCATACGGGGAAATTCGCCGTTCGGTGCAATGTCCGAGCCACATCGGCTCTCTTTTGAATAACCCTGTTAAACTACAATCCTTCTCTACTTCTGATCGATTTCTTCTGAAGACCATAAGCAATGTGTAGCGCTGTGTTAAAAATCATCTTGCTGTGGCAGTACCTATTTTTGGCCACAAGATGGAGACTATCGCGATCAGATACTGGACATTGGGACTACAATGCCCGGCATGCTTTGCAAGAAGACAGGAAGTGGGTGGGGACTGGACACTTACATTCTCTGCCTCGTGGAGAAAGTTCCAGAGCGCGCCAGGGAAGCAGAGAAAGCAGACGCACCGAGGAGATCGCGGGAGAATCTAGGCCCAAAGCCTGAGGGAGACCTGTTGTTCCGGTTTGGGTCACCTAGCCTGAGGAGAAGGAGACTCGCCAGAGCCCAGACACTGCTGCAGACCGGCGGAATCGAGCGGAGAGCAGGCGGTGAGCTGGACAAGCGGCATAAAGTGAGACAACGGATCCGGCCGCTAGTATCCCCAGTCAAAATCCGGAGGAGAGACGTCCTGGGTCAGCGGAGCCTAAAGCCTGCGTCGGATGGGTGAGAGGCCTCCAAGGCTGTTTGTGATTAAAGGTCAAGCTGCTGTTTTCTGTTTAAAGTCCACAGGGCCCCAACTGACTAGTCGAAGACTTTCTTCAAATAAACTCACTGGCCAGTTGAACAGTACCCGGGTACCATACACACATATACACCTTTCACCTCCTGGGACTTAACTTGTGCAGGACTCATTTTCTTTTAGGAATCGGAATAGGGGTTGAAAATAAAGATACGTTCCGAATATATATTTTTCCTCTTTTTCCGTGGCGCGTTTGCCGTAATACGAAGGGATTGTATGTTCGGGGTTTTGCTACGTGTTTTCTTTTTCTGAACTATCGGGAAATTGCATTGCTTTTATGTTCGGTTGCGAATATTTTATTTTCCGAAATACGAAGCCTCGTGTTTCGTTTCTTTTCCGCTACGCGTTTTACCGGGATACGAAAATACTGTAATAATACTTGTGAATACCGTGTTTCAACATCTGCTTAAATATTTTAGTAAACTATATAAATATAAAAACTCACAACTGTGTTGGAGTATATTTATTCCCTAGTGCGGGGAGACTGACCCGTGGTTCATTTTCAGCGGCTCCTCCGGGAGTGAGCGCTACAAATGCATTGTGATAGTTGCAGGGTTATTCAGAGAAAGGTGAAAACCAGGAGAAGAGAAAATCTAGACCAAATAGCCGATTTGGAAAGTGAGGTAAATAGGAGAATTTTTCTGTTTTGGCTATTTTGACCTAGAATTTTCACTTCTCTAGTCATTCTCCTGAGTTTCACCTTTCTTTGAATAGACCTTTTGGAAATGTTTGCTCTTCATGCTAGGTCGTTACAAACAGTTAAGTAGGAACAAGAATGGATGGGAAATCATAAGCATTGACTGCTTATATGGTATCTGATGCATTTATTGTCTTAATTTCAGTACATTTTATTCTATTGCCAACAAGACCAATACACTGTATTTTGCATATTTTAAATGATGTGCAATAATGCTTTATCTTATAGAGAAATGAACATCGAGAGATCTTGGTTGGATTACTCTTTCTGGTTTTCCCATTCATACCAGCTAGCAATCTATTTTTCAGAGTGGGTTTTGTGGTGGCCGAGCGAGTTCTCTATATGCCCAGGTAAGTGTGGTTTATAGTTACCTAGACATTCATTTTACAGATAAATTTCAACAGAGATTATGTGGTTAAGGGATTAAGAAGCCATTATCACCAAAGAAAAAACAGTTCCTACTTAAACACCGAATCTCAAAATTTTCCTATTCCATAACGGAAAGTTTAGATTTTAATAAGGAAACGGAGGCGAGTATTTGCTGTTCTTTCTTATCTGCCCCAACAGCAGCGAAGAAACTTTATTGAAAATAACAGAAAAAAGTAAACAAGTGGTCCTCCCTTCCCCAACGTGGGACAGGGGGAGCTAGCTCCCCAGATCCGCCCCATCCAGTCCATAAGTCACTCCCCCGGAAGCAGCCCCTCCTCTTTCGAAGCTGCGACATGACAACGGTGGGAGACTCAGAAGCAGAACCGGAGTAGGAGATCGGGAGCCAAAACATCGATGAACCACAATGGGAATTCAGAAGGCTGAAAAACATAATGACATGAAGGAACAGTGAGAGACTGTAATATGATGATTGAAGGGAGCCCTGGCAGCCGCCGAAACAGACCATCCCATACCGGGAGAGCTGCGGGATCCAAGCAGGAAAACCGGGTGGGGTAGGGTGGGAAATACTCGCTTCCGTGTCCTTATTAAAATCTAAACTTTCTGTTACGGAATAGGAAAATTTTGTGATTTTAAGGCAGGACCCGGAGGCTTCGTATTTGCTAGTTCAAAGCGGAACAGGAACCGCATCCGACCAATGGACAATGGGCTTGAAATAGAAGGTACGAAACGTGGACTCGCTAGACCAATCAGCAGCACGTATGATGTCTTCCAGTCAACAGCCCACCGAGGCCGCCTTAGAGGCGGAAGCACTGCGGACAGAATGGGCCCGAAAGCTGTCACGTCCACCCCGGCCTGTGCCATAATCCATCGCATCCAACGGGCCAAAGTGGGAGAGGAGACCGGTCTATGAGGAGAGCGAAAAGATATGAAGAGAGGTAAAACCCTGATGGATTTAGTACGAGATTCGTACTCCCGGAGATACGAAACCGGACAAAGACGGGGGGAAACCCTAAAAGACGGGAAAAGAACCGAGGTTAGGGATGTCTTGGTGCGACGCGAAATATCAAAGCGTACACCTTCGGGAACGTAGGAACGGGTGCCAAAGTCCAGCGCCCGAACGTCACCGACTCGTTTGCAGGCCACTAAGCAGAAAAGCATAAGGAGTTTTGCTGAGAGGGCCTGCAGCGAGAGAGCCTCATTCTCAGGCCAGTGACCCAGGAATGAGCGGATCTGGGACACGTCCCATGTACAGGAGTATTTGGGTGCTGGAGGGCGGGAGAAGCGCATGCCTCGTAGGAGGCAACAGACCAAAGGATGGGAGCCAGCGGTCACACCTGAAAATCCCGAGTGGCCAGCCGAAATGGCCGAACGAAGGACATTCACGGTACGGTAAGCCTTACCGGAGTCGAACACTTGGGTGAGGAAATCCAGGATAACCGTCACAGGGGTTGAAAAGGGATCTCTATCCCGTTCCAGACACCAGCCAGCCCATCCGTCCCAGGCAGACTTGTAGGCGAGTCGAGTACCTGGGGCCCAGGATTGGAGCAAGAGGTCTTTAGTGCGTTCCGAAAGGCGTGAGCCCGTAGAGGGGTGCCAGAGAGCCACCACGCCAGGAGTTGAAGTCGGTGGGAGGTCACCAGGGGGTGGGGTTGTTCCTCGTGGTCCAGTAGAAGGTCCGGGGAGAGAGGGAGGAGTCTTGGGACATCTATCGCCATGCTCAGGAGCGTTGGGAACCACGGTTGGGACTTCCAAAACGGCGTTATCAGGACCACTGATGCCTCCTGAGCTCGGATTTGAGACAGAGTGCGAGCGATGAGGATGAATGGTGGGAAGGCGTAGTGTGGGACCCTGGACCAATCCTGGAGGAAGGCGTCTGTGGCCATGGCGTCCAGATCCGGTCTCCAGCTCAAGTCTTGCAGCTGCGAGTTCAGTCTGGAGGCGAACAAGTCGATCCGGAAAGGCCCCCAAAGCGCAGATATAGCAGAGAAGCTGTGCCGTGATAGTCGCCAATCTCCCGAGTCCGTAAAGTGCCTGGAGTTCCAGTCGGCCACTTCGTTCGTCAGACCGGGGATGAACTGGGCGTGGACAGAAATCCCGAGGGGAAGGCAGAATTCCCAGAATCTCAGGGCCATGGCTGACAGGTCTGCAGAGCGAGGGCCTCCCAGTCTGTTGATGTAGCGGACTGCCGGTATGTTGTCCATCCGAAGTACGACTGAGTCCGGAGGGGATCGTCGTGTAAAGTAGCGTAGTGCGAATAATCCCACCAGAAGTTCCAGGCAGTTGATGTGCCATAACCGTTCCAGGGGGGGACCAGCGACTGCCTGTCTCCTGGGAGCCACATCTCGCGCCCCAGCCCAGTCCGCTGGCGTCCGATTCGATGGTCATTGTGGGAAAAGGAGGTACCAGGGAACGACCGTTCCAGGCTACTAAGTTGTCGATCCACCATAGGAGATCCAATCTGGTGTCCTCTGTCAGTGTCTTGGAGTCCGTGTAATCGAGGCCCGTCTGGAGTAAACGGGCCTTCAATCTTTGGAGGGCCCTGTAGTGTAGCTGGCCGGGGTGAATCGCCATGCGGCTCGCCACTAGGAGACCTACCGTACGGGCCAAGGAGCGGAGGGGGAAGGTCTTCTTCCTGAGCAGCATCCTCGCCTCTTTCCTGATCGAGGAGATCTTTGATAGTGGAAGGCTGAGGTTCATGAGGTCGGAGTCCACCACGAAGCCCAGAAATTCTATGGAGCTAGTGGGAGCGAGAATCGATTTTTCTCTGGGTTGAGAAGAAACCCCAATTCCTGGAGTAGAGAAATGGTGTCGTGTAGGTGGGCCTGAAGGGCGTGAGGTGACTGGGACTTGATGAGAATGTCGTCCAAGTAGATCACCAAACGGACTCCCCGAGCGCGGAGGTAGGAAACCACGGACCGGAGTAGTTTGGTGAAGCACCGCGGGGCGGACGACAGTCCGAAGGGCAGGCAGGTGAACCTCCAGAGTTTGCCGTTCCAGGGGAATTGTAGGAGGTCCCGTTTGGATTCCATTATGGGAACGGAGAGGTAGGCATCTTTTAAGGTCGAGTTTGACCATCCAATCTCCCAGAAGGAGCATGTCTTTTAACGTGGGGATGCCCTCCATTTTGAAATGGTGGTAGAGGATCCAATCGTTGAGGGAGCGAAGATTGATCACCGGACGGAACCCCCCGCCATTCTTTGAGACCAAGAAAAGGGAGCTGACGAAACCCGATGGATGTGGGAAAGCGGGTTCTATGGCTCTTTTGCGTCTGAGGTCTGCTACCTCGGAATGAATGAGTGCCCGTAGTGCATCTGCAAACCAAGGAGGGTGGGGGAAATGGGTCTGGGTGGGGATGCCGCAGAGTTCTATCTGGTAGCCCATGACGGTGGAGAGGACCCACGGGTCCAACGTGAGGGAAGCCCACCTTGGGAGGAATTGAGCGAGGCGGCCGCCCACAGCAACTAGGGACGAAGGGATAATATAAATTGGTCTTACCTTGTCCTTGTGGGACGGGAGGGCCACCTCTGCCACCTCTGTATCCGCGGGCTTGCCAAGCTCGTGACCTCGAGGGGTAGAAGGAGCCGGAACCACGGAAGCCACTGGAACCAACGGTGGGCTGCGTGTTGGAAGCGTAGCCTCTAGCGATGCGGGAATTGTTAGCGCCCGCTCGGCCGACAGGGCAACCCCTGAACCTGCCGGCCCTGCCAAAAACGCGGTTAGGTGAGAATATGCATTTTAGAGATGCCTCTGACTTGTCGATGGAATTAAAGGCTTGAGTGTATTCGCCATGTCCTTAAGGGGTTTCCCGAAAAGGAAGCCCTGGGCGGAGGCACCTAGGTCATCGGTGGCTAGGTGCAGCATCTCAGTGTCTATTTTGAGCAGGATGCTCTTACGTCTCTCGGTTGAGAGAGCCGCATTGGCGTTGCCCAATAAGCATAGGGACTGTTCGACCCATTCCGTGATATCATAAGGGTCCATCTGTGTACCAGCGGTCTTAGCTTCCTCTGCCAGTTGGAAGAGTTTTATCAGAGGGCCGGCTGTGTCCAGGAGACGGTCCTGGCAGCCTTCAATGGCAAATTCAATGCCTTTTTTTGGGGTTCCAGCCACGTTTAGTCACAATTTTTTGGGAACTGACATCCACATTGGGGGTCAGGCATGATTTACCGGCAGTAACCGGGCGAGGACATTCTAATTTCATTTTGGCTCTGTCTTCATTAGTCATAGAGCGCCTGATGTGCGAGTCGACCCATTGCTCCACGTGTGGAGACGCATACCATATCGTGGAATTGGGGCGAGCAATATCCTCAGGCTTGAAAAGGGGATTGCCCTGCGGATCGTACACCACCCTACCCCGAGATCGGCGCTGGCAAGTGGGTGCGTCCGCATCTAGCAAATCTGAGTCCTCCGGAGCGTTGAGTTCGAGGACTTCTCCCTCAGCCATCCCTGGATCTGCATCGCCATGATCTGAGTCTGAGTAGTCAGTGAGGGTGACTGTGGGTTTAGCACGGCAGACTTTCTTAGTAGTCTTAACCCGAGCCCCTTGGGGTAGGGTGCGCTTTCGTGGCACAAGTGCCGTGGTGGCTGGTTTAAGCAGTGATCTGGGGGTGCCAGCCCCTCTGCTGCTGCTGCTGCTTGCAGCTGGACTACCCGTGGGAAGTCCAATCTCTGGTGCAGAGTGCGGGGCCGAAGCCTAGATTAGGGTCTCCTACAGAGACATCAGGGACCTCTGGCCGGATCGACATGGATGGGGGGGAGGGTGGAGGAGATGGCCTCCGACAGTGATTTGTGCCAGGACTCAGAGAGGGAAGAGACTGTAGCAGCTACTGCCTGTGAGACGGATGCCTGCAAGGAAGCCTCCAATGCGGGCGAATCTGGATTCAGCAGAGAGTCTCTTAGATTTTTTTATGCCTCTTACGTGCATATTGCTCCACGGTGAGGGAGCTCAGGTCCGAGCCGGGGTCTGAGGCTGGTATGTCCTCCGAGGAGGGAGCATCAGCGTGGGCAGTTTTAGAGAGAGACATTGCAGGGTGAAGGAGCGGTCTGCAGAGCTGAGCGGTGAGTGAGTGTGTGTCACGCTGGGGATGTAGGCACAAAGATGGCGGCCGTTACCTCCCGCGATACAGCGGAGCTTGAGGGGTGTGGCTAGTACCGCGTGTGGAGCGCTCGTGCTAGAGTGTGAAGCAGGGAGGCAGTGACCAGCGCGAGGAGATAGAGCAAAGTGGAAGTAACAGAGGGAGAAACCCGGTGCCGGCTAACACTGCCGACGCCAGGAACAGGCGAGTGAGCTAACCGCCGCGGTTTTGACCGGGTCGGGGGAAGCTCTGGGAGCAAAGTAAGATAGAAAAGTAGGTAAATACCAGAGAATTAATACTTATTCGTCTGCTACCGCCGGGAGCAGCGAAGAAAGAGGAGGGGCTGCTTCCGGGGGAGTGACTTATGGACTGGATGGGGAGGATCTGGGGAGCTAGGTCCTCCTCCCCACGTTGGGGAAGGGAGGACCACTTGTTTACTTTTTTTCTGTTATTTTCAATAAAGTTTCTTCGCTGCTGTTGGGGCAGATAAGAAAGAACAGCAAATACGAAGCCTCCGGGTCCTGCCTTTTAAAATCTATTCACTAAGCACTGAAATTTCAGCGCTTTTCAATTTGGCGCAGTTTTGTGCACTTCAGCGATTCCATTTCGCCTACAGTACAGTCTATTCACTGGATGGTCACCATAGTGTGGCGAAAATGGAGTCACTGAAGACTCAGGAAAAAGTTGGAGAACATTGCCGAAGAATGCCAAAATGGCCTTGGTGAAATACACTGAAGTGCAAAAAACCCCCCCAAAAAACAGAACTCTCCTATTCTCCTAATAGGCACTTAAACCAAAAAAATGCATTAAAATGTTTGTAAATAAAAAAGGGCCTTTTAAAGATCATAAAAATGTCTATTACAGAATTAAAAAACAGCCCTTTAAAAAGTTGGGAAACAAAAATTTTGTAAAAAAAAAATACAAAAAGGAGTTCTAAAAAATAAAATTAAGGAGGCATTTTATCGAAAATGAAAAGTTTTTTTTTAAAATTTTATAAATTATGTTTATAAATCCCATGGGATTTGCTGGTTTAAACCTGTTGATTTTGAAACCCGAAAATCGGGGCATTTCGTCTAAACTTTGGTTGAGTTCGGGATTACTACTCTTTGGGACAATTTAATTGCCACCGAAGACTGCTGAACTGCACCATATTTCGCTGTCAATTCCACTGTAGTCAGGGTTATTATTATTGTTCTTTATTTATTTATAAAGTGCCTGCATATTCCGCAGTGCTGTACAATAGGCACAGTATAGACAGGGTTACAATACATTGAACAACATTTGACAAACAGTACAGGAGGAGATGAGGGCCCTATTCCCGTAGGAACTCACAATGTAGAAGGGTTGGTACTAGACTATGCTGTGCCCTAGGCAAGACCAGCTACTTGCGCCCCCTCCCCAAAATTGTCAACTGATGAAATGCGGGGCGGGAACACACACACTATGCACAGGGACGTGCACAGGGACACACACTGTGCAGGGGACCGTACACGGTCGTTCGGTGCCAATCTTACCACTCCGCTGGCTTGGCCCGGAATCTTTCCTTTTCTTTCTTTCCTCCCACCCCCGTTGGAGCCGGCTGTGCCCCTAGGTGGCAGTGCGCCCTAGGCAGCTGCCTAGTGGATGCACCGGCCCTGCCTGTAGTAGGCAAACTGGCAGCTTAATGAATAGATGGACTTCCCTGAAATTCACCGTTCGGTGCAAGTTCAGTGCTTTGTCAACAGACCCTCTAAAATATGAGGTTTCATATTTTTATTTTTTTTATGTAACTGTATCTTGATCTCTTTTAGCAACTGTCACCAAAACACAGTTTAGCTGATTAAAAAAATTGTTTTTAGATTTATTAGCAAATTTAATTCTAGCCAGGTTGAAATTACATTGTTGTTCGTTTTTGTGATTGTATACTTTCTACCACCACCCACACGTTCTTATTAAGACTATTTTTTTCCGTAAGATATTTCCCTTCTCTAAAGATCTTTTTAAAAGGCATTCAAATAAAAACTACAGCGTCTCCAGGCTCCACAGTTGTGAGATTGGCTCGTTTAGTTTAGCCAAGATAAACTTCCTTTCAGATGACTGATATGCTTATTTTGGATACTATTCCGTAGACAATCTGTGTGCTGTTTTTACTTGGGTGGGTACTGATTTTGATGCCAGATCCCAAGAATAAAATGGATGATATTTAGCAGAATGAGTCCTGAGCAAGACATAAATTTGAGTTACAATTACTATAATTCATAACCTTTTCCAACAACATGCTTTTTGTTATTTATATTCATCTATAATTCAGGTATTGCTGTTCTATATAAGGTTTCTGTGTGTTTCTACTTATAAAATTTCCATGTTCTCATCAGTATTCTGAATTGTATGGTTCTGAGAGTTCCCATGTTTGCTGGAAAAATATATTTCTATGCATGTAACTGCAACTTGTTTGGATTAAGTCCATTTGTTGTCTGATTATTTTTTAATTTTTTTTAATAAACTGCATTTTGGACCTGGGTTACTCTTAATCGCTACTAAAATGTGACGTTATCTTTTTCGAAGTAACAATTTGTCATGACTGGTGTATGAGGAGGTTAGGGAATGAGCCCAGGATGCAGTGACAGACAGGCAGATGCAGGAGTAAGGTCCACAAAGGGGATTTATTAGGAGAAAGAGAAATAATTGTAAATAAATGGCAGCAAGCATCTGGAGGATGGCAAGGGACAAGGCTGGAAAAGGGAGACTCTAGGATAAAGAGAGGAGAAACAGAGACAGGTGGGCAGTAGAAGGTACTGTGGTCGTTGAGACAATCCGGGTCGATGGGCAGGAGAAGGTACCGTGGTCGATGAGGCAATCCGGGTCGATGGGCAGGAGATCAGAGAACGAAATACCTTGGAACACAAGAGAACACTGGAAGACTGGAGCAGTGAGGCCACAGTATAACCTGGTTAATGAACTGAGAAAGGCGGCAGGTTTAAATATTGTTCAGAGGATCATCGAAACACCGCCAGAGTACCAGGAGTTTTGTTTGTTAAGGAGATATGCGATCGCATGTGCGGCTTAGTTTCTCGGCATTCGGCTCCTGTCGGCGGCGTGGGGCAGACCTCGAGCTCTCCCTTCCAACTTGCGGGCATAAAGCGTGGAGCGGCGCGCCACAGGGGACCTCGGGTGAGGTATACTATGTGTCCCAACATGGCGGCCGGGGCCGTGAGCAGACCGCGGAGCATGAGAGACTGCCTATTTCTTCAGCCATTTTGGCGCTTGATACACGCTATGAATCTTGCCATTTCTGGGGTTGATTATGTGTTCACTCCCTATACTTACCTTCTGCTCCAGTTTCAATCCTCTGTTGCAGTTATACACAAATCGGTCTCTCTGAGGTTAGTGATGGCAGCTAAAATTTTGATCCCTAGACATTGGGGCAAACAGACTGTCCCCTCTTGGCGGGAATGGGTCGTGCAAGGTGGAGTTCTTACAGGCAATTGACAGGCTTGTTGCATTGGAGAGGGGGAATCTTGAGGAATTTGTATGTTCCTGGTTCCATTGGGATCGCTACCTGTCGATTGGGTTGTGGGACGTGGTTTAAGATTGTGTGTCAGCTTGCTGGTTTCCCTTCCTTGTAGTCTTTTTGCAACTGTGAGTATGCAGGAGAGTCCTTGGAGCATCCTGTGCTCTGGCCCATCCTGATTCCAGCTCCTTTTACCTGAGGTCGCATGTCGGAGACTTTTAAACACTGATTTTGGCTTCCCAGCACTCTACTGAGACTGCTCTGACCAAGGTGACTAATGATTTAGTTGCTGCTAAAACCAATGGTCACGTCTCCCTTACTCTTCTTGATCTTTCCACTGCTTTTGACACTGTTGACCACCCTCTCCTGCTTCTCACCTGTAACTCTTGTTCCCCACAGTCCCCTTGCTTCCCCCCCCCTTTCTTCCCTTTATCGTCCCCCCCCTTTTTTAAATTAATTCTATTTTGCTATTTTATTGTTGCTGTTGTTTTCCTCAAGCATAGGAGATCAGCTGTTTTTTCTTATTGGTTGGACGCTAATGCTTTTGAGACTTGCTTACCAAACGTGAATTTTTTCCTTTCCCTCGATCGGGAATTATTGGGACACTGATTTGCTTTTTCTTATTGCTCTGTGACGCTGTGTCCTGTGTTTTTTTTTTTTTTTTTTCTCTAACCCAATCAACAGTGCTCTGTGTTTCTGTTTTAGATCTTTGTGCATCTTTCTGTATTCCTTTTATGCGGCACATTTTTATTTTGTATTTTCTTTTTTGAAATTCAAAATTTTATTGAAAAGGAGAAACAGACAATACAGTATCAAATGAGGTACCAAGGATACAGTACAGGAAGGTACCTACATAACCAGAAGAAAAAGGAAATATACAAATACATATTTGTGACCCAGACAACCATAGGGTGCATCTAGCAGGGTAAATGTGCAGGTTAGAAAAAAGGCGTTATATCGGGTTACAGAAACCTCTGTGTGTGTGTGTGTGTGTGTGATTTCCTTCCCCGAAGGGGTCCGTGCGATCTCTCTAGGTGCCCCCTTTAAGCAGAAATCCCCTAAGGCGTGCATGACCCCAGTAGCCGGAGAAATAATCACCGTCTGCACCTCCACGGTCGTCAGCCACGGAAAGAAAGAATATAAGGAAAGGAGAAAATGCTTAAGTAAAAGAGGCACAATCAAGAAATGTGTAGAGAGGAAGGGGAAGGAGAGGAGGAGAAGAGAAGAAGAAAAAGGAGAAAGAGAGAAGAAAAAGGAGAAAGAGAGAAGAAAAAAGAGAAAGAGAGAAGAAAAAAAGAAGGGGGGGGAATGAAATTTGGGGGGGGGGGAGGGAAAGGGGCAGTCATGCCCGGATCAGGTCTTCCCAGAAACAATCTCGGGTCACTGCAGTCGCACGGCGAGCAGTCGCTGCATAAGCCTCCCAATGAAACCACTTCCGTCTGATTCTGACAATAAAAAATTGTGTTTACAAAAAAAACAAGCAGAAACTTTAATCCTAACAGTAATATTAACCCTAATAGACAAACAGAAAATCTAGCGCTAGCCATAACTGTAACTCTAACAGAACCCCTAACTGTATACTTAACTTAAATTAAAAAAACAAATAGAAGTTGTAATCCTAGCCCTAATCATAAAACAAGCAGAAATTTTGACCCTAACTATAAAACAAGCAGAAACCGTAACCCTAACCTAAAATACATTGCAGAGCTGAATATCAGAAGCTGCCAAATATATTGGACCCTTTTGATATCTAATTCAGTCCAATCTGAAATAGTGGAAACTTTTGCTATTCCAAATTGGCTGGTTCTGATTATTTTAGAGTTCAAAGTTTTTGGATTCCGAAGCATTCCAAACTCCATTGTTTGCCAGTTCTTAAGTCGAGTGGTTGCTGGTAAAGGAGTGGCCACAAGTTAATAAATTTAAGAATTCACTTTTTACAGCCTGAACTGTGAATGATTACTCAATTTTTTTATTCAATTAAGGAAAAGTTTTCAGTTTGGTAAGCTCATGTTTGTCTGGAAATGTGACTTGGATGAAGATCAGAACACATTTTAATGACTAGTTAATGCAGACGTCCAGGTAAATTACTATGAGAATCTGGAAGCACTGACAGATTTGTGGAATGTATGGGTACTTGTCATTTAGTTCATTTAGAACATCTATAATATGGTGTATTGTATAGAATAAACTTGTTGATTTGATACTATGGCATTGTCACGTTTTCCCAGCACAGCCAGGCCCCCTGGTGCTGAGAGCTCTTCTCAGCCCTCATGGTTTTCGGGGTTAATCTGTTTTGGCTCCCCACCCCTGGAGTCTCAGTGTCTGATTAGACCTATGGTCACATGACCTGCACTGCCCTTTATATATGGCCAGCAGTGCACTAGTTCTTTGGTCTAGTATAGATCTTCTCTGATCTGCATTCTGTATTTTGATTTTGATTATTCTGGTATCTGACTCCTGGCTTTGTATCCTGACGTTTCTTGTAAATAACCCCTGGAACTGTTTATTGATATCCTGACTCCTGGCTTTGTATCCCAACGTTTCTTGCAATTAATCCCTGGTACTGTATATCGATATTCTGGTTCCTGTTTCCTGTATTTGAGCGTATCTAGTGCAGCAGCTTATTTCTTTGGATTATAGAGACCACCTCAAGGATCTCTTTCTAGTTAGGGATATCTAGCAACAACGGTTCTTTCTGTCTTTTCTGGTTAACCCCTGTTAATCATTGTGTGTACTTCCCACCCTATTTTCTGTATAGACAGAAGGCCATACAAGGACCTTACCCCAGTGCAGGGCTTTCCTCGTGTTTTTGTATCCTGTCCTGTTTCCTCTGGTTCTATTGTATCCTGTGTCCAGGGTTCTGCATGATGCAGAAAGACACATACCTGCCTTAAGGGCTTACTAAAACACACAGCACAAAGGGCCCCCCTTTGGCACCTGAGGGGGGCAAATGTGACAGGCATATAGGACTATAGGGTTATAGTTTCCTTTGATTAGGCAACACAGACAATTGTGGAAGGAATAAGTTGCAACAATGGCAATTTTTGGTGGTGTTTGTGACATCAGCACTTTCTGAATACCCCCATAGGGAATGGATCCATATACCCATTCAGAGTATTCCATATAGTTATGCTTGGAACTGAGGACTGATAACTTATAGGGTGTAACTGACATTTCGGTGCTCCCTGATTTGCCGCACTTTGGTGAGTCCGATTCGCTGAGCTGCCGAACACAGCCACAAACCCGACGGCTGCCGCTGCAAACCAGCCGCCAACAGCATCTGCTTACGACCCGCCGAACAGACAGCAGACCACCTAACGCAGCCAACATCCCACCGAACGCCGCGGAAAAAAGCCGAGTTAACCCCCCCCCCCCCAAAAAAACCCAGGAACTTTAAAAAAGAAAAAAGATATATTGGAGATTGTTTTTGCCAAAAAATTCCGAAAAATGCCTAAAAAAAATAAAATAATACTTTTTGCTGCAGATTAAAAGAATAAACTGTTTAATAAATATTCAAGAAAACTGGGAATATTTTTAACATTGAAACCTATGGGATTTGCCTGGATAACTTGCTGAAAGAAACACCGAACATCTGGGCATTTCACTCATGTTTCTCTGCTGTTTGGTGTTTTCTGAATAGATTAACCATTACTTCTTCTTGGGCATTTCACTGCTGCTGAAGATCACCGTATTTCGTTGGCAATTTGTCAATGTTTGGCGAACTGCCAGCTTTTGAATAGCCAAATGGCCACGAAATTGCACCGTATGGAAAATTTCACTGTTTGGTGCAATTTCATGGCCAGTTCGGCTCTCTCTGAATAACCCCGTTAGACATTTCCTTTCATTGGGGCAGCTAAAAGTAGTGTTTTAGTATGAATTTCAATGTAGCTCAGTGAGTTTGCAATTAATGATATAATTAACATTTATATAATTCTAATTGTATAATTTTATATCTAAAATGTCAGCTATATGAAGACGTGTTTTTGCATCAACAATTTTTTTCTTTATACCTACTGTTTTTAGCATGGGATTCTGCATCCTTTCTGTACACGGGCTAAAAATTCTTTATTCCCGCACTGGACCTCGTGGATCCTCCTTCCTGAATGTTTGTTTCCTGTTTCTGTTGTTCTTCTTCTCCTATAAAACGATATCTCAGAGTGAGTGTTGGAGATCAAGAGAAGCTCTTTTCAGGTAAATGTAACAGAGGATATATCAGACACAATTTTTTCTTTCTTTGGTTCATTTATGAATAGTATGTTCAATTGGCCCACAGATCAGGAGTCCAGACTTTGCCACACAATGCCAAAGTCCATTACAACTATGCCAACTTCTTGAAGGACCAAAATCGAAAAGAAGAAGCTAGGAATCATTATCGGACAGTGCTAAGGTAGGGCATTACCTTCATTGGATGTTCCAGAGCAATAATTACTCAGTCTTCACTTAAGTCGTAATTGATGTAGGGAATATGAGGATGTAGGAAACTAAGATTGTTTTTAATACATTTTCCTTTTATACTTATTCATATTTAGAAATATTCACATTTGCTTATTTTATACACCTTTAAGAAAGACCACGTGGATTTTCTAAGTATGAAAAGCAAATACCAGCAGTCATTCATATACAATAGCAATAACAGTCTGTAAACTCTTTAGAATTAGTTGATTTTTCTACATGAATTGGTCATAAATTGTTATTACACCTTCATCAAAGTCCCAAGTATACACAAGCACAATGTGCTTCAGCTACCATTCAAGCAGTTATAATCTCAAATGCCTTTATTGAACAAATTGCATTAAACATTCACAGTGCTGTGGAAAAGGTAAGTGAACACTTGGATTTAATAGCCACCCTTATAGTATCCTTTAGGATATCATGACAAACTTGGGAATTCATTTATCATTTGGTGAAGGCCCTGAAGCCGCAAAGCTGTTCCAGAACATGATGCTCGCTCCACCATACTTAAACTGCCGTGATATTTTCATACTGATTTATATATGGCATAAAAAAGCACCACATAAGGCTGCATGTTCTTCCAAAATAACTCAACCTTAGTTACATTAGTCCACAAAGCATTTTCACTGTAGGGATTGTGAAGGTGTTTTTTGGCATCGACAGGTGCGCAGCAATGTTTTATTGAAAGGTTTTGGGTATAGTAGACTCATGAACAGAGATGTTAATCAGTTCCAGTGATTTCTTCAAGTTCCCATGCTGTCACTCTAGGGTTCCTTTTTACCTCATTGAAAATTGTGCGGTGTGCCCTTCTGAATTATCTTGGCTGGATGGACACTTCTAATGAGAAGTCTTATGCGAGATCATGCAGCGCCATGGAGTGATCGTGGAGGGAAACTGGGAACTAACTGTTCCCAGTCTCCCTCTCCTTCCGGGGGCAAGAAGTGGCAGATCGGGCCATCATTCTCACTGCGGGGTGAGAGAGGAGTATCGGATTTATTGGGGGGGGGGTTTAGGAGGTGCTAAATGATTTCACAAAAGTGGAATCAGCACCAGCTTTTAGGAGTAGCTAAAATTTTGTTTAGCCCATCGGTGCAGTAATTAGCACTTTGTAATATCTTACATATCCTAGCGCTAATTAATGATTGCGCTCCCCATGTTAAGTATAGGATTTGCAAAATACAGTAAGCGCGAGGAAGCTAGTACAATCACGGATGTGATAATGGATTTTTCACAGGTTTAGCATCAGGAATGTAATATCGGGGGCAAGCGTTAAAGACCCTTATCCTAGCTTTAACACCAACTTATCCGAACGGTACAGTTTCACTATGTAATTTAGCACATTGGGTTCATCACTGTAACTTTGAATATCAAACCAGATTTTAAGACCATTATATTCAAAAAGGCAGTAATGTGTAAAGACTACACATACTTTTTCTTGCCTATGTGCATTTCATATACACACCCTCTTTTGGAAGGAAGGGAAGGGTTGATGATTTCCTTCTAAACACAAGTAAATTATACCATTGTATTCTGTACACCACTTGAATTCCTTACAAATTTTCCTGAAGAACTTGCCCAGATGCTATGTTTTGTCTGTTCCCCCCCCCTCCCTCTTCTTAAAACACCTTTTGTGTATCTTTTGTTAATGACCCCTATCAAGGCACATTGTACTTTTGTAAAGGAGATATACTTTCTGGATCTCTGTATTATTACTTGCAGATTGTATCCACAACACCCCAGTGCCCTTAACAACTTAGGCACTTTAACTTCCAATGTGACAGCAGCTGAGGAATATTACCACAAAGCGTTATCAATAAGCCCCCAACACAGCAGAGCACTGTTCAACTTGGGGAATTTGCTCAGGTGAGTGGGAGACAATGGATAAGCCTATGTTATAATGTAAGAAATTTAGGTCATTAACATGGTTCTTTTCCTCAACATTAGATTTCAAATACATCAATAAACTTTGAAACTGTAATTTTTTTTATGATTTATCCTCTACGTATAGTGCAAGCATATTTCACGTTGCTGTTTCAACATTTTCAGCGATCGAGAGGTGTAACGAATATTGTTCTCATGTAAGGAAACTTGCCTCACGATTTGGACTGTCCATCTGGGTGGTTTCAGTTTGAAATGCACATGGGAGATGTCCCTTTTATATTGGTAAAAATGTGTTAAAACATTTAAATGACCTAAATGGTGTCCCACTATGGAGTTCTTCCAATCTATTTTCTGTTATTAGTGTTCTAATTAATTTTGTTCTGATTTTGCAAACGCAAAGAGAAATTTGCATTAGAAATTGTGGGTAAATGTGATAACCTTGGCTGCATCATTCATTCATTATAGATTAGGAGTGTTGGCAGTCAAGGTAGTAAATAATTTTACAAAAATACTTTATTATACAGTTGTGTTCAAAATTATTCAACCCCAATGCTGTAAAGGGTTTTAGGCAATTTATTGTACATTTGTAATTGTATTCAGAATGAAATCCTACATGGACTTTTTAAAGAACCATATGCAACTAAAATGACATCAATTGGTTTTGTAATACAGTAGTAAATGTTTTTTTTGTGAATTCTTCATTGACACAATTATTCAACCCCTTAAAGACTACCACTCTGAAGAACAGAGTTTCATTCAAGTGTTTTCAATCAGGTATTGAAAACACCTGTGGATGTCACGGAGCAGCAATAAAGCATAATAAGCACCAATTAGGCAGCTTTAAAATGACTGTGATACTCAGCTCCTTCTAGACATTTACTGGTGTGGTTACAAACATGGTGAAGTCAAGAGAATGGTCCAGGAAGACGAGAGAAGAGGTGATTACTCTTCACAGGAAGGGCAATGGCTATAAGAAGATTGCAAAGATGTTAAACATACCAAGAGAGACCATAGGAAGCATCATTCGCAAATTCAAGGCAAAGGGCACTGTTGAAACGCTACCTGGTCGTGGCAGAAAGAAGATGCTGACTTCGACTGCTGTGCGCTACCTGAAGCGTAGAGTGGAGAAAAGTCCCCGTGTGACTGCTGAGGATCTGAGAAAAGATTTGTCAGATGTGGGTACTGAAGTTTCAGCTCAGACAATACGGCACACACTGCGTAATGAAGGCCTCCATGCCAGAACTCCCAGGCGCACCCCCTTGCTTTCTCCAAAGAATAAGAAGAGTCGACTGCAGTATGCCAAAAGTCATGTGGACAAACCACAGACGTTTTGGGATAGTGTTCTGTGGACTGATGAAACAAAATTAGAACTGTTTGGGCCCATGGATCAACGCTATGTTTGGAGGAGGAAGAACAAGGCCTATGAAGAAAAGAACACCTTGCCTACTGTGAAGCATGGCGGTGGGGTCAATCATGCTTTGGGGCTGTTTTGCTTCTGCAGGTACAGGGAAGCTTCAGCGTGTGCAAGGTACCATGAATTCTCTTCAGTACCAGGAGATATTGGATGACAATGTGATGCAGTCCGTCACAAACCTGAGGCTTGGGAGACGTTGGACCTTTCAACAGGACAATGATCCCAAGCATACCTCCAAGTCCACTAGAGCATGGTTGCAGATTAAAGGCTGGAACATTTTGGAGTGGCCATCGCAGTCACCTGACTTAAATCCGATTGAGAACCTCTGGTGGGACTTAAAGAAAGCAGTTGCAGTGCGCAAGCCTAAGAATGTGACTGAACTGGAGGCTTTTGCCCATGACGAATGGGCGAAGATACCCGTAGATCGCTGCAAGACACTTGTGTCAAGCTATGCTTCACGTTTAAAAGCTGTTAGTACAACATCCTTTTACAGTTATAAGTACGAAGATTGAATGTCACTTGGGGGTTGAATAAAACTGATAATGATGTGAGCACAGAAAAGACATTTGTGGTTATTTCATTATAAATGTTATGTTATATTTGTCTGACCTACACGTGCCTCTTTGATTTAATTGTAAGCAAGATGACTGAATGATCAAAATCAATGTCAAACTGGCCAAAACACTCAATTTCAGTGGGGGTTGAATAATTTTGAACACAACTGTATGCTTTTAGTACAGGAGTTACAACTCTAGGGTAAATGCAAATCCAGCTTTAAAACTGTGTGAACAGTTAATCAAAAGTTAAAAATGCAGCTTGTATCTGAAGAATACTTGGTATCACTTGTATCAGAGATGGGCAACTAAATTACTAAGGGAAATGGAAGATTTAAGTTATGAGGAAAGGCTAACGAGCTTAAACCTGTTTAGAGAAACGGCGCCTTAGAGGAGATCTGATTTTTATTTATTTGCAAAGTATTTTACCAGGAAGGATATATTGATATTTCTCTCATTTTCAAGTATGTCCTGGGTTCAAGAACATTGTATTTCTGTAAAAATTTCAGAGTAATAAATGCAAGATATTAAAAACAAAACACAAATCTAACTTTATATAAATATATACGGGGCCATTATCAACCAATGTCTGGAAACCTATTCATTAACAGGACTATACACAGGACACGAGGTCACCCATTTAGACTGGACGAAAGGAAATTCAGCCTAAAGCATAGGAAGGGCTATTTTACGGTGAGAACAATAACGATGTGGAATTCTCTGCCTGTTGAGGTGGTTGGGTCAGTCTGTACAGACTTTTAAACAACGACTGGATGACTTCTTGCAAAACATAAATATTATAACCCTTAATATTAATATGTAGGTAAAAGCTTCTTGATCCAGGGAGAAATCTGACTGCCATTCTGGGGTCAAGGAGGAATTTATTCCCAGTATGTTGTATATTGGCGAGCGCTTCAAACTGGGTTTTGTGCCTTCTCTTGGATCAACAGCAGTAGCTGATGTGTGAAAGGCTGAACCTGATGGACGCATGTAACTATGTAACTTGGAAAAAAGTATATCATATTTAAAAAAAATTGTTAAGAATGATTGTTACAAACACATGCAAAAAATATAATGCTATTATAAAAAAAGGAAACAAAACATTTATATTTTCAAACAAAATTCATGCTCAGACAAAACTATGAAATTCCACACTACGCAACGTACCTATAATTTACCTTCCATTTTCTTGGAACTACAAGTAAGACTTGAAATATCAATTGTACTAATCAATTAAGGTTTAAATTAAATTAACATTTCTAACATGGTTTTTCTCAGTTTTTGTGTATTTGTCTGTGCATTGTTAAGCTACTGTAATTCTCTCCTTTTATATATTAGTAAAACACTCAATTGCCATACAGGTTCTACTTTTTCCATTCTAGGCAGCTCTCTGCTTGATTGTTAGTCATCATCTCATTGCAACACCCTCCTACTAAATAACAAACTGAGGTTTAGTGACACTTCTTGCTTCCCTCCATGGCCATCTTGAATATTGGCTAGGCCCCGGGCAAACATTTTCTTGGGGCCGTCCCATCCAATTTTGCGTTCCAGCCCAACATCCTCCCAAAAAAAAAAAAATATATATATATATATATACACAGTGGCAAGAAAAAGTATGTGAACCCTTTGGGATTACGTGGAGTTTTGCATGAATTGGTCATAAAATGTGCTCTGATCTTCCTCGCAGTCACAACATTTTGAAAAACAGTTTGGTTAAAATAATACAACACAAACCTATGTTTTCATGTTTTTATTGAACGGAACATGTAAACATTCACAGTGCAGGGTGGGAAAAGTATGTGAACCCCTAGCTAATGACTTCTCAAAGAGCTAAATTGGAGCCAGGAGTGAGCCAACCTTGAGTCCAATCAGTGTGATATTATTGGATGTGTTGCTGAAAGCTGTCCTGCCCTTTAAAAACACACACCAGTTTTGGGTTTACTGGTTTCAAGAAGCACTGCCTGATGTGAACCATGCCTCGCAGAAAAGAGCTTTCAGAAGACCTACGATCAAGAATTGTTGACTTGCATGAAGCTGGAAAGGGTTACAAAAGTATCTCCAAAAGCCTTGATCATGTGTCCACGGTAATACAGACTGTCTACAAATGGAGGAAGTTCAGCACTGTTGCTACTCTCCCTAGGTGTGGTCATCCTGTAAAGATGACTGCAAGAGCACAGCGCAGAATGCTTAATGAGGTAAAGAAGAATCCTAGAGTGTCGGCTAAAGACTTACAGAAATCTCTGGCACATGCTAACATTTTTGTTGACACATCTACAATAAGGAAAACATTAAACAAGAATGGAGTACATGGGAGGACACCACGGAGGAAGCCATTGCTGTCCAAAAAGAATATTGCAGCACGTTTGAAGTTTGCAAAAGAGCACCTGGATGTTCCACAGCACTACCTTAAGAGAGCGATTCAGACCAGACATCCCAAGAATATTGCTACACTGAAACAGTTTTGTGAAGAGTGGTCCAAAATTACTCCAGATCGTTGTGCAGGTCTGATCTGCAATTACAGGAAACGTTTGGTTGAGGTTATTGCTGCCAATGGAGGGTCAACCAGTTATTAAGTCCAAAGGTTCACATGCTTTTTCCACCCTGCACTGTGAATGTTTACATTTTCTGTTCAATAAAAACATAACCTATAATGTTTGTGTTGTATTATTTTAAGCAGACTGTGTTTTTCAAATTGTTGTGACTTAGATGAAGATCAGAGCACATTTTATGACCAATTCATGCAAAACTCCACGTAATCCCAAAGGGTTCACATACCTTTTCTTGCCACTGTATATGTCATAGAAACACAGAAACATAGAAAAATGTCGGCAGATAAGAACCTTTCGGCCCATCTAGTCTGCCCAATTACATGGATACTTAACCTGGATTTATCTTTTATTTAGGATAGCCTTATGCCTATCCCATGCTTGCTTAAATTCAATTACTGTTTTGGCCTCTACCACTTCTACTGGAAGGCTGTTCCATGTATCCACCACCCTCTCAGTAAAATAATGCTTCCTGATGTTACTTTTAAACCTTTGCCCCTCTAATCTAAGACTATGTCCTCTTGTTTTGCTATTTTGTTTCCTTTTAAATATACTCCCTTCCTCTACCTTGTGGATTCCCTTTACGTATTTAAATGTTTCTATCATATCTCCTCTGTCTCGTCTTTTTTCCAAGCTGTACATGTTAAGATCATTAAGCCTTTCATGTCATGGCCGAAATTGTTGGCACCCCAGAAATTTTTTCAGAAAATCAAGTATTTCTCACAGAAAAGTATTGCAGTAACACATGTTTTGCTATACACATGTTTATTGTGTGTATTGGAACAAAAAAAAAAAAAAGGGAGGAAAAAAAGCAAATTGGACATAATGTCACACAACTCCAGAAATGGGCTGGACAAAATTCTTGGCACCCGTAACTTAATATTTGTTTGCACACCCTTTGGAAAAAAATAACTGAAATCAGTCGCTTCCTATAACCATCAATAAGCTTCTTACACCTCTCACCCGGAATTTTGGACCACTCTTCCTTTGCAAACTGCTCCAGGTCTCTTATTGGAAGGGCGCCTTTTCCCAACATCAATTTTAAGATCTCTCCACAGGTGTTCAATGGGATTTAGATCTGGACTCATTGCTGGCCACTTCAGAACTCTCCAGCGCTTTGTTGTCATCCATTTCTGGGTGCTTTTTGACGTATGTTTGGGGTCATTGTCCTGCTGGAAGACCCAAGATCTTGGACGCAAACCCAGCTTTCTGACACTGGGCTCTACAGTGCGACCCAAAATCCTTCGGTAATCCTCAGATTTCATGATGCCTTGCACACATTCAAGACACCCAGTGCCAGAGGCAGCAAAACAACCCCAAAACATAATTGAACCTCCACCATATTTCACTGTAGGTACTGTGTTCTTTTCTTTGTAGGCCTCATTCAGTTTTCGGTAAACAGTAGAATGATGTGCTTTACCAAAAAGCTCTATCTTGGTCTCATTTGTCCACAAGACGTTTTCCCAGAAGGATTTTGGCTTACTCAAGTACATTTTGGCAAACTGTAGTCTTTCTTTTTTATGTCTCTGCGTCAGCAGTGGGGTCCTCCTGGGTCTCCTGCCATAGCGTTTCATTTAATTTAAATGTCAACTCGATAGTTCGCACTGACACTGGTGCTCCCTGAGCCTGCAGGACAGCTTGAATTTCTTTGGAACTTGTTTGGGGCTGCTTATCCACCATCCAGACTATCCTGCGTTGCAACCTTTCATCACTCACAGAGAGATTAGCTACAGTGCCATGGGTTGCAAACTTCTTGATAATGTTGCGCACTATGGATAAAGTCCAATCTAGATTTCTGGAGATGAACTTGTAACCTTGAGATTGTTGATATTTTTCCACAATTTTGGTTCTCTCTCTTCTCTTTCTGTTGTCCATGCTTAATGTGACACACACAGACATACAATGCAAAGACTAAGTGAACTTCTCTCCTTTTTATCTGCTTTCAGGTGTGATTTTTTTTTTATATTGCCCACACCTGTTACTTGCCCCAGGTGAGTTTACATGAGCATCACATGCTTGAAACAATCTTATTTATCCACAATTTTGAAAGGGTGCCAAGAATTTTGTCCAGCCCATTTTTGGAGTTTTGTGTGACATTATGTCCAATTTGCTTTTTTTCCTCCCTTTTCTTTTTGTTTTGTTCCAATACAGACAAAGGGAATAAACGTGTGTATAGCAAAACATATGTTACTGCAATACTTTTCTGTGATAAATACTTGATTTTCTGGAAAAATTACTGGGGTGCTAACAATTTCGGCCATGACTGTATATACACCCAGTCCTCTTAGCTCTTGCACTCACGTACTTCCATGGATTCAATTGCTCAGTGCTCAGCTCAACGAAGATATAGGCAATAGTGAAAAGCCAGCACTCCAGCTTCTTCAATAAAAATAAAATCGAACTTCATTGAAACAAATTAAAAAATGGTCTAGTCAACGTTTCATCTCCTGAGAGCTTTCATCTGGACATCATATGTCATGTCTAAACAGTAAAAAGGTCCTTTAAAAGATAATAAAAGTCTGTTACAAAAGAAAAGTCTTTTTGAAAAATAGTTTGAAGTTCTTTTTTAAAAAAAATACAACATTCCATTTATTACATTGAATCCTACTTGTTTAAATCTGTCGCATCTCGCCATAATTTTGGTGCAATTCGACATTCTGTGAATAGAAGACACGATATTCTTCCATGGGACATTGCCGATGCCGCCGAACGCCACTAAATTGCACTGTATTTTGCTGTCAATTCGCCTGTATTTGGCAAATTGACAGAATAGACAAATTGCCCTGAAAATTGCACCAATAGGTGAAATTCACAACTCCTTGCAATTCAGTTCCAGTTTAGATGTTGGTGAATAACCTCTTTGGACTGTCTAACAAAAATAGAAATTACTGGGCCTAAGCAGTTTGCAAGCTTTGTGTAGGGCCTTAATGTTTTGGGGTTCGTTTGCATGGAGAAGGTAAATTAAATTTTTATCCCGCAGATGGCAAATTAAGTAAATTTGTGGTTTTTGGGGTTATATTCCCTGCGGGGACAAATAAAGTAAATCATTTTTGTTTGGTGTTTCCCCCTAGGCAAACAAATTCTGTTTTGGGATTTTTTTTGGGGGTGGGTGGCAAATTGTGGGCTCAGAGGGCAGCTGCAATGGGCTCGGAGCAACTGCCCTTTTTGCCCCACATTATAGACGGCCTTGCTTTCCTCACTTCTTTATTGAGGCACACCTAAACTGTTTTTCCTGAATCAAACCCACTTCTAAAATAAGAAGCAATTGTTATAGGAGTTGTGTGCGTTTCCACATTATCATTTTTCATATAAACAAGATGGTAGTCAGTGAACAAAAATAAATAATAAGCTAATTAATAGTGCTGTGACATTTAAAAAATATAATGCAAAATATTGTTCATTAAATTTACTATATTGAAAATCCTTATTCTCCAGTGCATTTCATTTTCTTACATCATAGAACCCAGGATCGAAATGATGAGGCTGAGGCCCTGTTAACTAAATCCATTCGTTATGGTCCTCACTTTGCTGATGCATATTCTAGTCTCGGATCACTCCTAGCTGACCAGGTAGGTAGAAAAAATAAAAATAATTTAGCGCAAATGCGAAATCACGTGTAAACAGAAAAAAAGAGCATTTATGTTTATTCTAATTACACTTAATCCTTAGGAAAAGAGGTCGCAGAAACTCGATCTCTAGGTAATTGGTAACACAGAATTCTATGGACTCTGGTGTGCATACTGTGGGCAATAATACAAAGTTGGTGCTACAAAGCTGTTGTAAACTTCCCAGAGCCATTATAGTTTATGGAGTTGTTAAGTTTACAACAGCTCTGGTTAAGTAAGCACAAACTTTGTAATATAGCCCTGTGACGATAGTCTCTTTGAACTTGGGTATCTGGACTTGGCATTAATGTTGGGAGGTGTGGCACTGTGGGTTCTAGGAGATGTGACCCAACATTTTATTCCCCAACCCTATGTCCAAAACACATAAGGTGTACAGGGTGTCTGTGTTTTGTGTCTATATTGTTTTTGTCTGTGTTTATATGTCACTGTTATTATTTTTAATTTCATCACAGTGTGTGTTCTTACCACCTCCCACCCCCGTATTGAATTTGTTTTACAGCTGCAAAATTTTCAGTGATCTTTTTTGCCAAATATTGCTGCTCTATTTGTTATCTACTTTATTCATGTCCACCATGTGATTGAAATCTGCCCTGTTGTTTCATGTCTGGAGATTAAAAAGGGTTATGGCTGGGGTCTAGCTCACTTGAGGAAGAGGATGAGGGGAGGCACCAGGGTATGATCTTCCCTTGATCTCCAGCTCCCTCCTTGCACTGTATATATTTGCTTCACATGTTTCATCATTTCATCTGTCTATTTCACCCCAGCAAAGAGTCCTGTCTCATTTCTGGGGAATGCTATAACTACTCTTTCATTGTACCCATCCTTAAGCTTTGGCTAAGGGTTGGAGAAGGCATGAAAGACAACTGGTGGGATAATGGATGTCTGGCAAAGAAGCCTCATTAGGAGATCTAACCCAGTTGAGGTGCTGAGATCAGTTATGAATACTACCAGTTGTGGTTGTCATGACTAATTTATTGTAGCTAGGTATTAGATGTTGTCATTAGATGCTCAACTGGTATTTACCATGAATGATAGTTATGATTGCCTTGAAAAGTACACTTAAAAGCTCTCCAAGTTCAGTATAAAGGACTCAATTGCTCTGATTAATTGCCCAGTTCTCGGCATACTTGTGTGGAGAATTTGTAGGGGTTAAGTTAAGCAGAAATGCTTGAATGCTGTTCCTTCATTATTTTTGCAGGGGGAATGGCATTCCTCTTTGGCTAAAACACTAAAAAGCTGTTATGTTTTAATCACGTTTCATTAATATGTCAAGTGAAATACAGGGTGTCCATATTGTCTTTTTTACAATTTCAACAATTTATTACAAAGGTAAATGAAAAGACAGATAAGTGACAAATTTATTACAAAATGAGACATATATTTAAGTTTTTTTTGCCTCATTAATACACCTCTATATGGGCACCTTTAGTTGCAAAGCAATCAAGACAGTACTCGATTTCTTGCCATGTTCGCTGTAGCCTACCCTCATCAATGGTGGCAATGGCATCAGTGATCCTCTGCTTTAGATGAATGTGTGGTGTGGGATCATGTGCAATCGAATCATTGGTCAGTTTTTCTTCGGCGAGACATCAATTACTGCAAATGTTTGTCTTGACCTTTTGACTGAATCACCACACCACAACTACATGACCTTCAACCAACCATCATTTTCCAGCAACATGGTGCACCACCACATTGGGGACTGCATGTTCCTAAATGAAACATTTCCAGACTGGTGGATTGGAAGGGGTGGCCCAATTCCCTGGCCACCTCGTTCATCAGATATCACTTCCCTCGACTTCTTCTTTCTATGGAGTTATGTTAAAGATATCGTGTATCGAACAAAGGTACGGGACATCACTAATCTAAAGCAGAGGATCACTGATGCCTCTATTACATAGTGCCCGCTAAAACTGGGACGGTAAGGTGGAAAGTGATTGCAGAGGGAGACTGGGGACTTCCCCCCCCAGTCTCACTCTGCTCCCAGAAGCGGCGAATCGGGCCATCGTTCTCTCCGCGGGATGAGAGGTATGATTTTTGGGGGGGATTTTAAGCTGTTGCTGACTGATTCCGCAGAAGCGGAACTTTTAGTGGGGCGTAAATAGCATTAGAGTTGTTTTGCGGGGACAGCAAATTTACACCGTTATACAAGCTGGCACTCACTACTTTACATTGTAGCAAAGTGTCATTTCTTCAGTGTCACATGAAAAGATATAATAAAATATTTACAAAAATGTGAGGGGTTTACTCACTTCTGTGCGATACTGTAAATGTTCACTTTGTCTAAAAACTTTTTTCTTCAGTGTCCTCTTTAATAATAATTCCATTTACATGTTTTCCTCTTTGTTGTTTTGTGGTTCAAATTTTTAGAAGATGCACAAAGAAGCTGATGATGTTTATCAAGCAGGAATTAGAAACTGTCCTGAGAGTTCAGACCTTCAGAATAATTATGGTGTGTTCTTGGTGGATGTGGGTGAGTAAATTGTGGTTTAAATACTAAATAATTTTTAGTGACTTTTCCTAAAGGAAATAAATGTTTTTTTTCCTCCCAAATGATGACTTATAATTTATTTTTGCAAGATGAAAACATGTATGTCTGTCACTTACTTGAAGTAGGATGCTATTAATCAACATAGAAAAAATGAATGCCGTTGTTGCATTTTTCAGAAAAATCAACATTTTTAGCATGTTTGTTATAAACTTCGGCTCTGAGCAATGTGCAAGCACAACCATATTACCAATATCCTTCAGTAGACTTTGATATTGACTCTAGGTGTAAATGTTATTTTCTAGGAATATCCCTCTAGCTTGATGCATGTGAGTTTCTTCAATAACTATATTCTTGTTAGTTTACTATCCTTGTTAATAAACTTCATGATTTTCTCCAGTTAATCTATGAAATCACTAGTCATCAAAACCTCTTGTTAGTAAATGGCAAGCAATATTGTTTTGTTGTAGCAATAGTGGCCATCGGACAAATTCTGGCCGTTCTCACACCATGCAAAGGCTTTTGATCAATATAGAAAGTTGGGGAATCCTACCAGGATTAGAAATGTTGTATTAATTCTATTCACATTACCTTAGCTTTAAATCTCTGTTTTAAAATCTGTTTTGAAGGAGATCCACAGAAAGCAATATCTCATTATATGTTGGCTCTACAACTGCGCCCTGACCACCATGTGGCCATGCTAAACCTAGGACGACTCTTTCGCTCTATGGGCCAGAACACAGAGGCAGAGATGTGGTACAAGAAGTAAGATGTCTTGCCTTTTCTCTTTGACATAATTGTGAGGAATTGTATGAATATGTAAGAGGGAATCTTAAACATTGAAAACCAGTGGAAACTCAATAAAATATTCGAGCCATCCTGGATATCTTACTGCGTTACTGTTTGGTTCCACTATTAGGGCTCTGCTGATCTCTAAGGATGTAGATGTTATTACCCCACTTGGAGCTCTTTATTACAACACTGGGAAATATGAAGAGGCTTTGCACCTATACCAGGAGGCTGTGGGATTGCACCCAGACAATGTACAGATACACCTTTCACTGGTGAGCAGTGAGATCAGTCTCCTTATATAATGCATGGTGCATGCAACTGTGCCATAATAGCCTTGTCCACACCTATATGCCTTTGTTATAATTTGAGGGAAAGCACCTTCTGTATGTTCATCTTTGTACTTTTGCTTGCTCTTTGGATTTTAGGCCGGCATCAGACGAACGCATTGATCACGTCTGTGTCGGCGCACAGTTTAACGTCCGTCGTAGCATAGAATCATGATCAATAGAGACCCACACACGAAGTACGTGCACACCGAACTGCGCACACAAAACTCACATGGCAAATGGACGCAAGTTAGGCAAGAACGTAAAACCACTACCACGGACGCGCAGAGTGCGCCACGTCTGCATAGCGTTCTGTGTGCGTGATGACACAAAGTCAGATGGAGCGCATTTGCGACGTCCAGCACCTTGATGCACAAAATGTCTTTTCATATAATTTTCCTTTTTTTTTAGTATTTTTCATATTAATTTTGTTTCCCATAATTCCCTATTCTTTTTTTTTTTTCTACGTCCGTCAAAAAAAACGGACTGTGTGGTGTCTACATTATCTTCCGTCAGTACATTGTGGACGCAGGCACAGTGCGCTCAGACTGCGTTCGTCTGATATTAGCCTTACCCCTTTTCAAGTGAGCACCGCTTGCTTTCTTATCCAGTTATTACTATTCCATATCATATAAACACTATCAGGTCTATTCATGAAAGGTGAAACTCCAGAGAATTGACTGGAGAAGTGGAAATTCTAGGTCGAAATAGCCAAACCAGAACAATTCTCTCATTTATCTCGCGTTCCAAATCGTCTGTTTGGTCTAGATTGTTCTCTTCTCCTGCCAATTCTCCTGAGTTACACCTTTTAGTGAATAGACCTATATGCCTCACTCACGTTTTATTTTTCCCCTTTATTTTTCCCCTCTCATATGTTCCTGTTTTTTGCGTCAGGCTCAAGTCTTATCTGCGATGGACATGACAGTGGAGGCTGAAAAGCAAATTCATCAAATGACTGAAGACTTTCCTAACTGTATTGAATGCTTCCGGCTGCTTTCAGCCATATACAGCAAAATAGAAAACTACCTCAAGGTGACATTTACTTATTTATTTGTGAAGTATTTTACCAGGATGGATACATTGAGATTTCTCTCGGTTTCAAGTATGTCCTGGGTTCAAGAACATTGAAATGTTACAGTCGTTACAGAAATACAAAGTAATACAATGCAAGATATTAAAAACAAAACACAAATATACATATTTATTTTCTGTGTTAATATGTATAAGAACTATAGTCATTATGTTATATGTTTACAGGTGCATTTTGTATTGAGGTATGTTAGTAAGGAGCTCTTAAGTGACTTTAGACTGGGGGAAGACTTGATGGTGTCTGGGAGGTTGTTCCATAATTGCGGTGCTCTGTAGGAAAATGAAGATCGAGCAATTTCTGTTTGTATTGTGGTATTGCAAGTACATATCTCTGTACAGTGATCCATTTACATCTTCTTTTAATTTCATAGAATTTCTGTCACACTCAGCTATTCCATCAGACGTATCCTTCAACTTTTTATCTTGCAGGCAACTTCAAAACTGCAACTTAGTTTATCCGTGTTACTTTCTTTCCACACAAAAACGCCCTATATCCAAATAATTAGTAGATTTCTATTAAAAAAAAATCAAAAACATTATTACAGTCACATGTGATCAGGACCACTCTTTTCAAGTAGCTCCTGCTCGGTTAGTGATTTAGTAATGCACTATTGCTATTCTTCTTATTCCTCCATGTCCCTTACAATTTAATTCGGTTATTGTGTGACCCTTGCACACTTTCCTTCATTGGAACATATAGCTTTTATACATCTGACATATTCTGTTGAAGTTCTTACGCACTCCTATACTATACGTCATATCTTCACACACTGTAGTACATACAACTCTTACATAATGCATTGCCATAGACAGCCACTCTAGAATAATAAGGCAGTGTGATACATCTGATGCATTTTATTTTTAACTTTTATGTTTAACTTTCCTCTGTCTTGGATTATAGGCTCTGGAGATGATTGACATCGCTCTACAAATGAACCCAGTGGATCCAAAAATAATGACAGAGCTTCATTTTACAAAAGGGAACCAGCTGAGGGAATTAAACCGTTTGGAAGAGTCCTTTAAAGTATGTTGAGAACCGCAATATGCTAACTATTCTAATGTTCTCTCGTTCCAAAAAATAATATAAAATAAAAGCAACAAAAAAACTTAAATATAGATTTTTCTGCCAGCAAATCCCACAGTCTGGCTTTATCTCTTTGACACTGGGTGTGTGCCCAGATTGTACATTACTGCCAGGGTACAGCTTATTACTGCATTATATATTTCTGGCAACTATGCTAAGGAGTATATTAAAAATAATCAATGGGGAACATTGTTAGGTTAAAGCGTAATAACATATTTTCTTTTAAACACAAATCACTTGTTTTGTTTGCCTGCAGGACAAGAATATATAGGAAGAAAATATGGTACTTATAATCCACAATAACGTTAAAAATTGTGCACAATCTGCCGTTTTTTGATTGTAGAACACCAAAGACACCTAACCAACAACATTATAGGACAAAACATTTACCAATCTTCTCTGATCACCAAAATGCCCCTGCTTTATTCAGAGATCTCAAATTTCTTGGCATGAATGTACCACAAGATACATAGAGGTCTCTTCACTATAAGGTGAACCTCAGGAGAATTGACATTAGAAGAGAACAATCTAGACCAAATAGCAGATTTAGAAATTGAGATAAATGGGAGAAGTTTTCTGGTTTGGCTATTTTGACCTAGAATTTTTACTTCTCCTGCCAGACTCCCGAGTCTCACCTTTTTAGTGACTAGGTCTGATATTAAAGTGTCATTATAAGTTAGTATTTCTATTTGGAAACCTATTTATATTCTACTTGCTGTAAATAGACTAACATCTTGCCAGAAAAGCAACCCATAAAACCGGAGTTGTTGTTTTTGGACCATTTGGTGTGGTTAGTTACTTGGACTTTAAGAAAATGCTATTTTTTCCCCCTAAAATTAACTGTTTTTCTGCAGAGTTATAAAGTAGTAGCTGACCTGAACCCCAAGCAAGCTCAAGCATGGATGAATATGGGAGGCATAAAACATATCCAGGTATGGATAGGCTACTTATATGACGTGTATGAAGGTGGATAAGAGGAGAGGTTGCATGCTCTTTGTCAGATATAGGACTACAAGCAAGGCCGGTGCAAGGATTTTTGTGTACACAGACGAAGATTTACTTTTCTACCTACCCCCTCCCATGCCAAGCCAATCAGCATCTCCTCATAGGGATGCATAATAGCAATCACAGAGCTCCACAGCTATAAATCTCACAGTAATGTGCAATGCGTATGAGCATATCAAAGAGCCCCACAGCAATAAAACTCACATACTGCCCCCATACAGACACACACATGTACTGTCAGCTTCCCTCCCCACACACACATATTGCCAGCCCCCCTTCTAGGGTTGCCACCGTTTCTTCAAGCCAAACCCAAACACTCTAGTCTTGGGTTCAGGCGGCCATTTTTTTTGTAGCGTATACACATACAGGGTTATTCAGAGAGCGTGAAAAGCAGGAGAATGACTGGAGAATGAAAAATTCTAGGTCAAAATAGCCGATTTGGAAAGTGAGATGAAAGGGAGAATTTTCCTGGTTTGGATATTTTGACCTAGAATTTTTCATTCTCCAGTCATTCTCCTGCTTTTCACGCTCTCTGAATAACCCTGTATGTGTATATTTACATTATGCGTATATATAAGGGCACGTGGTATTATGCATGTCACATTGGTATTATGGCTGGCAGTGGTATTATGGCTGGTACTGGCATGGCTGGCAGTGGTTTATGGCTCGCACTGATATTATGACTTACAGTGGTATTATGGCTGGTACTGGCATGGCTGGCAGTGGTATTATGGCTGGCAGTGGTGTTATGGCTGGCAGTTGTGTTTATAGCTGGCAGTGGTGTTATGGCTGGCAGTGGTATTATGGCTGGTACTGGCATGGCTGGCACTGGTGTTATGGTTACTGGCATGGCTGGCAGTGATATGGCTGGCAGTGATATTATGGCTGGCACTGGTGTTATGGCTGGCAGTGGTATTATGGCTGGCAGTGGTATTATGGCTGGCAGTGGTATTCTGGCTTACAGTGGTATTATGGCTGGTACTGGCATGGCTTGCACTGGTATTATGGCTGGCAGTGGTATTATGGCTGATACTGGCATGGCTGGCACTGGTATTATGGCTGGTACTGGTATTATGGCTGGCACAGACTAGTATTTTTATGGCACAAGACAAGTGTAATATATATGGGAGAGGGCAGGGTTTTCTTACTTTTGATGCTGCGCTCGGAGTGGAGACAGTGACTTGACAGATCTGCTCTGGAGTCGGGAGCCAGGAACGCAGCAGCAAGCACGTGAATGTCTTTGTCACGTGAGCCCCTGTGCCTTCTCACTGAGTGGCACATGGGAGGAGGAATCGTCACCGATGGACCCACCACACCACTCCCACACTGTCAGTCATTGGCAGAGTGGGTGGAGCATGCTGCCTTGCGTCTCAAAGAAGAGGATTGCGTCGCCGGGGGAACGCATGACATGATGTAAGTATGCAGAGGAGACTTTGTGCTGGCCCAGTACCTCAGAGTCATGTGTCCGGGTGGCAGGGGGTGCCAAACCCGGATACAGGACTCCAAAACCGGACGGGTGGGAACCCTACCCCCTTCCCCACACTACCAGACCCTTTTCCCTATATCCACACTGCCAGCCTCCCTTCCAACACACACACACACACACACACACACACACACACACACACCACACACACACACACACACACACACACACACACACACACACACACACACACACACACACACACTGCACCAGGTTTATCTGATCCATGAAGGATGTGTGACTAGGAGATCCAAACCTGTCATTATTGGAGCCTGTGGTTATCTCCTGGAGGTTACTATTAAAGTACCATAAAGGTGATAGGAGGCTATGTGACCCCGCATGTGAACTATTATGGGACAGGCGCATGAACGGCACATTTATTTGTTGCTGGGAGACCCGTGGTATATGAGAATCTAGTATGTTTGAATGGCACGAGGTGCTTAGATGTGAACTTGATGAAGTGTGATACGAATGGTCACTTCTGCAGATGCCTGTTAAGTTGTCTGTGAGTTGGTCATCCGACTACGGACCCAGTGGATGACAAGCCTAGTATGGCCTTCACCCAAACCTTCCATTCCCTGAATCATCACCAAGATTAGGAAAGAAGGATTATTAAAGTCAGAGTTTTCTTGGAGCAACTTAATATGTTATTTAGATAATAGAAGAGGATGCTACATAATACACATATTTTTCTTCACAGGGTGATTATATATCGGCTCGTACCTTCTATCAAAAAGCTTTACTGTTGGACCCTGACAGCAAATTGCTGAAAGAAAACCTTGCAAAACTAAAGCGTTTAGAAAAACGGCTGCAAGACACTAATGGAAGATCTCCAGATTTGAAGGTCAATAAGGAGAAACAGACTGAAAGATCAGAAAAAATAGGAAAAGGGAGTCCCAGATCAAACGGAGACCTGTAAACAAAGTGGGAACTCTTTACTTGATATAATAGTGCAGATAATATGGACTGTGCAGAAATCCGATAGTTCACATGAAAGAAAATAAAAGCACAGTCTCAAACCAGTTGGGAAGCAACGAGAAGAGACAACTATCTGCTTGACACAGTGTTATTCTAGAAACCCACCTGCTCTGTGTTACCAAGTTCTAAGTTGCTGCAGATGTATGGAGCACAGACCTACACTTGTAGAGGTAATACAGACTGCCATAAGTGGTTTAATTTGCAGGAACACACAGGACGAGCTCATTCCACCACATAAAAGGTTCACCTTTAGATACAGTAAAGGCATGAGACCTACAGGAGACATAGAGACTCCACATGATGGTGTTATGAGGAGGAAATACCTGACCTTTGGAAACTGTCTCTTTTATAGATTACCATTTCAAGTTTTCATAATTGAAAGTTTAGGACTTGAAGGTCATTGCTGAATGGTGTCAACAATAAAAATTCAACAGAAGGCATCCACCTACCTAAATAATGGATACTAAGTAGGTATTATTCCCAAAGTATAAAACAAATCTGTGTGCAGAAAGGGGCTATCTAGTCTAGTACAGGTGGAAGTTAATTTAAGCACTTTAGGAAAACACAGGCTGCATACATCTTAGACTGATGATAGTAACTTTTGGGCTGAAAGCTAATTATCATCATCATCCTCATCTATTTCTGCAGCACCTTACAATAAACAATGAGGAATTAAACCAAGAAATTACTGACAATCTTAGAGACCAGAGACAAGAGGAGTAGAGGGTCCTGCTCACAGGAGTTTACTTTTAATTTATAATCAGTCAGTAACATATGCTCATGTATTCTAAACATGATTATCATTTAAATGGCAAACACCATAGGAATGCATTTACAGACCTAGCACTTGTTATTAAGCATTTACTGATTTACTTTAAAAGGTGACCAACTCTGATCTACACCGCTCTCCTACAAACTCCATTTCTCTTTGTAAGTACAAGTCAATATTTTTCCCTGATAAATTTAATTGTCATTTGATCTGAGTTCCAATATACTATAGTAGCATAAAACCGCATTCTAGTGAAACCTTGACATATCATGTCTTCGTTTTCACCTAAATCTTTCAGGGATGTGTGTACTTAAAAAAATAAATAAAAGAAAATGTTATATTGAGCTGTTGTGGGCACACAGCCAATGAGTATGTTGATTATAGCCCATTGTTAGCAGATGATAAACCATTGAAGGGGCCTCATCTAATGACTTGGAAAGTATTCACTGTTGCAATCATATCACAGTTCTGACAGTGAATAGAGATGGTACAGGGCTCCTTTTTGGTATAGGTCCCATGTAAAGAAGATTGTATGTTGATCTGTCAATCATGCTTATCAGACATAAAGCATGTTTTCAATAAATGTGGTTAAAGAGAATTTTAATAGCTTTTTAAATAATAATTATTATAAATTCACAGAGTGTTTCACAGGTTTTTTCAAAAATTAATTAAGACTACACCATGCGGTGCTTCACTTGGAAGGTTGTGTAACTCATCGTGCAGGTCCTGCCATCAGCAGGCCAGACATAGCTTCTCATACAGTGTGTATGTCACGTAAAAGACATTCTCACTATCTTATCACAAAATATTGTTTTTGAGAAATCCATCTTGCTTCTCGATGATGACTTAACCAACTGCTCGGTTACCGTGGCAGCATGAAGCAACATTTTATCACTGACTTCTTCTCCTCCCTGCTCAAACGTCAGTAAGACCACCCTATAGAAATTGGTTGTTATAATGTACTTTCTTATTTTGTTTATGCTGAATACCAATTAATAAAAAACAAAAATTAAATTGAACACCGGTATAAGTATTGTGGCAGGGTACATGAACACCGCTACGTTAGCAACAGTATATCCTGCATAGACGCAGTGCCGAAAGAGTTAAACCGAAGTATGCTAATTACAAAATCCTTCTGATGAGGATGATTAAGGTCTCGCCTGTGAGGGGTGTACTGACACAGAGACTGGCTGCCTGCCAGGGAGGCAGCAAGATCTTAGTTGACAGGGAGTCTGTTTTAAAAAAAAATATATTTTTTGAACGGTTAAATCTACTGGGATCAGGTTAGCTGACCAGTGGGATAGGAAGGGACATTCCTGTAAGTTAGTCTCCTTTGAGGAGTAGGAGTTTATTTGTTATGCTTGCTGTAAAGCCTATATGCTAATAAAGCATACTTTTATTTTGGAAATATTGTGTTGCCTGACGACAAACTTGGTCATCCTATCACAGTGGTGAAAGGTATATTATGCATGTTTGCAGTAATAGTGTGAAAATTCCATATAAATGAAAATGCTGCTTTCAGGTAATTACAGTATACTGGATATAATTTAAAAATGCATTTCTATGTGATTTAAATAGTGGAACAATCTAAAACATTTAATTAAAGCGATCTTTACTTTACATGTATCTGCAGAATAAATTGTACAAAGGGTACAAATATACCAAATGTTTACTGTAATGAATATAATAGAAAATAGGTATAAATATGTATTTAAATTCAGCATATTAAGGAATATAAAACATTCACTGAGCTGAAAGGAAATTCTAGTCTACAGTAGCCGGGATAATAAAGGCTGTCCCTATGGTATCAACAAAGCACAGCTTCAATTCTATATTTTCTAAAACGTAGTAAATCTATATTTCTATGTGTATTTATATTAAAGTATATACCTTTTTTATTTATACAAAAATTACTATTTTTTTACACATCATTATAATTTAAAAATCCATTAAAATCTCTGACGTGTTGCAGTGACAACCTCTTAGCATACAGAATTCAATGTTCCACACTGATGCACCAGTTCCAACTACATCATCTGTACTCATCTAATCCCCACTAGATATTCTGTTTCACTTCTCCGACTAGAAAGGTGAAAGACTTCAGGTACAGAGTGATATGGTCTAATGAGTCGGTTGCAGTGATTCCAATAGACCCATTTCCACCTTTAAAAAGCATAATATTTCCACTTCTACAGATAACTTGCACTTTTTCCTATTCCCTAATGAGGGAGGGTGAAACATTCCTAGCCTTTAAAGACAACTCTAGTACCTCTGAACTTGTATGCAGGAAAGAAAGGTCTAACAGGCTGACTACACCCTGTTATGTGACAGTGGCCCAAATTTTGTTTGTCCAACCTAGTCCAGGATAGGAAATCAGGAAGGGCTACTCGTTTTTGGTTGGATCTAAGGCTAGGGTTCCCCGCGAACGTCAAAAAGTGCGTCCGGACACATTGATGTATTTTTTCACGGAATGCGCAAAAACAGTCGGACAACGCGCATTTTCGTGCGTGATTTTTTAAGGATCGTCAATAAAACACTTTTTTGCGTCTGGACGTTATGTAGGCTGGGCATAAGCAGCGTCTGACATCTCCTAATCACGCACACACGCCACTATGCCACTGCAGCGCACTCTGTGCGTCAGTACTAGCGGTTCTGCGTTCTCGAAAAATTGCGTTCAAATTCCACTTGCGTTGCACGGCTGGACTTTTGTGCAGCCGTACATCGTATATTGGCCGTCATTGCCGTCATTTGCTGCTACTACGGCCGTAATTAAGTGCGCCAGAACGCACGTTAAAAGTGCGCTGGTCTGACCCCAGCCTAAAAGGAACATTCTAAGCGTTGTGATCACTCATTGTAAGTTGAGTAGGCACAATACCCTGAGCATCTGAACAGCTATTACAATCTGGGGCTGTACCATATCATTGCAAATGAAATTTGTTTGATGCAAATTAATTTTGTTTGAATTTGTGCTCCAGAAAGTGCCCCAGTAGACACGTCCACAATGTTTTTTTTTCATTTCGTTATGTTTCCATTTGTTATTTTGTTAGGTTGCGTTAGGGTTTCCCGATGATTTGGTGATCTGAAAAAAATTCAGAAAATGTCTGAATGCTTTCAAAATGGTTATTTTTGTTTCGTTAGGTTGTGTTCTATTTTTGTAAGCTGATGAAACAAAACATTCAAAAGTAACCTAGGGAATAAATTTAATTTCGGATTCGTTCGGTTATCATTCGGAGAATCTGATGCAGCCATCCTCCCAACCCAAACACAATAAGAATCCTCTTATTTCATTTTTATACCCCACTGTATTTATTGCCATATGTCTCCATTTCAAATGTAGTGCATTTTTATAGTAATGAAATATGTTAAAGCAAAATAAATTTGCTGATTATGCAAAAGTCAAGACTGCTGCACCACTCTCATCCGAATTAATGCAAATCAATTTTTTTTTTGAGAAAGTATTTTACCAGGAAGGCTACATTGAGATTTCTCTTGTTTTCAAGTATGTCCTGGGTTAATTGATATGTATATAATAAAGCCATTTGTAATCGTTATGTTATTGTGTTTTAATGATTCAGAAGTTTAGAACACTCCGAATCAAAGAAATTTAGGAAGAAAATCTATTTATTATGAAACAAATTGCGCATGTCTAGCTCCCCAGTGCTCGATGCTGGAAGTGCTAACACCTTACACTTAAAACTAGCTGGGGAATGTCTCGAATTGATTTTTTTCCCCAGCTGATACTGCTTGGCGCTTAGGACTCTAGTAACTGGGATGGGATGGGATGGGAACGTCCGCCTGCCAAATAGGTTATTTCCGTACAAAATACATTAGGAATATTCCCAAATATTTCTTAATGGATTAAGAATGATTTTCCAAAAATCCAGTGGTTCCTGACCGTGTCTCCCCCCTCCCCCCCCCACTTGGTAGCGAAGGGATAAAGCCTAAAATGGGAGAGTGGGTGTGGAGGGGGTCAGGTGGGGTTAATGTGTAACCACTCCACCCTCTTCTATTTTAACCCTAGAGCGCCCTTTTAATATGGTAATATATAACTTGTGATTGGGGAAAAAAAAACACCTGTGCCAAAAATTTGACTGCAAAGAGTACACTAGTAAAGAGTACATTTGATTCTGGGTGAGATATCAAAATAACATTTTGTAACACCCTTGGATTTTACATTTCTCTAGAAAACCAAAATTATATAATGCCTACTTCACACAAGTCACATTTTAATGGATATTGAGAGATGACTAAAAAAACACCTGGGCATGCAATATATTTCATTCCAAACATAATAACATTATTGGGTAGTTGATAAGATGGCATCAGGGTTTAAGGTCTCATGCCGTTTGCCCTCTTAGGCTAGGGTCAGACTAACGCAGTATCAACGTGCGTTTAGCAGCACTAAATCACGGCCGTGCTAGCAACAAATGACGTCCAATGCGGGGCAGCATACGAAGAACGGCCGCACAAAAGTGCGGCTGCGCAACGCAAGTGGCAAACTAACGCATTTTTGCAAGAACGTAGAACCGCTAGTACTGACGTACAGAGTGCGCTGCGTCCACTAGCGGCGTGTGTGCGTGATTAGGAGACGTCAGACGCTGCTAATGTCCGGCCAACATAACGTCCAGACGCAAAAAGTGTTTTATTGATCCGTACAAAATCACGGACGAAAATGCGCATCGTATGACCGCTATCGCGTATTCCGTGAAAAAATGCGTCCATTCGTTCAAACGCACTTTTTCACGGACAACGCGAAAAATGCGTTCGTCTGACCCTAGCCTTAGAGTACAAAACTACATATGGAGTATGTAGTGCACAAACTCCAACATGCCCCGTGTCAAAGTCGATTGGAGATACCCATTCAGCTATAAATTTATCCTTTTATGTTAAAATCATTAATGTGATGGTGTTGTATTATTTAGAAAAGGATTTAAATAATCAGAAAAGATTAACCTCCCTCGCGGTCTAATTTTTTCAAAATTTTGTGTCTAAAAGCGTATCAATTTTTTTTTTAAAGGAAACGGGTTTTTGTACATAGTTAGCCTGTAATAATTGGGAATCACGCACCGAAATCCGTGCAATCAAGAGTTCTTACTGGTAAAATCCTTTATAAATTAATTAATTTTTAAAAAAATAGTAATTAATTAATTTAAAAAAAATAGTAAATACACGGAGTCCGATAAAGTTTGAAACATGAAATAATAATTTATTATCCCACAAATAATTATCCAAAATAATGCAAATAAATAATATTCAATAAAATACAACTAAAAACACTGAAATCTGTCTGAGAACAAGGGTGAGACCATGTATGGTCTATTTCTTATCCTGTACTGCCACCTAGTGGCCATTCATAAACATTTCCATTTGTATTCAGTGAGTTTTGTGAATGAAATTTGCTGCGGTCCAGCCCCTCTGCATCATGTGACTCGCAGGGAGCCATCCAGGAAGCCGCTCCTGCGATCACAGTGCGGGACAGCGAGGGAGCCAGGAGGAGGTGAGTAAACATCCAGCCCGAGTGTGGCTCGGGGTTACCGTTCGCAGTAGCGAAATTTAACCCCAAGTCACACTCGGGAATACCGCCAGGGAGGTTAAAGAGATCCGAATTGTGGCGGAAAGGTAACCGAACAGTGAAATTCAGCGTACGGTTACCTTTCCTGGCCATTCGGCTATTCAGAGAGCAGGCAGTTCGCCAAATGTTGGTGAATTGCCTGCACATACGGTGCCTGTTCAGTGCCTGTTCAGTGCCTGTTCGAGGGCAGTGAAATCCCCATAGAGAAGCAATGCTTCATCTATTCAGAGAACAAAAACCTGCAGTGAAAAGTTGCTGAATTTCCCTGCTGTTCGGTGGTTTCATTCAACAGCTTTATTCAGGCGAATCCCATAGGCTTCAATGTTAAAAATATTCCCGTTTTAATCCAATATCTAATAAACCGTTGATTATAATATTTTGCAGTAAATCGTCTTTATGCATAGATTTTTTTAGAATCTTTTAGGCATTTTTCAGGATTTTTTTGCGAAAATAATACATATATATTTTTTAAAAATCGTTTTTTCTTTTCTGTATTTATTATGTATTATTCTGTTTTATTATCATTCATTGGACCTTATGTGTAAATTTCAGACATTTTCATTCTGTCGTTTCTTTGCAAACAGCGTTTCCCTTTTCAAACATTCAAGCATACTGTTTTTTTTATTTTACTCCATTCGTCTGCGGTGTCGGCTGTTTCCGGCGGATGATCAGCGGCTGCTTGGGTTTCTCCGGACGTGTTCGGCGGGGTTAATGTAGATGTTTTTGCGGGTTTCGATGTGCGTTCGCTGGGTTTTGCGGTGAGTGTTCGGTGGGTTTGCGGCGGCTTTTCCCTGCACTATGACGGCCCTGTGGTGCTTGCTGAATACACCGCAGGGTTGCTGAAATGGGATGCCGAATCGCACCGAATTGGAGAACGAAAAGTCACCGAACGTGCGGTGACTTTTCGATTCTCTTTGAATAACCCTGTAAGTTTTAATTACAAATAAACTTACAGATGTCATAACGTAAACATACAAATCCTCTTGCAACACACATAGTTATGCTTTTTTGGGTTATTCAATTACAAATCCAAAGACTGTAATCGTGAGTTTAACAACTATGCATCTAGCGATAGTCAGAAAGTACTGTCCTTCCAGAAATATTATACTTGGAAATATTAATGATTTCTGGGAATATACCTATCAGACAGCCATAAAGGAGTATGAAAATTATATGACAAGGATCAAAAATATTTCCTACAGTGGGTTGCTAAATAGGGAACTGATGGACCGTGTAGGTCTTACTTGCTCACAAATTAATGCTCGTTTGTTCAGTTGTGTATATATGTATAAAAGCTTTGTATGCTTGTGGTGTTGTGCTTGTAATTACTACAAATAAAAAAAGCTCTATATTATCCTGTCTTGTCTCTTCTTCTGTAATATTCTCTGACAGAGTTATTTCTAGTGACTTCTGTTTTGGAGTTAAGGATTTTACAATAATGCTTACTAAAGCGTTTAACACTAAAGATTTTTATAAACCTACTTTTTTCTTAATGCTTTGTTAGGGTGGCTGTAGTGTTAAAACCAGATACAGCTTTCAACCCATAGTGACCAGGCGGTTTTACGAAAGTCTGCTGTTTTTTATGTTTCTGTGCTGTTTGTGATTAGGTCAAATTTTCCTCTTACTCGTTTATACTCATTTGTAAGCTCACGGGACAGGACCCCTTAGATTGTAAGATCATGGGACCCTGTAGATTGTAAACTCATGGGATAGATTGTAAACTCATGGGACCCCTTGTATTGTAAGATCATAGGGACAGGCTCAAGGTGGTGGGGTGCCCAGTTGCAGGGAGGCCAATACTTACCTTGTTCCAGCGCCATGATCAAGTCCCCCGGTCTTCGCCGCTCTGGTTCCGGCATGCGGCGTCCAGAGCCTCTCCTGCACCACCCGCTGGGGGAGACTCAGGGCAGGGGTGATCCGCGAGGGACAAAAAAAAAAGACGATCCGTTGGAGAGGCGCGGTGTGCGCACCTCTCCAAAGGATTTTTTTTGTCCTCGTGCACGCCAGCTGGTAATCACAGCGCGCATGCCTGCAGCGACGGACGTAAACAGTTTTATATAGAGATTTTGAGGATTGAAGAATCTCCCATTGTAAGCATGAGGACTATCTGTTTTTTTATGGGGGTTTGTAGTGATCCTAAAGAATAATAAATATTTTGGAAGCTGCATTGCTAATAATCTCATCTATAACATAAAGCAATAAGCTCCTGCGTGTCCGTCGCCCAAAAAACAGACTGCGCATGCGCGCGCAACCAGCGGCGGTTGGCTGCGCGCGCATCCAATGGCCGCGGCACGCGCACAGCCGGCGTGCGCGAGGGACAAAACAAATCCGATCCATTGGAGAGGCGCACAGCACAGCGCCTCTCCAATGGACCGGATTTGTTTATCTCCTCAGTGCCCGGCCTCGATCTCCTCAGTGCGATCTCCTCAGTGCGATCTCCTCCGTGCCCGGCCTCGATCTCCTCAGTGCCCGGCCTCGATCTCAGTGCCCGGCCTCGATCATCTCAGTGCCCGGCCTCCATCTCCTCGTGCCCGGCCTCCATCTCCTCGTGCCCGGCCTCCATCTCCTCAAGCCCGGCCTCCATCTTCTCAAGCCCGGCCTCCATCTCCTCAGTGCCCGGTCTGCCAGCCATGTTACCAGTCTGGTATTGTGCATGGCAGTCTGCCATGCACAATACCAGTCTGCCATGCACATTGCCATCCACAGAACCAGTCTGCCATGCACATTACCAGTCTGCCATGCATAATACCATTCTACCATGCCCAGTACCAGTCTGCCATGCACATTGCCATGCACAGTACCAGTCTGCCATGCACAATACCAGTCTGCCATGCACATTGTCATGCACATTACCAGTCTGCCATGCACATTACCAGTCTGCCATGCATAATACCATTCTACCATGCACATTACCAGTCTGCCATGCATAATACCATTCTACCATGCACAATACCAGTCTGCCATGCACATTGCCATGCACAATACCAGTCTGCCATGCACAATACCAGTCTGCCAGCCATATTACCAGTCTGCCAGCCATGTTACCAGTTTGCCAGCCATATTACCAGTCTGCCATTCACATTACCAGTCTGCCAGTCATATTACCAGTCTGCCATGCACAATACCAGTCTGCCATGCACAATACCATTCTGCCATGCACATTACCATTCTGCCATGCACAATACCAGTCTGCCATGCACAATACCAGTCTGCCAGACATATTACCAGTCTGCCAGCCATATTACCAGTCTGCCAGCCATATTACCAGTCTGCCAGTCATATTACCAGTCTGCCATGCACATTACCAGTCTGCCATGCACAATACCAGTCTGCCATGCACAATACCAGTCTACCATGCACAATACCAGTCTGCCAGCCATATTACCAGTCTGCCATGCACATTACCAGTCTGCCATGCACATTGCCATGCACAATACCAGTCTGCCATGCACATTACCAGTCTGCCATGCACATTGCCATGCACAATACCAGTCTGCCATGCACAATACCAGTCTGCCAGCCATATTACCAGTCTGCCAGCCATATTACCAGTCTGCCATGCACATTACCAGTCTGCCAGCCATATTACCAGTCTGCCATGCACATTACCAGTCTGCCATGCACATTACCAGTCTGCCATGCACATTGCCATGCACAATACCAGTCTGCCAGCCATATTACCAGTCTGCCAGCCATATTACCAGTCTGCCATGCACATTACCAGTCTGCCATGCACAATACCAGTCTGCCATGCATATTACCAGTCTGCCATGCACAATACCAGTCTGCCAGCCATATTACCAGTCTGCCAAGCACATTACCAGTCTGCCAGCCATATTACCAGTCTGCCATGCACACTACCAGTCTGCCATGCACATTGCCATGCACAATACCAGTCTGCCATGCACATTGCCATGCACAATACCAGTCTGCCATGCACAATACCAGTCTGCCATGCACATTGCCATCCACAGTACCAGTCTGCCATGCACATTACCAGTCTGCCATGCATAATACCATTCTACCATGCCCAGTACCAGTCTGCCATGCACATTGCCATGCACAGTACCAGTCTGCCATGCACAATACCAGTCTGCCATGCACATTGTCATGCACATTACCAGTCTGCCATGCACATTACCAGTCTGCCATGCATAATACCATTCTACCATGCACATTACCAGTCTGCCATGCATAATACCATTCTACCATGCACAATACCAGTCTGCCATGCACATTGCCATGCACAATACCAGTCTGCCATGCACAATACCAGTCTGCCAGCCATATTAACCAGTCTGCCAGCCATGTTACCAGTTTGCCAGCCATATTACCAGTCTGCCATTCACATTACAGTCTGCCAGTCATATTACCAGTCTGCCATGCACAATACCAGTCTGCCATGCACAATACCAGTCTGCCAATGCACATTACCATTCTGCCATGCACAATACCAGTCTGCCATGCACATACCAGTCTGCCAGACATATTACCAGTCTGCCAGACATATTACCAGTCTGCCAGCCATATTACCAGTCTGCCAGCCATATTACCAGTCTGCCAGTCATATTACCAGTCTGCCATGCACATTACCAGTCTGCCATGCACAATACCAGTCTGCCATGCACAATACCAGTCTACCATGCACAATACCAGTCTGCCAGCCATATTACCAGTCTGCCATGCACATTACCAGTCTGCCATGCACATTGCCATGCACAATACCAGTCTGCCATGCACATTACCAGTCTGCCATGCACATTGCCATGCACAATACCAGTCTGCCAGCCATATTACCAGTCTGCCAGCCATATTACCAGTCTGCCAGCCATATTACCAGTCTGCCATGCACATTACCAGTCTGCCATGCACATTACCAGTCTGCCAGCCACATTACCAGTCTGCCATGCACATTACCAGTCTGCCATGCACATTACCAGTCTGCCATGCACATTGCCATGCACAATACCAGTCTGCCAGCCATATTACCAGTCTGCCAGCCATATTACCAGTCTGCCATGCACATTACCAGTCTGCCATGCACAATACCAGTCTGCCATGCATATTACCAGTCTGCCATGCACAATACCAGTCTGCCAGCCATATTACCAGTCTGCCAAGCACATTACCAGTCTGCCAGCCATATTACCAGTCTGCCATGCACACTACCAGTCTGCCATGCACATTGCCATGCACAATACCAGTCTGCCATGCACATTACCAGTCTGCCATGCACATTGCCATGCACAATACCAGTCTGCCATGCACATTACCAGTCTGCCATGCACATTACCAGTCTGCCATGCACATTACCAGTCTGCCAGCCATATTACCAGTCTGCCATGCACATTACCAGTCTGCCAGCCATATTACCAGTCTGCCATGCATATTACCAGTCTGCCATGCACAATACCAGTCTGCCATGCACATTGCCAGTCTGCCATGCACATTACCAGTCTGCCATGCACATTGCCATGCACAATACCAGTCTGCCATGCACATTACCAGTCTGCCATGCACATTACCAGTCTGCCAGCCATATTACCAGTCTGCCATGCATATTACCAGTCTGCCATGCACATTACCAGTCTGCCATGCACATTACCAGTCTGCCATGCACATTGCCATGCACAATACCAGTCTGCCATGCACATTACCAGTCTGCCATGCACATTACCAGTCTGCCAGCCATATTACCAGTCTGCCATGCACATTACCAGTCTGCCATGCACATTACCAGTCTGCCATGCACATTACCAGTCTGCCATGCACATTGCCATGCACATTACCAGTCTGCCAGCCACATTACCAGTCTGCCTGCCATATACAATACCAGTCTGCCAGCCACATTACCAGTCTGCCATGCACAATACCATTCTGCTATGCACATTACCATTCTGACATGCACAATACCAGTCTGCCAGCCATATTACCAGTCTGCCAGCCATATTACCAGTCTGCCAGCCATATTACCAGTCTGCCATGCACATTACCAGTCTGCCATGCACATTACCAGTCTGCCAGCCATATTACCAGTCTGCCATGCACACTACCAGTCTGCCATGCACATTGCCATGCACAATACCAGTCTGCCATGCACATTACCAGTCTGCCAGCCATATCCCAGTCTGCCATGCATATTACCAGTCTGCCATGCATATTACCAGTCTGCCATGCACATTACCAGTCTGCCATGCACATTGCCATGCACAATACCAGTCTGCCATGCACATTGCCATGCACAATACCAGTCTGCCATGCACATTACCAGTCTGCCATGCACATTGCCATGCACATTACCAGTCTGCCATGCACATTACCAGTCTGCCATGCACATTACCAGTCTGCCAGCCATATTACCAGTCTGCCATGCACATTACCAGTCTGCCATGCACATTGCCATGCACAATACCAGTCTGCCATGCACATTACCAGTCTGCCATGCACATTGCCATGCACATTACCAGTCTGCCATGCACATTACCAGTCTGCCAGCCATATTACCAGTCTGCCATGCACACTACCAGTCTGCCATGCACATTGCCATGCACAATACCAGTCTGCCATGCACATTACCAGTCTGCCATGCACATTACCAGTCTGCCATGCACATTACCAGTCTGCCATGCACATTACCAGTCTGCCATGAACATTACCAGTCTGCCAGCCATATTACCAGTCTGCCATGCACATTACCAGTCTGCCATGCACATTACCAGTCTGCCATGCACATTGCCATGCACATTACCAGTCTGCCATGCACATTACCAGTCTGCCATGCACATTACCAGTCTGCCAGCCATATTACCAGTCTGCCATGCACACTACCAGTCTGCCATGCACATTGCCATGCACAATACCAGTCTGCCATGCACATTACCAGTCTGCCATGCACATTACCAGTCTGCCAGCCATATTACCAGTCTGCCAGCCATATTACCAGTCTGCCATGCATATGACCAGTCTGCCATGCATATGACCAGTCTGCCATGAACATTACCAGTCTGCCAGCCATATTACCAGTCTGCCATGAACATTACCAGTCTGCCAGCCATATTACCAGTCTGCCATGAACATTACCAGTCTGCCAGCCATATTACCAGTCTGCCATGCACATTGCCATGCACAATACCAGTCTGCCATGCACATTACCAGTCTGCCATGCACAATACCAGTCTGCCAGCCATATTACCAGTCTGCCAGCCATATTACCAGTCTGCCATGCATATTACCAGTCTGCCATGCACATTACCAGTCTGCCAGCCATATTACCAGTCTGCCATGCACATTACCAGTCTGCCAGCCATATTACCAGTCTGCCATGCACATTGCCATGCACAATACCAGTCTGCCATGCACATACCAGTCTGCCATGCACATTACCAGTCTGCCATGCACATTGCCATGCACATTACCAGTCTGCCATGCACATTACCAGTCTGCCAGCCATATTACCAGTCTGCCATGCACACTACCAGTCTGCCATGCACATTGCCATGCACAATACCAGTCTGCCATGCACATTACCAGTCTGCCATGCACATTACCAGTCTGCCATGCACATGACCAGTCTGCCATGCACATGACCAGTCTGCCATGCATATTACCAGTCTGCCATGCACATTACCAGTCTGCCATGCACAATACCAGTCTGCCAGCCATATTACCAGTCTGCCATGCATATTACCAGTCTGCCATGCACATTACCAGTCTGCCATGCACATTACCAGTCTGCCATGCACATTACCAGTCTGCCATGCACATTACCAGTCTGCCATGCACACTACCAGTCTGCCATGCACATTGCAATGCACAATACCAGTCTGCCATGCACATTACCAGTCTGCCATGCACATTACCAGTCTGCCAGCCATATTACCAGTCTGCCATGAACATTACCAGTCTGCCAGCCATATTACCAGTCTGCCATGCACATTGCCATGCACAATACCAGTCTGCCATGCACATTACCACCAGTCTGCCATGCACAATACCAGTCTGCCAGCCATATTACCAGTCTCCCATGCACAATACCAGTCTGCCATGCACATTGCCATGCACAATACCAGTCTGCATGCACATTGCATGCACAGTACCAGTTCTGCCATGCACCTTACAGTCTGCCATGCACCTTGCCAGCCACAATACCAGTCTGCCCGCCATATTACCAGTCTGCCATGCAAAATACCAGTCTGCCATGCACAATACCAGTCTGCCATGCACAGTACCAGTCTGCCATGCACATTGCCATGCACCTTACCAGTCTGCCATGAACCTCCCAGTCTGCCATGCATATTACCAGTCTGCCTGCCATATACAATACCAGTCTGCCAGCCACATTACCAGTCTGCCTGCCATATACAATACCAGTCTGCCAGCCATATTACCAGTCCATCTGCCATGCACAATACCATTCTGCTATGCACATTACCATTCTGCCATGCACAATACCAGTCTGCCAGCCATATTACCAGTCTGCCAGCCATATTACCAGTCTGCCATGCACATTACCAGTCTGCCATGCACATTACCAGTCTGCCAGCCATATTACCAGTCTGCCAGCCATATTACCAGTCTGCCATGCACATTACCAGTCTGCCATGCACACTACCAGTCTGCCATGCACATTGCCATGCACAATACCAGTCTGCCAGCCATATTACCAGTCTGCCAGCCATATTACCAGTCTGCCATGCACATTACCAGTCTGCCATGCACATTACCATGCACCTTACCAGTCTGCCATGCACATTACCAGTCTGCCATGCACATTACCAGTCTGCCAGCCATATTACCAGTCTGCCAGCCATATTACCAGTCTGCCATGCATATTACCAGTCTGCCATGCACATTGCCATGCACATTACCAGTCTGCCAGCCACATTACCAGTCTGCCTGCCATATACAATACCAGTCTGCCAGCCACATTACCAGTCTGCCATGCACAATACCATTCTGCTATGCACATTACCAGTCTGCCATGCACATTACCAGTCTGCCAGCCATATTACCAGTCTGCCATGCACACTACCAGTCTGCCATGCACATTGCCATGCACAATACCAGTCTGCCATGCACATTACCAGTCTGCCATGCACATTGCCATGCACATTACCAGTCTGCCATGCACATTACCAGTCTGCCATGCACATTACCAGTCTGCCAGCCATATTACCAGTCTGCCAGCCATATTACCAGTCTGCCATGCACATTGCCATGCACAATACAGTCTGCCATGCACATTGCCATGCACATTACCAGTCTGCCATGCACATTACCAGTCTGCCATGCACATTACCAGTCTGCCAGCCATATTACCAGTCTGCCATGCACACTACCAGTCTGCCATGCACATTGCCATGCACAATACCAGTCTGCCATGCACATTACCAGTCTGCCATGCACATTGCCATGCACAATACCAGTCTGCCATGCACATTACCAGTCTGCCATGCACATTACCAGTCTGCCAGCCATATTACCAGTCTGCCATGCATATTACCAGTCTGCCATGCACATTACCAGTCTGCCATGCACATTACCAGTCTGCCAGCCATATTACCAGTCTGCCAGCCATATTACCAGTCTGCCATGCACATTACCAGTCTGCCATGCACATTACCAGTCTGCCAGCCATATTACCAGTCTGCCATGCACATTGCCATGCACATTACCAGTCTGCCATGCACATTACCAGTCTGCCATGCACATTACCAGTCTGCCATGCACATTACCAGTCTGCCATGCACATTACCAGTCTGCCAGCCATATGACCAGTCTGCCATGCATATGACCAGTCTGCCATGCATATGACCAGTCTGCCATGAACATTACCAGTCTGCCAGCCATATTACCAGTCTGCCATGAACATTACCAGTCTGCCATGCACATTACCAGTCTGCCATGCACAATACCAGTCTGCCAGCCATATTACCAGTCTGCCATGCATATTACCAGTCTGCCATGCATATTACCAGTCTGCCATGCACATTACCAGTCTGCCATGCACATTACCAGTCTGCCAGCCATATTACCAGTCTGCCATGCACATTACCAGTCTGCCAGCCATATTACCAGTCTGCCATGCACATTGCCATGCACAATACCAGTCTGCCATGCACATTACCAGTCTGCCATGCACATTACCAGTCTGCCATGCACATTACCAGTCTGCCATGCACATTGCCATGCACAATACCAGTCTGCCATGCACATTACCAGTCTGCCATGCACATTACCAGTCTGCCATGCACATTGCCATGCACATTACCAGTCTGCCATGCACATTACCAGTCTGCCATGCATATGACCAGTCTGCCATGCATATGACCAGTCTGCCATGAACATTACCAGTCTGCCAGCCATATTACCAGTCTGCCATGAACATTACCAGTCTACCAGCCATATTACCAGTCTGCCATGCACATTGCCATGCACAATACCAGTCTGCCATGCACATTACCAGTCTGCCATGCACATTACCAGTCTGCCATGCACATTACCAGTCTGACAGCCATATTACCAGTCTGCCATGCACATTACCAGTCTGCCAGCCATATTACCAGTCTGCCATGCACATTCCCATGCACAATACCAGTCTGCCATGCACATTACCAGTCTGCCATGCACATTGCCATGCACATTACCAGTCTGCCATGCACATTACCAGTCTGCCAGCCATATTACCAGTCTGCCATGCACACTACCAGTCTGCCATGCACATTGCAATGCACAATACCAGTCTGCCATGCACATTACCAGTCTGCCAGCCATATTACCAGTCTGCCAGCCATATTACCAGTCTGCCATGCACATTGCAATGCACAATACCAGTCTGCCATGCACATTACCAGTCTGCCATGCACATTACTAGTCTGCCATGCATATGACCAGTCTGCCATGCATATGACCAGTCTGCCATGCACATTACCAGTCTGCCATGCACATTACCAGTCTGCCATGCACATTACCAGTCTGCCAGCCATATTACCAGTCTGCCATGAACATTACCAGTCTGCCAGCCATATTACCAGTCTGCCATGCACATTGCCATGCACAATACCAGTCTGCCATGCACATTACCAGTCTGCCATGCACAATACCAGTCTGCCATGCACATTACCAGTCTGCCATGCACAATACCAGTCTGCCAGCCATATTACCAGTCTCCCATGCACAATACCAGTCTGCCATGCACATTGACATGCACAATACCAGTCTGCCATGCACATTGCCATGCACAGTACCAGTCTGCCATGCACCTTACCAGTTGCCATGCACCTTGCCAGCCACAATACCAGTCTGCCCGCCATATTACCAGTCTGCCATGCAAAATACCAGTCTGCCATGCACAATACCAGTCTGCCATGCACATTACCAGTCTGCCATGCACATTGCCATGCACATTACCAGTCTGCCATGCACATTACCAGTCTGCCATGCACATTACCAGTCTGCCAGCCATATTACCAGTCTGCCATGCGCACTACCAGTCTGCCATGCACATTGCAATGCACAATACCAGTCTGCCATGCACATTACCAGTCTGCCATGCACATTACCAGTCTGCCAGCCATATTACCAGTCTGCCATGCATATGACCAGTCTGCCATGCACATTACCAGTCTGCCATGCACATTACCAGTCTGCCATGCACATTACCAGTCTGCCAGCCATATTACCAGTCTGCCATGAACATTACCAGTCTGCCAGCCATATTACCAGTCTGCCATGCACATTGCCATGCACAATACCAGTCTGCCATGCACATTACCAGTCTGCCATGCACAATACCAGTCTGCCAGCCATATTACCAGTCTCCCATGCACAATACCAGTCTGCCATGCACATTGACATGCACAATACCAGTCTGCCATGCACATTGCCATGCACAGTACCAGTCTGCCATGCACCTTACCAGTCTGCCATGCACCTTGCCAGCCACAATACCAGTCTGCCCGCCATATTACCAGTCTGCCATGCAAAATACCAGTCTGCCATGCACAGTACCAGTCTGCCATGCACATTGCCATGCACCTTACCAGTCTGCCATGAACCTTACCAGTCTGCCATGCATATTACCAGTCTGCCTGCCATATACAATACCAGTCTGCCAGCCACATTACCAGTCTGCCTGCCATATACAATACCAGTCTGCCAGCCATATTACCAGTCTGCCATGCACAATACCATTCTGCTATGCACATTACCATTCTGCCATGCACAATACCAGTCTGCCAGCCATATTACCAGTCTGCCAGCCATATTACCAGTCTGCCATGCACATTACCAGTCTGCCATGCACATTACCAGTCTGCCAGCCATATTACCAGTCTGCCAGCCATATTACCAGTCTGCCATGCACATTACCAGTCTGCCATGCACACTACCAGTCTGCCATGCACATTGCCATGCACAATACCAGTCTGCCATGCACATTACCAGTCTGCCATGCACATTGCCATGCACATTACCAGTCTGCCATGCACATTACCAGTCTGCCATGCACATTACCAGTCTGCCATGCACATTGCCATGCACAATACCAGTCTGCCATGCACATTACCAGTCTGCCATGCACATTACCAGTCTGCCAGCCATATTACCAGTCTGCCATGAACATTACCATGCACAATACCAGTCTGCCATGCACATTACCATGCACCTTACCAGTCTGCCATGCACATTACCAGTCTGCCATGCACATTACCAGTCTGCCAGCCATATTACCAGTCTGCCATGAACATTACCAGTCTGCCAGCCATATTACCAGTCTGCCATGCACATTGCCATGCACAATACCAGTCTGCCATGCACATTACCAGTCTGCCATGCACAATACCAGTCTGCCAGCCATATTACCAGTCTCCCATGCACAATACCAGTCTGCCATGCACATTGCCATGCACAATACCAGTCTGCCATGCACATTGCCATGCACAGTACCAGTCTGCCATGCACCTTACCAGTCTGCCATGCACCTTGCCAGCCACAATACCAGTCTGCCCGCCATATTACCAGTCTGCCATGCAAAATACCAGTCTGCCATGCACAATACCAGTCTGCCATGCACAGTACCAGTCTGCCATGCACATTGCCATGCACCTTACCAGTCTGCCATGAACCTTACCAGTCTGCCATGCATATTACCAGTCTGCCTGCCATATACAATACCAGTCTGCCAGCCACATTACCTAGGCCTGCCATATACAATACCAGTCTGCCAGCCATATTACCAGTCTGCCATGCACAATACCATTCTGCTATGCACATTACCATTCTGCCATGCACAATACCAGTCTGCCAGCCATATTACCAGTCTGCCAGCCATATTACCAGTCTGCCATGCACATTACCAGTCTGCCATGCACATTACCAGTCTGCCAGCCATATTACCAGTCTGCCAGCCATATTACCAGTCTGCCATGCACATTACCAGTCTGCCATGCACACTACCAGTCTGCCATGCACATTGCCATGCACAATACCAGTCTGCCAGCCATATTACCAGTCTGCCAGCCATATTACCAGTCTGCCATGCACATTACCAGTCTGCCATGCACATTACCATGCACCTTACCAGTCTGCCATGCACATACCAGTCTGCCATGCACATTACCAGTCTGCCAGCCATATTACCAGTCTGCCAGCCATATTACCAGTCTGCCATGCATATTACCAGTCTGCCATGCACATTGCCATGCACATTACCAGTCTGCCAGCCACATTACCAGTCTGCCTGCCATATACAATACCAGTCTGCCAGCCACATTACCAGTCTGCCATGCACAATACCATTCTGCTATGCACATTACCAGTCTGCCATGCACATTACCAGTCTGCCAGCCATATTACCAGTCTGCCATGCACACTACCAGTCTGCCATGCACATTGCCATGCACAATACCAGTCTGCCATGCACATTACCAGTCTGCCATGCACATTGCCATGCACATTACCAGTCTGCCATGCACATTACCAGTCTGCCATGCACATTACCAGTCTGCCAGCCATATTACCAGTCTGCCAGCCATATTACCAGTCTGCCATGCACATTGCCATGCACAATACCAGTCTGCCATGCACATTGCCATGCACATTACCAGTCTGCCATGCACATTACCAGTCTGCCATGCACATTACCAGTCTGCCAGCCATATTACCAGTCTGCCATGCACACTACCAGTCTGCCATGCACATTGCCATGCACAATACCAGTCTGCCATGCACATTACCAGTCTGCCATGCACATTGCCATGCACAATACCAGTCTGCCATGCACATTACCAGTCTGCCATGCACATTACCAGTCTGCCAGCCATATTACCAGTCTGCCATGCATATTACCAGTCTGCCATGCACATTACCAGTCTGCCATGCACATTACCAGTCTGCCAGCCATATTACCAGTCTGCCAGCCATATTACCAGTCTGCCATGCACATTACCAGTCTGCCATGCACATTACCAGTCTGCCAGCCATATTACCAGTCTGCCATGCACATTGCCATGCACATTACCAGTCTGCCATGCACATTACCAGTCTGCCATGCACATTACCAGTCTGCCATGCACATTACCAGTCTGCCATGCACATTACCAGTCTGCCAGCCATATGACCAGTCTGCCATGCATATGACCAGTCTGCCATGCATATGACCAGTCTGCCATGAACATTACCAGTCTGCCAGCCATATTACCAGTCTGCCATGAACATTACCAGTCTGCCATGCACATTACCAGTCTGCCATGCACAATACCAGTCTGCCAGCCATATTACCAGTCTGCCATGCATATTACCAGTCTGCCATGCATATTACCAGTCTGCCATGCACATTACCAGTCTGCCATGCACATTACCAGTCTGCCAGCCATATTACCAGTCTGCCATGCACATTACCAGTCTGCCAGCCATATTACCAGTCTGCCATGCACATTGCCATGCACAATACCAGTCTGCCATGCACATTACCAGTCTGCCATGCACATTACCAGTCTGCCATGCACATTACCAGTCTGCCATGCACATTGCCATGCACAATACCAGTCTGCCATGCACATTACCAGTCTGCCATGCACATTACCAGTCCGCCATGCACATTGCCATGCACATTACCAGTCTGCCATGCACATTACCAGTCTGCCATGCATATGACCAGTCTGCATGCATATGCACATGACCAGTCTGCCATGAACATTACCAGTCTGCCAGCCATATTACCAGTCTGCCATGAACATTACCAGTCTACCAGCCATATTACCAGTCTGCCATGCACATTGCCATGCACAATACCAGTCTGCCATGCACATTACCAGTCTGCCATGCACATTACCAGTCTGCCATGCACATTACCAGTCTGACAGCCATATTACCAGTCTGCCATGCACATTACCAGTCTGCCAGCCATATTACCAGTCTGCCATGCACATTGCCATGCACAATACCAGTCTGCCATGCACATTACCAGTCTGCCATGCACATTGCCATGCACATTACCAGTCTGCCATGCACATTACCAGTCTGCCAGCCATATTACCAGTCTGCCATGCACACTACCAGTCTGCCATGCACATTGCAATGCACAATACCAGTCTGCCATGCACATTACCAGTCTGCCAGCCATATTACCAGTCTGCCAGCCATATTACCAGTCTGCCATGCACATTGCAATGCACAATACCAGTCTGCCATGCACATTACCAGTCTGCCATGCACATTACTAGTCTGCCATGCATATGACCAGTCTGCCATGCATATGACCAGTCTGCCATGCACATTACCAGTCTGCCATGCACATTACCAGTCTGCCATGCACATTACCAGTCTGCCAGCCATATTACCAGTCTGCCATGAACATTACCAGTCTGCCAGCCATATTACCAGTCTGCCATGCACATTGCCATGCACAATACCAGTCTGCCATGCACATTACCAGTCTGCCATGCACAATACCAGTCTGCCATGCACATTACCAGTCTGCCATGCACAATACCAGTCTGCCAGCCATATTACCAGTCTCCCATGCACAATACCAGTCTGCCATGCACATTGACATGCACAATACCAGTCTGCCATGCACATTGCCATGCACAGTACCAGTCTGCCATGCACCTTACCAGTCTGCCATGCACCTTGCCAGCCACAATACCAGTCTGCCCGCCATATTACCAGTCTGCCATGCAAAATACCAGTCTGCCATGCACAATACCAGTCTGCCATGCACATTACCAGTCTGCCATGCACATTGCCATGCACATTACCAGTCTGCCATGCACATTACCAGTCTGCCATGCACATTACCAGTCTGCCAGCCATATTACCAGTCTGCCATGCGCACTACCAGTCTGCCATGCACATTGCAATGCACAATTACCAGTCTGCCATGCACATTACCAGTCTGCCATGCACATTACCAGTCTGCCAGCCATATTACCAGTCTGCCATGCACAATACCAGTCTGCCATGCACATTACCAGTCTGCCATGCACATTACCAGTCTGCCATGCACATTACCAGTCTGCCAGCCATATTACCAGTCTGCCATGAACATTACCAGTCTGCCAGCCATATTACCAGTCTGCCATGCACATTGCCATGCACAATACCAGTCTGCCATGCACATTACCAGTCTGCCATGCACAATACCAGTCTGCCAGCCATATTACCAGTCTCCCATGCACAATACCAGTCTGCCATGCACATTGACATGCACAATACCAGTCTGCCATGCACATTGCCATGCACAGTACCAGTCTGCCATGCACTTACCAGTCTGCCATGCACCTTGCCAGCCACAATACCAGTCTGCCCGCCATATTACCAGTCTGCCATGCAAAATACCAGTCTGCCATGCACAGTACCAGTCTGCCATGCACATTGCCATGCACCTTACCAGTCTGCCATGAACCTTACCAGTCTGCCATGCATATTACCAGTCTGCCTGCCATATACAATACCAGTCTGCCAGCCACATTACCAGTCTGCCTGCCATATACAATACCAGTCTGCCAGCCATATTACCAGTCTGCCATGCACAATACCATTCTGCTATGCACATTACCATTCTGCCATGCACAATACCAGTCTGCCAGCCATATTACCAGTCTGCCAGCCATATTACCAGTCTGCCATGCACATTACCAGTCTGCCATGCACATTACCAGTCTGCCAGCCATATTACCAGTCTGCCAGCCATATTACCAGTCTGCCATGCACATTACCAGTCTGCCATGCACACTACCAGTCTGCCATGCACATTGCCATGCACAATACCAGTCTGCCATGCACATTACCAGTCTGCCATGCACATTGCCATGCACATTACCAGTCTGCCATGCACATTACCAGTCTGCCATGCACATTACCAGTCTGCCATGCACATTGCCATGCACAATACCAGTCTGCCATGCCACATTACCAGTCTGCCATGCACATTACCAGTCTGCCATGCACATTGCCATGCACAATACCAGTCTGCCATGCACATTACCAGTCTGCCATGCACATTGCCATGCACATTACCAGTCTGCCATGCACCATTACCAGTCTGCCATGCACATTACCAGTCTGCCATGCACATTGCCATGCACAATACCAGTCTGCCATGCACATTACCAGTCTGCCATGCACATTACCAGTCTGCCAGCCATATTACCAGTCTGCCATGAACATTACCATGCACAATACCAGTCTGCCATGCACATTACCATGCACCTTACCAGTCTGCCATGCACATTACCAGTCTGCCATGCACATTACCAGTCTGCCAGCCATATTACCAGTCTGCCAGCCATATTACCAGTCTGCCATGCATATGACCAGTCTGCCATGCATATGACCAGTCTGCCATGCACATTACCAGTCTGCCATGCACATTACCAGTCTGCCAGCCATATTACCAGTCTGCCATGCACAATACCAGTCTGCCATGCACAATACCAGTCTGCCATGCACATTACCAGTCTGCCATGCACATTACCATGCACCTTACCAGTCTGCCATGCACATTACCAGTCTGCCATGCACATTACCAGTCTGCCAGCCGCATTACCAGTCTGCCAGCCACATTACCAGTCTGCCATGCACAATACCCATCTGCCATGCAGAGTACCAGTCTGCCATGCACATTCCCATGCTCAGTACCAGTCTCCCATGCACATTGCCATGCACATTGCCATGCACAATACCAGTCTGCCATGCACATTGCCATGCACAATACCAGTCTGCCATGCACATTACCAGTCTGCCAGCCATATTACCAGTCTGCCATGCACATTACCAGTCTGCCATTCACCATACCAGTCTGCCAGCCATATTACCAGTCTGCCATGCATAATACCAGTGTCTCATAATACCAGTGTGCCTAAATACCAGCCTGCCATGCCATGCATACCACGTGCCATTAAATATCCGCATAACGTATACGCTACAAAAAAAATGCCCGCCCAAGCCCAACACAATCTAAGGGGCCCCATGAGCTTACAATCTAAGGGGCCCCATGAGCTTACAATCTAAGGGGCCCCACGAGTTTACAATCTGAGGGTCCGGTTCCCGTGAGCTTACAATCTAAGAGGGAAGAGGAACCTGCTCTGTCAGCTGCGCGCGCCCATCACAGCTGCTCAGTTGGCCCTCCTGTTGCGGATGGGATGGCGATGGACGCGTTCCAAACGCATTTATATAGAGATACTCTTGGATAGGACATTGAAAAAAAACTATGTGGACGTGAATTCTGAGCTGGCGACAACAATAGACTGCCCTCTGGGCAGGCTTTCCACCTAGTTATTTATAAAGCGCCAGCAAATTCCACAGCACTGTACAATGGGCACAATATAGACAAGGTTACAATACATTGAACAACATTTGACAAACCAATACAGGAGGAAATGAGGGCCCTATTCCTGTGGGAACTAACAATCTAGATAAACCAATAGAATATTTAACCCTTTCGCTGCGGTGGACGTGCTCAGCGCGTCCAACCGCATGTCACGTTGCGTGCGGATGTCAGCCCAGCATCCGGAACCGCCGCCGGGCTAATTAGGTGTCATCGCGGCGGCGCGATGACACCTAATTCAGGCGCCCCCCCCCCGCATGTGCGGAGGAGGCGCCTGAAAGGGAGGGGGGACGTCCTTCGGACCTCTCTCCCGATCGGCGGCGTTGCGGTGGTTAACCCAGGCACCATTTGGAAGGGCACAGCCTGCCCTTCCAAATGGTACCTGGCATTAACCTCTGGGGAGCCGGATCACGAATCGGCACTGAAAAGCGCCGTTCGTGATCCTTTCCCGGAGCTGGCCGACATCTTGGATGTCGGCCAAGCCTCCGGGAACTCCCCGTGAGGACTGGCGTCATCGTGCATAGCACGATGACGCCAGTCCTGGAGTTAACCCCTAGCTGCCACCAATGGTGGAGATAGGGGGTTCCAATGAACCCCCTATCTCCCGATCCGTGGCAGCTAGGGGTTAAAGTTTGGTATTGTTGGATCGGCCAGAGCATGGCCGTTCCAACGATACCAAACTCAAATGTGAAAAAGTTAGTAAAAAAAAATATATATATTTCAAAAAAATTATAAAAAAAAAAAAAAAGTTTTTTTTTTCTTTTGTTTGGTTTGTTAATGCAGCAATATTGTTCCCATTTCAATTATAATGTGAACAATGATGCTGCACTAACGATTTTTGTATGCGGTGCGTTTGTTAAAAATCGTGTAATTTTCCCCAAAAAAAAATGTAACGAGACCCCATCTCTAATTTTTTTAACAAGTGCACCCCATACAAAATATAACCGCAATTGCTCGCATGTTAAATTGTGAAAAAAAAAAACACTTTACACATTGTAAATTATTGAAAAATCATATTTTATTGCATTTTTTGTTATAATATACAGACAGGTCATGACGTATACATATAATAATGACATATTATGAATCTGCCGAGTCTGACGGAAAGAACGATATATAATATGTCTGGGTCATATACTAAAATAAGCCTTCAAAACGCATTTAAACATGATGAGCAAAACCGGTAAGAATGACCTCAGCACAGGGGCGGGAAAAGCCTCAGCAGCGAAAGGGTTAAAAATGATATCTGTATGTGACATAACGCCTGTATATGGAGATTAGAGAAACATCTTGTATCTGTGCTGTATAGGGAGTTTCAGTCATAATAACCCCCTTAATATTATCCCTGTACAGCAGTGAGTGACCCCAGTGCTGTCCCTGTATTCTGCCCTCTCCATGGCAGTTGGAATACAATAGTAATCTATGAATTCTGTTACAGTGAGGTTTAAGGCTGCTATTTGCAAATGGTTTTATGTCTCTCCAGGGTGCTTTGAGAATCCTAAAACAAAAGGGTTATTCAGAGAGAACTGAAATGTCACCAACATTTCAGTGCTCTCTTGTTCGTCGCACCTCAGTGAGTTCAATTTGCTGACCCTCTGGCGAATTCAGCATTCACCGCAGGGACCTCGAAGTGCGCTAAACGGCTGAAAAATCCCCGAATGCATCCTCAAACTGTCATAAAACCGCCAAATGATCTTAAAAACCATTGCAAAACTGTTGAATCGATCTGAAAACCCAGTGAATTTAGCCGCAAACTCGCCAAGAAAAGCCAACGATCCGCCGAACAGACCGCCAAACGGCTCCGACCAGCTGACGAACCCCACTGGAAAAAGCCGACCAGCTGCTGAACAGGGGTAAAATATTTAAAAATAAAAGCGCTTACGTAGCGCTGATATATAAAAAGATGGAAATCGCTAATACACAACCAGGCAGTCCTTGTCTTACAACCACCACAATATAGAAAATACAAAAACTGGTGTAGCGATAACAATGTTCCTTAGCGTAGATCACCGGTCACAGTACCGGATAATAGATCTGTCAACTCTTCTCCTTTACCCCTTCGCTGCGGAAGACGTGTGGGGAACGTCCTCATTGACTCCCACTGTATGTGGAGGACGTTCCCCACACGTCATCTGCTCAGCAGGAGCCCGGAGAGATACCGCTCTCCTGCGGGATCCCGCGGCGGTCTGACTTCCCTGAATTCAGACGCGCCATTTAAGGGCCGCCCTACGTAAATGATGCCATCGTGTCATGCACGATGATGTCATTTTCGGGCAACCCCAGGACATTGCCCTTTGGATCTCCCTCCCGATCGGGAGGTCGCAGCCGCACAAACCAGGCACCGCTTAAAAGGGGAGAGTCTCCCCTTTTAAGCGGTGCCGGGTTTTAACCCCTTACATACCGGGCTACGATACAGCGTGTCGCAGCCTAGCTCCGGTGGGGGCCGCCATCTTGGATGGCGGCTCCACCTCCGGGTCCCCCCTGGCTACCTAACGTCATCGCACATGGTGCAATGACGTCAGTTAGCCAGGGAACCCCTAGCTGCCTGGGGATTTGGATAGGAGGGGGGGAAACCCCTATCTCCCGAACCGTGGCAGCTAGGGGGTGATGTAGGCTATTATATGAAAGGCCTGAGCATGGCCTTTCGAATGATACCAAACATGACCAGGTACAAAATAATAAAAATAACATGTTTTTTTGTTTGTGTGTTGTTTTTATTAATGCAGCAATATTGTTTACGTTTCAATGATAATGTGAACAATGATGCTGCACTAATGATTTTTTTCTATGGGGTGTGTTTGCTAAAAATCACATAATTCCCCCCCAAAAATGTAACGAGTCCCCATTTCTAATTTTTCTACAAGCGCACCCCATAGAAAATATAACCGCAAACGCTCATGTGATAAAATGTGAAAAAACACTTTACACGCTGTAGATGATTAAAAATTCAAATTTTATTGCATTTTTTGTTTATAATATACAGGCAGGACATGTCGTATACATATGAAAATGATATATTATGAATCTGCCGAGACTGCCGGAAAGAGCGATATATAATATGTCTGGGTCATATAATAAAATGTGGCTTCAAATCGCGTTTAACCCCTTCCCGACCGCTGACGTACCCTGTACGTCCTGTGTTCGGGTCTCCCTTAGACCCGATGACGTACAGGGTACGTCAGCGGCCCCAAATCCCCCTCCCGCCCGATACTCACCTCCCTCGTCGGATCCCACGGCGATCTGACAGGGAGGAAGCCTGCCCATGTGATTTACATGGGCAGGCGAGGCTGATGACGTCGCCACGCTGCGTGGTGACGTCATCAGAAGGTGCCCCCATGTGTTTCAATGGAGGGGAGGGGGGGCTCCTTCGGAGCCCTCTATCTCCCCAACCATTGAAGCTAGGGAGATGCCGTTTGCACCGCTGGAGAGGGGAGAGCCTCCCCTTTCCAGCGGTGTATGGCATTAACCATTTCGCCGCCGGATCACGTTGCGGCGCCAATTGGCGCCAAAACGTGATTCAAACCTGGAGGGGGCTGACATCTTGGATGTCAGCCAAGCCTCCAGGTCCCCCCCCCACCCACTCACAACCTCACCATATGTGTGAGGATGTCAGTGGGCCAGTTAACCCTCTAGCTGCCATGTAGAGATAAGGGGATCCTAAGGATCCCTTTATCTCCCGATCCATGGCAGCTAGATGGTCATATTTGCCATCATTTGAAAGGCCTGATTATGGCCTTTCAAATGATACCAAACATGACCAGGTTTGGTTTTAAAAACAAATGTAAAAAAAAATTAAATAAAAAAAAAAAAAAAAAAAAATTAAATAAAATAAAAAAATGTTTTTTTTTTTAAAGTTTTTTTTGTCTGGGGGGAGTTTAATTAAATAGGACCTAGGCTGTCATCTAAAAATAATTAGCACAAAATGGTCAGAATAAGCGCAGCGCACATAGGTGAACTGGCTCAGCAGTGAAAGGGTTAAAAGGTAAAAACATGTAAAAATTGGGTATTTCTATTCTCGGGATAAAATTTGGAAACTATTTAGCCGGGGTCTTTATTGGTGGTTATAGCTTTAGGGGATTAAATTACGAAAAAGTGTGTTTTTACCATTTTTTTCATCATATTTCATATTTTTTTTATATTAAATTATTGGATATGATGGAAATAATGGTATTTCTAGAAAGTCCATTTAATGGCGGGAAAAAGGGTGTATAATATGTGTGGGTTGAATAAACGAGTAAGAGGAAAATTTGATCTAAACACGAGCAGCGCAGAAACGTAAAAACAGCAGCGGTCACTAAAGGACGGATTTGTGTAAAACCGCCCGGTCACTAAGGGGTTAAACATGATGAGCGAAAGTGGTAAAAATTAGCTCAGCACACAGCGGTGAAACGCCTCAGCAGTGAAGGGGTTAAACGACCTCAAAGGGAACAGAGAGAACACATCATAGTGCGACTTGTATAGAATGACTGTGGGTGTCTATGCATATAATAGCACTCAGATGAAACCGCCTCCCTGGCTCGAGGTAGTATGCTTCTGGGTAATTTACTGGCCACCTAAATGCCCCTCCAATCTTGGGATCCTTGGTTCCTTAAAAATAAAAGGTGGGAACCATAGTGCAGACTGGAGTAATATGAGAAACATAAAATGTGTGGAATGTACTCACAAAGTGTGGGACCTAACCCAGGTCTGCAGGAAATATGCCCAGAAGTTGTTTAGAAGGGTACAACATCCAAAAGACCCCAACCGGACTGATGACTGAAGCAGCGGTGGTAAAAACAATAAAATACTTTAATAAAGAAATAGCCAGAACACGTTTCACCTGTTGAAAATATGTCAGTGGCTTCCTCAGCTGGCTGCTAGAGTCAAATGACCATTTTTCTTCTTATATACCTTTACCTCGATATTGGGTGTGAAAGGGTTAAAGACCAACTTTCTGAGTTCTTTCTGGAACATTGTTCTGCTGGATTGAAGGTGATGGTGCAGAGCTTAGAGGTACCTTCTTCATGGGTATCATACTCCATAGTTTGGCAAAGATAGTACAACATTGCATCCCAATTGTACACGCAGTACACAAACATCATCAGTGTGACATTTATATTCTACACGCAAATTGATATTATATTAATATACAGTACTATAATTAATAGGTGAGGATTGATGATATATTGTGAATTATATTCATTCTATACTATTATTTTTTAAATTATGAATTCTATCTATGTACCTCTACTTTTCATGGCTAATGATATATATGAGGATGTGTTGTTGTGCTGTTTCAGGCTGGGGTCAGACCAGCGCACTTTTAACGTGCGTTCTGGCGCACATAATTACGGCTGCACTAGCAGCATATGACGGGCAATGACGGCCAATATCCGATGTATGGCCGCACAAAAGTCCGGCCGTGCAACGCAAGTGGAATTTGAACGCATTTTTTTGAGAACGCTGAACCGCTAGTACTGACGTACTGAGTGCGCAGCTGCGGCATAGCGGCGTGTTTGTGTGATTAGGAGATGTCAGACGCTGATAATGTCCGGCCTACATAACGTCCAGACGCAAAAAGAGTTTTATTGCCGATCCGTACAAAATCACGCCCGAAAATGCGCCTCGTCTGACCGTTTTTGCGCATTCCGTGAAAAAATACGTCAATGCGTTCGGACGCACTTTTTCACGTTCGCGGGAAAAAATGCTTTCGTCTGACCCTAGCCTTAGTACTAAAATAAAATATTACATTGTGTATATGTCGGAGATATTACAGGTAAGAAATTTATACGAGATATAAACCTCAATCGTCTATATTTCTCAGTTCTCCTAAATTCTTTTATTGTACGTGTTTTGCTTTAAAAAATTAAACGAACCAGCTTAGATAAAAATATATATATTTATTACGTATACAAAATGATCTTAAATCTCATAACATAAGCAAAGACTTATAAAACACAACATCCATCCATCAGCACACAGATTTCTAGCTCCCCAATATATGTATCTCCTGTTAGTAACTGCATATATGATTAATATCATTTACCTTATCAGTTAGTAACTACACACACATGGTTAATAAACATCTCTGCTTAAAGAAAACAATTAACATGTATTCCCAGCACCAGTTTAAAACAAGCTAGTATCTTGTAGATATATATAGGTATATATCTCCTGTGCTCTTGGATTAACAAAAGATAAGCTATTTCTAGAATGATAAGTAAGAAAAACTTATTTAGTGAATCCTCCCCTAATATCGAGAATTAAGCTTCTAATCTTCTGCTTGTTATATTTGGGTTTTATAATTCCTTGCTTAATTACTTCAATCACAGTAACTTCCAAATTCAATATATATATTTGTATATCATTGCAACAAATACTTTAGGATAAAATCCTTTTATCAGATTCTTCTTTATGATATTTCTATACTGCAGTGTTAGAGATATTTTTGAAGATTCTGATCTACCGGTAATCTGAGATCAACCTCAGTCTATATTCATTGCAAAATACACACCCATATATATATATATATATCTGTTACATTAATCCCACTATTTGCTTTCATACATTACCTGTCCAAAATCTGGATTCAACGTTTCTGCAGTCTTCTTACAGCAGCAATAAGTTCTTTGGATATAATGTATGTGAAAGCAAGATATCATCTCTTCATTTCTATGTTTCTTTATGAGAGTATCTTTCTTTTAGCATCTCCTTGGTATAAGGGATGATATAAGTCAATGCATAAGTATCATGAATATGTGTATTCCCATGAGGGAGAATTTAGGTGTGGTCTTCGTTGAAATGAGGTGTAATGTCCTGGAATCAATGCATTGTGTGTCGTTTCCTGAAATGATCTGAATGGCGCAACGAACAGTGCATGGCAAATTATAGTAGATTCCATGTCACTCTCTTATCTATCTCCTAACTTAAATATAATGTTTCTCTATGGGGACCTCCATTTTATTCTTTAAAATGTAATGTTTACTACCCCACAAGATGGCAGTGTTGATTTTCAAATTAATTAGTAATATTTTAATTCTACTATATTTGAGTCAGATAACAGAGTTCATAGATCATTCTCCATTCATCAAATTTAACAAAAACAAAACTCATTTAGTCCCAGACAGACCGTCTCTCTGTCTAATTTGATTTAATATCCCTGGTTATTCTACTCTTTCAAGGATTCTCTGATCTATTTCTTATCAATACAGACATTCCTTGGTCATACTTCTACCACTTATATTTAAACAGCTTAAACCTTCAGTAATTATACTGTTCTATAGTTCTACACTCTTCAAAATATTTCTTAATATTATTTTCTGTGCTACTAATATAGATTGATTATAACAATATATTTTTGTGGATTAGCATAGATATACTTGCATATCTTTTAAACCTTAAATGTGTTTCTATACCAAAAAAGAAAAATATCTTTAATTCAAGGACTTGTTAAAACAAACCAATAAATTTAAATATGACATGTCTCTGACTTCTCTAGCACTTAGACCCGGCATATATCATATATAGACATTTTATATAGCATAGCGATTATAGTCTAATGATTATAAAAACACACATAACTCATAATACACCTTCAAATGAACTTATAAAAAAATCTGAGTTCATTCTAAAACTAGACGAAAGTTGAGAAAGACTTTACATTATAACAAGATGGCTACATGCATCCATTTTGTGTTACTCTGAAAATCCCTGACAAAGTGAACTAAAAGAGGAGTGTTGTGTTGTAATGTAAAAAAGAAAACCGGGAGTAATGATGACACAGCACAATGTTGTACTACAAAATGTTTTATTGCACAGGATCAGCAGATGTTCAAGATCTTCACTACCATGGAGTGTGGAGGACTTTGAATACTAAGAAGAAAATTTCAGTGGAGCGCTTCACCAAACAATCCCCACCCAATATCAGTGAACCGTCGCTAAGTACCAGTGTTGGTGGTTTCCCCAAACAACCAAAACTAGGTAAAAAAAAATCCCAGATTCCAATCTGTGATGGTACAGCGCACTCAATAAATAACATACACCTTGTATTCTGATCAGATGATCTTCTCAAGGTCCGCTCATAGTGTAGGAGACAATCACACAAATGTATTGCGTAATTATTTCTTTATAACACAATTGGTGTATAATGATCACTCACACTTACAAATAGGGAGCCAATACTGGCTCTGGTGTGATGTGCCTTATGGGTGTTTTTCTTTTTCATGGGCGCCCATCTACTCTAAGGCTAGGGTCAGACGAGCGCAGTGCGAACGCGCGTGCAGGCGCACTTAATCACGGCCGCACTAGCAGCAAGTGCCAGGCAATGACAGCCAATATACGAAGTACGGTCGCACAAAAGTCCGGCTGCGCAACGCAAGTGGAAAACGAACGCATTTTTTCGAGAACGTTAAACTGCTAGTACTGACGTACAGAGTGCGCTGCGGCCGCATAGCGGCGTGTGTGCGTGAATTGGAGATGTCAGACACTCCAGACGCACAAAGTGTTTTATTGATGATCCGTACAAAATCACGGATGCAAATGCGCATCGTATGACCGCTATCGCGTATTCCGTGAAAAAATGCGTCTATTTGTTCGAACGCACTTTTTCACAGACAACGCGAAAATGCGTTCGTCTGACCCTAGCCTTAAGGATTCATAATAAGGATCTTGTATATGGAATATAAAAGCAGAAAAGACGGAGAATCTCCCTAATGCAATTCTGTTACACTTCCACAGAGAATGGCTTCTACTTTTAGGTGGAGCCTGCCAGGCTCTAGGAACAGGAGCAAGTGGGTTTTTATGGGCAAAATCCACAAAACCTCTCCCATACAAGAAGCAGGAAACAAGAGGGTAAAATCAAAATAAAATAAATCCAGGACATGTTTCGTCCCCACATGTAAAAATTATTTAATCGGCATGTGTTTCACGCCTCTGCCGTCTGTTCTTTGGTACGCGGTGAGCGCCGCCATTTTGCTCATGCGCTCTCCTAGTGCATGCGTTTCACAGTGCGTGTCACGATCTGGAATGGGACATAACAGGGAAATTGATGGCTCAGACCCACATCAGGGCCTTTTGCGGCGTCTGCGGTGAGGGACCTGACAGAAGGACGCTACCGGACAACAAAGGGGGCCTGATAATAGATTAAGTTCACTTCCTCAATTGCAGAATAAAGTGGTCCTGTTCTTTACTGTCAGTCATGTTCACTGTTGTTTGCACCAACATCTCCTGACATTGTTGAATTTTCATTCTCTGAATAGCTGTTCACCGTAGCTGCAACAACATAGATTTTTTACCTTGTTTCGCCATAATTTCAAACAACAGTGCTTAGAGAATAGCCCCTAGAATGTCTGACTAGTTTCTTCTGTAGATAAGCTACAGTACCAGGATTTGGCCAGCAGAGGGAACCCTCTGCTCCCCTCTAATAAGGCCTGTAAATGCACATAAAGCTATACCAGACATAGCTAAAAAAATATACTTTATTCATAAATTATAATACAATTACCATAAATAACCCACAAATGTGTGTATAACAAGTAGTAGCCCAATATGGTACACAGCATAGTTTTTTCATCCAATATGCAATATGTGTCTTCAGAAATCACACGTTCAAAAAGTGTAACATAAATAGGAATTCTTAACAGGGAACATTAAGGCTAGGGTCAAACGAAAGCATTTTTACACGCGAACGTAAAAAAGTGCGTCCGAATGCATTGATGTATTTTTTCACGGAATATGCGAAAACGGTCATACGATGCGCATTTTTGTGCGTGATGTTTTACGAATCCAAACCAGGAAACTTTTTGCATCTGGACGTTATGTTGGCCGGACACGAGCAGGGTCTGACGTCTCCAAATCACACACACACACCGCTAGCGGACGCAGCGCACTCTGTACGTCCGTACTAGCGGTTCTGCGTTCTCGAAAAAATGCGTTCATTTTCCACTTGCGTTGCGCGGCCGGACTTTCGTGCGACCGTACTTCGTATATTGGCTGTCATTGCCCATCATTTGCTGCTAGTGCGGCCGTGATTAAGGCTAGGGACAGATGAGCGCATTTTCTGCGCCACCGTCAAAATGTACGTCGATGCGTGCGCACGCATTTTTTCACGGAATACGCTTAAGTGGTCAGACGATGCGCAATTCTGGACGTATTTCATGACGATGGGGTGAAAAAAGTCTAGGGAAATCCGGCTGTTTGAACGTTATGTTGGCCGCACATTAGCAGTGTCTGACATCTCCTAATCACGCACACACGCTGCTATGCGGCCGCAGCGCACTCTGTACGTCAGTACCAGCGGTTTAACGTTCTCGAAAAAATGCGTTCATTTTCCACTTGCGTTGCGCGGCCGGACTTTTGTGCGACCGTACTTCGTATATTGGCCGTCATTGCCCGGCATCTGCTGCTAGTGCGGCCGTGATTATGTGCGCCAGAACGCGCGTTCGCACTGCCTCAGTCTGACCCTAGCCTAAGTGCGCCAGAACGCACGTTAAAAATGCGCTGGTCTGACCCCAGCCTAAAAGAGGTATACAGCACCAAAGTTAGGGGTAAATCAAATAAATTAGACACAAATACCTGTATAGGTACAGTATTCCATTTCTGCTAACAGCATTGGCAATTATTCTTACGATTTTCGAATAAATTATATTTTTATGCCATATGTGGTGCATGCAGGTTTGTTTATTTGCATTGATAGATAGCATGTGGATGCATAGCCTTTCCTCCAGCACTGTTAATATGTTTTGATTCATTTTCTTCTGAAATCACTGCTTCTGTCATACCTATCAGGTCTATTCACTAAAAGGTGAAACTCAGGAGAGTTGACAGGAGAAAAGAACACTCTAGACCAAATAGCCGATTTGGAAAGTGAGATAAATGGGAGAATTTTTCTGGTTTGACTATTTTGACCTAGAATTTTCACTTCTCAGTTTCATCTTTAGTGAATAGATCTGTATATGTGTGTATGTGTATTCATGTATTGTTTTCTGTGTGTGTGTTTGGTGCTGATAGGGCTGGGGGGGTCATTTAAAAAATAGTTTTCTGTAAATTTATAGGTGGAGTTTTATGGGAAATGTATAAATGCATGTCAAATAATATATTTCAAATATAAAATAATATTTAAACACATTTGTATTGTGACTTCAGCAGGTAACATATGACTGAACGCCTAACAACTTTGTAGTGGGGGTAGGGGGGTTACAAAGGGAACCCAGTTCCCTCTGAAAAAGTAGTGTAGAAACTGTATTCAAAATTCCCACATATTCCTGCTTATCTTGAAACTTGAACAAGAACTTGTGATGGACCAAGGAAATAAGTCAGAGAGTGGAACAGTAATTTGGACAAATGCTTAAAGCAGGCATTCATTTAAATCAATGTGATAAATATAGGGGCACAACAAGCCTATGGATACATTTTGAAAGGTTATTAACAAAGCACTGGAGTTTGCCAGTTGTTGACATTACAAGGGAAAATCACTGATATTGCAGCTCCATGATTTCAGAAAACTATGATCCAAAGAGTAGCAGGAAAAGCTTCACTGTGAAACTTCTGTTGCTTCAGTACCAGCAATTCTTGCCTGTATTTGCAACCGAGCAAACACCAACAGGATTATTCAGAGATAGGTGAAAACCAAGAGAATGACTGGAGAATTGAAAATTCTAGGTAAAAATAGCCGATTTGGAAAGTGAGATAAATGTGAGAATTTCTCTGGTTTGGCTATTTTGACCTAGAATTTTCACTTCTCCAGTCATTCTCCTGGTTTTCACCTCTCTCTGAATAACCCTGCAAAGCTTTTTTTATTTACCTCCTGACAATCTCCTGCTACACCCTACAACACCTGGCTGCAATCTACTCAAATTAAGAGTCCATTTAGCCAGGGTCTAAATATATTATTGGAATAAGTTGAGCCTCCAGAAGATGGATGTCTGGTTGCTTTTGGTCTCTAGCTCACTTCTGTCATTGGGTGAGAGAACATAAGGTTAAATGTTAGTTTTTATTAATGATGATCAAATCCATGGCATTAGGGAGCACCGTTGTTGTGTGTATATATATATATATATATATATATAGTATATATTCATCAGAAATACTGATCGAGAAGAAAACTAAACGTCAAAATTCTTTAACTATCTCCGTGCTACATTTATAAATCTTCTGTCTGTCCAAGTAGATGTCCCGGATAAGCGTTTTCCCCACGTTCTGCATTCTTAATTGCAAGATAAAATTAACTTAAAACGGCACTATTTTTTTTTCCTTTTTGTAATAAGGTCCCATATCCTCTTCTCTTGTGTCTCCAAGCGGTTTGGACTTTGCCCGTTCAAAGACCCTGCAGCTGAATTAATAAAAAATTGGTTTTTTTTATACTCTTGATATAGTGTAGGACTTCTATATACTTTCAGCTGATTTAGCAAATAAACACATATTGGTTGACGTATCTGAACTGTTCCATCTCTACAGTCATTGCAGATGGAAAATCAAGAACAAGTGTTAATTACCAACTGTCTGAGCAAGGTGGCCATTTTCAAGGAACAAGAGGTGAGCTTGAAGCGAGCTTTTACAATAAATTGAGGAATATAAATTGTCCTGTAAATGCCTACCTATGTGTTTTGAACCTGGTCTGAATTGAGGAAAATTAATTCCTGTCTGCAGTTGGAGAATTGTAATATGTTGAAACTTTTTAAATGATTTTGAAGGCAACCTGCCTCCAGTAGTCCTTATATGCTGATTCTAAGTGGGGGTTTCTCTGAATGAAGCCTCCTTGGCCCAGTTTTGAAACCTGTTTAATAGCCAAGTCTAACATCGTTACATAGGCTGAAAAAAGACCTGCGTCAATCGGGTTCAGCCTCACACATCACCTACTGCTGTTGATCCAAAAGCAGGCAAAAAACCCAGTCTGAAATGCTTGCCAATATGCAACACACTGGGAAAAAAAATCCTCCTTGACCCCAGAATGGCCGTCAGATTTCTCCTTGGATCAAGAAGCTTACCCACATATTCTAACCCTTAATATTCTGTGTCTACAGGAATTCCTCCAGTCGCTTTTTAAAAGTCTAAGTCTCTGACCCAACCACCTCAGCAGGCAGAGAATTCCATAGCTTTATTGTTCTCACCGAAAAATAACCCTTCCTATGCTTTAGGCTGAATTTCCTTTCGTCCAGTCTAAATGGGTGACCTCGTGTCCTGTGTATAGTCATGTTAATGAATAGGTTTCCAGACAATGGTTTATAATGGCCCCGTATATATTTAGAGAAACGGTGACTTAGAGGGGATCTGATAACCTTATATAAACTAAACAAGTTTAAGCTTGTTAGTCTTTCCTCATAACTTAAACCTTCCATTCCCCTTATTAATTTAGTTGCCCGTCTCTGCACTTTTTCTAGCGCTATAATATCTCTTAAGACAGGTGCCCAAAATTGCACGGCATATTCAAGGTGCGGTCTTACCATTGATTTATTCAGAGGCAAAATTGTGTTTTCGTCCCGAGAGTGAACTCCCCTTTTGATGCATGCCAATACCTTGCTGGCCTTGGCGGTTGCTGTTTGACATTGCACATTGTTACTCCGTTTGAAGTCTATGATTATTCCCAAATCCTTCTCCTGCTTGGATTTCCCTAACTCCGTACCATTTAGGGTATAAGTTGCTCATGTGTTCTTCACTCCAAAGTGCATAACTTTGCATTTAAGTGCCCAGTCCCCCAATCTATCTAAATCCCTCTGCAGTGAAGTTCACATTGTATTACTTTTTCCTAGTTTTGTGTCATCTGCAAACACTGATACATGACTTTCAATGCCTATTTCATGGTCATTTTATAAATAAATTGAATAGAATTGGTCCTATAACAGACCCCTGAGGGATACCACTTACAACTGATGTCCATCTTGAAAATGTACCATTTATGACCACTCTCTGTACCCCATCTTTTAGCCAGTTTCCTATCCAAGAACAAGTATTTTCATCTAGACCAATTTTTCTTAAATAGTAACCTTTTGTGTGGAACTGTGTCGAAAGCTTTGGCAAAATCCAAGTAACTCACATCCACTGCGACCCCCTGATCTATACTTCTATGTACTTCCTCATAGAATGTAATTAGGTTAGTCTGACATGATCGGTGTTTCATAAAACCATGCAGATTTTTACCAATTACATTATACCTCCCAATAAGTTCCTGAATATTATCCCTTAGTAACCCGTCAATACTTTTCCAGCAACAGATGTTAAGATCACAGGTCTATAATTCCCAGGCACAAATTTTAAACCTTTCTTAAATATAGGGACCACGTCAGCTTTTCTCCAATCCTCTGGTTCGATTCCTGAACGATTAAGAACAGAGGTTTACATATTTCAACACCTAGCTCCCTCAGTACTCGCGGGTGAATTCCTTCTGGCCCTGGGGCTTTATTCACATTCACATTAATTGCTGCAAAACCTTGTCCTGAGTCAACCAGTCACTTTGTATTAGTAAGTTTTTATTAATGAATCGCATGTCTCCTGGTCTAACATTTCACTTTTTATTCTAACCAAAAATGTATAGAACTTAGAGCTACAAAAATTCATTATCTCCATTCCTAGAACACATTTTTCAGCTAGTAAATGATTGGCTGTACAAATAGTTACTGGCACTTGGGGTTTGGTAACCAGGATGGGTATCCCTGTGCACAAAGTCTCCCCTTGCCGTCAGTATCCTGAAGGAGTACGGATTCTGGCCCAAATACTCCCAGTAAATAGCTGAAGCTCCTTGTAGAGTGAAAACAAACCTTCGAATGCTATAACAGATATAGGTTGGGGATGGGGCAGATCTAGTTTATGGATGGAAGCATGGGGAAACAAAGGAATCGAATATTTGTATACACTGTAGTTTCACTTGTGTATCTAACATGACACTACGATAAATAGATCTGGAAATAAAAAATACAGATCTCAGGGAATAGGGCACAGAGTGACATTAACCCTTGCCTGCTGCAGGACATACTATGCCATCTCCTATGCCTTAAAGCTACAGGGTGGCATAGCACTTCCCCTAGCACAGGGGTCAGCAACCTTGGCTCCCTGATGTTTTGGTAACTACATCTCCCAAGATGCTCATTCAGCCTAATGGATGACAGAGCATCTTGGGAGATGTAGTTCCCAAAACATCAGGGAGCCAAGGTTGCTGACCCCTGCCCTAGCGTCTATGAACCTCAACAGACTCGCCCACCAGTTGGCACCCATCAGTGGGCCAGAGGAGGGGCCCGCCACAGCAGCTGGCAAGTGTTCTGTCGCATTAATGCCCCGCCGCCAAGCACCACCTGCCCGACGGTAAGGTGTTGCCATAGAGCAGTGGTTCCCAACCGTGGTCCTCAAGTACCCCCATCAGGCCAGGTTTTCCAGATATCTGAAGCACAGTACAGGTGATATGATTTGTTCTGTGATTGCAGGATTCAGTCTGCATTTCCCAAAGGTGATCCTTAAAACCTGGCCTGTTAGGGGTACTTGAGGACCGCGGTTGGGAACCACTCACATAGAATAAATTGAAACTTCAGGCCCAAACCTCCACAAAGCATATTTAGGTCCATGTACCCAAAGTTTCAAGTGACTACCATCACAGATACTGTCTTTGTAAAATTTTAAATACTGCAGGGCAGATGTTTTCATGCACACCCCACAAATTTGTGCTACAAATGTTTGGATCAAGCGACCTTGTTTTCTGGGCATACACTGATTACTTACATAGAAGGCAGGAACTCTCAACCATGACTACCCCCTCTTCCACATGAAGACCCTCTAAAGCTGGGGTCTCAAACTCTGCTCCTCCCTGATATTGATGGCATACAATTCCCAGAATTCTTTTGAATGCAAAAGATGGCCAGAGAATTACAAATGTTATAGTTCAGAATATCACTGCTCTTATGGTATAGTTTTGGTTTATTTGTCTTTTTCAGACCATAAATGTGGCTACAAACCTTTGCAGAAAACCACCAATCGTCCATTGGAATTTATGATGAGGATTGTTGGTGGAAAGAATTCTGAAGTTGGTGGTCAACCATGGACTGTGAGTTGGGGAAAATTGCATCTCTTCCAGCTGACCATGAAACAAATGTCTGTTCGGTTCAGCTTTGAACTGCAACTTATAAGGGTTGCCAAGGGGTCATCATTGCTTCCCCATCCCTATATCACAAATCCGGTCAATGACTGTGAAGTGATCATGGTAATCTATTTTGCAATTGCAGAAGACTAGTTTGATTTGGAAATAGGTGAACTTTGGTTGACTTGGAAATACGTGAAGAGTTAAGTATTTGAAACTTTTGTTTTTGCACTGTTCAACAGGTATCCCTACAGATGTATGGTAAACATCTCTGTGGGGGCAGTATAGTAGAGAAAGGGATGGTGGTGACTGCTGCACATTGTGTGTACCCTGCAGATAGGTATGTGCTGCCCTTTCTTTCAAAATGTTTGCACTTCTTTTTTTTTTTTTTTTTTTTCTCCTTTTATTCGTTCCCTTTCAGAACCAAAGTGAGTCAAATGGTTGTAATTGCTGGTGATTACGATCAAAATGTCATTGATCCACAAGAACAATCTATCCCACTATCTGATGTCGCCATCCACCCAAAGTACAAAGATGATGGTAGTATGAGCTATGATATTGCTCTGCTATTCCTTTCCAGAAATATAACCTTTGGTGAGTAACATTTAAATAGACCTGCCAATTGTACTGTATGTTTCCACATTGATAATAATTCAATCACTAGGTTTTGTGATTTATTTAAAAAAAAAATTATATAGCAATTTGATACAGCAAAATTGTACAATGAGCCTTTTTGTAAATCTATAGGCACAGACTCTTAACATTGCTATATTTATACAGAGTCCCTGTTAAGACTAAATATTTGTCCGTGTGTTTATGTACAGATATTTCTAATCATTATTCGTTTCTGTATTGCGCCAACATTACAGTGCTGAGCAGGGGTTACAATAAGTTAGGGTAGTACATAGTGATACATGCGGTAGAAAGACATCTGCTCCCTAAAAAGCCTACACACAGTGCCATTATCTAATCTCTCAATCTCATTGTGTTGGTAGTGGTTGGTGCTGCTAACCAGTAGCTGCTCATGAAATTTGAAATTGGTTACCAGAATCTCATCCCTGTTGTTAGGCCCCCATGTACGTTTATTCTAGGCCTACCCCAACAATTGAAATCTACTGAAAATCATGTACTATAGGGTAAGCGCTGATCGAGTCACAACTGCATGCCAGCTGTCTATACATTACCAGCGTTCATTGCAGATTGGACTATCTACACAGTAAGGAAGTCAGCCACCAGCCTCCTAATTACAATCAGAAGATCATACATTATCATTCTTCTACAAGCAGTACAGTTGGATTAAATAAATTAGCATTCATTGGAAATAACATGTGTTATTGGTTTAACCGCCCTGGCTGTTTAATTTTTTCAACATTTTGTCTAAAACCGTCACAATCTATTTGGAAAGGATATGTGGTGTTTTATATAGTAGTCCTGTAATAATTAGGACTAACTCACTGAAATCCATGCAAACAAGTCTAGTAAACACACAAAGTCAGATAAAGTTAGAAACACAAAATAATTTATTATCCCAAAATAATGCAAATAAATAAAATTCAATAATTTAATCAAACCAAAAACACTGAAATCTTTCTGAACCAGGGTGTAATATTAGTCACTGCACATTGCCTTGGTATGATTTCATTTATTGATTTATCTGGAAACCTGGGACTGCACAAATCACATTTTACTGTACTTTAAAAAAAAATTGTACAGTTCAAATTTGCCGCCTGGTCCCTACCCCCCCCCCCCCGCAGGGAGCGAAACCAAGAAGCAAGTCGCCGGCCGCCGCGATGACACTGCGGAGTGCAGGATGTGGTGAGTATGTATACAGCCAGAGTGTGGCTCGGGGTTACCGATCGCGGTAGCGAAATTTAACCCTGAGGCACACTCGGGTATACCGCCAGGGAAGTTAAAACCCCTTTACCACATGACTGTCTATGCCTGCACGCGGTAAAGGACATATGGAGGATCTCGCTTTGCAGTCCCATCGAATGTGCATCCTAGCGCTTTGACGGGGAGGCTTTCAAGACGGCCGCGGTCAGTGTGTGGCCAGCCCCGTCCGTATGGGTGCACATAGTGCACTCGTCTGACCCCAGCCTGACACTGCAGTTCCAATCTGAGTAACACCCGAGACTCAATATTTTGCTGTTTAAACCTCCCACAGCAATTGCCATGCCCGGAATACAAAGTAAATGATTAAACATTAATATGTATATTTTTGTCCTTATTGGAGACGAAGAGAAAATTAAAATAAACTCCCAGTGTCAGAGTATCGAAAAATATAAGTCTTCTGCAGGGACATAGAGGTGTAGTAGGGGTTAATTTATATATTTTTATTTTTTTTTAAAAAAAATTGCCCACATTCAAAAGAAGCCTCACAAACGTTTTCTACGAAGAAATTTTGGATATGGCGACTATGATTTAAACGTCAATTTACAACTTAAGGGGGTTAACCACTAAGCTCTGGTGTTAATTGGTATTGCCAGTGCTGCAGTGCCAAGGAATTCTGGCACTCCTCAAAACTAATTTAAACCTCAAAAAGGGAGCTGCAAAGCATCCCCCCTCCTGGAATTTGTAATGCTGGAAATCACCGGTGCTTAGTGAATAACCCCCCCCCCCTAAGAATTTTTGGCCTCAAAAATGATGAGCCTCTTTAGATCTATGGAGTATAAACGTTAAAGAGAAAATTGTGAGCTTTTCCTGCATTCAGTACAAATTTCTGTAGAAACTATTACATCTAAAACTTGGGTCATGTAAATTTATTTGATATATTAAACTTAAAGAAAAAGCTGTATTTGTCCTTTTACAGACATTCTAGGAATATAATTTGGCGGGGTTACAGGAAGTCTGTAAAATGACATTCACGAGTGACCATTTACATAGGCAAAATTGTTCTGGTCCTTGGCACACAGGCTAAAAAGCCAGAGTCCTTAATGGGCTAGTAATGCAAACAATTTTTCAATCTAACTTGTTTATATCCTGCTGTTGTGTATAACTTGATGTCTTTTATTTCTACACATGAAAGGGCCATTTTATTGAGTCTTGTGCCTCATGTATGCTTTATGGATTGTTTTTAGGCTCACACGTCCAACCAATCTGCCTTCCTCAAGAAGGTGAGAAAGTGGAGCCTGGGACTTTATGTATCTCAAGCGGTTGGGGAACAGTTAATGAGTGTAAGTGTGCGCAACTTTTAAATATTTGTCCTTAAGAGTTAAAATATATATAAAACTATCAATGTTTTAACCCACTGTACATGGAATATTTTGGCACTGAAGGACCAGCATATTTGAATCAGGTTCCAATGCATTAAGCCCTGGTGTCCGTATAACTTTTTGGTTATGTTCTTTGGAAGTCAGGGGGATATGAACGAGAAAATGAACTGCCTGCAGTTTGCGTGTCTCAACTGACACTGAAGGAACATGTACATGTATGAACAATATCTCTGAAACAAGCACATTCAGAAACTGTAGGAATGTGAATTGAGTTTTACCTTTTAAACACTAAAATTTTAAGTGCATTCTGGAGCACTCTGAATAAGGTCGCTTATTTATGCAATCCACTTTTTCTCAGGATCAGGTATGGCTACAAAAGTTAATGCAGATCACCCTAGAATAGTCGTGTATGTTGCACTTGCTCTCTTCCTTAACAGTGAAACATAGATAAAATAATCAATACAAAGGTTCTTATAAAAGATGCCCAAATGATAAAAAATACTGAAATATAATCTAGTAATATAGCAGAAAAGCAACAATACAGACTGGAATTGAACAGCCAGGCCAACGTGATTACCACCCCCATCTCTGGTTCACTCCTAATGAGGATTAAACCTCCAACTAAGCTACAGCAAAAACAGGTCTGCTCCCTTCAACAGAATCAACCCAATTAGATCAGGAGTGGGGGACTGGAATAGCTGCCCACCCAATGGCTTAGTTTACCATTTGCTATCAGAACCACCATACACTCTTTTGAAAACGGCAATCCTTATTGTTCCTGCTAGACTTAGCCAGTGGTCCATACATAGCAAGGGTCTGATCAGGAGGAATATACTTCTTTCTAGGAGGAATATACTTCTATGTATGGACCACTGACAGGGTCCAGCAGGAACAATAAGGGTTTCTGTATTCAACAGTGTTTGACGGTTCTGATATCGCATGGCAAGTCAAGTAATTGTGTGGGCAGCTATTTTAGTTCTTTTGGATAGAACAATATTAACCATTCAAATGGGAATAATCTGACAACTCTCTGCCCAAATTGACTCTTGGGTGTAAAGCCAATTTTGTGAATTGAGTAAATTCTCAATTGTGCCCCCGTGTGTATTCGCCAATTGTTAATTGTCTGATCAATGGTTTTAATTGGAGCTTCAGAAGTTTTGTCTTTATACAAGTGTAGCGCTGCTTTAAAGACTGTATTCTGGTGCATTGAATTATTGCTGCCACTAGAGGGAGACAGATTGGAGACATTGGACTATGCTGGACAAAGCGGACTCCATCTCCCAGCACCCTTTGCGTGGGGGCAGGAAGTGGGTGGTACAAAGAGGATATGCTGGGGAGCCTCGTGTTTGGCGCGCAGAGAGTTAGCGGAGCAGTGAAAGGTGGAGGACGCACGTTGGAGCTGACAGGGATCGCAACCAGTTTGGAGTGCAGACGCTGTCTTACTGGTGCTGGAGATTGGGACTGAAATCGTGCTGTGACCTACCTACACAGTGCTGAGAGCTTTGGAGGACAAGTTGGTTCCGGCAGGACCACGCGTTAGGAGTCGTCTGCACCGATCGATCGGGAGTGCAGGCGGCGGATCAATGGTTCCAGTTGCGGAGATTTGGTAAGCAGGGAGCAGTCATTGACAGAGTCCCAGTACACAGCGGAGAAAGATCCTTTGGTCGAGGCATCGAGTGCTGGACAGTTTTTCGTTCGGATGGGTGAGAGGCCTCCAGGCCCACAGTTCCAAAACAGAAACGCACGCTTGCAATATTGTTTAAATTTACAGGGCCCCAACGGTGACTAGTTAAAGATTGTTTATTTTTTCGTTCACTGGTCAGTCAAACGCAGTACCCGGGTACCCTAAACTTTGTGTGTGTATATACACAAGTACTATTTTGCGGGACTTACATTCCAGAACTGAGGGGGTTAACCATTCTTTTCCGCCGCTTGTTTTTCAGCGTGACGCATCCTGTAAATTCATTCAACGCGCATTTTATATTTTATGACACTTTATCCTTTAGTAAAGTATATAAAACTAGAAAATCCACAACAGTGCTGGTGTGTAATAATTCCTAGTGCGGTGAGACTATCCTGAGGTTTATTCAGTGGCTCCTCCGGGGGTGAGCGCTACACAAGAATATTAGAAGTTACATTTTATGGTCCCGCACTCCTGATCTTATTGCGTTGTTTCTGTCGTTTGGAGGGAGCAGCCCTGGTTTTTGCTGTTGTAGCGCTGCTTTAAAAAACACTATTCTGGTGCATTGAACTATTGCTGCCACCAGAGGGAGACAGAGACATTGTTAGACTATGCTGGACAAAACCGAACTACATGTACCATCATCCTTTGCGTGAGGACAGGAAGGAGGTGGTACAGGAAGAGGAAAGAGATCAGCAGCCTCGTGCAAGGGAGAAGCAGAGTAAGCGGAGCAGTGAAAGGTGGAGGACGCACGTTAGCTGTCAGGGATCGCAACCAGGCCGGAGTACAGACGCTGTCTTAGGGGTGCTGGAGATCGGGACAGTAATCGCGTTGAGACCTACCTGCGCAGCGCTGAGAGGTCTGTTGGAAAAAGCTATTTCTGGCAGGACCCCGTGTTAAGAGGCTGCACTGATCGATTTGGGAGTGCAGGCAGTGGATCGGTGTTCCAGTTGCGGAGATTGGGCAAGCTGAGAGCAGATTCAGCAGCACGGAGTCCCAGTACACAGCGGAGAAGATCTTGTGGCCGAGGTATCGAGAGCTGGACCGTTTCATTCATCGGATTGGTGAGAGGCCTCCAGGCCGCAGTTCCAATACAGAAACACACGCTGCAATATTGTTTAAATTCACAGGGCCCCAACGGTGACTAGTCGAAGATTGTTTTGTTTCATTCACTGGCCAGTTGAATACAGTACCCGGGTACCCGAGACAAGACACATATATATTTTTTTGAGCTATTATTCACGGGACTTGCACTCCAGAACTGAGGGGGTTAACCATTTCTTTTACCGCCGCGTGTTTTTCCCACGTTACGAATTATTTTCAAATACCGTATATGCGTAATATACGCTGCTTTATTGGTATCGGTAAAGAATATAATATATAAAAATCCACAACAGTGCTGGTGTATAGTTATTTCCTAGTGCGGTGAGACTAACCCGATGTTTATTCAACGGCTCCTCCGGGAGTGAGCACTACACTGTAATATAGCAGATCTTCACAAGCGATGAGACAAAATATTTTTAATTCATATTTTATGTCTCATCCCCTGACTATCTGGAAGAGCAGAGTGGAATCTGAAGTGCTGGTAGAAAGCTCAATAGTGGTCATTGTAATGACTTTTTTTAGAATAACGGAAGGCTCTCCCCCCCCCCCCCCTTTTTTTTATTTTTTATATACTTATCCAAATGATAACATCAAAATATATATTTATGGTTTACTTCATTTTACTGTTAAGAGCACCAATGCAACATACAATAATATTCTTTGGTACCACCACCCTAGGGGTTACTGGGTAATTGCACATTAGGGCATTAAAAAAATATCAATTTGCTAAATGTTATCCAGAGTGCTTATATAAACCTCTCCAGTTCATTCTTGCCTTTCCTACACCCTACCTTTTCCACAGATGTCTCCTCATGAACGGTGGCAGTAAAGTTTTGACAACAAAAGTCAAACTTTGTTTTGGCACAGAGCTTTGCACTCCTACTTTTTACTTCCTGGTATTTAAGAACAGGGCGGCAATCAGAAATATTAGGGCCCCTTACAGAACCTCAGGATGGGGGCTACCCCCTCCCTCCAAAATATAAAATGGCAAAGCACAGACATACAAGACGGGAAGTGGGCTGAATCCCTGGCAGTCCAGTGATGCGGTATATAGCTGTTGTGCCCATTCAGATGGTCTGAAGCCCCCTTTCCATCCCTGCTGCATCCAACACAGACCTCAAAGCATCCCCCATGCAGTACTCTATCTCAGAGACCCTGGACTGCTCACATGCAACCTGGGAATCTTGCTCACATGCACAGCACTTGCACAAAGATAAACACAATGAACCCATCTCCTATCTGCTTCTTGAGCTGGAGGATCTCAGTCTTAAAATCTAGCCAGCTTCCTGGTGCTTGTCCCAGCAAGAAAGGAGAACACGTGGGTAGTGATATCTGGTTCACGAACAAATGGTTCATAAAAATAGATTTAATCAAGTCGAACCGCATTGTTTCCAACGATTTACTGGGTTAAAATACAGCAGAGGGGCACTGGTAACATGGCCAGATTTAAATTGCAGGAGACTGTAGGCACAGAGATCTGGAGTGCACCCAGCCACCCCTTGTTAAAATAGGGCAAACTCTGTTGCTTTAAAATTGAGCAAAAATGGATCAGAACATTTGGGCTTGGGTTAACCCTAAAACGAGCACAAATAGTATCCTAACCCTCGCTATGAAAAATGATGCTCCATTTCGGCCACCCGGGTGGCTGAGTCTCATTCTCTCTGTCTAAACCTAATCGCGCCCTTAGGCACCAGAGAAGAATTGGAGTCACACAAAAGAGCTGTATGAAAGTCAGACTCAAAGAGCCGAGTCTCTTTTATGCGTATTCTTTTATGCGTAACAGTGGACCGATCAAAATCATTAAAGTGCAGTCAATACTGAACCAAGCACAAACTATCTACATTCCATACTTCCTTAAAGCTAAATGCACAACTTCAAGAAAATGAGCAATTGGCAAAAATATTTTGACATAATACAAAATATGTGTAGCGCTACTTCCGCGAGAGCCTCTATATTTAATGGGCCTTCTGTCTCACTCCAGTGATCACCCACCTCCGGTGCCAAGTAACACCAAGACAAGGTTATACTATAAATAAAAAGGTTTATTAGGACCAGCGAGCAGCCACTCTGTAGAAAAAAGTAATCAACAGTATATCAATGGCAGTGATTTACTATCGCTAACCAGCACAATCCTGAATGAACAAAACAGTAAGCCTTACAATACTTCAATGCGATTCAATTATAGACTATAATTGACGTGACCGATATCAGTAACTTCTTTAAACCTTGTAAATTCTACCTGGCCAGTGGAAGTTACAGAAAGTCGCGAGTCTGCTAGCGTTGGGGCCCTTTTGAATTCTGTCGTTGGGTACCTTAAACGTGAAACCATATTTGTATTCCACAATGTGGGAAAGAAATCTTCGCAAAGTGTCAGAGTAACAGAATTTGTAACTGCAACAAGCTTCCTTTTTAGAAGGAGCTGCGCGGGCAGTAGAACTAGACCAAACAATAAAGTTGGCAAGCTCAACTCACGCAGGGTAGCCGAATACCTATCTCTGTTATATACTCACTCCTTCCCTGCTGGACCGGTAGCTCGATCGCTATCTCTATCGCTGGAAACACACAAGAAACCTCCGGATCTCCTCTCCGCAGGACACACTAAGGCAGCCGGATCTCTTCTCTGCTGAATACACACTAAGGCAGCTGGATCTCTTCTCTGCTGGATACACCCGGTCACTCTCTCTGACACTGGTATCACACGAGGGCAGCTGGATCTTTCCTCTTCTGAACACACGAGGACCACTGAATGCATGCTCCACAACACAGGACCGTCTACTCTGCAGTGGCGTAGCGTGGGGGGGGGCCGTGGCCCCGGGCACAGTTTTGTTAGGGGCGCATAATTTCTTTTGAAATTATGCGCCCCTAAAACTTGTGGCCCGACTTACCCGCCGGGCCCTCGGGCGCCGCCCAAGGGCCCGCGGGTTGAGGGGACCCAGATGCCAGGCAGCGGGAGTGCCTGCCCGGTCCTAAACAGTGAGTCCATCCTGTTTAAGGGGAGGCGGCTGCGTGCAGGCGCAGGTCACGTGGTCCGTCTAATCAGGTGGTACTGAGTCTCTGTACCACCTGACTGGCCGGACCGCGTGACCTGCGCACGCACGCAGCCGCCTCCCCTTCAACAGGATGGACTCGCACGCTGTTCAGGACCGGGGCAGGCACTCCCGCTGCCCGGGAGCTGGGGCATATCCATGTTCTGGGGGGCAAATCCATGAGGTGCTGGGGCAATATCCATGTGTGAGCTGGGGCAATATCCATGTGTGAGCTGGGGCAATATCGATAACGTGTCCACAGGTTGGGGGGGAGCACAATTCTTGGCTGGCCCCGGGCGCTGACAACCCACGCTACGCCACTGCCTCTCTGACTTCTCTCTGTCCAACTCGTGCACTTCCTTCCCTGGAAAAACGCAGGCTCCCACTCTCACTGCTGGGAGGTGTAGTTTTGTTCCTCACAAATTGCATTAGGCTCTCTGTAATTGAAACTACATGTTACAGAATCCTTTGCAATCCTTTCAGTCTTCCGGTCTTAAACAATTTCCTTTTACCAATGAAGAGACCGGGAAGGGAGGGAGAACTCCCCCACAGTGGTGACAGGCTGCATGTCTCTGTGCAAGCCTGAGCCACAGTGAAAAATACAATAGTCTACACACACCGTTCAAGAAGCCTCTGCTACATAGGTTTAACTTTCTGATACTTTTTAGATGTTTTATGGACTAAAAGGAGGATACATATTCAAGCCTTGAAAAGATCATATCCTCTTGTGTATCATGTCATGACTTAGGAGGAAAAAAGCTCAATATAAGCACATATTTTCTTTTTACATTTTGGAGTGCAAAGCCGTTTCTTCATCCTGTTGATGATCACTGTGTGTCACTGTCTGTAGCCCTTTCTACCCACCGCAACCCCCCCCCCCGTACAGAATAGGTTTTGGATTTGTTAAGGTTTGGTTATTCTGTCCTGTTTGGCAAACGCTGCCCCATTATCAGATACTGTAAAATCAGAATCCCCTATTTATTCCCACAATCTATTATTCTGTTTTGGGTGTTGTGCAAGGCGTCTTGGTGACCAGAGTTAATTCAGTTATCTGTCTCTAATTCTGTCCCAGACGCAGGCACCCGGGAGAGATTTCTCCTGTAACATCTGGGGCATAAACGTGTGTTGTGACAATATATCAGATGCTTCTCCCAGTACGATTGGTTTCGTCTATGATATTGGAGACATTAGAAAATATGCAAAAGATGCTGTGCTGTTCTGCAGTATTGGAATTCTAGTGCCAGAGGCAGAAGCTAGTCATGACAGCCAAGGCCATAATCTGGCCTTTCCAATTATATCTTTTTTATATGACCCTTTTAGCCATTAAGGGTCTAAATAATTGTAAATTGTTTTTTTTTTTTTTTTTGTTTCCTTCCAGCAAGGTGTCACCTTGTGGCAGGTACCTGGGGGCATTTGCGTACCCTGCTTAATTATAAATCCGGCCTGGTAATGTGTGTGTGTGGCGATGCCAGCAGTTGCTCCTCAGAGGCAATGTATTTACCAGTCTATTGCTAATTGCTACTTGATTATTGTCAGATATCTATATTTATGTTCATATACATGCCTATGGATCAGGGTTTTTCTCTGTATACACTGTTCATTGACACCTTTGCCTTTTATTACATTTTATATTTTTTATAAATAGTAAATTTAATGTTTAATAAAAAAATAAATATGTATATATGCAAAACACAGAGAGGGCAGCACTCAACCTAAACAAAGTAGTCAGTGTTTAGGTTGAGTGCTGCCCTCCCCATGTGTGTTGCATATAAAATCTCTTGGGTAAGCACCCCTCCCTGTCACAGGTACTCCACCTAAAGGTTCTATTTAACTTTGAACTGCAGGGAGCTCCAGAAAGGACTTGGTCCTCGGTAAGTGAGTCTATCCCATGAAGGGCAGTCATGGGCTGGCCGGTTGCCAAGCGTCCACGCTGATCCTGGCGTTCATGCACCTAATGAGGGGTGGGGCGTGGCATGATGACGTGGAGCCGCCAGCCTTATAGACAGGGCGGCGCAAATCGACTCATTGCCTTGACGTGAAGTCTGTTCTCGCATCGCTTGGTGTATTCATTCTCGATTCAGTGATTTTCATATTGCTCGATCACTGACCCGGATTGTATGAGGACCCTGTTTGTTGCTGACTCGGACTGCCTTCTTGACCATTCGCTCTCTGACCAAGCCTGTATGTATGCTATGCCCAGAGCAGACTCAAAGTGTATGTTGATTCTATAACACGCTGACTCGGAGTATATATCGAATCTGCATAACACTGACTTGGAGAATATACTAATCCTGCCTGTTGCCAAATCAGCCTGTATGAGAACCCTGTCTGTTGCCAATCTGGATTGTTTGTGACCACGCTTATTCTAGCCCCTGGCCCCTGGTGTATGAACGTACTGCAAAAGCCTTACTCGGGCTGCTTCCCAGCTGTTGGTGAAGTTAATCCTTTTTGCCCCAGTACACACTCTGTCTTGAAACCTGCTGTTACTAGGTTATACTCCTTGTTGCTGGTGTGTCTGTTCTACCTGGCTGGGAGTGATAGGGTTAGCGGTCCCGACCACTCAAGGAACAGAGGGCTTAGAAGTCTGTCCATAAGGATCCCCACCACGGTTGTTAACTCCTTCACTGCTGAGTCATTTCACGTCTTAAAAAAACACATTTTTCTTATTATTTTTATTTCTCTACTTTAAACATGGTCATGTTTGGTATCATTTGAAAGGCCATGCTCTGGCCTTTCCAAGGATACCAAATATAACCTTTCTAGCTGCCAACAGTCAGAGGGTTTATTTGAACCATGATATCTCCTATCTCCACCCCATCTTTCCTTAGTCAATGAGAACATTCCCCACACGTCCTCAGCAATGAAAGGGTTAAGGGTGAGCAGGACAGTGAATGTGACATAACGCCCTGGCTGTGGGGGACAACATGGGGATTCTCCGCAGCATGCGAAGAATGTCTCCAAGTCATGGTTTCCCAGTGGGTCTGGGGGAAGCCCAGGTAGAGACTATGCCTTGGGACCTTCCCCCCCCCCACCTACTAACGACATCTTGCATGGCCGCAATGATGACTTGCACTTGCTCTTTCATGGTTTGCATTCTCACGGTCTCAAACTCCCTCGCAGTCATTCTCACACTTTCTTGAGCTGTCTGTCGCTTTGTCTTGGTGTCTGGTTTTTTTGTTTTTGTTTTTTTCTTTGCTGTACATCTGTCTTTTTTTTTTTTTTTTTTTTGTCTGGCCCGCTTTTGTGGGATAGAATTAAACAGAGGGGCCCACCAAAGCGAGCTGGGTGTATGAGTGGATCGCCAATGCTGTATTGACCTCCCCTGTGAAGCAGGGGGTGGGACCCGGAGAGGCCAGGTGGAGTATTGGACAGGGCCACTTCCTGGCAGCAGGCTCCTAAACTTGTCATGGGCTGTAATGCCCTTATGGCGGCTCTAAGATTTAATCGCTTAAATTTATTTTGATCGGGGGGGGCCCATCAGCTCCGGCATCATACTCTAGGAGTCCGAATCCGGAGCTGTACTGGCTTCCTGGGGCCCTGGGTGGCTGTACAGCAGCGTGCGAAGCACGCGTCACACACGGCGACCGGCACAGACGAGAAAGCAGTGGAGGAGCGGTGAGTGGTGCTGCCAGCCAGATCCCAGCAGGGCCCAGACCCCAGACACACACTAGGCCCCAGACAAGACCAAGGGCCAGGGCCCAAGAATTTAAATTTATTTTTGTGGGATTATCCATTTTTCCGGTTCTTTGTGGTTAGTTAGCCTAGGATACCAAATAAACTGCTCTGATAATGTAGTTTGATCTCTCTCTCATGGCATAGTGCAATAGCTTTCCGATGTTCCTGCTCTGCATGAAGCCATAGCATGTCATATCTGCAATGTTTTTCATACCACAATCAGATAACTGATGGAATGTGTCATTATGGATTTGTGCAAATTAGAAATGGACCTGTTTGAGGTTTGTCATTTTTTTTTTAAAAAACTTTTCCATCCTAATTCAAAAAAAATCATTTGATTGGGTAAGATAATTGTTGGGCGGTATCCAGTAAGCAAATCGGCCTGCTTTAGTCACATTGATCTTAACTAGTATTCTTTCCAGGTATCCCAAAATCGGGACGATATAGCAAGACAGGAACCGAAACCTGCATTTCTCTGCCTAAAACACAGTTGGTGGTCTGCTACAATCTGAACAGTAGTCTCTTGTATAATAAAATAAAAATCGTGCACTGGTGATGTACTTCTGCAGCCAAAATCTGCATTCTTTAAGGCTTATATTAAAATAAAAAGGGTAACACGGCAAAAAATTTAACTGTTCACTGATGATTAGGTGAAGGTCCTTCCATATATTACATTGAAACTGGGTAAAAAATAGATGGCCCACAAATAAGAACTTGCAGTCTTCATAGAGGTTTGCAGATCAACGCTGAAACTTCAAGCTCAGAAAACATGAGGGTTATAAAGGAAGTACAGGTGTTTGCCATTGTTGAAACTGCAACAAACCTGAGCGTTTCACAAAAAGGGAAATTTTAAACTATGGCAAACACTGGCACATCTAAATAACTCCAACATATTTCTTTGCTCTAACAGTAATATTTTAGTACCGGTTTTATATTTCTTTTTTAGACTTGGAGATGCCTGCCATCCTACAGGAAGTGCAACTTCCAATAATTGATAACATTACCTGCAGCTCTGTGCTGGAGTCCATGGGGCTTCCAACCCTCCATGAAACTATGCTGTGTGCTGGTTTTCCTGATGGAGGGAAAGATGCCTGCCAGGTAAGTGTCACCTGTAATTTAAAAGGCCTTTAACTCTCTCCTACACGGTGCATGTACCAGGGATGCAGGAAATGCTGGTACAGTTTTACAACCCCCTCACCTTGAAATTGCTCTAATCCCCTCCCTGGGACTCTCACCGTGGTCCAACTCTCCTACCCACCAAGCTGGCAACACCCTGGACCTTAATTTCTCCAGCCTCCATACTGTGTCCAACTTTGCTAACTTTCCTCTCCCCCTTTCCGATCACCACCTTCTCTCCTGGAAACCTCTCCTGCCACTTACCCAACCCCCTACTTCTACTCCTACTCTTTTACCCTGGAGGCACCTTGTTGCCCTGAATCCTGAGCTACTCTCCACTGCTATCCATCCACTTCTCCTTCCAATCTCAACATCTAACTGCACTGACATCTACAACTCCACTCTCTCCACATCACTCGACAAACTTGCTCCCACCACTCTCTGCCCTTTGCGAAGGCCTAACCGGCAACCTTGGCACACTAAATACACACACTATCTTCGCTGATGGTCCAGGGCAGTTGAACATGGCTGGAGGAAGTCTCACACTTTGGCTGACTTCCTGCTCTACAAATTCATGCTCCGCTCCTACCTACAGTCTCGCTTTATCCATCACTAAACAATCTTCTTTCTCGTCCCTTATCTAATACTTTTCTTGTGATTCCAGAAGTCTGTTTCTCACGGCTGTCAGCTTTGCTGACTATTTCACCGATAAGATTTTTAAACTAGTAGAGATTTCTTCTTCTGCCCTCCTCCACTAACCATTTAACCCCATTAACTCCCTCACTCCCTGCCCCCTCTTCTATGTATTCCTTTTCTCCAGTCTCGGAGGATGTCTCAGAAGTTCTCATGTCCTCCTGCCCAACCACCTGTCCCCTTGATCCCTTCCCCTCAATCCTTACTCGGTCTGTTCTACCAGTCACCGTCCCTGCTCTGACTCATATATTTTTAACCTCCCACTCTCCTCTGGGGTCTTCCCCTCTGCATTCAAACATGCACTGATCACCCCCATTCTAAAGAAGCCATCTCTTGACCCCAAACTACCGTCCCATGTCTCTGCTTCCCTTTGCCTCCAAGATCTTAGAATGCCTGGTCTATAACCAGCTCACCAGTTTCCTTGCTGCTAACTCTCAACTCGATTCGCACCAGTCTGGCTTTCGCTCTCAACACTCTACTGAGACTGATCTGACCAAGGTGACTAATGATCTAGTTACCGCTAAAACCAAAGGTCACTTCTCCCTCCTTATTCTTCTCAACCTCTCCACTGCCTTTGATACTGTTGACCACCCTCTTGTTCTCACGATGCATGAGCTTGGCCTCAGTGATCCCACTCTCTCCTGGTCCTCTATTCCTGTGCCCATCTCCCTTCAGGTGAATGGTGCCACCGTTACTACTTCCTCTCGGGCTCGCTGCCTCGGGGTCCTCTTGGACTCCGATCTATCCTTTAGGCTAATGTCAGACGAACGCAGTCTGAGCGCATTCTGCGTGTGCGCAATGGACAGGCGTACTGACAGAAGATACTGTAGACCCCACATGGTCTGTTTTTGTTGACAGATGAAGGAAAAAAAACTATGGGAAATAAAATGAATATGAAAAATGATAAAAATTTGAAAAGGATGTGAAAAGCCATTGTGTGTGTCAAGGTCCTGGATGTCGCAAATGCGCTGTGTCTGACATCTCATCACTCACACAGAACGGTACGCGGACGTGGCGCACTCTGCGCTTCCGTCTAGCGGTTTTACGTTCTTGCGTTTGCCATGTGCATTGTACGTACGCAGTTCGGTGCACACGTACTTTGTATTGTGGATCTCTCTTGCTCATGATTCTATGCTACAACGGACGTTCAACTGTGCGGCAACGCAGACTTGATCACTGTGTTCGTCTGTCACGGGCCTTACGCCTCACATTTAGTCACTAACCAAATCTTGCTACTTCCACCAAAAAAAAACACTTGCACGCGTCCGTCCCTTTCTTAATCAGGACTCTACTAAAATGCTCATCCAAGCTCTTATTATCCTCTCCCACCTTGACTACTGTCGCCTCCTTCTCTCTGGCCTTAAGAGATCCTAGATTCTCCCTCTGCAGTCTATAATGAATGCCGGCGCCAGACTCCTCCACCTCCCAAGTTTTGTGTGTGTAACGTGTATGTACTGTATTTGTTGTTCTGTTTCTCCCATTGTACAGCTCTAAGGGATCTGTTGGTGCTTTATAAATGCTTGTAACTCTAACTGTTTAGACACAGGAAACCTTGAACTATTTAAAGTGCTAGGAACCCTTCCAGAGGGTCCCGGAATAACCAATCTTCTGATAAAATTAGCAGGATTTGGAAAGGTAGCAATGAAATTTAGTCCAATTAAAATTAGATGGGGCCTATAAGGTCAGGCCTTTACAATGGCTATGACAGAACAGACATGGGGGCGTGGGAATGTTTGAACAAGGTAAAGCAGGTGCAAGGAGGGCCCTACTAAAATGGAATCCTAAGAGTTAAAAGAAAACCTGTTTCTTGACTTTGCATTTCATATTTGATTTAAGACAAAAACCTGGCTGGGCACTTGGCACTGGTGTGCTAATCCTACTCGGTATCTAAAATGTGATGTGGATGAACAAAATGGGCGGCAAGCTTTCTGGTGTGCTTAACATTTTATTCCTCCGTTAAGATTTTTTTTTTCCCCCATGGAGTAAATTCTTTTCACATGGGAGTCTTCATCTGTAGATGCTGAAAGAACATGGCCTAACAAATGGTACAAACTGAAATAAAGTGTGCATTACTGGAAAGTAATGTACCAAATACTGTTTAAGCTTCACGTGTTAAAAGTGTCATGTACTTTGAAATAATGCTGCCACTCATGGCTCTGCGCTGTTAATTCATTCAACCCGAACTGTATGTTTTGTTTTAATCTATTAAGATAGTTGCGCCGTCCAAGGGGTTTTGGCTCCAGGCAGCATTTTCATCTGGGCGATTGTTGCTGGACCTTTTCAGAGGCTGGGGCAGCTGCCTGAAAGGGGGGGGCATGTTAATCATAGACCAGAGTTAACAGTGGCAAATCAGGGGCGTAGCAATTTGCCTAGGGGTCACAGATGGAGAGACAACACCGAAAGTAGTCTCAGACAGTGAGGTCATAGAGACTAGTCATACACAGAACACATTACTGTGCGTTTTATTCCTGTAGAGCTCAGATACAAGTGGGTGTATTTGGGGTGGGGCAGCATTTCACCCTAAGACCCACTCAGCACAATGTCTTGGGTTGGCCCTGTATTAAGAGACCATAAACTAAATTTGACCGCATCAATTCCTTGTCTGGTGTTTTATTGAAGATTTAGTATCTCAACCTCACCAGGCTGCGAGGGCACCATACTATAATAATGATACGATCGGAGGTTGGAATTCCAAACGTTGCATAATATAGGTTGTATGGTAGGGGAACTGAGATTGGTTCAATACAGAGAGGCCTTATGATTTTATATGGACATCTACATTTCTCTTCAGTATGAAGTATTTTTACAAGGAGAATCAAATGAAGCAAGGGGACGACGCTTGCCCTTGCTTGATCCTTTGGAGGTGCCAGGTACTGTTTTGTGCTAACCATTCCACAATAGTTGACTTCAAAATAACATTATTAATCATCTTAAACGTCAATATATTATATTGTATCAAAATGCCTTGGACTAATCATTCTTTTTTCTTAATCCTAAACCTACACCACTTTGCTAAATAATTCATAGCAAATTAATAAACGGTCATCGCTTAGAAGTAATTCAGAGCTGCAATTATTAATAGACTGCTGTTGTCATACATAGTTGCTTTGATAAGGAATACATGTAAAAAGATTTTATTTATAAAAGATTTTACCAGGAAGGATACATTGAGATTTCTCTCGTTTTCAAGTATGTCCTGGGGTCATGAACATGGTTACAGTAATACAAAGTAGTAAATGCAAGAAATTAACACAAAACAAATATCCAGATTAACAGAAAATAAATATGTAGGCAATATAGTCCCTATGTTACATGTTTACAGGTGCATTCCTTATTGAGGTGTGTTAATAAGGAGCTCTTAAGGGACTTTAGACTGGGGGGAGATTTGATGGCGTCTGGGAGGTTATTCCATAATTGTGGTGCTCTGTAGGAAAATGAGGATCGAGCCACTTTCTTTTTGTATTGTGGTATTGCAAGTAAGGTGCCAGTCCTGGATCGGAGGTTATAGGATGATGGAAGCAGCCTATTCAGGTAGGGTGGTAGCTTCCCAGAAAAGCTCTTAAACACCAGGTTGGAAAGGTGAAGGGTGCGTCTAGATTCCAGCGACGGCCAGTTTAGTTCTTTTTAACATGTCACAATGATGGGTCATGTAGTTACATTGTAGCACAAAGCGACGGAATGAGTTATACAATGTAATTTTCTGGAGGGGCGGCTGCATACACTACATCTCTGTATTCGTTAGCTGGCATAAGCATTTGTTGTACAATCTGCTTTCTTACCGCGGGGCTCAGGCATGATTTGTTTCTGTACAGGGCACCTAGTTTGGGGTAAAGTTTAGATGAGTTTTTCGATGTGGGGGCCAAAAGATTTGGGTCTAACCACATACCTAGATATTTGAGAGAAGTGACTGTGGTCAGCGTGCCATTTGATTTTGTCCTGACACATAGATGGGGTGTTTGCAATTTGTGTAGTTTAGGCGCTGTTCCAAAGAGCATTGTAACCGTTTTGTCAGCATTTAGAAAAAGTTTGTTATCTTTGATCCACTTTTCTACCTCTGTGAATTGGTCTTGCAGCACGGCCTCGAGCTGTGGGAGATCTGGTTTGCTGGTATAGATTACAGTGTCGTCTGTGTTTAAGTATAATATGTGCAGTCCTTAGAAAACAAAGGCCTCAACAATTACGGTATGTACATTAAATAGAAAACCCTTTACTGCTAATGTCTTGTTTTGAAATAAAGGCTTTCCTATACACGTGTGCATCCCCAATAAGGTGCCTAATAATAATTCTTACGCTAGTCTCCCACATCAAAAAAGTAACTGCTGGCTCTCAAAATCATAGAGCTTGTAAAACAATGAACTGCTTGACTGCCATTACCACTATAACAAATATATCTTTATTCCCGGTTGCGGATTGTGGTATAAAGGGTAATGCAAGACTAACGTTATTGTAATGGGATTGCTAGTATCCTATAATGTTGCATTCATAAGAGGTGTATATATAAATGTGTCTAGAGTAAGAGAATTGTTAGGCACCTTATGGGAGATACACATGTGTATAGTAGGTGTGAGCACAGCAAAAAATTGTTTCGGCCGAAGGTTTTTCATCAAATGGAATTCTTTCACATATTGTTTAATTCCGTTATTTTGGATCGATCATTTCGGATGGCTTAAAAAAAGCTGTTTAATTAGTATTCGGTTGGGGTTAGATGAGGGTTAAAATTACAGCTTTGGCTCACTTCTGTGATCTGTACATGGAGAACCATTGATTCCTATGGGACCATTTTGCCCCTGCCGAACTGCACTGTATTTCGCTGTCAATTAGCCTGTGGTGCTGAATCTATTGGATTCAGCAACACAGGCCAATTGACAACAAAGTACACTGCAGTTTGGCACAATTCGACAGCGAAATTGTCCCACAGAGAACCATTGAATGAACAATTCCTATGTACAAATCGGCGAAATGTGCGGCAAAAAAAAAATCTGACACGGGTAAATGTCAGACTGAGATTCTGGGTGAATGTTCAGAATCTCTGGGTCAGAACCACAATGGTTCAGATCTGCGCATGCAAGTGGCTCTGACTCAACGTTCTGTGCAGGTGCTATAGGACTTGCGTATGTCAAGTTTACAAGTCACGCTTCGGTGCGCAATTTGCAATTCCTTCACTACACAAGTGGAGCAGTAAGCCCAAATAGCACAAAAAAAGCCACAGACTTTGGGGTTCTGGAGTTCCTGAGCTGAAAAGAAGCTGTGCGCAGCAAGGGACACAGGTAAATAAATTGGGAAAAAATTAAAGTTAAAAAAAAAAAAAGAACAATTGGACAGCGGCTGTCAAAGGATAAATCCAGGCTGGGGGGGGGGGGGTTGAAGAGTGTATTCACACAGGCAGCTGTTTGAAAGACACTCTCGTTCCCAGGGCACAGGTGTGGGAATGTGAAGGCCGCCCTGAGCTTTTCCCTTTAGCCGATCAGAGAGCAGGTGCCTGACGGGGTGCTTTTTCACTATTGGCTAATTGGCTTGAGGCTGGTCTCAGTCATGGTTCAAGCGTCGGAGGATGGAGCTACCACAATGTTTTTTTTTTATTTTTGCGCTCTTGGGTTTATTTGTTTTTTTTTTGTTACTCTTTGACACTAGATTTCTATGGCCTATTTTCCCAGGCTGAAGCTGAGGACCGTTGGCTTCAATCGAGGTGAACAGTTATAGCCATCCCGCAGTGGACGTGTGTGTGTGGGGGGGGGTTTCCTGTCAGGATTTACTTTTTTGGACACAAATCAAACGAGAGGGAGGCACCAGGTACTTGCAGGGCATAACCCAAACAGTTAGAAGATACCGGACAATTTGCACAGAGTGCAACTAGAGTACCCAGGATACGGTTAATTTTATTAACTAACACCACAAACAACAATATAATTGGCAAAACACACAATGCGGTCATATGCGTAATGGGTGAAGCGAGGCAACCCCAATAGAAATATACCTGGTTTGCAACAATAGCATGAGTACAAGGTGGTGGTAAACTATACCTCGGCGGTTCAAGCCGCCTACGTAACCATTCACTAAGAAATAAAGCCAGGGGAACCGAGCAACATATCAATAGACCCAAACGCTGACCAACCATCAACAAAGCAGTTAAAAACAAACACAAAGACGCATAGCTCGACACGTTTCGCCCGTGCGGGCTTAGTCAAGAGCTGACTTGCCAATAGCACTCACCCCAGTATATATAGACAGAAAATAATGAAGCACAGCTGTACCCACGGGTGGATGGAATCAACCGTTGTGGTTACTTCCGGGTACGTCAGCGATCACATGGGAACTGGGAGCCAGTAAAAAATCGGCAACCAATGCATCAGGCATGACCAATCGAGCGAATGCTAGGGTCACATGGGAACTATTAGCCAATGAAAATCCACTTGCGTCCCTAGTTATCAGTAGGTAAGGACGCCAAGGCAGAAATCCGATCCTTGATGAAAATTGGTCTGAAAACACACCTGCAATCAAAGAATATATATTGATGTTAATCCAAGGTCACGCCAACTGTAATAATTGTACAGCAATGGAAACGGAGCATAAATAACGTAATGAAAGAAAAGGATAAATAATCAAAACGCTGTGGATCAAAGATCTCTCTGCAAATTGTCCTGTATTTACATTTTTGGACTCTTTATGGTTGTACCATTTTTCTAGGCTGAAGCTGAGGCCCTGATTGCTTTCAATCAAGATGATGAGAATAGGGAGTATGGAAGGAACACTTCACTAAAAAGTGGAGTTTACTCTTTTTGACTTTGCGTATTTGGGCAGAGGCTGCTGACAGCCTCTGCTCAAATTAATTTTTGCCCATTTTATGTACCTTTTTGTCCCTCGTCACGCACAGCTTTAGCTCATGGGCTCCAGAACCCCGAAGTCCTTGAGGCTTTTTCGCACTAATTGTGCTTCCTGCGCTACTTGGTTAGTGAAGGAAAGGCAAATTGCACGCTGCAAGGGGACTTGCAAACTTTACATACGCAAGTCCCGTAACACCTGTGCAGTACGATGGATCAGAGCTGAGCTCATGCACAGATCTGATCCATCGTGGGTGGCCCTGACCCGGAGATTCTGAACATTCAGAGATGCCACAGGCCAATTGACAGAATACCGTGCAGTTCGGCACACTAAGGTGGTAGCGAAATTGACCTATAGGAATCATTCATTCAATAGTTCTCTATGTGGAAATTGCCAAAGTGCACCGTATTTCGATTTCACTTGGCCTGTGGTGTTGAATGCAACAGGGATTTACATTTTGTTTCTTGTGCGAACGTCATAACTAATTGATTTGTTTTAAGTATGGAGTCATTACAAAATGTTCCGACTTGGACGAAATTGATCCGTTTTTTCGGAAGTACTTCTGAAGTATGAATCTGCGAATTTCAGATGCATTGTGCGTAGTTACAAAACGGACACCTCTAGTGTACAGGAAACCCTTGATATTAATGATCAGCAGTGAAGGGTTTTCTATTCACTGTGTAGAATTATGGTTGCTGTTTTTTTCAAAGGATTGCACGTTTATTATACTTCACATCTTTTTATATGTACCCCTTATGAAAGCAACAATGTAGGACAACAGCAGTCTAATTTTAATACTTGCAGATCTGCATTAATTTATACACCACTATAATAAGCTGTGACAATTTATTTACTATGCATTATTTAGCAGTGTTGTATGTTTATGACTAAGAAATAGGATTCATTCAAGGCACCTGGCTACAATCAGGGTTATTCAAAGAGAATTGAAAAGCCACCGCACGTTCGGTGACTTTTTGCTCTCTTGAATTCGGTGCGATTCGGCGACCCTGCGGTGTATTCAAGCACCACAAGACCATCGTAGTGCAGGGAAAAGCTGCCGCAAACCCAACTAACTCACCGCAAAACCCGGTGAAAGCTCACCGAGACCCGCAAAAACCTCTGGATTAACCCCGCCGGAGAAACCCGACTAGCTGCCGATCAGAGCACCCACCGGAAAAACCCGACACGCAGACGAAGGTGAGAAAAAACTGTTTGCTTGGAAGTTGGAAAATTGAAACGCTGTTTGCAAAAATGCCTGGAATTTACATATAAGATCCAATGAATGCTAATAAAAAGGGCAGTTAAAGTAAAACGATTTTTTTAAAGAAACGGAATAAAAGTTTCGCTGAAAAAATCCCTAAAGGATCCTAAAAAAATCTATATAGACTTTTTACTGCAGAATATAATAATAAATGGTTTATTAGATATTGCATTAAAACAGGAATATTTTTAACCTTGAAGCCTATGGGATTCGCCTGAATAAATCTGCCGAATGAAACCGCCGAACAGCAGGGCAATTCGGCAACTTTTCACTGCTGGTTTTTGTTCTCTGAATAGACTAAGCATTTTTTTTTGTGAAAGGATTTTTACCAGGAAGGATAAATTGAGCTTTCTCTCGTTTTCAAGTATGTCCTGGGTGGCGAGTATGTACCGTTAGGTGCCTTGCCAAGGACACTTACTGGAGAGGTTGCTCGCTGGGATCGAACCCATAACTCCACAGGCTCTCTCCATGCAGAGCAGTGACATTACCTCTACTCCACCCAGCCGGGTGGAGGAGCATTGCTTCTCTGGGGATTTCGCTGCCCTCGAACAGGCAACGAAAAGGGACCGTATGTGCAGGCAATTTGCCAACATTTGGCGAACTGCATGCTCTCTGGATTAGGGATGAGCCGAACACCCCCCCGGGTTCGGTTCGGGCCCGAACCCCATGCAAGTCAATGGGGCTGAAAATTCGGTTTTTAGAGTGCCCTCCAAGAGGGCATATATACTACATATTTGCCATAAAAGGTGTATGGGGGTCCGGGTAGTGCCCTGGGGGACAGGAAACAAGGACAAAAAGTTTTAAAAAATACATTTTTAAAGGGACAGTGAGTTTTCCATGAAATAAGGGTTAAAAATAAAAACGAAAAATTCCTTCAAATATTGTGCCTAGGAGGTCCCCATAACCTGCCCGTGAAGTGGCGGATTTGTAGGATGTATAGAAACACTTAAAAACAAAAAAATGATGTTTCAAATTACGGTAAATGCTTTTCCTTTTAATCTATCCATAAACAACTGCTTGGGGCGGCAGTCTGTATGAAAAGAGACCTTTTCAGACACGCAGAAAAAGTTTACTGATTTTTTTTTTTTTTTTTTTGCCTAAATTATTGTGAAACTTATGCAGGCTTTGGATGAAAGTAACAATAGGTGCTTCAAAATTGGTCCTTTAGCGTCCCCAACAGTGCCGTCACACCGTAACCCCTCTGAGGATATGAATCTGATACAGGCGTCAGTGGCAGTACACCCAAATATTGTGCTTTTGGTGCCAGGCCTGCAAGTACTATCATACAGTAACCCCTCTGTGGTATTGTGGAAGAATGCAGGGGTGGACCATGTGGTCCTAAATTAAAAAGATGATTCTGGTCAAGGCGTCAGTGCACCCAGATACTGTGCCTTTTCATGGCAGTAAGTGCATTCACACCGTAACCCTTTTGTGGTATTGTGGAAGAGTGCAGGGTTGGACCCTGCGGTTCAAAAAATTTAAATGATATAAATCTGGCACAGGCGTCCGTGCAGCCAAATATTGCGCCTTTCATGGCAGCAAGTGCATTCATACGTAACCTTTTTGTGGTGTTGTGGAAGAGTTCAGTGCTGGAGGTTTTGTGAATGCAGAAGACATCCCCGATCTATTCCGTTACGTCAGCACCAGGGGGTTGATAGCTGCTGATCCAGGACCGATTCATTTTTATAAATGTCAGCCGGTCTACAGAGTCGGTGGACAGACGCACTCTTTTGTCTGTGACAAAACCTCCAGCGGCACTGAACGTCCTTTCAGAAAGCACGCTGGATGAAGGGCAACCTAGTGGCTGCATAGCATATTGGCTAAGTTCTGGCCAGTGATCCAATCTCAACACCCAGTAAGCCAGTGGATCATCTGCTGGAAAGGTATCCAGGTCTGCCCTTGCCCCTAGGTAGTCCTGCACCATATGGTGAAGACACTGGCAATGGGTGCCTACATTTGACGTCCCTGGGCGTCGTGGACTAAAAAAAATAAAAAATGAATCAGTCAAGCGGCCGGATGAGCTCTGCAACTTTACCCTTGTATCGTGGATCAAGAAGGGTTGCCAACCAGTAATGATCCCTCTCCTTGATAGCACGAATCCTGGGGTCCTTTTAGCAGGCTTTGCATTATTAGGGAGCCCATGCAGCGTAGGTTGGAGGTGGCCTTAGCTTCCGAGTCTTCCTGGTCAATGAGGATGACCGTATATCGTGCACTTCCTCCTCCCAGCCACGCACTAGCCCTTCTGTTTCTGGGCACACGAAACCCTCTCTTGAGGAATCCCCACCTTCAATGCCCCCACTACTTAAATATTCCTCCTCTTCCTCCTCCTGTCCAGGGCCGGATTAACATAGGGGCAGATGGAGCAGCAGCTCCAGGCCCATGCCTCCAGAATAGGCCCAGAGAAAGGATAACTATGTCTGATTTTGGACCCATGTATCTCCAACTCCATATCAGTTACAGGGTCACGTGAGGTATCTCTGGAAAGGCCAGAGCATGGCCTTTCCAATGATACCAAACATGACCAGGTTTAAAGTAAAAGCAATAAAATAATATTTACTTTATCTTTTTCTTTCCAACAGTAATATTTTTCACTTTTCAATTATAAAGTAAACAATGATGCTGTACTAACTAACCATCACATTTCTCATGTCACCAACAAGTGTGGAGGTGATGGAACAATCCATTGTTATCAATTGTTACATCAAAAACATGAAACCGCCGCACGGCAGCGAAAGAGCACTGCGGGGAACTTTGGACCCCTGCGTCACTAATCCATACACTTCACAAGGTCAAGTGAGGTGTCATTGGACAGGTCAGAGTCTGGCCTTTGCATTAATACCAAACCTGACCATGTAAATTCTAAAAGAAAAGAAAAACATTTTTATTTATTTATTTACTTTTAGTTCCAAAGCGATGGCATTGTCCATTTGTCACGTATAAAATGAGCAATACCACTGCCATTACTCACCTTCTCAATTCCCACACTGGGAGCAAGGTCAGTGTTTTATACATACAGGGTTATTCAGAGAGCGTGAAAAGCAGGAGAATGACTGGAGAATGAAAAAGTCTAGGTCAAAATAGCCGATTTGGAAAGTGAGATGAAAGGGAGAATTTTTCTGGTTTGGCTATTTTGACCTAGAATTTTTCATTCTCCAGTCATTCTCCAGTAATTCTCCTGCTTTTCACGCTCTCTGAATAACCCTGATAGTCATATTATTCGAAAAAAAAAAAAAAAAAAAACATGTTCCAAAACACAAGGGAAATATTTCATTTTGTTAAATTTTTTGGTTAAAATTGTATATTTTCTCAGACAAAATGCAGTAACCGGTTCCCATTTCACTTTTTTTTTTAACAAGAATGGCCTATAGAATATGTAACCACAAAAGTTTGGATGATAAAATGGGAAAAAAATGTTTACACACTTTAAATGATTGAAAGCTGAATGAAAAATTAATCACACAGTATCTGCCAGGTTACTCGTATCTGCACTATTAAATAACCAAAAATATCAGGGCTATTCAGAAAGAGGTGAAAACCTTGAATGACTGGAGAATTGAAAATTCTAGGTCAAAATAGTCAAACCAGAAAATTTTTCCCATTTATCTCACTTTCCAAATTGGCTATTTGGTCTAGATTGTTCATTCTCCTGGCAATTCTCAAGGGTTTCACCTCTCTCTGAATAGCCCTGTATGTTTACATTTTTACTAAATTACAAAAAAGTCCACCAAATTATTCAGCTCCAGGCCCATAGAGATCTTAATCCGGGCCTGCTCCTGTCTGATCTGAGTAGGACCCGCTGGAATGCTGTCTGCGGAAAGACTGGGGCCTTGAGTGCTAGGGAAGGCCTCCTCTTCCTCCCGCTGCTCAGGCCCTAGAGCCACATCTATAATTCCCCGCAGAGTGTGCTCCAGCAGGAACACTAAAGGAATTGTGTCACTGATGCATGCACTGTCCCTGCTCACCATCCTCGTTGCCTCCTCAAATGGTGACAGTACAGTGCATGCATCCTTGATCAGCAGCTACTGCGGGGGGGGGGGGAAAAACAAGTTGACCTGAACCTGTCCTTGTGCCGTACTCGTTGATGGCCCTCTGCTGCTTGTGCAGATGCTGCAGCATTGCTAATGTCGAGTTCCACCTGGTGGGCATGTCACAGATCAGACGGTTTTTGGGAAGGTGGAATTCTCTTTGAATTTCTGCCAGGCGAACGCTTGCTGGGAATGACCGTCTGAAGTGGCTGCAGACTTTTCTGGCCTGGCTGAGAAGCCCTGCCAGCCCTGGGTACTTGGTTAGGAAACGCTGTACCACTAGATTTAGGACGTGTGCTAGGCATGGTACATGCGTCAATTTACCCTTGCGTAGGGCGGAGAGAAGGTTGCTGCCATTATCACAGACGATCATTCCCAGCTCAAGCTGGCATGGTGTTAACCATCTCTGCACCTGGCCCTGCAGAGCTGACAGAATTTCTGGCCCGGTGTGGCTCCTGTCCCCTAAACAAACCAGCTCAAGCACAGTATGGCTGCTTTTTGCTTGAGCCATTGCGTAGACCCTGTCAGGCGTCGGTTTAACTGCCACTTCACCAGAGACGGAGGAGGAGGGAGAGGTGGTGGTGGAGCAGACAGACCTCATACAAGCAGCTTTCTGGAGGTGTGGTGTATGAACAAGCTCCAGCACAGAGCCCCGTCTTGGATCCCTCCCAGCTGCAATCAGTTACCCAGTGTGCCGTGAAGGAAATGTAACGACCCTGCCCATGCTTGCTGGACCACGTGTCTAAAGTCACATGCACCTTGCTGCTGACTGCCTTTCCCAATGACTGGATAACATTGTCTTCCACGTGCTGTGGTATAGTGCTGGAATGGCCTTGCGTGAAAAGTAATGGCGTTTTGGAACCTGCCACTGTGGTTCAGCAAATTCACGGAAGGGAGCAGAGTCCACCAGCTGGGAAGGCAGCAGCTGCAATGCGAGTAATTTTGCTAAGCTGGCATTTAGACGCTGTGCTTGGATGGTTGGGACTATATTTTTTTCTTATGCTGCAGCAGCTGCATCTGACTGCGTAAATCTTCAGCTGCTGGGAGGATGTCACATTGTGAGGAAGGACCTGGTACATCCATTACTGTAGCATCATCCCTGTCGGTGGAGGTTGTAGGCAATGACATGGCAGGACATACAGTGGGGGTAGAGACAGATGAGGAGGACCTACGCAAAGTTTTGCGCCAACGGGATGCATGGCCGGTGGTCATGTTGCCTCAAGCACGTGGTACCCAAGTGTCCGGCGTTTATCCCACGCTTCAGCCTCCTCTGACATAGATTACAAATAGCAACGGTGGGGTCTGCTGCACAGTTCTTAAAGAACTCCCAGACAGCAGAGTTCCTGCATGTGTTCTTTGAGACAACAGCGCTCTGCACCGGAGCAGCTCTGACATCTGATGCCTTGGACTAGTGCTACGGTTGGTCACAGAGGATGTTGTGCCTCGTGTTTGCTGTGCCTCCTCCTCCCCCTCCTCCTCCCTTGACTCCTCTGTTCGATCAGGCACCCAGGTAGAGTCAGTGACCTCATCATCATCACCCCCTATCTCCTCGTCACTGGAGCCAACTTGGCAGTATGCTGCAGCTGCTGGGGCAACATGAGTACCAGTTATTTGCATGTCATCACTGGCACCCCCTTCCTCTAGGTTGATTATACTCCCTTCCTCAACCTCAGAGATTGAATCAGAGCACTGTAGTTGCTGCGCATCCTCAAGCAGCATGTCAAGGTAGTCAAACAATTCAGCTGACTCCTCCGTGTGTGATAGCGAGGCTACGGCAGGAGTAGCTGTGGACATGGAGGCTGCATTAGATGCTTTGGCAGCTGAGGTGGACTGTAAAGCACTAGAAGCCGGGCTGGCAGAGGACTCAGAGGATGAGGATGGCCTGGCTAGCCAATCCATCAAATCCTCTGTGTTGCTGCTGCTTAAGATGGCCAGCACCAGTTAGAAAGGACAAGCGTGCCCCTGCAGAGGATGCACCACGTCCACCACGACCAGAGGCACAGCCTCCCGACACAGGGGCTGCTTGCCCTCTTATCTGTGTCTGGGAGCGTCTGCCTGTCCTGTTTGTTCTTTCAGACATGGTGAGTGATATATAGATTAAATATATACAGAACTCTGATTCAACTCTGGTATAAAGAAATACAGAACTCTGGTATAACTCTGTGAGACACCCTGATAGCTGTCAGCCAGTGACAAGACACAGATTACAATTCGCAGAAACCTCCTAAAATGCAGTGAAACCTCCTATAAATCAGTGAGACCCCTTGATGGGTGGCAGTGAAACCTCCTACAGTTGTGTTCAAAATTATTCAACCCCCAATGCTGTAAAGGGTTTTGGGGAATTTAGTGTACCTTTGTAATTTTATTCAGAATGAAATCCTACAAGGACTTTTTAAAGAACCATATGCAACTAAAATGACATCAATTGGTTTTTTAATACAGTAATAAATGTTTCTTTTGTGAATTCTTCATTGACACAATTATTCAACCCCTTAAAGACTACCACTCTGAAGAACAGAGGTTCATTCAAGTGTTTTCAATCAGGTATTGAAAACACCTGTGGATGTCACGGAGCAGCAATAAAGCATAATAAGCACCAATTGGGCAGCTTTAAAATGACTGTGATACTCGGCTCCTTCTAGACATTTACTGATGTGGTTACAAACATGGTGAAGTCAAGAGAATGGTCCAGGAAGACAAGAGAAGAGGTGGTTACTCTTCACAGGAAGAGCAATGGCTATAGGAAGATTGCCTTGAATTTGCGAATGATGCTTCCTATAGTCTCTCTTGGTATGTTTAACATCTTTGCAAAGGGCACTGTTGAAACGCTACCTGGTCGTGGCAGAAAGAAGATGCTGACTTCGACTGCTGTGCGCTACCTGAAGCGTAGAGTGGAGAAAAGTCCCCGTGTGACTGCTGAGGAACTGAGAAAAGATTTGTCAGATGTGGGTACTGAAGTTTCAGCTCAGACAATACGGCGCACACTGCGTAATGAAGGCCTCCATGCCAGAACTCCCAGGCGCACCCCTTTGCTGTCTCCAAAGAATAAGGAGAGTCGACTGCAGTATGCCAAAAGTCATGTGGACAAACCACAAGTTTTGGGATAGTGTTCTGTGGACTGATGAAACAAAATTAGAACTGTTTGGGCCCATGGATCAACGCTATGTTTGGAGAAGGAAGAACAAGGCCTATGAAGAAAAGAACACCTTGCCTACTGTGAAGCATGGCGGGGGGTCAATCATGCTTTGGGGCTGTTTTGCTTCTGCAGGTACAGGGAAGCTTCAGCGTGTGCAAGGTACCATGAATTCTCTTCAGTACCAGGAGATCTTGGATGACAATGTGATGCAGTCCGTCACAAACCTGAGGCTTGGGAGACGTTGGACCTTTCAACAGGACAATGATCCCAAGCATACCTCCAAGTCCACTAGAGCATGGTTGCAGATTAAAGGCTGGAACATTTTGGAGTGGCCATCGCAGTCACCTAACTTAAATCCGATTGAGAACCTCTGGTGGGACTTAAAGAAAGCAGTTGCAGTGCGCAAGCCTAAGAATGTGACTGAACTGGAGGCTTTTGCCCATGACGAATGGGCGAAGATACCCGTCGATCGCTGCAAGACACTTGTGTCAAGCTATGCTTCACGTTTAAAAGCTGTTATAACTGTAAAAGGATGTTGTACTAAGATTGAATGTCACTTGGGGGTTGAATAAAACTGATAATGATGTGAGCACAGAAAAGACATTTGTGGTTATGTCATTATACATGTTATGTTATATTTGTCTGACCTACACGTGCCTCTTTGATTTAATTTTAAGCAAGATGACTGATCAAAATCAATGTCAAACTGGCCAAAACACTCAATTTCAGTGGGGTTGAATAATTTTGAACACCACTGTATAAATCAGTGAGACCCCTTGATGGGTGTCAGCCAGTGAGAACACACGGATTATAACAATTCCCAAATATTTTGTAGTAGTTAGTGAGCCCCAAAATACTGCGTGGTACTGGCTGTGTGACAAGACACACATCACCTCAATTCACAAATGTTTTAAAGAAATTGGTGACCCCAAAAAAACTTGCTGGCACAGTGACAAGACACACATATCAATTCCCTGATATTTTGTAGAAATGAGACCCCCCCCCCCCCAGTAGCGTGGCAGACCGGCAGTAACAACACACAACAATCTCCTCTGAAATGCGTGCAGAATCAGCGCGTGGAAACGTTATATAGTGTGCTGCGGGACTTAGCTCTGAGCCCATGATTGGGCAAAATTTGCCCAATCAGGACTCTGAGCGGTGATTGGCATACTGTTGAACCTGTCTTGCACCAGACCTGTGGTCAGGTGCAAGGCTGTAGCCAATTACGAGCTTCAGGCCAGTGGGAAGATGCATTGTGGTCTCGAACATGCGCCGAACACCCGGAAATGTTCGGAGTTCGCGATCTACCTGAACAGGCTAAGTTCGGGCCGAACCCGAACCGCTCATCCCTACTCTGGATAGCCGAGTGGCCAGGAAAGGTAACCGTATGCTAAATTTAACTGTTCGGTTACCTTTCGGACACAATTCGGATCGCTTTGAATAACCCTGAATATCTTCTTTTTTTCCTTCCCATGCGAGTCATCAGTCATTGCATAGGGTAGTAAAATAGGGATGTGTAAAAGGAAAAAGCAACTACAGGGTAAGTTTCCTCAGCCTTAGTCTAGGAATTGAAGGGATGTCAGGGCACCCGATTGACCATGTAACCTCAGACCTAGCAAATATCAAGTCTTCAAGTGAAAGCTATATCTCTTTAGTCAGTCTATGACCACCAGGAATCTCCAGCTGAAAGTATTTAAGCGCCTTCTGAAGATTGGAACTCCAAAACCAGAATTCGCCATAGCAGGATCTGGTGCAGCAACAGTATCACCTGTATAGGAATAAATCAAGAGTGTGCCTGGTATGCCCACAAACAAACCTTTCGTTGGATTAAGAGGTCCTCTTTCACCTTACAGCGATACTTCTAGGGTAATATCACATAAAACGAGCGTGTTTTCTCTCGCTTTCTATTCCTTGCTGTTTTAAATGTATGTAAAGTGGATAGCATGTCAAATCCACAGGCTGCAGCATCAAAGACGGCCATCATCTCTGACCTTGGTAATTGACACGTCCAAAGTACTGCCATAATTGCACTACAGGCTCCAGGCCAACCTTGCTTACCACTGCAGAAACAGATGGCAGGCCCGTCACTAAGCGGTTTGCTAGAGTATCCTACCCTCATTGCTTTCCAAAGGTCTGCAAGTATTGCTGCATTATAATGAAAGTCTTTTTTTTTTTTTTTAATTCTTAAACTAAAGCCTTTCCAACGATGCCAAGCATGGCCCTTTATCTTTTATGGTTCAGGAGATGCAGGAATTTATTGGGATTTCCCTACCTGGTTGGGGAAGGTCCTTTTCTGACATCGTGGCCATGCGCAATAACATCAGTGGGTGGGGGAGGTCTCAAGGCATGGTTTTGCTTCCAGGAAGCCAGACCACTGCAGGATTCCCCTTCATAACAGGAAAGGTATCTGGATCATTATTCTGGAACCCCAGGGTCATATGCAAGAAGTGAATGTCACATGCAGGATATGAAGTCCGCTTCATTCCTCGCCTTTCAAAAACAGTCATTTATATTTTCTTCACTTTATTGGGAAAGTAACAGCAAATAAAGGGTGTCTCGTGGGAAGAGAGGGCTTCTCTTGGTATGCTTTTGTTATGGGGAGAATGTAAAAATAGGATGCAATCACCCAGTACAGTACTGGATCTTTACTCGCATGCCTCTATGGTAGACTGGGGGATTGAAAATCTGAAATCTGTAGTGACTTTTAATTTTGTGTTTTAGGGTGACTCTGGGGGTCCCTTGGCTTGCAGAAGACGTACTGGGAGTTGGTTTTTGGCTGGATGTTCATCTTGGGGACTTGGATGTGGAAGACCTTGGAGTGGTTCAAAATCATCACAAGACGACAGGGGCTCCCCTGCTATCTTCTCAAAGGTCTCTGTTCTATTGGACTTTCTGAGATCCTCCAACACAGATGGTATGTTACATGTGGAAGGTCCTTTTTCTAATGAGCAACCAAAACAATATTACTCTTTTATTTATATTGTGCCAGCATATTATGCAGTGCTGAACAATGGGCACAATATAGACAGGATTTCAATACACTGAGACTGAACAAGGGCCCTATTCCCTTGGGAACTTACAATCTAGAAGGGTTGGGGGTAGACTGGTTGGGGTAGTGAGTATATTAGTGAGTCGGGTGGCAGGCTTCCCTTAATAGGAATGTCTTTAAGGGAGCGTTTTGAAGGAAGATAAATTGGGGAAAGTCTGACAGTACATTCCAGAGGATGGGGGCTGCATGTGAAAAATCCTGCAGTCTATCATGGGAAGAGGTGATGCGGGGAGAAGCTAGGCGCAGTTCACTGTTTGACCTTGGGGAGCGGGATGGGGGTGTACTTGGTGATTTAGTGGGGAGCTGAGTTGGTGAACTTTGTAGGTCAGGGTAAGGATTTTGAATTTAATTCTACAGTGGATGAGGAGACAGTGAAGAGACTGACAGAGCAGTGGATGAGCCAGAGGCCTTCAGAATGGCTTGAAGGGGGGAGAGCGTGAGTCAAGCTAGATTATTACAATAGTAAAGTCAAGAGATTACAGGGCCTTGGATGAGTTGCTTTGTGGGGTCAGCGGTAAGAAATGGCCGAACTCTGGAAATATTACGGAATTGGTAGCGGCAGGAGGAGGAAACAGACTGGATGTGGGAGATGAAGATAAGAGCAGTCAAGTGTAACTACAAGATGGTGAACCTCTCTTGGTGGGGAGAGGGTATCACTATTGACCATGCTAGAGAAGTCAGGAAGTGGAGAGGCATTAGTGGGAGGAATTAGGAGTTCAGTCTTCGACATGCTAATCTTTAGGTGGTGAGAGGCCATTCAGGAGGAAATGCCAGATAAACAGTCGCTGACTTTGGGAAAGTGTTATATACTGACAAATATCAGATATGCCTTTTTATTAAGTCACTTTTTTGGGGGTTTATTACAAGACCGTTTAATGGCTGATTTTCATTACCTCAGACACTCCTCTCACACAGGGCGTGGCTTTCTTTCACTGACAGCATCCTCTCATCTCTCTCGTGCACAGGTGGGGGTGGGGCTTCAGCACAGGCAGCATCAAATGTTCTCCTTTACATAGCGGTTCCACCACAGAAAGGACAGAAGAGAGATCAGAGGTGGATAGGTAGATCTGAGTAACATCGGCATAGAGGTGGTAATTAAAGCCAAAGCTGTAAATGATTTTGCCCAGGGAGGAGGTGTAGATGAAAAGCCGAGGACCTAGGACAGAGCCTTGAGGTACACCAACTGATGACATTGGAGGTACCAGCAAGTGACACAAGAGCTCGCCCAAGAGAGCTGCAAATCTGTAGGAGCGGGTGATCAACAGTATCAAAAGCAGCTGAGAGGTCAAGCCGGATGAGCATAGAATAGGAACCGTGGTTTTTAGCAGTTCGAAGGTCGTTGGTGACTTTGAGGGCAGTTGAGTGTGTAGGGGACTGAAGCCTGATTGCAGGGGGTGAAGTAGGGAATTCGGGGACAGGAACAGGAAGTCGGTTGAAAACTAGTTTTCCAACAGCTTAGAGGTAAATGGAAGCAAGGATACAGGACAGTAGTTGGATGAAGGTTTTCTTTAGTAGAGGGTAACCTGTTGTGCGTGTTTTGGAGCCAGTGGAGACAGATGGGATGAAGATGTGTATGCAAGCAGGGGTGAGTGGGGAGGGGAGCGTAGGTATTAGATCTGAGGGAATGGGGTCGAGCGGGCACGTAGAGAGATGTGAGGAGGACCGTAAGGAATTGACTTCCTCCTCAGTGGCTTGGAGGAAGCGGCAGAGGGGCTTCTGGGAGTGGAGGTGGTGGATTACTGCTCAAGACCTGGCAGATTACTTCTTAAATAAAACTATTCGAAGCAACATCCCGACACAAACCAGTAAAGACAGATGAGGGGGGAGGGAGTCGAGTGGACCAGAATCATTTAGAGTTGGAGGACAAAGTAGATATGTAGATGAGAAGGCTTCTTTGGCCAAGTGAAGGGCAGTTGTATGATCGCAGAATAAACTTAAAATGAATGAAATCCATTTGAGTGGGATTTCCTCCAGGCATGCTCTACAGAGCGCGAGCGTTTTTGCAGGTAGTGTGTCTGGAGGGTGTGCCTGGGAATAAGCTGGCAGCGTGGGGCCTTACAGAATTGAGGAGGAGCAAGCATGTGTAAAGCAGAGATAAGAGTATCGTTATAGTGGTCAGTGGCAATGGAACTTGTTCACATGTTAAAACGAAGCCCTGGAATTATTTTTAATGGCCCAAATGTATTAAACCTGAAAGGAGCATATGCTGCTTAATTAGAAGAGAGCAAATGTAATGACCTGATTTATATAAAAAATATTCCATGCCCCGCCGCTCACTTCATTTCATGCCCCGCCGCTCACTTCATTTCATGCCCCGCCGCTCACTTCATTTCATGCCCCGCCGCTCACTTCATTTCATGCCCCGCCGCTCACTTCATTTCATGCCCCGCCGCTCACTTCATTTCATGCCCCGCCGCTCACTTCATTTCATGCCCCGCCGCTCACTTCATTTCATGCCCCGCCGCTCACTTCATTTCATGCCCCGCCGCTCACTTCATACCCCCCCTGTGTTCAATTCACCTTTGAAACTAGGGGAGTGGATGGGTCCTGGATGCAATCGCGCTGAGGAGAACCTGCAGCTGCACGTTCATCATGCTGGAGCACTGGGAGGAAGGGACGTCATATACTCCCTTCCTACCAGCGCAGAAGAGTACACGTGGTTGCCGACTCGGGAGGAAGCAAGGTCTACACCCCATCGAATCCCCCAATACAGCCCCCAGTCACTCCTTTGTGTCTCCACGTGGTCTGTATACCCTACCAGAGCCCCCGCAGCCTTCCTTCAGACCAGGGTATGTGTGCCATGCACCAGTGTCTCTATGAAAACCCAGCGCTTCCCTCCCTCGGCTCCACTTTATTGGAAGCTGCGTGCACTGGAGGGAGAAAGCTTGGTGGTCTAGAGCTGAGACTGGGGATCTACTAACCAGCCACCGCGGGTCCCAGTGAGCGGCGGAGCGACTTTTCTCGTGTGGAGGGTGGCATTTTTTGCTGCCCCAGGCAAAGTGCCGCCCTAGGCCAAGATGCATCATTGGCGCTGGGCGCGATGACGTCTATTCCAGGCAACCCCTCCCGCCAGACCAGGGAAGGTGCCTGAATGGGGGGTCCTTTGGACCTCTCTCCCTTCCATTGGTAAGGGCACAGCAAAAAGGCAGGCACTGCTTGGAAGGGCACAGCCTGCCCTTCCAAACGGTGTCTGCCTTTAACCCCTTAGTGGCTGGATCGCGATGCAGCGCCAACTGGCACCGGAGCACGGTCCTCTTACTCTTGAATGTCAGCCAAGCCTCCAGGATCTTCCCCTGCCTACTGGCATCATCGCGCATGGGCGTGACGACATCAGTTTGGGAGTTAACCCCTAGCTGTCACCTATGGTGGAGATGGGGGGGGGGTGTGTCATTGAACCCGATCCGTGGCAGCTAGGGGTTAATGTTTGGCACCATTTGAAAGGCCAGAGCATGACCATGTTATTTGTAAAGAAAAAAAAATATATATAATTTTAAAAGAAATAACTTTTTCTATTAATGCAGCATTATTCACATTTCAATGATGGTACAGCATAATTGTTCACATTAACTTTTTTTCAGGGTTGGGAGGGTTAGCTAAAATTACATTACTTCTCAGAAAAATAAAAGTAATGGGTTCCCAGTTTTAATTTATTTTTATTTTTAACAAGCATACCCCAGAGAATATATAACCGCAAAGGCTCGGATGATAAAATGTTTTAAATAAATCACTTAACACGCTGTAGACGATTGAAAACTCTACTTTTATTGCATTTTTTATTATAAAAGTCAGGCAAGGCATGACATACTGTATACATTTAACAATGATATATTATGAATCTGCTGAAGAAAATGATATATAATTTGAGTTGTATAATAAAACGTGACTTCAAATCAAGTTTAAACATGAGCTAAACAAGTTTAAATGAGCTCGGCACATGGGTGAAATGGCTCAGCAGCGTGAGGGCTAAACTGAGCAGAATTTTTTTTAAATTTTATTTTTAAACGAAGCGTCAAAGAAATGCGTATAAGGTTATAATCAACCAATAAAAGTATATACAAGGCAACAAATGTCATTTGTTTGCTGGAGCAGCCACAAATGTTAATGTACATAAATATATCTATATTGAGTAAACGCACCCAAATTGGATATGGAGTGAACATTTGTTGACCAAAAATGGGAGCATCCTGAAAAAAGTAGCCCAGCAGAGGCGAAATTGGCACCTCCATCTAGCAGGGGGAGAATAACAAGGAGGGAGCAGGCCAAGGGACACCTAAAAAGAAGAAAGATGGTGGAATGGAAGTGGATAATAGTATAAGCCGGCCTCGGAACCATCTCAGCAGCTCAACCTCCTACCCTTCAAGCAGGGCACAGCACACAACAGAGGAAACCTATGTCTCCCAGTGGAACCATTTGTGAAGGTGTGCTGGCATCTTTCCATTGCAGAGGTTATCAGGCCTTCATGTGACCTAAACTCCAACTCTCGTGATCCAGTCTTTGAGCATCTGCCAGACAGTGTCTGCCCAGTGTAAAGCTTGAGTGGTCTCGCTGCAAGAATTAAGTATACAAACACCGATGACCACAATCTGGCAGGTGACAGTGGAGTTTTGAGAAGACCAAGGCTGTGACAGGTAAATCTGCATCCGATACTCGACGAATGGTCAAATGAGCAAGTTCCCAGAAAGGTACGACCACCAAGAATGTAGATGGTCCCCAGGGGTAGCGTCACATCTCCAGCATTGAGGAGTAGAGCGCAGTCTAATGCAGATCTGTATTGCAGGAGTACAGGATAACAATTTGTACGCCTGTTCCTGAAGTTTGGATTGCTGTAAACAATTATGTGTCAGGTCATCAGTTTTGGACCAATCCTCAAACCGCTCTTACCTTTTCGTCTCAAATGAAGGTGGATCAGAAGTCTCTGCCAAAGTCAAAAACACATACAGAGCTGAAATCCCGAGGGAAAGCGTGGTCATGTAAATACGTAGTCTTTCAAATGGTTTAGGATCCAACAATAGAGGAGTCCCAGAGATTGACCTGAAGTAGTGCAAAAGTTGGCTGTAATTAAATCGTTCCAGGAATGTCAATGGAGAAGCCTTAGATCAGTGTTTCCCAAACCTGGCCTCAGGACCCGCTGACACATCAGGTTTGACCGCTATCTGAAGCACAGTACAGGTGATATAATTTGCTTCTCGGTGATTTGCAGGATTCAGTCTGAATTTCCCCAAGGTGATCTACAAAATATGGCCTGGCCGAGGGTCTTGGGAAACCTTGCCCTAGATGGTGTGTCCCAGGGGTGGTGTTAAGGTGGCCTTCTGAACCAGGCCTACCACCCAAGGCCGAAGAACATTTGGGAATCGTGCCAGTAGAGATGGACAGTCTCGCCAGGAAAGCTGGGTTATCTTCAAACGATAATAGAGGCAAGGGGAAGGTGGCAACCTGGTATGGATCTTTTTGACAAATCCCAAAGCGCATTCTATAAACCTTGGCAATCTTTCAAGTACTGCCAAAGAGACCCTCTGCCTCCAGTGGACCACTCCACAATGTGTAACAGGTGTGTCGTAAAGAATATTTGTGAACATCAGGAAGGGTCACCCATCAACTTGGGTCTCTTGAGTGTGCTCAACTTAACTCATGGATAGGAGTCACTCCACACAAAACGCAAAAAATCAGGTGGGATCTAAACCGGTATAGTTTGAAATAAATATAGGAGTCGTGGTAAAATTTTGCTCATAGAAATTTAAATAATTATGATAGAATGTCAGACATAACCTGAAGTTGGAAAAAATTTATACCAGGAAAGTCAAATGCTGCTTTTTAACATTAACGTTTCTTTCAGGAAACTGTAATTCCAAAGTTCTAAGATTCAGAGGTGACAGTGGGATAATTAAATACCCAACAAACACAAACTACTCCGATAACAGGTGAGTATCATTATTTAACTTTCAATATATCTCATCGTTTATCCTCCCCCTTTTATGAATATTATGGAAGCATTTACTACATTGCAGTCTCTGTAAACTTTCTAAAGTAAGGTCAGTGGTTATCTAAAAGTTTACATATGGTTTTTGTGTTAATACAAAAAAACACGGCGTTAGGGGTACAATTTTTTTTATTTTTATTTTTTAGCAGTGTTGGAAGGATTGACTAGGCTAAAGGGCAACTGGGCCATATTTAAAATTAGGCAAAATAGGCATGTTCCTACAGGTAACTGCCACAGGGTATTTCCTTTCCCTATTTTTACTTTTTTCTTTTTATACAGCCAGGGTATGTCTGTGCTAACTGTTGTACTGCCAGATCACGTCTGCCATTTGCACGGAGTTGTTCTCTAGCAGCATGGATCATTGCATAAAGGTATCACTTCAAGTAACTGAATATGTAGAGCTATGAGGGAATAGTCTTAGTCTTAGTCGTTCTTCGTAATGCTTGGATTACTTCCAGAAGTAAATTCAGAGTTTACACTTTCAATTTGCATTTGGTGTCCCAGAAGAGAACCAAATGCCTCGTAGTTTACCTAGGTGATTCATCAGCTTCCTTCTACAGCAAGCCAAACAATATCCTCACAAAAGTGCAAAACGTATCAAAGCATTGCATATATCCAGCTCTGTCAGTGAGTTAGTACAACTCTTCCCCCCCCCCCCCAATCCGCTACATTGCTGTAGACATTCAAAATTTAGATTCGGACTGGTGCTATAATTGGTTCACACAGGCATTTGGCCGCTGTTGCCATTTAGGAGTGGGTGCCTGGCTGTATTTTAGATTTTAAAGTAGCAACTAGCATACTCCAGAGGTGAGGCTAGCGATGTGGGGAACTTGAGAAATCTTAAGGATTCCATTGGAGCTGGTGCTTGCATTTTTATACGGTGAGTACTGGTGGGATTGGGAAATGAACAGCCCTACATCTGGAAAAGTGGCAAAATTTACACTAAAGGCCTGCAGTGAATGCTCTACCTAGCCGCTCCTTTTGCTGGGGCTCCCAGGCATACACTAGAGCCCACATAAACATTTTGCAGTACTCCATATTTGCAATACAGTCTCTAATAAAATGCCTGGTTTTGTTTTTTCATAATATGATTTGCATGCAGCCTCTGCGAATGGAAAATTACAACGGAAGAAAATATGATTATGCAAATCAAACTTGTACAACTGGATATAGAGTACCATGCCACTTGCATATATGATTATTTGTCTTTTGCTGTAAAAGAAAAAACTATCCGTGAGTATGTATTTCACAGCTTTATCTTTATTGGATTAACATTAAATGTTCACTAGAACTGGATTTTAAAGTTATTGAACTGAAATTAATGAAAAACACAACATTGTGCTAATACTTTTGTTACATTGTATGGGCCTTATAGTTTTAGTTCACGATTTATGTTCAATAACTGAATTTCCAACAGGTGTATTTTTGAGCTGCAGAATGTATCTTTTCAGATTTCAACTATTGATGTAATAAACTGTATATAAAATGTTATAACTTAATGAGGCACTCAATGTCATTTGTGTGGTCACTGTGACCTGATTGCAACCATCTTTTTCCCTACTCCGCTCCAGGGAAGGAGGGGTCTTGGAGGGTTGTTTCAGCCCTCTGATGCAAGGGATTAGTCCTGCCTGGATATTAACTTAATGATTCGGAACTCTTGTAGCCAGTGGCTCTCAGTGAATGATGCATTGGCAGCCATCCAATTGGCTGGACGCTCACCCTAGTCACGTGGCTTACAGGAAGCCAGTAGTATGTAATGCCCTGCTCTGGAGTAAATCCGTTTAAAAAGGGTTAAAGCAGAAATGGGGATTAATGTTTTAACCCTATGTGTCTCCTTGCCTTTTAACCCTATTGTATTCCTTTTAAGTTCTTGCTACATATAAGTGGGGGGAACTAATGCTAGTCTCCTTTTTTTATGCATTAATTTTAGGTAAAATCTGTGGGTCAATTGCTCCATCTCCTTTGCTGATTCCATCCAATCACTTGTCCATTATCTTCTTCTCGGATATGAGCATCAATGGATATGGTTTTGAGCTACACTATTCTACGTTGCCAACCATAACTACAACAGCAGGTCTGAACTATTACTTTGAAATTTTACAGTTGTTACAGAAATACAATGTTCTTGAACCCAGGACATACTTGAAAACGAGAGAAATCTCAATGTATCCTTCCTGGTAAAATACTTTGCAAATAAACTATGGAGGTGCTGATTTTTGTCTGCACCTTTTGATTAAAGAAACTCTCTAATTTATACATTTTGCCCTATTCTAGCTTCCGGGTGTGACAGCATTGCAGTTTTACATGAAGAAGGAAAGATTTATACTGCGAGTTACCCCAATTCGTACCCAAGTCACACAACATGTCATTGGATCATTGAGGCTCCTAAAGGCAATATCGTTAAAGTAAGGCTTATTCCCAACTAATTTAAGCTGATTTACTTTGCACCTTAGACAAAATTAATCCTAGTTCTAATCCAACAAAATGTCTGGAGTGCATTCACAAAATATCATTTATATAGCGCCAACAGTTTCCTCAACGCTTTACAATAACCAAAGGTGACAAGATGTAGATAAATGGATATAGGATGGGATAAATAGGTGTAGAGGGCCCTGCTCATAGGCGTTAACAGTCTAGAGGGTTTGGGGTTGAAGATTTACTGGATGTCAGGATCTTTAATGCCTGTGGTTTGGAAATGGTGGGGCAATAGAAGCGGCTTCAATCCTGTGGAAGTAGGTGGGCATCAGTGATGTGGTACGTGAAGTTGAAAAGATGGGTTTTAAGGGATTTCTTTAAGGCCTGAAGATTAGGGGAGGGTTTGATAAGGCGAGGCAAGTGCAGATGCCCGGAGCTGACCTTGAGTCTTGGAGAGTTGGCAACGCAGGTATAGACAAAGACACGTTTACTTACATTGTTGCTATTTGACACATTTCAAAATCCTTATGGTGGTCTTAATGTTTGCTCATTTTGTATCAATATTTTTTGTGTATCCGATTTTGTCTTTATTTATGGTGGTGTTGTAATCCTCATTCTCCACGATCATTTTATTAAAACTGGCATGATCAACTTCCTCTTCACTGAATGTTTCAATATTTAATGCATTTTTGTGTTTACAAAGAACTGTAGCCAAAAAGGCCAAATAGAGATTTCACTTTAGTACATAAAAATACTCAAAAGTATTTTCCTTCATAGGAAAGTGGGGGGGGGGTGTCTGTATCCAAACAGAGTAAATGACATTCACACAAGCAGGGCTGTAGACACATTACTTACTATGCCTGGGCGAGATATATATATATCAGTCCATCTGTCGTGGATGTGCGCGCATCCAGCACAGGGACCCGGCAGTGGCCACAGACACCATGTCCCTCTGGCTCCCCACCCAGAGCCTTCCCAATCCGGGTCAGTGTAAATCCGGGACCCAGGACATTCACTGTGCACCTGTAGTGCACAAATCCTTTGGCCATTTTTTCTAAGGGAAATCCACCATACATTTGCATGCACAACGGATAAACCTGCAGGCATGCGCGTGCAAACAAAAAAGCCGTTGGAGAGGCACGCACAAAGTGCCTATCCCATGCTCAGCCACACGGCAAACACCCCCCCCCCCCCATAATCTGGGCAACCAGATCCTCTACAACAATAGACTGTCCTCCGGGCAGGCATATATATATATATATAGATAGCGATACGTACAAATTCTTTTTTTTTTTTTTTCACGAAACTGGTCGATTCGGTGCTTCGGATTTGTCCGCTGTTTTGGATCGGCAATGAAATGCATAATTTCCGATACGAAACAATTTCATTATTTCGTATGAATGTGACATTTGTAAAATCGCAAGTCATTTTCGTTCTATTCACGATTTCGGACATCGTGTTTTCGTATCATTTAGTCCGTTGCTGATTTCGTAATGTCAGTCACTTTTTTCACTTGTTCCAGTGCTTTCTTTCTACATCAATAATATATTATTTTAAATATTTAATTAGACTGGGGATTTATTGAAAAGCTAACAGTACAAGATATTGATATTTTCTTTACTACCATTAAAACAAGTCTCCTTATTTATATTTTAGTATTTTTTTTTGGGCATTTTTCTGGAATTTTTGGGTTAATCTTTAGGGTTTCTAACTAATTTTAAACAAAACTAGGCTTTATTCCTCCATACTTTACTTTTCAATGTAAAAATATAGTGAAAAAAAATAGACGGATTATGTGGATAACTGCAGACTTACTATCCAAGGTCCCGATGTGAAAAAAATAGACTGATGCGTTTCACCATCGACTACTTTCCAGGGTGTTGAACGTTGGACCGTCACCGATTGCTGAAATAGGCTGATGAAATGTTTCACTAAGAAAAAAAACAGACCTCATTATTTATTACATTTAAAATTAGTTAGGAAACTTTTGGGTTAATCTTTAGGTTTCCTGATTTTTTTTTTTTTTTTAAAAAATCCTAAAAATTAAATTTTAAAAATATCTGTTTACTGCAGATGAAACTAAAAAATGGTTTAAGAGATATTTAATAAAAAGTTAAAAAGCCAAATTTTTTAAATTGAAAAAACTATGCTGCATTAATAATACCGCAGAGAAGTGCTGCCCAGCAGTGTGCAGATTCTAGGGATGTGCAAATCTTTTCATACCGAATCGATTTTCTGACCTTTTTGTGCTTCCGAGGGCATCCCGAATCCAAAATATTGACCACACGAAATTTCAGATCGATTCGAAATTTCAAGTCATTCAATTTGAAATTTCAAGTAATTCAATTCGAAATTTCGGATGATTCTATAAATCGGGTCCATTCGGCGCTTGGATCATTTCGGTGATTTCGGGTCATTCGGTTCAGTTGGTTTTTTGTTTTATGCTACATTAATTATACTGTGGATGTGCTGACTGGCAGTGTGCAGAATCATATGCTGCATTAATTATACTGTAGAGGTGCTCCCTGGCAGTGTGCAGAATCCTATGCTGCATTAATTATACTGTGGAGGTACTGACTGGCAGTGTGCGGAATCATATGCTGCATTAATTATACTGTAGAGGTGCTGCTCAGCAGTTTGCAGAATCATATACTGCATTAATTATACTGTAGAGGTGCTCCCCAGCAGTGTGTGGATTCATATGCTGCATTACTCTGTAGAGGTAAATTGTTTTGTTAATTTTTTTCCTTTCATACCATTTTTAATATGATTAAATAAGGTTGTGCAATGCATATTCATAAGAAAAAGGATCTTTCATAAAAAACAGATGCGACCGAAATATCGGAGCATCCGTAATACCATTTGTCAAAGTCAAAACGAAATCGACCCTGTGAAACAATGAGAACAGACGATCCGAAAGATTGAACACTTCCAGTATCACAAAATGAAAGGCGATACGAAACAAGCCGAAATGAAAATTTTAAAAAGCCGAACGAAACGAAAAAAAGTGTGTGTGTGTGTGTGTATATATATATATATATATATATTTCCACAGGACACTCGGGACTGGATTGATGTAGAAATCTGGATGGGGGGGGTGGAAGATTGTTACATAGGCTGAAAAAAGACATGTGTCCATCGGGTTCAGCCTCTCGCACATCACCTCCTGCTGTTGATCCAAAAGGCAAAAAACCCAGTCTAAAATGCTCGCCAATATGCAACACACTGGGAAAAAATTCCTTCTCGACCCCAAAATGTCAGTCAGATTTCTCCTTTACCCACATATTCTAACCCTTAATATTCTGTGTCTGCAGAAAGTCTGTACAGTCTGTGACCAAACCACCTCAACAGGCAGAGAATTCCATAGCTTTATTGTTCTCCATGTAAAATAACCCTATGTTTTAGGCTGGATTTCCTTTCGTCCAGTCTAAATGGGTGACCTTGTGTCCTGTGTATAGTCTTATTAATGAATAGGTTTCCAGAAAATGGTTTATAATGGCCCCTTATATATTTATATAAGGTTATCAGATCCCCTCTAAGGCTAAGGTCAGATGAACGCAGTATTAACGTGCATTTAGCCGCACTAAATCACGGCCGCGTTAGCAGCAAATTACGTCCAATGCCGGGCAGCATACGAAGAACGGCCGCACGAAACTGGCTAATAAAAACGCATTTTTTTGAGAACGTCAAACCGCTAGTACTGACGTACAGAGTGTGCTGCGTCCGCTAGCGGCATGTGTGCGTGATTAGGAGACGTCAGACACTGCTAATGTCCAGCCAACAAAGTGTTTTATTGATAAACGTACAAAATCACGGACGAAAATGCGCATCGTATGACCGCTGTCGCGTATTCCGTGAAAAAATACGTTCATTCTTTCGAACGCACTTTTTCACTGACAACGCGAAAAATGCGTTAGTCTTACCCTAGCCTTAGGCGCTGTTTCTCTAAACAGGTTTAAGCGTGTAAGTCTTTCCTCAGAACTTAAACCTTCCATTCCCCTTATTAATTTAGTCGACCGTCTCTGCACTTTTTCAAGCACTAGAATATCCTTTCTTATGACAGGTGGCCAAAATTGCATGGCATATTCAAGGTGCGGTCTTAACATAATTTTGCCTCTGTATAAATCGATGGTTTCATCTCGAGAGTGAACTCCCCTTTTAATGCATGCCAATACCTTGGTGGCTGCTGTTTGACATTGCACATTGTTACTCCGTTTGAAGTCTATGATTATTCCCAAATCCTTCTCCTGCTTGCATTTCCCTAACTCCGTACCATTTAGGGTATAAATTGCTTGTGTGTTCTTCACTCCAAAGTGCATAACTTTGCTTTTAAGTGCCCAGTCCCCCAATCTATCTAAATCCCTCTGCCGTGAAGTTCACATTGCAGATGACACAAAACTAGGAAAAGTAATACAAACACTGATACATGACTTTCAATGCCCATCTCAAGGTCATTTAAAAAATGAATTGAATAGAATTGGTCCTATAACAGACCCCTGAGGGACACCACTTACAACTGATGTCCATCTTGAAAATGTACCATTTATGACCACTCTCTGTACCCTAAGAACAAGTATTTTCATCTAGACCAATTTTTCTTAATTTAACCCCTTAGTGACCTGGCGGTTTTACACAAATCCGTCCTTTAGTGACCGCTGCTGTTTTTACGTTTCTGCGCTGTTAGTGTTTAGGACAATTTTCCTCTTACTCGTTTATGCAACCTACACATATTTTACACTGTTTTTCTCGTCATTAAATGGACTTTATAAAGATACCATTTTTTTCATCATTTCATATAATTTACTATAAAAAACATTGTGAAATATGACAAAAAAATTGAAAAAACACCACTTTTTCGAACTTTGACCCCCAAAATTTCTTATGTATCAACAACCGTCAAAAAAATGTAATTCCTTAGTAGTTTCTAAATTTAGTACTGAGTTTAGTAATACCCAATGTTTACATATTCCTCGCTTTTTTCCTTATTTTATGCAACAATAAGTGCAAGTAGCACTTTGCCATTTCCAAAGAGTTTATTTTCAAAACTAGTGATAGTGACATTGTAATACTGATATCTGTCACTAATTCCTGAATAACCCTCCACATATACATATTTTTTTAAAGCACACAAATCAAGGTATTAAACTTGGGGTATTTTGACTCTTTCCATGCAAACCATTTTACCACAAATCTATGCCAAAGTTTGAGAAAAAAAAAGTTTTGGTAATTTTTTTATTTTTTTTTAATGCAATTTAAGAATACATGTACCTTGAACTTTAAGTTTTACTGCCAAAAAACACCCCAAAATATGTTCAGCAACATCTTCTGAGTAAATTGATACCACCCATGTATAGGTATGTCGGGTCATTTGGGGCTAATAGGCCTTATTTGGGGGTGCGCATTTCAGTTTTCCAACTTGGAATTTTCACATTTCGTCATCATGCACCCATGTCCTATTTGGGACATTTTTGAAGCCGGCCAAAGTAATTTACCCCCATCAAACCATATATTTTTTAGAAAGGGCACACCCTAGGGTACTTCAAAGAGTTGTATTTTAACACTTTCCATGCACTAGCTCTTTGTCAAACTTTCAGGTAGTCACTTTTTGTGTTATTTTTTTCACACACATTGTACTTTAGGCATGAATTGTCAAATCCAGTTATGGGTTACTGCCAAAAAACACCCCAAAATATGTTCAGCAACATCTTCTGAGTAAAGTGATACCACCCATATAAAGATTTGTTCTATTGTTTTTGGGGTGCTACGCCAATCTTTTGACATGTGCTTGTCATTTTTCTAATTTGACATATCTTCTTTGCTTATCATCTTTTTAGGGGCCTTTTTACATACCCCAGTTTTATGAACGTGCATATATTTGGTAAGCTAACACCCCAAAGTATTGTAAATGGAGTGTTTTTATGCCATGGATGCAACCGTTTGCTCCAAACAAATTGGATACTGTTTGGTCATTTTTCATTTTCACACCCACATCAGTTTTGGACGGTTATTTAGGAGACACTGTTTGTTACTGCATGAAAACTCTCCAGGTTGTTTTCTGCAAGGTCGCCTGCGTACACCCATGCCCCCCATGCATAGGTGTGTAAAGATTTTGGCAAAATACAGCACCAATTGTAGAACATAAAAATGTAGGAATAAAATGTAAAAGTCTGGTGCAGTAAAAGAAAAAAAAACTAAACTGAAATAACTAACTAGAGTATAAGAAAATATAGAAAGGAAGAAAAACATCACAGATCACGCACAGTGTGATAGATCTTGAAACAGTCCCCAAGACACAGACCGGGTTGTCCAGGGCATTCTGGGCAGTAAAAGATTGTCTCTCCTCTGCCCCCTCTTGAAACACACCCTGCATCTTTTTTGGGGTTTCTGTTTGCCCTCAGTAGGGGGATTTTAAAAATAAAATGTGTAGCCTCAACTCTGTCCCCCATCACCGCCCGGGGAGCAGGTGCATCCTGGTACAAAAACCCCGAAATGACCTGGAGCTGAAACTGTAAAAAGAACAGCGTCACTCCGGGATTTGCCTTTTTTTGCAGACCAAAAAGGCATTGTGGGTTGCAATTTGCATCAGGTAAATTGCAACCTTTTTGTACCAGGCCCTTGACTTCTGCATAATCTGGTAGGACTGGAGCAGCTGATCTGCCAGATCAACCCCACCCATATGCCGGTTATAGGCTTTGATGCACACTGGCTTCCTGATGCGCTCAGCTCTGCCACGTACAGAGACCTCCACAGACCTCTCAGTGTGGATGGTGGATAGAAGGTATACATCCTTCTTGTCTCTGTACTTGACCGCCAACAGCTCCTCTTAGCGCAGAGCTGAGGTCTCCCCCCTTTTTAACCGGGTGCGGACAAGCTGTGCTGGGAAACCTACGCGGTTCTTGCGAACAGTACCACATGCTGCTGTATCAAAACAATACAGCAGCTTGAACAAAGGGACACTCGTATAAAAATTATCAAGATACAAGTGGTACCCTTTGTTCATCAGGGGAAAAGTAGGTCCCACACAATCTTGCCACTGGTTCCCATGTGTTCTGGGCAACCTGGAGGGTCAAGGCTACTATCCTTTCCCTCGTACACCCGGAAGGCCTGAGTATACCCACTCTCGCTGTCAGAGCTTATACACCTTCATTCCATACCTGGAGCGTTTGGAAGGAATATACTGCTTGAATCCCAGCCTTCCCTTGTATTTCATTAGGGATTCATCCACGCAGATATTCCTTCCAGGTGTATAAGCCTCTGCAAACCTGGCGGCGAAGTGGGTAATCAGGGGGCGGATTTTATACAGCCTGTCAAACTGGGGATGCTCTCTAGGAGGCAGGGCCGGCCCGACAATGGAGCAGTGTGGTGCAACTGCTCCAGACGGGAAATTCATGGCCAAATTTTGGGGCGGCATATTCTTCCTGCCGCCGCCACACTATTTTTCTGTATGGCACCGCGCTGGCATCTCTTCGAGACCGGCACGTGCTATGACTCCAATCCGCCCATCCACATGTGGCCAGGAGGAGAGTAGAGAGAAAAGTATTCATACGCGTGTGCAGGCCGGATCTCATTTAGCAGCCGAGCACGAGGAGGCACGCAGCTCCACCCTGTGAAGGCAGGGATTCCCCACCGGCAGCAGAATAGAGGGCAAAGAAGAAGCTGCATCAGAGGGAGAGTGTGCGCCCCCCAGCAGAGCCAGCATTACTCCACTTGCCGGATCGTCAGGCAGGTTCCCTCCACAGCTCACTGAGGCAGAGCAGCTTCCCGGTGAGTTAATGCATCTGCTGGGGGTTGGGAGAGCTCTCCCTCTCTCTCATCCTGCCAAGATTTAAACAGGGTGAGGGGAGCGAGCCAGGACCGGGAGAACACGAGAAATCCTCCCCCCCCCCCCAGTGAAAAGTGTGCCGTGCAGCACAATCTGCTCAGTGGGGGAGAGGGAGGGGGGACCTCAAGCTGGGTGTAAAGAGGTCAGTTAGTTTATCTTTGCTGGTCTGTATGAGGTGGCCCTGTGTGAGAATCCAGAGCTGCCTCATACAGAAAGTGACAAGCTGCACATTTAGCTAATTCCTAGAGAGAAACTGCCCAGTATACCTAAATACAAAGCACATACCTGTATATAAGGGTGTACACACTCTCTGTAAGATATACACCAAAATAAAAGGCAAATAGCTTTATATAAGACAGCGCTTGCTCTCTCTAGGGCACAGGCTTTGTATTTATTTATATGTCCTATACAGAGCAAGCATTGTCTTTATATAAAGCTATATGCATTGTATTTTGGTGTATAACTTAGAGAGTGTGAGTAGCCTTATATACAGATATGTGCTGATTTAAGGCAGCTCTCTCAATGTGTAAGGCATATAGAATTCTATACAAAGCATATATCTGTATATAAGGCTGCTCAGTCTCTAAGTTATACACCAAAATACAATGCAAATAGCTTTATAATGCTTGCTCGGTATATGACATATAAATAAATACAAAGCCTGTGCCGTATACAGAGAGCAAGCGCTGTCTTATATAAAGCTATTTGCCTTGTATTTTGGTGTATATCTTACAGAGAGAGTGTACACCCTTATATACAGATATGTGCTTTGTATTTAGGTATACTGGGCAGTTTCTCTCTAGGAATTAGCTAAATGTGCATCATGTCACTTTCTGTATGAGGCAGCTCTGGATTCTCTCACCGGGCCACCTCATACAGACCAGAGAAAGATACACTCATTTTCTGGCATTTTTACACCCAGCTTCAGATCCCCCCCCCCATCCCTTACTGAGCAGATTGTGCTGCACGGCACACTTTTTACTGGGGGGGGGGGAGGGATTCCTCGTGTTCTCCCAGTCCTGGCTCTCTCCCCTCACCCTGTTTAAATGTTGGTAGAGGCAGGATGAGCTTTTGATATGCTCAATTACACAGCACACATTACTGAGAGTTTTATTGCTGTGGAGCTCTGTGTTATTCTCATACACACTGCACATTACTGTATCACAGAGCTCCACAGCAATAAAACTCACAGTAATGTGCGGTGTGTACGAGTGAGTTTTATTGCTGTGGAGCTCTGTGATACACTCATACATGTTGTGGGTTTTTTTTGGCGGGGGGCAGCATTTCATCCATCGCTCCAGGCAGCAGTGTGGCTTGGGCCGGCCCTGCTAGGAGGGCACAGGCTGTTGTCACTGAAGTGCATGAAACGCAAAATGTTTTCATACCTTCTACGTGACATTGATTGGGGGTAAATGGGGGTAGAGCAGATGGGGCTACTGCTCCAGTAGGAGCGAATTGAGGGCTTCTTTATGATGCCCATCAGCATAGGAAGTGCCCAGAATTTCAGAAATTCTGGCACATCTAGCGGGGTCCATTGCTGCCTTGCCAAGTAGGAGTCTGGCTTCGCAGCACAATGCTGATGGGCATACAGATTTGATTGGGCAACAATGTGGCCCAACAAATCATCCCCCAGAAACGCCTGCAAAAACTGTGTGGCGGTAAATCCTGCAACATCAATATTGATGCCAGGATTTGCTGTGAAAGGAGGGATATCTGGCCTCTGGCGATGAGGCACTACCCACTCCTCAGCTGGAGCTGTGCGTCTCCTGCTGGCAGGTGGTGGCCCAGGATCTGCATCAGAAACATCACTAGGAGATACATCAGCCAGCGTAGATGATGTATTTAGTGAGGTCTCTGAGCAGTTAGCGGGGTCAAAATCAGGGTCTGAGTCCGACGCAGATGCCTCAGATTCTGACGCCAGGATGGTATATGCCTCCTCGGCGCTGTACACCCTCTCAGACATTATATATAATAGATTATAAAATTTTGTAATTATTATATATATAAACGGATTATTGGTTCTTGGAAGAACCGTTGGGTTTCACAAGAAAATACAAATCAACACCTAAATCTCTCTAAATCCTTCTAAACCTGCCTCAATTGTTCTAAATCTCCCTAAAATCTCTCTAAATCTGCCTCAATTTTTCTAATCTCACTAAATCTACCTAAAATCTCTAACCTGTCAAATCTGATCTCTCTCTCTCTCACCAAAACACAAGTGAGGAGAGGGAGGAGAATCACAGAGGTCACGGACAATATTTACAAAATATTGACCTGACCTGACAAATTAGAAATTTTATTTAGATTTTTTCTAACTTCTGATTGGATGTTGCTAGCCTGCCTCTCTGAGGCAGGCTAGGAACATCCCACACAGCCCCAAGATGACCCTGCCCTTAGAAGGGCAGCGCCATCTTGGCTGTCACATTTATTTTATTTTATTTTTTTACACTTTTTTTTTTTTTTAGTCTGCTGGGTGCCTTTGATCCCTCGAGGCACCCAGCAGAGCACCTGATCACTCATGTGATCTTTTTTGTACTGAGTGCCACGATACCTCGTGGCACTCAGTACTTCCTGCCGCTACCGGAAGTGATCGCTCAGGGGGAGCGATCACTGAGCGGACCGGCGGCAGGTAAACATATTGCAAGGATGCCGAGGCATCCCTGCAATATACTCAGAGCAGCTGGAAGCGATATTGATCGCTTCCAGCGCTCTGTAGGCTCTGTAGATGTGCGGGGCACCTTTCCGGTCAAACCGGATGTTGATCACTCCCAGGGAGCGATCACAAGGGGCCCCGGCACTTCTGTCCGCCATCGCACGGATGCCTGGACTCCCAGGCAGCGTGCAATGGCCCTGGAGCTGCTGCAAGCGATCCGATCGCTTCCAGCGCTCTGTAGAAGTGCGGGGCACCTTTCCGGTCAAACCGCCATTGCATGGATGCCTGGGGGACAGGAAACAAGGACAAAAAGTCTTAAAAAAAGTTTTTAAAGGGACAGTGAGTTTTCCATGAAATAAGGATTAAAAATAAAAACGAAAAATTCCTTCAAATATCATGCCTAGGAGGTCCCCATAACCTGCCCGTGAAGTGGCGGATTTCTAGGATGTATAGAAACACTTAACCACTTCCATGCGGAGGACGCGCTCAGCGCGTCCTCCGCATGGTTCCTGCTGTGCGGAGGACGCGCTGAGCGCGTCCTCCCTTTGGGGTCAGCGTTCGGCCGGGTTCCAGCCGATCGCTGGCCCCCCCGGTGCGGGCTGACATCCTCGATGTCAGCCCAGCATCCGGAACCGCCGCCGATGAAATTAGGTGTCATCGCGGCAGCGCGATGACACCTAATTCAGGCGCCCCCCCGCATGTGCGGAGGAGGCGCCTGAAAGGGAGGGGGGAGGTCCTTCGGACCTCTCTCCCTCCCGATCGGCGTTGCGGGGGTTAACCAAGGCACCATTTGGAAGGGCACAGCCTGCCCTTCCAAATGGTGCCTGGCATTAACCCCTGGGGAGCTGGATCGCGAATCGGCGCTGAAAAGCGCCGGTTCGTGATACTTTCCCAGAGCTGGCCGACATCTTGGATGTCGGCCAAGCCTCCGGGAACTCCCCCCGAGGACTGGCGTCATTGTGCATAGCACGATGACGCCAGTCCTAGAGTTAACCCCTAACTGCCACCAACGGTGGAGATAGGGAGTTCATTGGAACTCCCTATCTCCCGATCCGTGGCAGCTAGGGGTTATAGTTTGGTATGGTTGGATCGGCCAGAGCATGGCCGTTCCAACGATACCAAACACTACTGTGAAAAAAGTTTTTTTTTAAAAATAAAAATTAAAAATAAAAATAAAAATATATATTTAAAAAAAAAAAAAATTCTTTTTTTTGGTTCGTTAATGCAGCAATATTGTTCCCATTTCAATTATAATGTGAACAATGATGCTGCACTAACGATATTTTGTATGCAGTGCGTTTGTTAAAAATCGTGTAATTTTCCCCAAAAAAAAATGTAACGAGACCCCATCTCTAATTTTTTTTAACAAGCGCACCCTATACAAAATATAACCGCAATTGCTCGCATGTTAAAATGTGAAAAAAAACACTTTACACGTTGTAAATTATTGCAAATACATATTTTATTGCATTTTTTGTTATAATATACAGACATGACATAACGTATACATATAATAATGACATATTATGAATCTACCGAGTCTGACAGAACGATATATATAATATGTCTGGGTCATATACTAAAATAAGCCTTCAAAACACGTTTAAACATGATGAGCAAAACTGGTAAAAATGACCTCAGCACAGAGGTGTGAAAAGCCTCAACAGCGAAAGGGTTAAAAACAAATGACGTTTCATATGACGGTAAATGCTTTTCCTTTTAATCTATCCATAAACACTTGGGGCGGCAGCCTGTATGAAAAGCATTTTAGGACGGCGCAGAAAAAGTTTAGTGTTTTTTTGGGCTAAATTATTGTGAAACTTATGCAGGCTTTGGATGAAAGTAACAATAGGTGCTTTAAAATTGGGCTTTTAGCGTCGGCAACAGTGCCGTCACACCGTAACCCCTCTGAGGATATGAATCTGATACAGGCGTCAATGGCAGTGCACCCAGATATTGTGCCTTTAGTGCCAGGCATGCAAGTACTATCATACAGTAACCCCTCTGTGGTATTGTGGAAGAGTGCAGGGGTGGACCATGTGGTCCTATATTGAAAAGTTTTTTTTTTTTTTTTGCCATTGCATTGTCTAACTGCCACTTCGCCAGAGACAGAAAGGAGGAGGAGGAGGAAGAGGTGGTGGTGGTGCAGACAGACCTCATACAAGCAGCTTTCTGGAGGCGTGGATGAACAAGCTCCAGCACAGAGCCCCGTCTTGGATCCCTCCCAGCTGCAATCAGTTACCCAGTGTGCCGTGAAGGAAATGTAACGACCCTGTCCATGCTTGCTGGACCACGTGTCTAAAGTGACATGCACCTTGCTGCTGACTGCCTTTCCCAATGACTGGATAACATTGTTTTCCACGTGCTGGTATAGTGCTGGAATGGCCTTGCGTGAAAAGTAATGGCGTTTTGGAACCTGCCACTGTGGTACAGCGCATTCAGCAAATTCACGGAAGGGAGCAGAGTCCACCAGCTGGAAAGGCAGCAGCTGCAATGCGAGTAATTTTGCTAAGCTGGCATTTAGATGCTGTGCTTGGGGATGGTTGGGACTATATTTTTTCTTTCGCTGCAGCAGCTGCGGCAACGTAATCTGACTGTGTAAATCTTCAGCTACTGGGATGATGTCACATTTGAAGGAGGGACCTGCTGGTACATCCATTACTGTAGCATCATCCCTGTTGGTGGAGGTTGTAGGCAATTGCATGGCAGGACATACAGTGTGGGTAGAGATAGGGATGCACCGATACCGATACTAGTATCGGTATTGGGGCCGATATTGCCGTTTGCACGAGTACTTGTTACTCGTGCAAACAGCCGATACATCCCGCCGATACCGGAAGCCGGCGCTGGGCCGGCTTGCCGGTATCCGCGGGGCTGGGGAAGCTGGCCGCGTGCATGAAAAGCACGCGGCCAGCGTTCCCCTCCGGCGCGCCAAATACTCACCCTTCCTGAAGTTCCGGTCTCTGGGCAGTGATGCGGTCACGTGGCCGCCGGGCGCTCCTGTGACGCGGCCTCTCGGCTGGAGGCAGCGTCACAGATGCGCCCGGCGGCCACGTGACCGCATCACTGCCCAGAGACCGGAACTTCAGGAAGGGTGAGTATTTGGCGCGCCGGAGGGGAACGCTGGCCGCGTGCTTTACATGCACACGGCCAGCTTCCCCAGCGTTCGAGCGGGGGGTAAATCGATGAGACCTGGGGGCCAATCCATGAGACCTGGGGGCCAATCCATGAGACCTGGGGGCCAATCCATGAGACCTGGGGGCCAATCCATGAGACCTGGGGGCCAATCCATGAGACCTGGGGGCCAATCCATGAGACCTGGGGGCCAATCCATGAGACCTGGGGGCAAACCCATGTGAGCTGGGGGCAAACCCATGTGAGCTGGGGGCAAATCCATGAGACCTGGGGCAAATCCATGTGAGCTGGGGGACAAATCCATGTGAGCTGCGGTCAATCTCATATAAATTTTTATGAGGTCTGTTCCTATTGGAAAGCGTCACATGATATTAAATAAAAGTATCGGTGAGTACTTTTAAAAAGTATCAGTACTCGTACTCGGTCTTAAAAAAGTGGTATCGGTGCATCCCTAGGTAGAGACAGATGAGGAGGAGGACCTACGCAAAGTTTTGCCCCAACGGGATGTGTGGCACTTGTTCACATGTCGCCTCAAGCACGTGGTACCCAAGTGTCCAGTGTTTATCCCACGCTTCAGTCTCCTCTGACATAGATTACAAATGGCAACGGTGGGGTCTGCTGCACAGTTCTTAAAGCACTCCCAGACAGCAGAGTTCCTGCATGTGTTCTTTGAGACAACAGCGCTCTGCACCGGAGCAGCTCTGACATGTGATGCCTTGGACTGGCTAGTGCTACGGTTGGTCACAGAGTATGTTGTGCCCTGCGTTTGCTGTGCCTCCTCCTCCCCCCTCCTCACTTGATTCCTCAGTTCGATCTGGCACCCAGGTGGAGTCAGTGACCTCATCATCAATGTCATCTTCACCCCCTATCTCCTCGTCACTGGAGCCAACTTGGCAGTATGCTGCAGCTGCTGGGGCAACATGAGTGCCAGTTATTTGTGTGTCATCACTGGCACCTCCTTCCTCTAGGTTGATTATACTCCCTTGCTCAACCTCAGAGATTGAATCAGAGCACTGTACTTGCTGCGCATCCTCAAGCCACATGTCACTCTCCATTGTAGTCAAACGATTCAGCTGACTCCTCCGTGTGTGATAGCGTGACTACGGCAGGAGTAGCTGTGGACATGGAGGCTGCATTAGATGCTTTGGCAGCTGAGGTGGACTTTAAAGCACTACAAGCCTGGCTGGCAGAGGACTCGGAGGACTCGGATGGCCTGGTTAGCCAATCCACCAAGTCCTCTGTATGTTGCTGCTGCTTAAGACGGCCAGCACCAGTTAGAAAGGACAAGCGTGCCCCTGCAGAGGATGCACCACGTCCACCACGACCAGAGGCACAGCCTCCCGACACGGGCTGCTTGCCCTCTTATCTGTGGCTGGGAGCGTCTGCCTGTCCTTTTTGTTCTTTCAGACATGGTGAGTGATATATAGATTAATATATACAGAACTCTGATTCAACTCTGGTATAAAGATTTAAATATCTCTGGTATAACTCAGTGAGACACACTGATAGCTGGCAGCCAGTGACGAGACAGATCACCTTAATTCACAAATGTTTTAAAGAAATTAGTGAGCCCCAAAAAGATTTGCTGGCACAGTGCCAAGACACACATCACCTAAATTCAATGATATTTGGTGTAAATGAGACCCAAAAAGACTTGCTGGCACAGTGACAAGACCCAGAAAATCACCAATTCACAAATGTTTTAAATAAAGTTGTAAACTCCAAAAAAACTTGCTGGCACAGTGACAAGACACACATCACCTAAATTCCCTGATATTTGGTCGAAATGAGACCCCCCCCCCCCCCCCGTAGCGTGGCAGACCGGCAGTAACAACACACACAACTATCTTCTTTGAAATCTCCTCTGAAATGCGTGCAGAAGCGCTGCGTTGAAACCTTATATAGTGTGCTGCGGGACTTAGCTCTGTGAGCCCATGATTGGGCAACATTTGCCCAATCAGGACTCTGAGCGGTGATTGGCATAGTGTTCAACCAGTCTTGCACCAGACCTGTGGTCAGGTGCAAAGCTGTAGCCAATTACGAGCTTCAGGCAGTGGGAAAATGCATTGTGGTCCCTTGTGGTCGAACATGCGGCGAACACCCGGAAATGTTCGGGGTTCGCGATCTGCTCGAACAGGCTAAGTTCGGGTCGAACTCCGAAACGTCCGAACCCGAACAGCTCATCCCTAATTGTGACGTGTACTTTTCTAGTGTTTAAAGATATTCCACTTATCCTCTGTTTTTCCCATGAAAGAGTTTCTGCCAGTCAATGACCTTGAGAGCTTCCTTTATTTTAATAATAAAGTTGGCCTTTTTAAAATTATGCTTTAGCATGCCCCCTATGAGTATGTGTTTTTGTTTATCTCCGTTTCCCAACTGTTCCCTTACATGAATATTGTTTTCAATGCAAAGGTTCTAAGCACTAGATCAATAGAGACGACAAGCTCTGTTTATTTGGTTACTAATCTCAAACTTCATGGCATTCTATTTGGGTGAATTCATTTTTCTAGGTCTAACCTCCCTGGCGGTCTAATTTTTTTTTTTAAATTTCGTATCTAAAAGCGTTTTTTTTTTTTTTTTTTTTTAAAGGAAACGTGTTTTGTACATAGTTAGCCTGTAATAATTAGGAATCACGCACTGAAATCCGTGCAATCAAGAGTTCTTACTTACTCGAAGGTAAAATCCTTTATAAATAAATAAATAAATAAGTAAATACACTGAGTCCGATAAAGTTTGAAACACGAAATAATAATTAGTTATCCCAAAAATAATTCTCCAAAATAAATAATGCAAATAAATGATATTCAATAGAATAAAAAACAAAAACCCTGAAATCGGTCTGAAAACCAGAGTAAGAGGATGTATGGTCTATTTCTTATCCTGTACTGCCACCCAGTTGCCGTTCATAAACATTACACTTTAGTACAGTATTTTATGAATTGTTTATAAGTTTGCTGATGGTTCCTGCCCACCCTGCACCATGTGACTCGCAGGGAGCCTTCCAGGAAGCAGCTCGCCGCGATCACACTTCCTGGAAGGAACTCCCCACAGGAGGAGGTGAGTAAACATCCAGCCCGAGTGTGGCTCGGGGTTACCGTTCGCAGTAGCGAAAATTTAACCCCGAGTCACACTCGGGAATACCGCCAGGGAGGTTAACGAAGGCATAAATTCTATCTATGCAACAAATCCTCGATAGACAGAAATATCTAAATGAAATTTTAAGACAATTAGGAGATAGATACATATGAAAAACTGTCTTCAGATCCCTCCCCTACAATAGGAAGTAAATATAAAGAGTTTTTGGCTAAAGCACTCGATCTGGGTATTTTAAATACCAATGAACATGATTTCCTTTCTCCAGGAAATCCTAGAATTCCAGTTGTATATATTCTACCAAAATTACATAAGGACCCAATTTGTCCTCCAGGGAGACCAATTGTCTCAGGGATAGGATCTATATTATCAGAATATATAGACAATATCCTCCAACCATTGTTGTTATACAACCAGCATACCCAAAAGATTAAATTTACTTTAGATTTTAGAGGTAGTAGTTTGGACAGAGGGAATGTATATGGCTACTTGTGACATTGGAAGTTTATATAACATCATTGAACACCATAAAGGATGTGAGGCTGTTTGTCATTTTATGGAAACCTCTAAACTTTTTCTACGGGGGCAGAGCCAAGCGGCATGGTGGATGATCGCATCTTCGTTGAACTCCTTGAGCTGCTTATGTTGCCTTTTGAGGACCATCCGCCTGCCTAGTTATTTTCATTTTCCTCGACCCAGTGAAAGATTGTGGAGTTGGATCGCGGCCTAGCTGACGTGGCTATTGTGGGAGCATTAGGGGCAGTCCTCGCCTTTCACCTACCGCTGACTGGTCTTCAGATGGGGAAGAAATCTTTTAAAAGACACTCTAGGCTGGAAGTCCCTGACCAATGGGACATACGTACCTCACTGGACGGGGCCCACAGACGTCGCCTAGAGGACTCAGCGGTGTTTACACGCAGGACTTCAGCTCGGAGGAAGATGATGCCGCTTCAGGCCTGGGAGGTAATTGCGGCTGTCCTAGCACTGCAGGCAGCAGATTGAACCCCCAGCAGCTACGGCTTCCCCAGAGTGCAGATCTCCTTCAAGGTGGGGCAGACCAGGCCCACCATGTCTCTGCAGCGACCCGGGAGAGCCCTAGACCCTTCATGAAGGAGGACGTTCCTCATCTCGTCAAAGTTGCGGGCGATCTGGAAGCAAGACCTTCATAGCCTGTGCGGAGTTGCGGGGTACAGTGGAGACGCTACAGTCCTGAGCTGACGACGTGGAGGTGGCACAGCTGACGGTAAAGGCCTACGTGGACTCTCTTCAGGCCCATGTGGACCTTCTTTCCAGGGCTCTGGAAACGATGGAGGCTCATCGACGGCGTAACGTCCGGATTCGGGGGGTCCCGGAGGCTATACATCCAACCTCCATATCGGATTCTATTAACGGGGTCGCCTGTCATCATCTTCAGCTCCCTCCAGATGCGCCTGCGGTATTCGACTCTGCAATCCGCCTTCGCAAGGCCGCGGCTGCCCCAGCAGGGGCTCCGAGGGATATACTCGCGGTTGCCCAGGAGGTGGCTGTGAAGTCGCATTTGATGTCCCTACCTGAAGCACGGTCTCCTTTTAGATTTGACACAGCACTCCTCTCCCTGTATAACGACCTGCCTTTTCTTACTCTTGTGTAATCTTGACGATTTCATGGGGTCGCTGCGCAGCAGGCGGAGAAGGTGCGCTACCGCTGGGGAGTGTCTGGTTCTATACTTGGCTCTCATGGTGACACTATCCACTCCGCAGCATCCCCAGAAGAAGTGTGGGCCTTGTTCCCGGCCCTCGGGCTCGTTGCCTCCGTTCCAGAGAATCCAGGCTGGCCGTTCCTACAGATCCTGGCTGAATAATTTCCCTGTTCCTTTTTTCCGGCTTGCGTGGCTACTGGACACTGATGGAGAGGTTTGGCTGCACAGTATTTTTCTCTGTTGGATGACTTTCTTCTACGCTTTCAGAAACACTTATTCCTGGACTTTCTCTCCTTTTGTTTTAGGGGTTTGCGTACTGATATGGATACTGCAAGCATCACAGGAATGGCCACATCCAGTGATGAGAGATAGCTGCTTTGTCACCAGACCCAGTGACCATACAGAAAAACTCGAGTGAGAATAACAGAAGACCAGGACACAAGTGCTGGCCTTAAGTGGTTTCTTTTTACTCTGGGCAAAATTTCATACACCCAGTAGTTTTGTCAAACATTTGGAGCGTCACAAATTCATGAATTACAAACCGATACGTCAGCATTATAGGAAGAGGTGTTTTTCCTACTTTTGGGCAGTACCTAGACTTACACAAACATTTCCTGTACTAGCCTAGTAGGCACGCCTAAATTGACATCACAGCTATATCCTATTCTAGGAATAGGAATGTTCCATAGGATGTATTTAAACAATTGACCATGGACCATGTGTATCCTTCCTTCCTCTCGGCTGGTCAGCCTCTCATAGTTTCTAGAGGAAATGAAATTGAATAGACCATCTGCACTCCTTGATAACAGGAAGCCAAGAAAAAGACCATACTTCAGCATTACCTCATGATCAGGCATTTGCTGAGCAGTCAATCTGGCCCTATATATTTATATAGATATCAAATATTACTAGAATATAGAAATATGAATTCAATGAATTATCTACCATATTTAAATACCTTTCACGTACCACCGTTGGGGACCTTGGAATTTTTTCTTTTCCCTTTTTTTTTTTTCATTTAGGTGGCAGGACATTGGGTTTGATCTAGGCGAGCCGTTCGCGTGGATACCATGGCCCTGTCTGCCTCGTCCGGCCCTAGGTCACCTGGCCAAGTGGCCCCTTCCATGGCCTCTGGCTCCCCTTTTTTGGGCACCAGAGTGAGCCTGGAATGCCACTTTATATATGGCAGTTCTCCACCTCCACTTCCCTTCCCCTATTTATTTTTTTTGTATATTTCGGATTCCTTTTTTTTTTTTTTTTTTTTTTTTTGGTCCCCCTGATGTCCCCGTGGTGACCCTGCCTCCCTTTTTCTTTTCCCCCTTCCCCTTATTATTCAGTTTTCGGTGGCCCTCTTTTTTTATAATCTAAGAATTTCTGCGTTGTGACACAGTATTTTTTGTGGATATCTCTTTTAATGTCTTCCTTTGCTGGGCTTATGATTTCTCTCATGTTATTTTGTACCTTTGCAAAAATTGAAAATAAAGAATTTAAAAAAATAAATTTTTTCCAGGTTGATTATGTTGGATGGTATGAATTTAATTTTTTGGGTTCGAGGGTGAATTTTACTTACAGCGTAGAGGTATGGGGACCAGGTTCGCCCCCAGTTATGCTAATTTGTTTATGTCCCATTGGGAGAACCAATTTATTTTCTCCACGCGTAATCGGGAGGAAACCTGGTCCTCTATTGCCGTTACATAGACTATATTTTTTTGTTGTGGAAGGGAGACCTTTTATCCTTGAATGCTTTCTTGAACCATTTGAATTCTAACTCAGTGGGTATAGTACTTACCCACAATATTAGTGCCACCAAAGTCCATTTTCTTGACTTGGAGATTTCTAGAAAGGAGGATAGACTTGTTACCAAAACTTATTTTAAACAGTCATTAATCGCTATATCCACATAGATAGTTGTCACTATGCCCCTTGGCTGAAGAATATTCCTAAAGGATAACTATTAAGAATTAGACGTAACTGTTGCCAAATAAGACTTTGACAAGCAAGTTGGGTTTTTAAGAGGCCAATTTATACAGAAAGGTTACGATGAGATGGAAATTAATAAAGATTCTGAAAAGATTAGAGCAATAGAAAGGGCAGAGTTACTCCTATATAAGAATATTACTATTAATAAAGCTAGTAATACATCTACTACCCAGGTACCCTTTATTACAAATTACTCTACAGACCATAGTATCATGAATAAAATTCTCAGAAAAAAATGGCATATATTGCAACAAAATAAAGAGTAGATTGGAGATAAACCCAGAGTCATGTATATAGAGGGACGTCAAATTTGAAACCGTTATTAACAAAGTGTTTTGGATAAAAACAAAAATAAAGACTTTTCAATTTAGGAAGAAGGGATTCCATAGATGTGGGATGTGAAAATGTTGAACAGCTAGAAAGGGTGAAAAAAGCACTTTACTTTGTTGTTAGAGTAGGATTTAAAATATATTCTCTTAATACTTTTTTAACATGTAATTTCTCAAACATGATCTATCTTTTATGGTGTCCATGCGGATTACAATATATTGGACGTACTACTATAATGTTAAAAATGAGACTAGCTGAACATATCTATAATATTAATAGGAAATATGATACACTGTTTATCAGCCCATTTTGCCAAACCCCACAAGGGAAATTCTAGTGCCCTTGGCTTCATTGGCATCTAACAGGTTAATAAACACTGGAGAGGAGATCTTGTGATAAGCTTAAACCGATTGGAATCTAAGTGGCTATTTGATATGGGCTGTTTGACACCTGATGGTCTAAATATAGATATGGAGATTAATACTCTGTTCTAATATGTTTGCCATATATTATCTGTAATATTTTTTTCTGTATTCTTTGCCATGCTTTTACGGTTTTAAATGCGGACTGTCCAATATGTGGCATGCAAGGACTTTTTGCCCTCTTCCATGATTGCGCCCAACACTTCGAATAGGAAAGTGTCTGTGAAAAAAGAGAAATGGTAAGCGCCCACAATATGACCTCCAAGTATACCCAGCTAACCAGATGAACAGTGGTTTCCCTCAAACCAAAAGACAATTGAAACAAAAGTACGTATCTGGTCAGCGCGAAACACACGCAAGGGGACTTGAGCGGCTTCTCAAATGATGTCATCCATAGTATAACATGGTAAATAGAAAACAAAAGGACACAAATCTAAGTGCAATAGGTAAACAGAAAGGGTAAATATATATGTCCAATCTCTTGTAGTTGATCAACTCACAAGCGGAGAGCCCAAACACTGGCTCTGAGTGGATAAACGCCTTTGGGTTGTTTGTCTGGAAAGGTTTTCTCGGGTAACCCACTCCTTGTTATTGAGGGTATCTCATCACGTCCATTCAAGATGGGAAAGAGAAAGAAACAAAACTTGTGTGTACCTGGCGTGGTAATAAGTAATGTGAGACCATGACAATTTGAAACTCACATTTGGTGGAGCTATTCCAAGCTCGAAACGAACAGCATATGGGTTTCGTAGGTCAAACCCAATAAAGACCCAAAACATGCAGGAACTGGTTCTTCTTTAAAATGTAATTAAAAAATAAACAGATAAAACTAGACTGCCGTCCAGAATGCGTTTCGCCGTCAAAACACGGCTTCATCAGCTGGTCCTTACAATAATGAACCGATATGCATGTTTATATACCAAATGAAGTTAAACAATTAAGAGAAAAATGTCCCCACATGCGTTCGATTGGTGGTCAGCGTGCGTTCTCAGCCTCTTCCTGAAGTTTCAGTATATCCATGGCCATCGACGCCATCTTGCGCAGGCGTACTAGGGACTTCCGTGTTCCACAATGCGTTCCATGACATCATATCCGGCATCGCGGAACACTGTGCGTTCCATTGTAGGTACACGCACTTCCGGTATCGCGTTTCTCTGGAATTAATTTACGATCGCGGTGTAATGAATACATAGCATGAAGGAAATATAGAGAAGTAGAGAAGGGATTGATCTTAATCTATGGAATACAAGCTAATCTTTATACAAGCAGGCTGTCTTCCCAAAAAGGAAATAAAGAAAACCAAGGCAAATCAAAAAAGATATATATGCCGGAGCGGTGTACAAAACCTATAAATAGCCCATAGCTCCATGTCAGAGCTGAATATTGTATGGCCAATATTCCATGGATTATATGGATGTGGCCTCATTCTAAATGATGTGTAGCTCTAGGTATGGTGGAATGGTGACTATTGCCATAATAGACAATTAAGAGGTAGATGAAGTGTGAAACAAAAATAAACTTAAATATTTAAATATTACTTCAGTGTCAAAAACTTCATAGAGGTGTGATTATATTTGCCAATATACGGCGTGTGATGTTTATAGTGTATATATAGAGGTGGCCATAACCATTTTTTATGGATTCTTGCGGATAGGACAAGTGGTATCTAGGATTTATATGTGTATTTACCACCTTCCAAAAAACGAGGAAGGCAAGGTGGCATCCAACAATCTAATCGGAAAAAACATTCCTCAGTAAGAAATAAATTTGCTATGAATAAGTGACATAATCTTGATTTATTGAATAATTGGAGATAGAACCACATCCTTGATATGGAGTGTATCTCCAATTATTCAATAAATCAAGATTATGTCACTTATTCATAGCAAATTTATTTCTTACTGAGGAATAACCCTTTTCAAGTTTCTTCTTTTATATATCAAAATAGAAAACAGGCGCTGCGCGACTCTGATCAGAGGAGACGATAGACACAACCACACCGAGATATGGCAGATTATCATCTGATCAGTCCGTGGTCTGTCAGGTCCGTTTATTATTTCAACATCCAATAGAAATGTTCGTTATATATAAAAACTTCCTGCAGTGTTCACTCCCAACATAGGAATGTGATACAACAACCAATCAGAGCAGATACATTTCTACATCATGTAACAAAGATTTTGCAGGCATTTCTAAGTTAACACAGGATATCTATTTCCATCACCCCGCTGACTAGCCTCGAGAGGAAACTAAATTGAACAGACACCGTGCTGGAACAAGGAGGGGGGATTTCACACTAATGCAAAAATTAAAAAACTACCTATCATATTAAAATACCTTTCATTCCCATCTTGAATGGATGTGATGAGATACCCTCAAAAACAAGGAGTCGGTTACCTGAGAGAACCTTTCCAGACAAACAACCCAATGGCGTTTATCCACTCAGAGCCAGTGTTTGGGCTCTCCGCTTGTGCGTTGATCAACTACAAGAGATTCGACATATATTTACCCTTTGTTTACCTATTGCACTTAGAAAACAAAAAGGACACAAATCTATTTACCATGTTATACTATGGATGACGTCATTTGAGAAGCCGCTCAAGTCCCCTTGCGTGTGTTTCGCGCTGACCAGATACGTACTTTTTGTTTCAATTGTCTTTAGGAAAGTGTCTGTGACTGGACGGGAGTATTGCGCGCCTGCTGAATACCGGAAATACGTCATACATGAGCTCAATGACCGGAAGATGGGTGTGTCGAGAAACGCCGAAGATGGACCCCACGCTACGGTGCCACTTTACCCTATTTGGGATTTTGGTTATAAATAGACGATATGTATTTTATATGCACTTTGATAAAGACCTGTATAGTCGAAACGCGTTAGTGCGATTTTACCTTTGTTATTAAATTCCTTTTTTAAAAAATATCGGTGCTTGACCCGTATGTGTTCCAGCCTCCTTTACATTGGATGTAATATATGGAATATTGAAACCTCAAATGGATGTATCGGGACCAATTGGTGAGCAGCATCATCTGCAACGTATTTGCACCACTATGCCTGTATAGTTTAGAGCCGGCTTTATGCGGCTCTTTATAAAGTGAGTTTGTGAACCTAAATATTCCATATGAACGAATCCCAATTGGGATATACTGCGCAATGTGTGTCCTTTATCGCTTGGAATACAATTTGTTGTGGACGGTTCTGCAAAGCGCGAGGACTCTATTTTTTTCTTCATTGTTCCTATTTATCTACACTTGGGAGTGTGTAGTTGAATCCTTGCTGCTGCATTGAATGACCGTTTGTATTTTGATCTGCGACGTTTTTTCACCTTGTCTTGAAACAAATCCTTAACCTGAGGGGCACACTGTGCACATGTTTAACGAAAACTGGGAGATTTATCCCAGCCCCAGTTCCTTTGCCCATATTGTTCACTTTTATTTTTTTAACTTTGTTTTCATTTTCCTTTTCAATGTTTTTGTTTTACTTTCCCTGATATCCCTGTTTTCTTGCTGGCCTCCATATTCATGCGTATTACTAAGCTTGATAAAGGGTGCAACTGCAATGGAAACATTGCCTGAATTAAGACCCAGGGCAGCAATCGGGATGACAGCCCATGATCTGTTCAGGGCCCCAGCGGCTCAAGGGGTTCTTACCAAAACACTGTCTAATTGCCTCAGATGTAATGGTGTCAACATTACAGTGCAAACACTGCGATATGACTTTCAATGCCTATTTCAAGGTAATTTATAAATTTTATAGAATTAGTCCTATAACAGACTAGCTTTTCATTCTCCTATAAATTCCCTTAACCTCTGTCTCACTTTGGGTCACACCATTGCATTCCTTTTAAATACTCTGGTATATTTGCTGGAATTCCCAATATTTTGTTAGCCAATAATGTATACTGTATGTATCCGTCATCCCACAAAAGTGTCTACGGAAGGGGTCTCAAACTCAAATTACCTGGGGGTCACTAGAAATGCTTTTGGAGTCACTTGCAAAGTTCCAAATGCCAAACTTTAACTATATTCAATAACGGTTGCTAAATCAGAGCGTCATTGCAAGAAAATGCCCAGTAGTGTATATGAGAGTATCAGAAGTCCACACAGCAATAAAACTCATGGTATCCTGCAGTGTATGGCAGAGCTCCACTGTAATGTTTGTATAATTTGCAAGCTAAATTGTCTACGTGATTTGTATGTGTGATGGCTATGTGATGGTGTTTTTCATTTTTATATTATCCATTAACTACTGATTAATAACTTTAAAAAAAATGTTGCCCTCTTGCCTGCCTGCCTCTCACATGTGGACAGCATGACTGCTCCCATACGGTGCCACCACTTGTGATGACCTAACTGGAACTGCAATGGAGGGGATTCATGCAATCTGCACACTTTGAAGGTGTAACGTGCATTGCTTTCCCACCAAACAACCAGGAATTTCTCTTTATTTACAAAAACACTTCTTTCCTATATTGCCAATGAACCTGGCGACGCTTTGCCACCACGCCTGTTGAGTCAGTCCATTAAGGTACACACGGAACAGTTTTTTGTGTGCCGCAAATGTCCTGCAGACCAGCACTTTGAGGTCCCTGGTCTATAGTGCTTCACTTTTTAAACTTTTTGAACTCTATTCTGAGTGATCTGTGGCTCTGCTGGCATAATGGCTCTCAAATATATCCAGGGGATTCTAAGGAAATGAAAGGGTGGCCCACCATAGGTATCAGCCCGATGGAAGGTGCACAAACACCTCTCCTCCTGGCAGTGGCGACTCTATGAACAATATTTAGGGGGGGGAACATTTATTTATTTATATTTATAAAAGGATTTTACCAGGAAGGATACATTGAGATTTCTCTCGTTTTCAAGTATGTCCTGGGTTCGAGAACATTGAGTGGTTACAGAAATACAAAATGGTAAAATGCAAGAAATTAACACAAGACCAAATATACAGATTAACAGAAAAATAAATATGGAGGAAATAAAGTCATTGTTATATGTTTACAGGTGCATTTTGTATTGAGGTATGTTAATAGGGAAGTCTTAAGGGACTTTAGACTGGGGGAAGATTTGACGGTGTCTGGGAGGTTATTCCATATTTGCGGTGCTCTGTAGGAAAATGAGGATCGAGCCACTTTCTTTTTGTATTGCAAGTAAGGTGCTGGTCCTGGATCTGAGGTTATAGGATGAGGGAACTGCCGGGGGAAGCAGCATATTCAGGTAGGGTGGTAGCTTCCCAGAAAAGCTCTTAAACACCAGGTTGGAAAGGTGAAGGGTGCGTCTAGATTCCAGCGATGGCCAGTTTAGTTCTTTAACATGTCACAATGGTGTGTCATGTAGTTATATTGTAGCACAAAGCGACAGAATGAGTTATACAATGTAGTAAGTTTCTGGAGGTGTGTTTGTGGGGCGGCTGCATACACTACATCTCCGTATTCAATGGCTGGCATAAGCATTTGTTGTACAATCTGCTTTCTTACCGCGGGGCTCAGGCAGGATTTGTTTCTGTACAGGGCACCTAGTTTGGGGTAGAGTTTAGATGAGTTTTTCGATGTGGGGCCAAAAGATAGATTTGGGTCTAACCACATACCTAGGTATTTGAGAGAAGTGACTGTGGTCAGCGTGCTATTTGATTTTGTCCCAACACATAGATGGGGTGTTTGCAATTTGTGTAGTTTAGGTGCTGTTCCAAAGAGCATTGTAACAGTTTTGTCAGTATTTAGAAAAAGTTTATTTGCGATCCACTTTTCTACCCCTGTGAATTGTTCTTGCAGCACGGCCTCCAGCTGTGGGAGATTTGGTTTGCTGGTATAGATTACAGTGTCGTCTGCATACATGTGTACAGTTGAAGCTTTGCAGACATTGGGCAGATTGTTTATGAATATTGTGAATAGCAGGGGGCCAAGTATCGAGCCTTGTGGTACATCACACGTGACTGGGAGGGGGAGGGAAGTGCTGTCAGAAATGGACACAAATTGACACCTATCAGACACATATGATTGGAACCAGGTTAACGAACTATCAACAATACCAGAGTTCTTAAGTTTTTGTAATAGGATGCCACGGTCTACTGTGTCAAAAGCCTTGGCAAAATCAAGGAAGATGGCTCCAGTTAGATTTCCTTGTTCCATGCCAGCTTGGATATCATTACAAACTTTTAAAAGGGCAGTTGTAGTTGAATGAACATAAGATACCACAGTCAAAACTGGGGGGGCACTAATAATTTTCACCACTAAGTCATACCACTGAATAAAACTAATACAACATCACTAAAGGAAAAATTTAGCGCGAGCCACTAAAACTTTGTGCCGGACGACCTACTAACAGATCACCTTGTCCGCGGTAGTCCATGAACAATGTCGTTTGGTGCACGCTAGGGAAACTGAGACCCAGCGCTAATGCGGTTGTGTAAGGGTAGAATGTTTTTTTTCCCAGTGCAGAGTGACGGACCATACCTACCCCCCGCCCTCACAAGATTGAATATGAACACATCCAGTGAATAACTTCAGATTATTAAAATCCTCCACGGTGGCCGTATCATCCATGTTTTGATGCACACATATTAAGGCTGATGGGCATTGCATGATAAATGCCACCCAACAGCATGTAGAATCATTACACTGCATTTAATAAATCCAAAGGGAAGGCCAGGGGAGTGACACATTTCCCTGCTGACACATATAAATAATACATGTTTCAGGCCAAGACTTATTCACGTGTCCCTTTTAAACATGGTCCACACGGTCACCCTAATAATCAACTGATTACATACTATGAATAACCCCCAGCATAACATGTTTAAAATTAGGCAATATATTAGAAGTAGGATATATGTGGATAAAGGATACCTATATAACATAATAGAGCCTACTGCAACAGCCGCAACATTGCTGACCAGATCCATTACTATAGTGTCTGGGGCCAAGAGAACATCTGTGCTGCATTCCTTTCAATTGCCTGTTAATTTTTGGCGAGGATCTCAAAAAATTAGCGCTGGCACCAAGTGATCTGTTACCTGCAAAACCGCTAGAGATCTCTAGCACTCCCATGTTAAGTAAAGGATGTGGAAAGTACAGTAACCTCGCAGTACAAATCACTAATAGCATCGCGCTAAAGTGTTTTGTTTTTTTCTCCTGTTTTGTAGCGAGAGGCAAACGATCTGTTGGTCAGGCGCTAGACTGAATTTACCTGGTGCTAACGCAAAACCATGCCGACACAAGGGTTGGCTCACACCAGGTAATAGTGCCCTAAATAAGTATATATAAATGAGATTCCAAAACCCCAGAGTAATGTGATGCAATGATGCCTTTTTGTTGTACTAACCTGATACTTAAATTCAATATTTTATTTGCCACAATTCGGCAGTTTTCGCTGAATGTCTGATGGCTGCTTCAGTGACTCCACTTTTAGCAAATTACAGTGATCATTCGCTAAATGGGGAATTCACCATATTTTCGGCAAATTGAATTCCCCGAAATGTAACGAAAAGCAGAGTATCTAAAGGTGATTAGACCCCTTAGGCTGGGGTCAGACCAGCGCACTTTTAACGTGCATTCTGGCGCACATAATTACGGCCGCACTAGCAGCAGATGACGGGCAATGATGGACAATATACGATGTACGGCCGCACAAAAGTCCGGCCGTGCAACCCAAGTGGAATTTGAACGCATTTTTCTGAGAACGCTGAACCGCTAGTACTGACATACTGAGTGCGCAGCTGCAGCATAGCGGCGTGTTTGCGTGATTCGGAGACGTCAGACGCTGCACATGTGCGGCCCATATAACGGCCAGACGAAAAAAGTGTCCTGTGGTGGCTGTCGTGGAACCTGGCAATTGCAGAAGATGGCTGGTGGATATTGATGTGGAGCGTCTGATAGCGGCAGTGGCGGAGCATCCCGAGATTTGGGACACGGCTGGTGACCTGTAGAAGGACAAACCGAGAAAGGCCAGCGCATGGGTTGCAGTCTCGAGGGTGGTGTACCTGGAGTATGATACGTGGTCTGACAGAGAGCAGAAGCTACAGAGTGAGTACATGATTATTTAATTCATAATCACATGTACAATAAAAGTAAAGGCAAACATAATAGGTGCCGTCACATGTTAAATGCTCCCCAGCTGCCAGGGCACCTGCCCTGCATCGCTAGTAAAATAATTAGACAGAGCATCGCGAAACCTGTTGCTGTGTCTATTCACAGCTATTATGTCATGGTTTGCATATTCATCCAGACCCGTAACTGTGAGGGTATCAGCGAAATTAAAACCATCCCTCGCACGAACATAATTATGTAGGATGCAACAGCATTTCACTATATCCACACAGAAGTCCACATTTACATCAAGCGGTCTATGAAAAATCCTCCACTTGTTGGTCAGTATGCCAAAGCTACACTCCACATACCGTCTCGCCCGCGACAGCCTGTAATTAAACACCCGCTTCCTCACAGTCAGGTGTGTCCCTGAGTAGGGCCGTAGGAGATGTGTGGATAGGCCGAATGCTTCGTCACCCACGAAGGCATAGGGGACTGCCACGTCACTGCCAGGCAATGGTGCGTGTCTGGGTATGTGCAGGGTCCCACTCTCGAGCTCATCCCACAGTGTAGAGTTCCTGAACAGTGTGGAGTCAGAGTCTTTGCCGTATGATCCGACATCCACATACACAAAATCATAGTTGGCATCTGCCACCGCCAGTAGGCCAATGGAAAAGAAATGTTTATAATTTTGATACAGTGAGCCACTGTGCAGTGGCTTCACTATGCGGACATGTTTGCCATCCACGGCTGCAAGGCAATTGGGGAAGTTGGCTCTCCCCCCAAAATCCTGCTGCAATTGCTACCCATGCCTCGTCCGTGGGTGTTGGTAAACATTGCTTCTTCATGGTTTCCCATATTGTTTGGCACACCTTGCGGACGATCTCACCAGCTGTTGATCTGCCAACACGGAAGTTGTAATGCAGATCCTTCAAACTGCATCCACTAGCAACATACCTGGTAAATATGAATTAAATCTGTGTTATGATCACATCATATGAACCGACCCTAATGTCACTCTCGTGTTTTGCAGCACATGAAATTAGCAACAAGTGGCGCACTATCAGGGACAACTACACCCGGGTCCTGAAAAAGGAAGCGGCAGCTGCGCGCTCTGGAGCTGGGGCATGGAGGAAGGTGCACAGATATCTTTATGCCGAACAATTGTCGTTCCTCAGGAGGACCTAGGAGCCAAGGCCAACTGCGAGCAGCATTGACCAGCCATCCACTTCTGGGTCACAGGAGCAACACCTGCCGGCAGGGGGTTCTGGCAGCTGGCAGGAGGAGGTTGACCAGGGTGGCACGGACTCGCAGGTGGAGGGGGAGGTGGAGACAGGACCAGTGCCAGCTGCAGCACCGAGAGACCGCACCAGACCGGCTCACAACAGGAGGAGGGAACCGCCTAGCGACTTCGAGCAGGCCATGGTCAGGTTCATGGGGTCGCACAATCCACAACCTCCACGCTGCACCATCACTGACAGTGAGGACATGTCCTTTGTCCATTCCTGTCAATCCCTGCTGGACCAGATGACCCGGCGCAGAAGGTGGCGTACCGCCGCAGATCCCTGGACCTCATCCATGAGATCCTGTCCCGTCCAGAACAGGCTGCGGTCTACTATGGTGCTGTGCCACCATGCCACTGGTTATGCCAGCCACAGCCAGGCGCCACCCACCCATGTCCCATGTTGCTGGGCCTCCCCCAGAGTCTGGGTACCGCCGCGGATCCACACCTGGTCCTCATGAGCCAGATGCTCCTCTGTACCAGGATTTGTGAGGTGTCTTGTCTGGTTTTTTTTTTTTTTTTTTGGTTGACCTGCTGTTCCTGTTGTCACTGTTATGTTTTGTCCTTCATGTTATTTTCTTTTGTATATATGTTACAAATGTTATTTATTTTCTTGTTTATTACAATATATTTCTATTTACATACATTCTTGTCAGTGTCCGAGGTTTTTTTGGACGTGTCTTAGAATGTGATGCCTGCGTGTGGGTGGGTATGACTGTGTTTGCGTACATGTCACTACAGACCAACAATAGGGGCTCTGCACACCGAGCACATGTCTGCTGACTGGCAGCGAAGTCGTGCATGCTGTTGTTTGGAAGTACTTACCGCAAAGTGATGACCAGCATTTCCTCCCGTGGTATGGCATCCCTCATGTTGGTGTCCCTCTTGGTCAGCGGTTCCCGTAACTGTGACAACAGTTCATCGAATGAGGGGATGGACATCCACATGTAGTTGAAAAACTTCACGGGGTCCCTCTCTCGCAGTGGCCTGTACAGCGTCACAAAGTGGCCATGCGTGTGTCTGGCAGCGTTGATGGGATGAACCCATGATCGCCGTTGTCTTTTGTGCTGGAGGTACAGGTAGCCCGTTGCAGCAAACACAAACACTTGCAGTGCATCCATCTTGGTGAAACGACACCATCCACGAAATGGCTTTTTATACCCCTTCACCTTATTTTTTGATTCACCTATTGATTTGGTTAATAAGATTACGCGTTTAATTGCAGATCCGTAGAAAATAACGCCAAGAAATGCGCATCGTATGACCGTTTTCGCGTATTGCGAAAAAATACGTCAATGCGTTTGGACGCACTTTTATACGTTCGCGTGTAAAAATGCTTTCATTTGACCCTAGCCTTAGATTCTAACTTCCATAATAACCCCTAAAATGTCAAACCCAGCCCAGGGAAATGCAATAAAAATAATGTGACATGTAGCCTATCCCTTAACCCCTAAAATGCAATTAATCAAGGGAAAACCGGAAATTAATACAACGTGAGTGAGACCTGTTGCCTACCCATTATCCCCTAAAATGCCATTATTCAAGGAAAAAATTTAAAGCCTACCCATTAACCCTTAATATACAACTAAACCAAGGCAAAAACTAACGTAATACACAATGTAATGTATAGTCTGAACATTAACCACTTCACTGAGCCATTTCAACCCTGTGAATATGTTTAAGTGCATGTTTTTATTTGATGTTTTATAGGGATGTGCATGGCTGAAATTTTTTTTAGTTTTTTCCTTTTTAAATTTGTTTTCAAAATTTCATAACTAATTTAGTTTCGGATCGATTTTGAAATTTCGAATCGATTCGAATTTCATAGATCATTTCGATAGTTGATATCGATTTGCATTATGGATCACGAAATAGAACCCCAATTAAACAAATTTTGCTGTTAAGACAATCTAGGGTTAAATATTAAGCGGTGTCACAGATTTAGTATTTGAGTCAATTTGACCGGGACAGGTACTTGTGAAACTATGAAACTAAATTCATTTTGTTTCATAAAGTTGTTTGCTGATTGCATTACTTGTGTTGTAGGTATTTTAATTTAAGATCCATTCGATTAGTTGATATAGCAATTCGTTAGTGATTCGGTAGTTGATATCGATTCGCATTCCGGAACACCAAAAAAAAAATTATTCATTTTTCTTTTATGATGACACAGTGTAAAATGAAATAAATTCATTATATACCATTTTTTTTCGTTTTGACTTCGTCTCTTATCGATTCAATTTGTTATTTGGTAGCACCTTCGAAATACGAATTCATGGATTTCATTCTGAATTTTTCGAAACAAATGCACATCTCAAATGTTTTATGACTTTTACTTCATACTGAATATGGCCATGTTGGGTATCATTGGAAAGGCCAGAATCTGCCCTTTCCAGGGACACCTAGATTGTCCATACACGATGCACAGGGGATACGGCGGTCCGAAGAATTGCGGGAAGCTTGATGCTGATTTTTGGTGGGGGGGCAAGGAATAACCTAGGGGGGCAATTGCTCCCCCATAGAGACGCCTATGCCTCCTGGCCCATGATATCAGGGTTGCCATTTGGGTGAGAGTCTGCATGGTGCACTGTGGCAACAGGGATTTCCAACAGCTAGCAAAATGCACAATCAAGGACAACATGACAGGAGCAGTTAATCAGAAATGCATTCCTATGGCTTGCCATTTTGTGGTTACAGCACTGAAGCCCCATTGCACCCCCACCATTACACTTCATCCACCTGGCAACCAGAGGGAAAGAAATGGCCCCAGTATGCATGGGCACTACATGGGGAACCCTCCCTATACATGCCTACAACCTCCCTCTGATGACAAAATGCAAAACGGCACAGAGGGAAGGGGTTACAGGGCCTGTGTGTGTGTTGGAGTGTTTGTCTTTGCTTATGTCTTTGAGATTTCTCTCATTTTCAAATACGTCCTAGGAATAAGAGAATGTAACCCCAACAATGTATCCTTCCTGGTAAAATGCTTTATAAATAAATTTGTCTATGCCAGTGTCTTGTGTCATTGGGTCTGTATATTTTCCAGTGCCTGTGTACCTTTCAGTGTCTGTCACTCTGCATCTATTGGTGTCATCATTGCCTGTGTCCCCTTTTTTGCCAATGTCTGTCTTTCAACAAAGAGACCAGGTACTCCAAGCCGTTAATGGCAAGATGTTGAGAAGAGTGATATTATGACTGTGTTCAGTATTTTTCTCAAAGTTTGTGTCGACTCTGGGGTTGAAAGAACCATTCAGAATGGTCTTGTAAAACATTGTGCATTCATTTATGTATTTGTCTTTTAGGGACTCTGCCATTGGCTGCATATGGCTTTCAGTGCCTGTCGTATGGTTGCCACCTTTCCTTCAAGCCAAACCCGAACACTCAAACATTGAGCGGCATTTTTTTTTCATGTATATACTCAATGTATGAAGGGTGACTGAGGTCTTTGTATGGCGGCGCTTGTGTGACTGGATCAGTATCCAGTCTCACACGTGCATTGTTGACTGTATTGTGTCTCTGCATCCTTATGCAAGGGAAAACAGGAGGGGATTGTGGAATGTGCAGTCCTTTGCAACTGTAATGAGAGTATAGATTCTTTAAGTGATTTTGCAAATTTACTTCATACCAGGTTCTCAGAGCTGACATTTCTTTTTAAATTCCAGATTAAGATCATGAGCGACAAGCTTGACAAATACTCATTCTTTGAAACGTTTCCAGGTCCACTAGAGCTCTTATTCCTGGAGTTGGGGGTCACCACTTGCTCATACATTCTTCAAGGACTTTTTTTTCTTTTTGTAATCTACACTGTCCTGTCCTTCAAAGTCAAAAGGTGTCCATGGCAGCTTAGTTGGGCAGTAAGTCTTTGAAGGAGCCAGTCTTGTTCAAAAATAGCCCAGGTATCTTCTTCATTCCACAATTCTTCATCTCCCCCCTCCCTGTCCCACAACCTGCACTGCAGCAGGTGCCAATGGCCTCAACTCGTCTGTAACACAGGCAACGTAGAGGCAATAACATAGGGAGAAAGAACTGCCGTTCGAACCTGGTGAGGTCTGAATCATGTGTCTGGGTGGTAGGGGGTCTGAAACACGGAAACATGATTACAAATCCAAACTGTCCAGGTGAAATCTGGACAAGTGGCAACCCTAGTCTGTCAGTGTGCAGTGGCGTAACTACCAGGGTCGCAGCAGCTGCACTTGCGATACGGCCCTGGCATTCCACTACTGGAGGGGGGGCCCAGGCAGTGGTGGCTCTTTAACGAAGGACCAAGGGTCTTTAGTCATAAATGCATTGACTTTAAACAGTTCTGTCATTGGTCCTTATGGGGTTAATTAGGCAACAGAGGCCATGTTATGTTTTGTCTGGCTAGCCATCATGAGTCTGACACTTCATGGTGTCTCATTGCAGTGTATGGTCACGCACTGTGATCGCTCAAGTGTGATGTGTCAGTATCTTTTTCTTGAAGCAAAATGGATATCCTGCACACAGTTTTCATGAAATAGTCACAAAACGTGTGCTGATCTGTAAGGACTAACCAAGGTCCTATAAATGTGTAACCAAACCACAATAAAGATGGCATAACCATGAAATAATATATACCAAAAGTATAATAAAAATATCTTCATTAAATACAAAATGTCATTAGCAAAATTAGTAGTATCGCAATGCCAAATGTTACATATAGTTACAGCACACAACATGCAGCATATAGTAAGGTAGCCCCACATGCGGTCTCGGCAAAAAGAAACCAGAATAACCAAATTGCTGAACCATATGAAATATGCAATATTAGGGAAAGCACAATGCAAAAAGCAGCCAAAACCTAAAGTGGGTCAGTATAAACTCCTGATGGCCAAGACAAGGAACCCCAACGTTTTCGGGAATCGATCGCCTAGTATGCCCATTATATATCCAAAAGCTATGGAATTTAATGCTATGGTAATAATGGGCATTCCAGGTGATGGGTTATAGTATTAGGTTTTGAAACCAGCAATTTTTGGATAGCGTAGGAGACCTGTATACAGGTATTTTTGCAAAATACCTTTCTGCAAAACCCTGCAAAATGTTTTTAGTAAAAAATGAAAAACTCTTTCGCTGGGGGGCCTTCATGGATTCTTTTCCCGGGGCCCTGAGGCTTCTAGTTCTGCCTCTGTCGGTGTGTCTGATTTTGTAAGTGTATCTTTGTGTGTCTGTCTTTTGACCGCTTCGATTTATCGGTTGGTGTTTCAGTGCCTTCGTCTTTATTGTATTTGACTTGCGTGTGGTAATGAATTCTCCCAGCGCTGGGATACCTATGAGCAGTGTGCCAAAAAGTTCTGCATGAGCACCAATATCTCTAGGTTGCCTCTGCTTATACCTTTGCATCTGTAGAACACTGTCCAAACTGGGAAATTGCACTTCAGTGTTTTTGTATCCTCATGTGTTAATTCACAATAATTATTGGATTTAACATTAAAGCAGTTATTCACTAACCTCTGAATTTGCCCCAGATGGTGAATTTCACTGTTCGGTGCAATTCTGGGCCAAATTATCTATTCCCTAAACTGTCAATTTGCCAAATACTGGCAATTTGACAGTAAAATATGGTGCAGTTCACCGCAGTTCAGCAGCACCGAAACTGCCCCATAGAAGACTATCATGTCTTCTATTCAGATTGCAGAACTGCACCAAAATTTCGGCAAATGCCCTGATTTTTCAGTATTTCCGTTTTAAGCAGGCGAATGCCATAGGATTCTATGTAAAAAAAATATATATATATATATATATATATCTATCTCTCTTCTTTTTAAAAGCCCATTTATACTTCTCATTTTCAGCAAAAAACTTTTAGTTTTTAGACCTTTTTAATTTGACTTTTTATATTCAGTACGGTGGTTTTTTCATCATTGGATAACTGCTTCAGCGACTCCAATTTTGGCTAAATAGTGAATTCACCGTGTTTTCGGTGTAATGGGCCAAAACCCAAAGCACTGCAATTGCATGCAATTTTGGTGCTTGGTGAATGGACTCAAATCTTCTCACTTTCTTTGAAATCTACGAATCTTAACAGCCTTTTTAACTTTTCATGGTTAATGTCGGTGCCATAGATCTGCTGGCCTGATGATCAGACGGCCACTATCTTCAGGTCTTCATTTACCAGTATAAAAATAGAAATGTTATGCAGAAAAGCGTACTGCGGGGTTCTACTTATAATAAACACAAAATGTAAAGATCCATTCAAAAATCTAAACCTTTCGATGTCCATAGCTAGGTCGATACTCGTGTGTGGGATTTGAATGTTTTTTTGTGGTTTTTTTTATGCTTCAAGAAGTTAATACAATATCATAGTAACGTTTTTTTGTACTTGTGTTTTTTTTTTTCTTTTAGCTCTTTTTTGAAGATTTTGCTATGGAGTTTCACAAGGATTGTGTTTACGACAGATTATCTATTTATGATGATGGTTCGGAATCTAATCTTCTTGGTAATGCCTTTTTATATACAGTAACTTTTTAAATCTAATCTATTTTGTGATACTGATATAATACACAGCTCAGTGTCAAGTACCACTTAAAACAAAAGTTATTGTGGCTAGAGTGTTCCCTTAAATTTTAAGAGGGACGTTCCAAGCACTAAAGCTTAGAGCAAACATTTCCCCATTAGAACACTGGATTAAGAGGGAAGGTCTGTATAGGTTTCTATGGGTTACAGCATCCACAGATCTCAAACCGCAAAACACGAAGTAGAATACCTACAATCGATAAGAGTTCCTTTTTATTGGCTTCAGATTTGCTCAACAGCTGACCCATAAATGGACACCTAGACAAAAAGTACCCAAAGGTTAAAACCTGTTGTGATGTCAGAAATAACCTGAAAGTATAACACATTAAATATCTATTTTGATAAACTGAAAATAATTAAATATTGAAAAAGACCTTTTTGTTTGTAACCTTGCGCCATTAACTGGAATCTTTTTTTTATTTTTATATTTTCTTCCTTCTAGAGGACTTTTTACTTGGTCTGTTGATTTATGCTCCATTTTCTTTTTGTGAATTAAAATGAGGATTACCAGAATCTTTAACAATTTACTGCTCATTTTTAACCAGAATATTTCATGTTTTCAGCTATGTTGTGTGGCTTCACAATTCCTTCTCCTATCATAAGTCCAAAAAACACAATGCTCATTAATTTCAACAGTGATCAAGAAAATAATTTTCCTGGTTTCAAAGCCTGGTTTGGCTTTTTCTCTCAGGGTAAGTAATAACGCTCTAGTTTCTGTAATCCCATCCAAAGGTTCTCTTCAGTGTGAAGTGTTTCACTTGGAAATAAACCTAGCTTACCATCCAAAGCAATCACCATTTCCAGCTCCTGCTTTTTCATTCTGCAGTCCCATCCACCTTATAGATAGATAGATAGATATAGCCAAGCTCCGTGTATACCTAATGGGGTAGGTTTGTCTTAGTAGATAGAATCTAGGAGGTATAGAAGTAAAATGGGCCTTCTAGGGTCTGAGAGGAAATTGCTTCCTACTAGGGATGGGCTGCCGGTTCGCATCGAACATCGGCTGCTCGAAAGTTCGTGAACTTTAACTGGCTATAGGACAGAGAGAGGACATGGCTGGCTACCTATCATATCTATAACCGAATTGCTAGCAACAGCAGCCTCTGGGGGAAAAAAGTGTGTATTCAATGATGGCATGTCAGGATTCACATCAAAACTACGTCTCTGGCGTTGATATATCGACGATATTATATGGGATGGGGAGGCCGACGTTTTTGAGCACTTTTGTGGATGAATCGACACCAATGACCTTAATCTTGGATTTGCTTATGAAATCCAAGATGCATCACTTAACTTTCTTGATCTTGCATTCTGCAAAAAAGCAGACCACATCTCCACTAGTGTTTAGGAAACCCACTGCCACCAATAGCCTTCTACACTGGGGTAGCTACCACCCCAATCCATTGAAAGCAGGCATACCAATCAGGTAATACTTGATTACGATGTAACTGTTCAGACTATAGTGAATTCATTGCACAGATGATCTTACTTAGAACACTTTTCCGACAACAAGGCTACCCCCATAGCATCCTCAAAGGTGCCTACCACAGAGCACTTTGGGAAAATAGGGAAGAATTACTAAAGGATGAGATCAAATACAGATCAAGGTCTGATCAGGCTGATTGCAAATTTTGACATCGCCAACTCCAAGATACAGAATATTCTGAAGGCATATTGGCCCATCCTTCGATCAGACCTAGCTCAAATCTGAACACCCAAGGCTTCCTTTACATGAGACGGGGACCCAAACTCAGAGACTAACTTTGCCATAGCCATCTGACCCCAATAATACCTGGGGCATGCCGCAATTAGTTGCCCAAACTGAGACCAGATGCACACAAATGTGGGGCATGTGTAGCATGCAGATATATTATGAACCCCTCTACACACTATTCTGACTCCAGTAAACAACATAATTTCCTGGTTAAAGACGGCTTCACATGCAATACTCAGGGCGTTGTATACCTTCTCACGTGCTCCTGTGGCAAATTGTATATTGGAAAAGACTGTACACAAATTCTAAATCAGAATGAAACATGCAAGGTCCGTTTGTTATCCTAAAGAAACTCTGGTCTCCAGACATTTGAGACTTCATCACAAGAATAACTCTGGTCTAATTCAGTTCATGAATATTGAAAAAGTGTCACTTGGAGATGGAGATGGAGGTGGGGACTTGGATAGGAAGTTAAGAGACATTTTGGACCTATAAGCTCAAGACTCTATATCCCAATGGTTTAAATGAGGGGTTCACGTTTACCCCTTATATCTAATGATACATTTTATTATTTCCACACTGTGTATCCACATGATCCCCCTGCAGAATGTGGACCACACGATCGCATTTGTCAACAGTCATCCCTTCTTATGACTAGTCCTCCTCACGTTCTATACTACAGTGTGACCCTTTAAAAACTGACAACATAAGAACTCTTTGACGCGAGGCGATAGCCACACTTCTGATCAACTTTCCTTCATACTTTATACATTATTACAGTGGGGCCTGTTATGAACTGGCAAACATTATAAATGTATCTAAATCCTTCTAGAGAAACAAATTTGTCAACTTTATTCCATGAGTTTTCCCCATGCATTGTCTGCATCTTTCATGCCCATCATATGGATACATACACCTTATTTCTCTCCACCCTCCACTTTCACCTTACGAAACACCGTTTTAAACATAATTGTTAATGCTTTATGAACATCAAGTGCACATAAGCGCAAATGTTGGATAACAGGGGTGGCTCTGAGATACCTGGCCACACCAGGGGACAGCCACTTGTTCTCTCCCACTGCATAACTACACATTACCAACCTCTACTCTCACAGAGAATCCTATACCAGCCAAGTATGATACCATGAGGGGTCACCCTCTCCTCCCATGGATACTTGGGTATTTCACACAGTGGAGTATGTCAATCGCCACCTCTATGAACGGGTTAAGTAACCAAATTTGTAAGAATAATGCAGCATATGAATCCTCACACTGTCGGGTAGCACCTCTACAGTCTGATGCTAGCTTTAACCAGCACGCTGTGTCCAGCTTCTGGGAAGATACACTATTAGTGTAGCGGGGAAGCCGGCTGCGCATTTTGCATCACTCCCTCTACACTAATAGCGTATCTTCTTAGAAGCTGCACACAGTGCACCGGTGTATGCAGCTTCTAACACCGTGGGATGCGCTTGTTGGTAGATCCAGGAATCCGGTGAGTATTAGTAAGAAAAAAAATAAGTGTTTATTTTGTTACCGGGGACATTTAATAATGTCCTGATTTTTTTTGATTTTTTTTTTTTTAGAAATGTGTCACCTTACCTTAGCCTGGTGGTCAGTCAGTGGGGGCTCCCTGGTTGTGGGGGGGGGGTTCGCCGTGGCCACAGGCGCAGTGGCTCCCTCCCTGCACCGCCTCTCTGCCACATGCACCCGGCCGGCCAGCCTGCACAGTCGCTGCTCTGTTATCCGGTGGCCGCATGCTCCTCAAGGGATCCTTGGGAGGCCCCGGCGGGCTGCCCTCTACAGTGCCTGATTAGAGGGCCTCGTCTGCCTGATGTTTTAGCAACAAGATTGTTTTATCCCATAGGCTTCAATGTTAAAAATATTCCCTTTTTAATTCAATATCTAATAAACCGTTGCTTATAATATTCTGCAGTAAAGAGTCTCTTTATTTTTAGATTTTTTTTTTTTAGGATTTTTATAAGCATTTTTAAAAAAAATTAAATTCTTTAATTTTCAAACATTTTGCGAACGGCCTGAAAAGTTAAAAGTTCGCGAACAGCCGATGTTCGATGCGAACATCGAACTGATTTGAACCGGCAGCCCATCCCTAGTAGGAAGCGATTTCCTCTCTGTCCTATAGCCACAGACCCTTGAAGGCCCAATCTATCTTCGACAAACCTACCCCGTTAGGTATTCACGCAGCTTGGCTGGATATACACAGAGCATCTTTGTTTATATGTTTGTCAAGTTTGTTACCACCTCTAGTGTGTTTTTTTTACCTCTTGATACTTGGGGAAGTTAAAACCTAACTTTTACTAATTTCCAGAGACCCCAGTGTCCTCGGACTTTTTTGCCATTTTCTCCCAGGGTTACCCCCTATCAAGGCCACTGGGCCTACTATGCTATACTGATCTCTATCTCTGGTCTTTCTCTGCTTTACTGTACACTTTTAGGAGATACAATGTTACTTTTTTTTTATTTTTCGAATTGCCCTTCTCCATTCCAAACTTCTAGTCCTTCACATGCAATCTCCACTATTTTCTTTCTGGCCACCAGCTCCACACTCGCCCTTCTCCCTCTTGTTTCACAAACCTGTCTTGTAGATTGTAAACTCACAGGATTTCTGGCTGACCACTTCTATAAAGTGCTGTTTTTTAGCAGGACAATTATCCTACAGGCACAGCCGTCTGTTCCTAATGTATGGTTATTTATGTCACACGTTTGTGCTTCCCCATTGTAAAGCGCTGCAGAATCCGTTGACGCTATTTAAGGGATCGTGACTAATTGTAATAACATAAGTACAGTATGTAGTTGACAGATGTAGACGTCTCCCTTTTGTACAGCGCTATGGAACTTGTTAGTGCTTTATAAAAACAATGGGCCATGGGAATCCTTTCCCATTTAGTGCATTTTAAGAACTCGTGTATTCTTGTCTGTTCTTCAAACAGGAAATACTTTTATGGCCCTTTATAGGTACAGTTTGAGATCCCTTTATATGAAATTCTTGGTACCAGAAGTATTTGGATCTCAGATTTTGGAATATTTCAATATAAGATACAAATTGATATATACAAAAATGAGTATAGGTGCTTAAGAGCGATCGTATTACTATACTGATTTATAGACCACTTGCTGACATCTCTTAATGCGCAAACTCAGTTACACATAAGTTATTAAAAGACAAAAGGAAACCCTGTTTAGAGCAATGTTTCCCAAACCTGTCCTCATTACCCACTGACACAACGGGTCGGTCAGATATCTGAAGAACAGCACAGAAGCTGATATAATTAGCTGCTCAGTGATTGCAGTATTCAGTCTGCATTTCCCCAAGGTAATCTGCAAAATCTGGCCTGGTTGAGGGTCCGGAGGACAGGATTGGGAAACACTGGTTTAGAGGCACACTGGGTAAAATAGGGTTGACTATAAACAAGTTGTCATGCACTTTATATTACTTTTAAAGGTGTCCAGTATAACCGTCACGAATAGTTCTCTTGTGGGTAGTAGCCACAGCATATAAAATAAAGTGGTGGGGGATACAATGTTAAAATGTCTTGCATATAATATGGAATACACACTGTCTGGACACTTTTAGATACAACAACCTAGTTGCATGTTGAGCCTCCCTTTTAGCCTTCAAAACAGCCTGAATTCCTCTAGTCATGGGTTAGACAAAATGCTAAAAGCATTTGATTTGATATCGCTTCAGGTGAAAATCCTGTGCGATGAGCCTTTTTAATTCAGTTTGCATCGCTTTAGTTGAATTATTTGCACAGAAGGTTGTAGAATTACGGCTGTGTCGCCTCAAAATGGCCGCAGACAATGTGATTTTATTGAGTCTTAAGATGGCCACCAGACGTGCTCAGTGACCACCAAGAAAATGGCCAATGTTCATGTGGATTAATGATCACCAAGATGGCCACTGACTGTGTGGCCACAATAAGTAACACAAATACAATTCAACAGAACCCAAAAGGCACTAAACACCCAAAAAAACAATTTCTGTTATTTTGGCAGTTATATCTGATCAGAGACTATACAACAGGAGTATAGTTGGAGCCTCTGCAGAATTTATATTGTGGTTAACTAAATATACATAACTCCGTCTACACCATTTGTAATTTTAAAAGGTATATCCGTCGATAACGTGGGACGTAATATAGCCAGTAAAAAGACACACAGATGGGTATGCTTAATGAATTTAATGAAGTAAAAGTCAAAAGAGTAAGTAGTAAAGCATGTTCTAATCGTCTGGTCCAGAACCATACAATATTATACTATCAATAAAGCCTCTTCCCAGAGATTAAAATGTAATAACCTCAGGGTCTGGAGTTTAATAATAGGTCTCCCCAGAGATTAACATAAAATGAAAAACTTTTGTTATGTTAATGTTAACTAAATACTGGACACCAATAAGAAAAAAAGACCTGCATCATTTACAGATATTAATGTTCATAACAGCGTTGTTGAGGTAATATGTACCCAGGAGTGTGTCACGCAGTTCCTGAACATTTGATGGATGTGTTGACATGGAGTGAATAATTTCCAGCATGTCCACAAATGTTGAATTGATTGTGTGTGTGTGTACATATATCTCACAGAAGGGAGTACACCCCTCACATTTCTGTAAATATTTTATCTTGTCACAACATTGAAGAAATGACTCTTTGCCACAATGTAAAGTAGTGTGTGTACAGCTTAACAGTGTAAATTTGCTGTCCCCTCACAATAACTAAACACACAGCCATTAATGTCTAAACCGCTGGCAACAAAAGTCAGTACACCCCTAAGTGCAAATGTCCAAATTTGGCCCAATTAGCCATTCTCCCTCCCTGGAGTCACGTGACTCGTTGGTTACAAAGGTCTCAGGTGTGGGGTGAGCCTGTCAGTGCTCAGGCCATACGCCGCACACTGCATTAAATTGGTCTGCATGGCTGTTGTCCCAGAAGGAAGCCTCTTCTAAAGATGATGCACAAGAAAGCCCGCAAATAATTTGCTGAAGACAAGCAGACGAAGGACATAGACTACTGGAACCATGTTCTGTGGTCTAAAACGTATTTGCTTCAGATGGTGTCAAGCATGTCTGGTGGAAACCAGGTGGTGAGTAGAAAGACAAGTGTCTTGCCTACAGTCAAGCATGGTGGTGGGAGTGTCATGGTCTGGGGCTGCATGAGTGCTGCCAGCACTGGGGAGCCTCAGTTCATTGAGGGAACCATGAATGCCAACAGTTACTGTGACATACTGAAGCAGAGCATGATGCCCTTCCTTTTGGAGACTGGGCCACAGGGCAGAATTCCAACATAATGTCCCCAAACACACCTCCAAGACAACCACTGCCTTGCTAAAGGAGCTGAGGTTAAAGGTGATGGACTGGCCAAACATGTCTCCAGACCTAAACCTGGGGGGCATCCTCAAATGGAAGGTGGAGGAGTGCAAGGTCTCTAACATCCACCAGCTCCATGATGTCATGTAGAAGTGGAAGAGGACTCCAGTGGCAACCTGGGAAACTCTGAACTCAATGCCCAAGAGGGTTAAGGCAGTGCTGGAAAATAATGGTGGTCACACAAAATATTGACACTTTGGGCCCAATTTGGACCTTTTCACTTAGGGGTGTACTTTTGTTGCCAGCGGTTTAGACATTAATGGCTGTGTGTGGTATTTTGAGGGGACAGCAAATTTACTGTTATACAAGCAAAGTATCATTTCTTTAGTGTTGTCCCATGACACGATATAAAATATTTCCAAAAATATGAGGTGTGTACTCCCTTCTGTGAGATACTGTGTAATATATACAGTATAATTTATAGTGTGAAAGGCTTTTTATCTCACTTTTAGTCCTCCACCACAACCCATATAGACACTTACCTATGGTCCAAGCATCCACTGCAACTGGTCGTGCCTACCTCCTAGCTGATGAGGGTTCAACAAACCCGAAACAGCGCTGTCCTAGGAGTGGCTTTGACCAGTTGCATAACCTTATCTCTGCTAGAAATCCATAGTTTGGCATAGCTTTGATTTTAGGGTTCTGTGTATTAACAGATCCAGGATGCATAAAAGTGAGACAGAGGTCATTTGCATATCCTACCCAGAATTCCTTGCTGCATATGGGGAATGTGGCACAGGAGCTCTGCGATGCAATTCTTTGAGTTGCTATGATGTGCAGGTGGCTTCTGCAATAATAAAAAAAATATAGATTATATTATATATTCTATTACACACCCAAAAATCCCCCCACAAAGGGCAACCTATTAAAGATCACTTTAATTCATGAAAGCCAATATATCAATATCCTTAATCAATCCCTTTCCACCTAAGGTCCCCAGTCTCTTTCTTGGTTAAGGCTAGGGTCAGACGAACGCAGTTTTAACGTGCGTTTAGCCGCACAAAATCACGGCCGTGCTAGCAGCAAATGACGTCCAATGCCGGGGAACACACGAAGTACGGCCGCACGAAAGTTCGTCCGCGCAACGCAAGTGGCAAACGAACGCATTTTTTCGAGAACGTCAAACCGCTACTACTGACGTACAGAGTGCGCTGCGGCCGCATAGCGGCGTGTTTGCGTGATTGGGAGACTTCAGACGCTGCTAATGTCCGGCCAACATAACGTCCAGACGCAAAAAGTGTTTTATTGTTGATCCGTACAAAATCACGGACGAAAAGGCGCATCGTATGACCGCTATCGCGTATTCCGTGAAAAATATGTCCGTTCGTTCGACCGCACTTTTCCACGGTCGACGCGAAAAATGCGTTCGTCTGACCCTAGCCTAATCTGGCTTCATCACGTCTATTCAAAAATGCTTAATCTTCAAACTTAAACACAATGTAACTGTTAGTGTGGAGAAACACTGATTCAATTTCTTCATACGGATCCGTGAAAAATGTTCCATAAACCTTTCATAAAGAATTCTTGAAGTCCCTTCTATAATATTGAGCACCAATATATGATGTGAATACCCACGAGGCATATTTGTGGATGTTGTGCTCAGAACACTTTTAAAAGTAATCTAAAGTGAGCGACTTTCACTTCAGTGTTTTTGGGTTTTGGGATCGTTTTAGCCAACATCTAATGAGATGAAGTTAACTTTTATACAATAGTTTGTTTTGCCCCTCAAGGTCAGGTGTGAAATTTTCCACTTGTTGTTCATGATGGCACTCAAAGTATTCTGATTTAAGACTTTGAATTTCAGGTAAGGAATAATCAACCCATGTAATATCGGGGTTTTCAGTTCATTGCATTTTTACGTTTTTATGCAACATTACAATGTTTAATGACAAGTAAAGATCTAGTAGTTTAACTCCTGCACTTTCAAAAGTACTTTTCTATATTTCTTGGCTATGCATGACCTCTACATGTCCCTTTTTTGAGTCCTATTTCCTGAATTTTTATTAATTGTGTGTATGTTTATATCCGCAGAGAGTGCATTATCAGAACTGGCTGGTAATTCAACAATTACTGTAAATGTACCCGCTCCAAGGTTTGTTGCTCAAGGTGGGTTTAAACAACACAAATTCTGTGTATAGACTTTGGGCTATATTACAATGTTGGCGCTAATGCTAACTTAGCCAGAGCTGTTGTAAACTGAAAACCTCCATAAATTATAATGGCTCTGGGAAGTTTACAACAGCTCTGGTTAAGTTGGCACCAAGTATGTAATATGGCCATTTGAGTTTCAATAGGCAAGCTTTAGTATGCCAATGCTACTTGCAATATGCATCTATATTTATATATTCGTTCTGGTTCCAGTAAACTGATAATGAACTTTTGTTTCTTGCCCTAACCTTTTTCAAGGGTTTTGTTATCTAGAAGATTATCGATTTGCAAAAACGGAATTCTATTTTGAAATGCCTTAAATATTGACAAAAGCCAAAAACCGTTTCCACACATACTTTATTGTAGAACACATATAGGGCTCTGTTATATTCTTCGCATAAATGTTATTGCGTGCGCAAAAACGCATTAACGCGAGGGGCAAAACCCTTTGCGCAGAACGTCGTATTACAACATCCGCGCAAAAAATAAGCGTTGACGTCTAACGCAGGTGGACCTGAGCGAACCCTTTGCGAACGTACTGTACTTTGCGCGTCCTACAGTCATGGCCGACATTGTTGGCACCCCAGACTTTTTTCCAGAAAATCAAGTATTTCTCACAGAAAAGTATTGCAGTAACACATGTTTTGCTATACACATGTTTATTCCCTTTGTGTGTATTGGAACAAAACAAAAGAAGGGAGGAAAAAAAGCAAATTGGACATCATGTCACACAAAACTCCAAAAATGGGCTGGACAAAATTCTTGGCACCCTTAACTTAATATTTGGTTGCACACCCTTTGGAAAAAAATAACTGAAATCAGTCGCTTCCTATAACCATCAATAAGCTTCTTACACCTCTCACCCGGAATTTTGGACCACTCTTCCTTTGCAAACTGCTCCAGGTCTCTCTTATTGGAAGGGCTCCTTTTCCCAACAGCAATTTTAAGATCTCTCCACAGGTGTTCAATGGGATTTAGATCTGGACTCCTTGCTGGCCACTTCAGAACTCTCCAGCGCTTTGTTGCCATCCATTTCTGGGTGCTTTTTGACGTATGTTTGGGGTCATTGTCCTGCTGGAAGACCCAAGATCTCGGACGCAAACCCAGCTTTCTGACACTGGGCTCTACAGTGCGACCCAAAATCCTTTGGTAATCCTCAGATTTCATGATGCCTTGCACACATTCAAGGCGCCCAGTGCCAGAGACGGCAAAACAACCCCAAAACATCATTGAACCTCCACCATATTTCACTGTAGGTACTGTGTTCCTTTCTTTGTAGGCCTCATTCCATTTTCGGTAAACCGTAGAATGATGTGCTTTACCAAAAAGCTCTATCTTGGTCTCACCTGTCCACAAGACATTTTCCCAGAAGGATTTTGGCTTACTCAAGTACATTTTGGCAAACTGTAGCCTTGCTTTATGTCTCTGTGTCAGCAGTGGGGTTCTCCTGGGTCTCCTGCCATAATGTCTAATTTAATTTAAATGTCGACAGATAGTTCGCGCTGACACTGATGCTCCCTAAGCCTGCAGAACAGCTTGAATTTCTTTGGAACTTGTTAGGGGCTGCTTATCCACCATCCGGACTATCCTGCGTTGCAACCTTTAATCAATTTTTCTCTTCCTTCCACCCACAGAGAGATTAGCTACAGTGCCATGGGTTGCAAACTTCTTGATAATGTTGCGCACTGTGGACAAAAGCAAATCTAGATCGCTGGAGATGGACTTGTAACCTTGAGATTGTTATTTCCCCACAATTTTGGTTCTCAAGACCTCAGACAGTTGTCTTCTCTTTCTGTTGTCCATGCTTAGTGTGGCACACACAGACACACAATGAAAAGACTAAGTGAACTTCTCTCCTTTTTATCTGCTTTCAGGTGTGATTTTTTTTTTATATTGCCCACACCTGTTACTTGCCCCAGGTGAGTTTACAGGAGCATCACATGCTTGAAACAATGTTATTTTCCACAATTTTGAAAGGGTTGCAAGAATTTTGTCCAGCCCATTTTTGGAGTTTTGTGTGACATTATGTCCAATTTGCTTTTTTTCCTCCCTTTTTTATGTTTTGTTCCAATACACACAAAGGGAATAAACGTGTATAGCAAAACCTGTGTTACTGCAATACTTTTCTGTGAGAAATACTTGATTTTCTGGAAAAATGTCTGGGGTGCCAACAATTTCGGCCATGACTGTTTACTTAACATTGTGAGCGCAAATGCGTTTGTGCGCTGGTACGCGGATGGTATTACAATCTATGCGCAAATTTTAACTGACAACGTTTGCGCGCATAATTTTAACGTCTTTTAAAATCTGGGGTTAATGGCAAATCTGAACGTCCTGGCCGAACCTAAATACACCAGCCCAAAAAAAAAATACAGCAAAGTATAGTTACACATTCTACGCATACCCAAACAATAAAATTGAGAAGTTGTGCGTGTGTTTTATTATTGCTGCAGCATATATACTCTGATTTTGACAGGTGCAAAAACTGAACGGGAGACAATTGTAGTTCTTAATTCAGATTGGCTGAATCGCGTGAAAAAACAGTCCGCACCCAGATTTCTGCGCGTAGCGTTAATGCTCGCGTTTTTGAGTGACTTTTTTACGCGTGTTATTTTTTGACGGATGAAAAAATGCGCTCGGATTATAATACCAGTGTTAATTTACGCAAGTTAACGTTTAACGCTTCGCACAAATAGCGCGCTGCGCGAGCGTTTTTATGCAAAGAATGTAATGGAGCCCATAATGTGTCTTTACAATCTAATCCAAGCCATGTGTGTGACAGTTGCCGCTACTGTGAGGAAGCGGATCCGCCTTGTATGCAGAGTTTACCCTGGAGTGAGCCACGGTAGCGAGCTGGCTTCTGGTCCCCTTTGAGCAGATTAGCGGTCCGTGGCAGTAAGGACCCAAAGATTTGTCTCGCTAGCACAACTCTCTCTCCCAAATACTAGTCAAGATGTATAGGTTAAGCAGAAGGACTGTTTTATCTGGACACATACAGGGTACATTTATAAAACTCCGTAGCATTGTTCTCCCCCGGCCCACCCTCAGACCTCCTGGCGCCAGCTTTGCTGCTGCCCCGAGCCACAGCCCTTTTTATATCTGTAACATGGCTTACCCCCCCCCGCCTCTAGCCATCTAGCGTTCTTGGTGCCACGATGTCTGAGCCACAGCTTGTCCAGGAAATTTCATCCCTTGCAGCGATAGCTCTGTTTCTGGCGCAGGGTCCCCTCTGCAGCTTGGAAGCCCGACATGGGTTTGACGGCTGATCCCAGTGGAGTGGCGGCACAACCCGGATACGGTCGTGTAGCTCTGGCCCCTGGGCTACTCCTTGTAAAGAAGCATACTGATCTGTCCATGGGGGCCCAAGCAGTGGAAGTCCGGTGGCTGAAGTTCTGTAACTGGGCAGGAGTTACTGTGAGCAGCAGCACTACGTGCTGGAGAGGATTGGGTCAGATGGTGGGGTTCCCGTTAGCGCTCCACCTCAGGACTCAATCCACAGCAAGGTCCTGGTTTTAGGGACACTCTGCCCCAAAAAGCGCTCTGGTTGAGTGCACAGGAGTAGGGATGAGCCGAACACCCCCGTTTTTGGTTCGCATTCGAACTCGAACAATTTCAAAAGTTCGAGTTCGGACGCTAACTGGATCCGAACTCAATGCAAGTCAATGGGACTCGAACGTTCGAGTTTTAGAGTGCCCTCCAAGAGGGCATATATGCTAGATATTTGCCATAAAAGGTGTATGGGGGTCCGGGTAGTGCCCTGGGGGACAAGAAACAAGGACAAAAAGTAAAAAAAAAACGTTTTTAAAGGAACAGTGAGTTTCCCATGAAATAAAGGTTAAGAATAAAAACGAAAAATTCCTTCAAATATCGTGCCTAGGAGGTCCCCATAACCTGCCTGTGAAGTGGCGGATTTGTAGGATGTATAGAAACACTTAAAAACAAAAAAATGACATTTCAAATGACGGTAAATGGTTTTCCTTTAATCTATTCATAAACCACTGCTTGGGGCGGCAGTCTGTATGAAAAGAGGAGACGTTTTAGGACACGCAGAACAAATTTAGTGATTTTTTTTTTTTTGGCTAAATTATGGTGAAATTTATGCAGGCTTTGGATGAAAGTAATAGGTGCTTTAAAATTGGGCTTTTAGTGTCGGCAACAGTGCCATCACACCATAACCCCTCTGTGGTATTGTGGAAGAGTGCAGGGTCGGACCCTGCGGTCAAATATTAAAATGATATGAATCTGGTATAGGCGTCAGTGGCAGTGCACCCAAATATTGTGCCTTTGGTGGCAGACAGTGCCTTCACACCGTAACCCCTCTGAGGTATTGTGGAAGAGTGCAGTGGTGGAGGTTTTGGGAATGCATAAGAGATCCTCGATCTATTCCGTTACATCAGCATCAGGGGAGTGATAGCTGATGATCCAGGACTGATTCATTTTTATAAATGTCAGCCGGTCTACAGAGTCAGACAGACGCACTCTTTTTTGTCTGACAAAACCTCCAGTGGCACTGAGCGTCCTTTCAGAAAGCACGCTGGATGAAGGGCAACCTAGTAGCTCCATAGCATATTGGCTAAATTCTGGCCAGTGATCCAATCTCAACACCCAGTAAGCCAGTGGATCATTTGCTGTAAAGGTATCCAGGTCTGCACTTGCCTCTAGGTAGTCCTGCACCATACTGTGAAGACGCTGGCAATGGGTGCCTACATTTGACGTCCCTGGGCGTCGTGGACTAAAAAAATTAAAAAAGGCATCAGTCAAGCGGCCCCGGCCTGCACCGCTCTTCCTCTGATCATCCGCATCCTCAGAAGCACCTGTGTCATCACTTGGTAACCTACCAGTGCCTGGAAAGGTGTTACACAAGTGTCGCTTTAAAGCATCTTCAAGTTGTTTCATCCTGTGCTCCCTCTGTGAGGGCAGGATGAGCTCTGCAACCTTACCCTTGTATCGTGGATCAAGAAGGGTTGCCAACCAGTAATGATCCATCTCCTTGATAGCACGAATCCTGGGGTCCTTTAGGCTAGGGTCAGACTAACGCATTTTTCACGTTGTCCGTGAAAAAGTGCGTTCGAACGAATGGACGTATTTTTTCACGGAATACGCGATAGCGGTCATACGATGCGCAGTTTCATCCGTGATTTTGTACAGATCATCAATAAAACACTTTTTGGGTCTGGACGTTATGTTGGCCGGACATTAGCAGCGTCTGACGTCTCCTAATCACGCACACACGCCGCTAGCGGACGCAGCGCACTCTGTACGTCAGTACTAGTGGTTTCACGTTCTCGAAAAAATGCGTTTGTTTGCCGCTTGCGTTGCGCGGCCGCACTTTTGTGCGACCGTACTTCGTATATTGGCCGTCATTGCCCGGCATCTGCTGCTAGCACGGCCGTGATTATGTACGGCTGCACGCGCGTTCGCACTGCCTCAGTCTGACCCTAGCCTAAGCAGGCTTTGCAGGATAAGGGATCCCATGCAGCGTAGGTTGGAGGTGGCATTAGCTTCAGAGTGTTCCTGGTCGCTGAGGATGACCGTATCGTGTACTACCTCCTCCGTATCGTGCACTACTAGTCCTTGGGTTTCTGGGGACACAAAACCCTCCCTTGAGGAATCCCCACCTTCAATGCCCCCACAACGTTAAATATTCCTCCTCCTCATCCTCCTCCGGTCTGATCTGAGGACCCACAGGAATACTGTCGGTGTAAAGACTGGGGCCTTGAGCGCTAGGGAAGTCCTCCTCTACCTCCCACTGCTCTGCCTCTAGTGCCACATCTATAATTCCCAGCAGAGTGAGCTTCAGCAGGAAAACTAAAGGAATTGTGTCACTGATGCATGCACTGTCCCTGCTCACCATCCTCGTCGCCTCCTCAAATGGTGACAGTACAGTGCATGCATCCTTGATCATCAGCCACTGCTGGGGGGGAAACAAGTTGACCTGAACCTGTCCTTGTGCCATACTCGCACAGGTACTCATTGATGGCCCTCTGCTGCTTGTGCAGGTGCTGCAGCATTGCCAATATCGAGTTCCACCTGGTGGGCATGTCACAGATCAGGCGGTTTGCGGGATGGTGGAATTCTCTTTGAATTTCTGCCAGGTGAACACTTGCTGGGAATGACTGTCTGAAGTGGCTGCAGACATAGAAACATAGAAAAATGTCGGCAGATAAGAACCTTTCGGCCCATCTAGTCTGCCCAATTACATGGATACTTTACCTGGATTTATCTTTTGTTTAGGATAGCCTTATGCCTATCCCATGCTTGCTTAAATTCAATTACTGTTTTGGCCTCTACCACTTCTACTGGAAGGCTGTTCCATGTATCCACCACCCTCTCAGTAAAATAATGCTTCCTGATGTTACTTTTAAACCTTTGCCCCTCTAATCTAAGACTATGTCTTCTTGTTTTGCTATTTTGTTTCCTTTTAAATCTACTCCCTTCCTCTACCTTGTGGATTCCCTTTACGTATTTAAATGTATCTATCATATCTCCTCTGTCTCGTCTTTTTTCCAAGCTGTACATGTTAAGATCATTAAGCCTTTCCTGGTAACTTTTCTCCTTCAAGCCGTACACTTTTCTGGTCTGGCTGAGAAACTCTGCCAGTCCTGGGTACCTGGTTAGGAAATGCTGTATCACCAGATTTAGGAAATGTGCTAGGCATGGTACATGCGTCAACTTACCCAGGCGTAGGGCAGAGAGGAAGGTTGCTGCCATCATCACAGATGACCATTCCTAGCTCAAGCTGGCATGGTGTTAACCATCTCTGCACTTGTCCTTGCAGAGCTGACAGAATTTCTGGCCCGGTGTGGCTCCTGTCCCCTAAACAAACCAGCGCAAGCACAGTAAGGCATCTTTTTGCTTGAGTCATTGCGTAGCCCCTGCCACGCATCGGTTTAACTGCCACTTCGCCAGAGACATTGAAGGAAGAGGTGGTGGAACAGACAGACCTCATATAAGCAGCTTTCTGGAGGCGTGGTGGATGAGCAAGCTCCAGCACAGAGCCCCGTCCTGGATCCCTCCCAGCTGCAATCAGAGTTACCCAGTGTGCCGTGATAGAAATGTAATGGCCCTGTCCATGCTTGCTGGACCACGTGTCTAAAGTAATGTGCACCTTGCTGCTGACTGCCTTTCCCAATGACTCCATATCATTGTCTTCCACGTGCTGGTATAGTGCTGGAATGGCATTCCGTGAAAAGAAATGGCGTTTTGGAACCTGCCACTGTGGTACAGCATGTTCGGCAAATTCACGGAAGGAAGCAGTGTCCACCAGCTGGAAAGGCAGCAGCTGTAATGCAAGTAATTTTGCCAAGTTGGCATTTAGACGTTGTGGATGGTTGGGACAATATTTTTTCTTCCGCTGCAGCAGCTGGGGCAATGAAAACTGACTGCATAAATCTGCAGCTGATGGAATGCTGGCAGATTCAGAGGAAGGACGTGGTACACCCATTACTGTAGCATCATCCCTGTCAGTGGAGGTTGTAGGCAATGACCTGGCAGGACATATAGTGGGGGTAGAGACAGATGAGGAGGAGGACCTATGCAAAGTGTTTTGCCAACGGGATGTGTGGCAGGTGGTCATCTGTCGCCTCAAGCACGTGGTACCCAAGTGTCTCTTTCCCACGCTTGATCCTCTTCCGACATTGCTTACAAATAGCAATGCTGCAGTCTGCTGCACATGTCGTGAAGAACTCCCAGACAGCAGAGATCCTGGACGTGTGCTGCGAGACAACAGCGCTCTGCACCTGAGCAGCTCTGACATCTGATGCCTTGGACTGACTATGGTTGCTCATAGAGGACGTTCTGCCTCGTTTTTGTTGTGCCTCCTCCTCCTCCCTTGACTCCTCTGTTCGATAGGCACCGAGGTGGAGTCAGTGACCTCATCATTGTCATCACCCCCTATCTCTTCATCACTGGAGCCGACCTTGCAATATGCTGCAGCTGCTGGGGGAACATGAGTGCCATTTTGTTTGTGTGTCACTGGCACCCCTTCCCTCTAGGCTGATTTATACTCCCTTCTTCAACCTCAGAGTTTGAATCCGAGCATTGGAGTTGCTGCGCATCCTCAAGCAGCATGTCACTGTCACTGTAGTCAAACAATTCAGCTGACTCCTCCGTGTGTGATAGTGAGGCTACGGCAGGAGTAGCTGTGGACATGGAGGCTGCATTAGATGTTTTGGCAGCTGAGGTGGACTGTAAACCACTACAAGCCTGGCTGGCAGAGGACTCGGAGGATGAGGATAGCCTGGTTAGCCAATCCCGCAAATCCTCTATGTTGCTCCTGTTTAAGACGACCAGCACCAGTTAGAAAGGACAAGCGTGCCCCTGCAGAGGTTGCACCATGTCCATGACGACCAGGGGCACAGCCTTCTGACACAGAGGCTGCTTGCCCTCTTATCTGTGGGAGTGTCCGCCTGTCCTTCTTGGTCTTTCTGACATGGTGAGTGATCTATAGATTAAAGATATACAGATTTTCCAGAACAATGCTATAAATCAGTGATACAGCCTGATAGCCTGGCAGCAGCTGGCAGTGAGAAGACACAGATTACAATTCCCAGATATATGCTAGAAGAAAGTGAGACCCCAATAGCTGGCAGTGAGAAGACACAGATTACAATTCACAGAAATCTGCTAGACGTCTTTGAGACACACATAAGAGAACAATCTCCTCTCACTCCTGCAAAAAAAAAATGTGCTTGGGCTGCGGGGAACCCCTTATATAGTGAAGTGGACAATGAAGTCCTTCATCGGATGCCAGTTTCTGGTCTAATTCAGTGGAGAAATCAGGTAAGTTATATGCGCGCATAAAGAAATCACACAGACAACGAAGAAGCCTATGTAGCCTCTCTGGTCAAAGCCAATGATTCCTCTGTTTAATGATAGGTTTCGATACATGTTTTATAGTAGTTTGCTGCGTAAGCGAGTAGGAGTCAACTTAACATTTTGATTGACTTCAGTATACAATGGCGGACATACAGTTTATTTATTAATTAAATGGAAATCAAAGATCATCTATTTCCAAGGGTCAAAGTATCATTTCGACATCTGCAAAATCAGCAATGTTCTCTACATCCTGGGTGACCTTGTGATGTCTGGAAGATGTTCTGTAACAGGATGCAAAGCACAAAACATTTGTCCTCCTTCCTACTTGTGGTTAATTGTTTTGCAGGGCCACCTGCTTGCGGTTCATTATTTCTGCAGAGATGGCAAAATTACGCAAGATACATTTTGGTTTTATCTGAAAAGACAGTTATATTAATTTCGTCATAAAGTTATAGCAAACTTAACCTAAATGAGCATTTTTCTAGGCCTTTTTCTAGGCCTTTGAGTATTATAAAAGCAGATATATATACTTGTCCACAACAATAGTGTGCTGCGGGACTTAGCTCTGTGAACCCATGATTGGGCAAAATTTGCCCAATCAGGACTCTGAGCCTTGATTGGCATAGTCTTGCACCTGACCACAGCTGTAGCCAATTACAAGCTTCAGGCCAGTGGAAAAGTCCATTGTGGTGCATTGTGGGCAAACACGCGATGTTCGCCGAACGGGCAATGTTCAAATCGAACTCCTGTTCGGATCGAACCGCCAGCCCATCCCTACACAGGAGCTGAGATGATGCAGGGACAAGGCATGTCAGCTGAGCTAGGTCTCGGCTGGCGGTGGCTCGGGGTGGTTGTGCTGGGTGGACAAAACACCGTTCCCAGGTCCGCAGGGTTCATCAGAGAAACGTAATAAACATAGGGGGCATACAGTCATAAATTGTGGAAACTAAATGTAACATAAAATAAACATTTACACAATTATTTTGGCGGTTTTAACAGCTCCCCCGAGTCCATGGATAGCAGACCCGGCGAGATCCTCTACGGGTCCACCTGGGGATGTCCATGTGCACCAGCCTCTAAATCTCTAGTTCAGTGGTGGGATAGTCTGTCTGTTTTGGCATTGTTTGCCAGACCGATACTGTATGGGGAAATTTGAAGGGCTGCAGGGTGCGGCTCCACTGCAGGAGAACACGCTTCAACCTTACCAGGGGGTTGTGATCCGTGAGGACAGCGGAGGAGCGCAAGTACAGGTAGGGCCGAAGTTTCTTGATGGCCCATATCAGGGCTAGGCACTCCTAGATAGCCACGTTGGCAACCTCCCTGGTTAACGACTTCCTGCTGATGTTGGCAACTGGGTGGTCATGCCCATCTTCTCCAACCTGGCTTGGCACAGCTCCCAATCCAAACACTGAGGAATCTGTGTGGACAACAAAACGTTTAGTTGTATCAGGAGCTGCCGACACGAGTGCGTCCACAAGGGCCCGTGTTAATATCTTGACTGTTCCTGCACACTCTGGCGACCACAGGTTTGTCAGGGAAGGCTTTTGTGGGTAAGTTTAGTCAAGGGTTTGGCGATGACGCTGTAATTGGGCACAGTGCTGGTACTACTCCGCTGTTCCTAGGAAGGTAGGAATACCTGGGTTTTGCTGCTGGGGGGGTAGGCCACTGGGCAATGGCTTAGATTTTGGTCAGTTCTGGCTGCTGCTTCCCGCAACCCACCCTGTGCCCTAGGCACTGGACCTCTGACATCCCGATGTGGCTCTTTTCGGGTTTGATGGTCAGCCCTGCCTCACCAATGCGGTCCAGTACCGCTCTTAAGTCGAGTAGGTGTTCCTCCCAGGTATTGCTAAAGATGGCAATGTCATTTAGGTATCGTCTAGGCAAGGTCGTCTAGTCCTGCATCCCGTCCAGCAGCCGATCCACCATGCGTTGGAAGGTAGCCAGGACATTCTTCATTCCAAATGGAATGCCTCGAAATTGGAACAGACCAAAGGGAGTGATTTTGACACTTCTTACGCAGCAAGGGGAATCTGCCAAGGCTCCTTACACAAATCAATGGTGGTGAGGAAGTTCCCCCTGGGCAATGCGGTCTAGGATCTCGTCTATTCAGGGAATGGGTAGGCATCAGTGACCGTTTGTTTTTGTCACGTTCATCCGTCTGAACAAGGTGAGAACCCAAAATACGGAACCTTAGGATGCAGGAACAACACTGGATAAGTCTAGGAGGATTCGAAGATGGGGTCTTTGGTGTAGTAGAGTCTATAGTAATAGACTAGAAGGGTTGAGAAGCTTCTTGCTTGGACCGCGTAGAAAGAATTGTGAAGCAATGCCAGAGAGCGATCTCTGGCTTTATATAGTGGACAGGGTGGAGGTGGACACGCCTCCACATCGGACGTCGCCCCCGCCATCTCCTATTGGAGGTCAGACTGTGGGTTCCCCTCTCTGGCCGCCGCAGGACCACAGCTCTTCCCCTTCCCCTCTGCTGACCAGGGACTCAATCCACCCCTGGGCGCCATCTTGACTGGCTCCACTCGGCTGGCGTTCCACGTGGCCGCTGGCTGCAGCATTGCCGGCAAGACGCTGCGCCAGGATGACCACGGGACGCCACCAGAGGGGAGCGGCCATCCGGACACGGATCGGCAGATCTGAGACCCAGATGACCCTGGGGAGAGACGGCTTGGAGGCCTGCGGATGCCGAAGGGGTACCCGAGGCCGGGCACTGACGGGAGCGGCTGCCGGTGAGTCGTGACAGTTTTAACCTTCAGTAGTCAACACAGAATCTGCTGGTGCCATCCTTTTTGGGCACTAGGACCACTGGCGATGTCCATGGGCTATTACCCCGAGATCCAACATCTCCTGAATCATCTTCATCCCATCCTTCACTCCATCTGGGATATGGTATGTTGCCTGACTTTGTGTATGCAGTGCTACAGTGGTGTAGCTGAGACGAAAACAGGTCTCGGTGCTCCTAGAGCATTTGCTGAACTTGTTCTGTTGCGTGGACTTTGTCCTTCACCAAGCCTGACATCAGCTACATTAAAAACAAGCACATTTAGTAATGAAGATTAATTTTAGGTTACTAAGCTAAATCCTAATTTCTAACCCTAGTTATGGAAAATTATGATCCCTTTTGGCCCTCCAGCAACAAAAATTCTGGGATTCAAAATACATCTGTGATGGGCCGCCACAGGATTTATTTCGTTTAATTTCATTCTTATTTTGTTATATTTAGTTTACCCTTTATTTATATGAACGAATTCCCCTTTTAGATTTATTGTAAAACTGTTGCTAGACTTCTATTTAATCAGGTTTTTCCCCTGCACCGATCCTGCTAGTAACCACTGAGTACATGCTTGCTACAATGTATCGGTCACTGAAACCGCCCTTCTGCAATTTGTATATGTCCTGTGCTGATTAATAACTCGTTCCCCTTTGTACAATTGGCACTGGTTCAAGCTGGACACAAGCAAAATATGTTACTAGTGTTCCTGCAAAGTGTACCCCGGCTTGCCTATTGTGTAAGGTAGAAGGCTCCCCAGGAGATTGCAAATTACCGCTGGCAAGCTGCCAAAACCCTACTCCTGTTGAACCGCCTGCCCTGGAGACCCCTTTGCCCCCTAGCTTTTTGGACATTAGGTCCCCAGGGAGGGTTGCTTGGTGTGGGGTGAGTTTGAAGAGGAAGCGCCATCGGGAACCTCTCCAATCGACGGTCCCAAAACAGAGCAGCTATGGAGCTCTAAGCCGAATACACCTCATCCTCTGCTGAGCAGTTTGTAATCGCTGCCGCTCGGTTCCCCATTCCCTGGATCAGGGCACTTTTTTGGCAAGAGTAACCAGAGGACCAGAGCTAGCCAGCAGAACCCAGAAAGTGTTGCTGCTCCAGCGGAATTAACCCCAACAGACCTGCAATGCTAAGAGCCCATGTTAAATATACAAAAGGGTTATGGCTGGAGGCTGTGCTAAAACTGGCGCTGGGATGTCTGGAGGGGCCGGGTTAAGAACAATGGCCTGCCGAGTTATCAAGATCTTGTAAATGTATATAAACACCTGAATGTTCCCATTCTGAATAAACTGCTTTTCCTTCAACCTACACTTTTGTCTCGACTAAGTGATTGGGGAGGGATACAGGGCTATTCTCAGAGCCTCGGTATTCTCGGATCCAGGCAGAAACAAGCAGCGGATTGATGCCCTCTTAAAAGTGGCATTACAGGCTCCATCCGCAGATTGGTTTATTCTGAGTAGCCGCCTTCACTGAATCCAGGGCAGACACATCTGCTGGCATGCTACCTCCCAGTGCTTCAAGGCAAGGACTGAGTTAATGGTGAAACTACTTGTGCTGAGTAGCGGATTTCGTCACAACCTCCATGCATGAGCGTCTTTTTCAAGATGTGACTTTTATCACTTCATTCTTTGCTGCCATAATTTTGGCAATTTTTCAATAGGAAAACAAAAGCTTGCTTTGTTTGCAACAAAAAAAGGGGAGAAGAGCGGACTGCGGACAAATGTGGTGTGTATTGCGGAGCTCCCTGATGACCTGGCCTTTTTGGCGTCTTTTGCTGCGACCTACCATCTGAATTTGTTATTGCCCTGGTCCCCCAGAGTTCCTGGCAATCTAGGGCAGTATATGTGGCCTGTGACATCCTTTATTTTCCTGCCCAATGTGCTCCCAGGGTCCCGCACTGTATTTTGTGGCCTAGCTGCAGTGGCCATTTTGGAAGCCTGTTCCAGAGTTGTTGGCGTCCTTCCTGTGGCCTTTGGCTCATACTCAACTGGTCGTGCCGTGAGATGGAAGAGTGGCAAGAGACCTAGCTCGGCATAGGGCTCTCACCAGTGGGACATCCGCTTCTTTGGGAGATAGCTGGGTACTCCATCGAGATGGTTCCCAGGCCTCATAGTCGCTGTCGGATTAAATTTTTTTTTAGATGTGGAACTGCAGGAGCGCTCCCAGGACTTTTTTTTTTTTTTAATTTTGGATCCCTGACCGTGGCCTGATGTGACTGCTTTGCAGAGGCCTTCGACTCTGGTGGCCCTTCCAGAGCCGCGGAGTGATGCTGCTGCTCCTCTGCCCGCTTCCACGCTGCGTGCTCAGATGACATAATGGGAGATGTCAGTCGCGTAATTGAGGAGCTTCGGGCTCTATGGAAGGCAGACCAAGAAGTGTGAAGATGGATAGCGGGGATGAGGGATTTGATGGCAATGCTGATGGTACAGAGGAGGCGCAGGCTCACCTGATGTGCCATGTGGACTCTCTCCAAAGACATGTGGTTCATCTCTCCAGGGCTCTGGAGACTGGAGGCCCATCATAGAAGCCGTAATGTGCGAATCAGAGGGGTTCCGGAGTCTGCCCTTGATTCTATATTGGGAGTTAAGACCGTTGCTCTCCAGTTATTGCATCTACCACTGAACACCCCTCCAGTCTGCATTTCGAATCCATAAAGCAGGGATGGCACTGGCGGAGAAATATCATTGCAGCTGCCTGCGATGTCTCAATGAAGATGCGCTTCATGTCCTTATCTGTTGCTCGATCTCACGCAGAAAAATAGTCAGTGCGCCTTTCTTTGTTTAATGACTTACCCTTCCTGACACTTCTAGCTCGACAATGCTTTAGAGAGGTTGCTGCTCACCTGCGGGCTAGAGGGGTCTGTGATACGTCCTCAGCCCCAGCAGCACTGCTGGGGGGTCTAGGCGCCCAGTGGCATCGCTGGCTGGCCGGGTGTCTGGAGTTAGAGATGGCCAATTGGCATCTGAGGGGGTTTGGTGTGGTGACGCGGAGCCGCCGGCCTTAAATACGGGGTGCGAGGATTTGCTTGTCGCCCTGACGTGGAGTAATTTTCCCGCATCGCCAGCTGACTTTTGAGTCTGTCTCTTTGCTACTTTTGTATTTCGTTGCCGTTGCTTGGAGGACCTTGTTTTAGTTGTTTGACCCGGGAATACCCACTGACGATTCTTACTCTTGATCCCTGTGTGTATGTTTGTGTTTCATGCTTATGTTGTACCGCATGGTTTCACTTGGGAGATCTGCCCTGCAGGTTGCTCAACGAGTACCAGACCTCGCTCTGCATTATCATGTATCATATCAGTATGTGGGTCTGTCCGTTATGTTACTAGATCATTCAACAGTTCTGATTACTGGTATAACGTCTAGTCTGTTCCTAAAACATATTGCACGATCTATCATTGTAGGCCTGCCCTGCAGGTTGCTAAATACAACATTCCTACAAGTTGTATGTTTTAAACAATGTCGCAGTACAGAAGCATTAGCTCTGATTGTAGGCCTGCCCTGCAGGTTGCCTAATACAGTGAGTAGTTACTCTATATGGTTGAGATCAAGTATATGAGTATTACCTCTGTTAACAATCCTGCACGTACCACAATCGTTACTGGTACTGGTCTGAAACCTACGAATAATCACGCTCGTATTGTACAAGTCTTGAATCACTGTATCCAGCTAAATATAGTTAACGTGTTTTCGCTCAGCTGTCTCTTGGTCACGAAACCGTTTGAGGCTGAGTGGTATCTAAAGTTTTGTATTACCTCCCTGGCTGGGGATTATATGGATTACCGTCTTTTCTGCTATCAAAAAATCTGTCCATAAAGATCCAGACAACGCTGATCTGGGGTGAGCGCCATAGTGCTCGTTACAGTCTTTCATTGTTGGGGTGGGGAGGTCGCTGGCTCCATCCTGATCACTCATGACAATGCATCCCCACTTGGCTGCCACAACGGAGGAGGCTTGGGCCTTGTTTGACACCCTGGGTATTTTAATTTGCATTGAGAGGCTGCGGGCCTTGGTGGTGTCATGCCTGCTGTTAGGACAGGCTAGACGTCCTGTCCCCCATGTTTTGATTACATGCTGCTTGGATGATTGTTTCTTTGTCTTGCTCTCGACTTTTTTTTTTTTTTCTTTTCCTTGCATGTTTTGTTTTTTATTCAGACTCTTGTGGAGGCATAGTTTTCTTGCAGGATCGGCCCTGATGTGTTACTTCTGACATGTGCGGACATGCTCCGTTGGGGTGGTGGTGTTACCACCCCCTTTTTTTTTTTTTTCCCCCTCACTGAGGGTGCGGAGGATGGACTTGTCTCGAACGTGTCATTTCGACAAGCACCATGTCTTTGTCTTGCTTGGCCCTGGGTTGACCCGACCATGTGGCCTCTTCCTTGGCCCTCAGCTCCCTCTCGGGATGCGGGGGTGTTCTGAAAATGCCATTTTAACTGAAAGACGCCCAATCCCTCTTAATGTATAATACAATAATATACTATATAATAATATAATAGTACAACCTTCCATTATGGCTCAATTTTTCTGTCTTTATTTTCCACTCTGTTGTTCTATGTTGGTCCTACGTGGCCACTTTTCACTGATTTTATGTGTGAAATTTCAAAAATAATTTAAATAAAAAAAGGCGAGGGGGCTTTTTTTTCTCTCTACATTGTACATGGTCATATTTGGTATCTTTTGGACCGGTCCGTGTCTGGCATTTCTAATCCCCCCCCCTAACATGACCTTGTCGGCTGTCAAGAATACAGATACAGGGATACAAAGGTCCTCGCAGCAGAGCTAAAGTTTTAGATCAATCCATGTGTAATAACACTTGGCACCCTCACCTCTCAGCGTGGGAAATGAAGGTGAGTTAGTGCAGTGGCATTGTTTGCTTATATGTAAAAGCACATAATGCCACTGCCATTGAACAGAAGAAAAAAGTAAATTTGGCATTTGATTTTCCCCCCCAATTTATTTTTACACAGTACATGATCTCATGTTTGGTATCATTAAGCCAGAATGATTTTTTTTTTTTTTTTTATACCACACAAGGTGAGGTGAGGTCAAGGTCAGGGATGCAGGGTTCTAACGGACCCCTGTCTCTCCTCACTGCAGTGCCACAGTTGAGCTTGTCGTCGATGAAACTGTTGTACCATCACCTCCACATTCGCTGGCGATGTGGGAAATGAGAAGGGGTTAGTGTAGCATCATTGTTCACTTTTTATAATTGTAAAGTGAACCATAGTTCTGTGTTAGAAGAAAGTGTTTATTTTTTCATACACCTAGTAATGTTTGTCACGTTCCTCCTGGATATAATGTCTGATCCCTGCAAGCAGATTGGCTGTCCTACACTGCCGGTCCTTTAACTGGCCGGAATATCTACCTATTTCCAAATTACAGACGGTACCAAAAGGTATCCAGAGTAGAACCACAGACACCAGGTTTACACCAGAGTTGCTCGTGAGCCAACTAACATGGGTTAGTACAATCGGGTCATCACAGGATTGCCAGGGGTTGTGTGCCCGAGCGGGTCGTCAGAGGATTGCCAAGGGTTAAGTGTCAGGAGATAAACTTCAGACGTACCAGCGTCCCTAACCGTTTAACAGAAGGTATAGGCAATGAGTACTGAGAGGAGTGTAAACCACATTCGGGCAATGAACATGTCTCAAGCGTCTGATTTTAAATAATCACACTGAGCCCCACCTGTGACTTTGTCCGTCCAATACTTCACTCAGCGGCTGGCCAGCGAGCTGCGAGGAAGGCGCTGCTGGCCATCAGGATACCAGGACAGCGCAGGATGTGACCGTTCGGTGTCATAGGAAAGGCCGTGCTTTTCCTTTTTATAGAGCAAGGTGCCCCTTTGTGGCAGGTGCCTGTAGGTAGGGATGAGCTGTTTGGTTCGATCGGTTCGGAGTTCGATTCGAACATCGCCTGTTCGCATGTTTGCGAACTACGAACATTTCCGCGTGTTCGCCGCATGTTCGCCCACAATGCACTTTTCCACTGGCCTGAAGCTTGTAATTGGCTACAGCCTTGCAACTGACCACAGGTCAGGTGCAAGACAGGTTCAAGACTATGCCAATCACGGCTCAGAGTCCTGATTGGGCAAATTTTGCCCAATCATGGGCTCAGAGCTAAGTCCCGCAGCACACTATATAAGGCTTCACACAGTGCTTCAGCACTTGTTTGAGAGGAGATTGTTCTTGTGTTAGTGTGTGTTATTAGTGTGTGTTCTCACTGCCAGTCTGCCACCAGCTACTCATTTCTACAAAATATCTGGGAATTGTGGTAATCTGTGTGTTCTCACTGCCACCCAGTATTTTGGGGGGGTCAGTAATTTCTACAAAATATTTGGGAATTATTATAATCCGTGTGTTCTCACTGGCTGCCACCAAGTATTTTGGGGGATCCGTACAATATATCTGGGAATTGTGGTAATCTGTGTCTGGTCACTGCCACCCATCAGGGGGTCTCACTGATTTATAGGAGGTTTCTGGGAATTGTAATCTGTGTCTTGTCACTGGCTGCCAGCTATCAGGGTGTCTCACTGAGTTATACCAGGGTTCTGGCAATCTTTAATCTTTTATACCAGAGTTGAATCAGAGTTCTGTATATATTTAATCTATATATCACTCACCATGTCAGACCAAAAAGGACAGGCAGACGCTCCCAGGCACAGATAAGAGGGCAAGCAGCCTCTGTGTCGGGAGGCTGTGCCTCTGGTTGTCGTGGACGTGGTGCATCCTCTGCAGGGGCACGCTTGTCCTTTCTAACTGGTGCTGGCCGTCGTCTTAAGCAGCAGCAACATAGAGGATTTGGTGGATTGGCTAACCAGGCCATCCTCATCCTCCCAGTCCTCTGCCAGCCAGGCTTGTAGTGCTTTACAGTCCACCTCAGCTGCCAAAGCATCTAATGCAGCCTCCATGTCCGCAGCTACTCCTGCCCGTAGCCTCACTATCACACACGGAGGAGTCAGCTGAATTGTTTGACTACAATGACAGTGACATGCTGCTTGAGGATGCGCAGCAACTTCAGTGCTCTGATTCAATCTCTGAGGTTGAGGGGAATATAATCAATTTAGAGGAAGGGGGTGCCAGTGATGACACACAAATAACTGGCCCTCCTGTTGCCCCAGCAGCTGCAGCATACTGCCAAGTTGGCTCCAGTGATGAGGAGATAGGGATGATGACGAGGTCACTGACTCCACCTGGGTGCCTGACAGAACAGAGGAGTCGAGGGGGGGGGGGGGGGAGGGAGAGGAGGAGGCACAACAAACATGAGGCACAACGTCCTCTATGACCAACCATAGCACTAGCCAGTCCGAGGCATCAGATGTCAGAGCTGCTCAGGTGCAGAGTGCTATTGTCTCAAAGCACACATCCAGGAACTCTGCTGTCTGGGAGTTCTTTCAGAAAGGTGCAGCAGACCCCACCGTTGCTATTTGTAATCTGTCAGATGAGGCTCAAGCGTGGGAAAGACACCGGAAGCTTGGGTACCACGTGCTTGAGGTGACATATGACCACCTGCCACGCATCCCGTTGGCGCAAAACTTTGCATAGGTCCTCCTCACCGGTCTCTACCCCCACTATATGTCCTGCCATGTCATTGACTCCAACCTCCACTGACAGGGATGATGCTACAGTAATGGATGTACCAGGTCCTTCCTCACAATGTGACAGCATCCCATCAGCTGAAGATTTACACAGTCAGATTACGTTGCCCCAGCTGCTGCAGCGTCAGAAAAAATATAGTCCCAACCATCCCCAAGCACAGCGTTTAAATGCCAGCTTAGCATAATTACTCGCATGGCAGCTGCTGCCTTTCCAGCTGGTGGACTCTGCTCCCTTCCGTGAATTTGCTGAATGTGCTGTACCACAGTGGCAGGTTCCAAAATGCCATTACCTTTCACAGAAGATAATGTTATCAAGTCATTGGGAAAGGCAGTCAGCAGCAAGGTGCACGTGACTTTAGACACGTGGTCCAGCAAGCATGGACAGGGCCGTTACATTTCCTTCACGGCACACTGGGTAACTCTGATTGCAGCTGAGAGGGATCCAAGACCGGGCTCTGTGCTGGAGCTTGTTCATCCACCACGCCTCCAGAAAGGCTGCTTGTATGAGGTATACCTGCTCCACCACCACCTCTCCCTCTTCCTCCTCCTCCTCCTTCTCTGGCGAAGTGGCAGTTAAACCGACGCATGGCAGGGGCTATGCAATGACTCAAGCAAAAAGATGCCATACTGTGCTTGAGCTGGTTTGTTTAGGGGACAGGAGCCACACCGGACCAGAAATTGTCAGCTCTGCAGGGGCAGGTGCAGAGATGGTTAACACCACGCCAGCTTGAGCTGGGAATGGTCGTCTGTGATAATGGCAGCAACCTTCTCTCCGCCTGCGTAAGTTGGCGCATGTACCATGCCTAGCACACGTCCTAAATTTGGTGGTACAGCGTTTCCTAACCAGGTACCCAGGGCTGGCAGAGCTTCTTAGCCAGGCCAGAAAAGTCTGCAGCCACTTCAAACTGTCATTCCCAGCAAGTGTTCGCCTGGCAGAAATTCAAAGAGAATTCCACCTTCCCACAAACCGTCTGATCTGTGACATGCCCACCAGGTGGAACTCAACATTGGCAATGCTGCAGCATCTGCACAAGCAGCAGAGGGCCATCAACGAGTTCCTGTGTGAGTATGGCACAAGGACAGATTCAGGTCAACTTGGTCCGCCCGCAGTGTCTGATGATCAAGGATGCATGCACTGTACTGTCACCATTTGAGGAGGCAACGAGGATGGTGAGCCGGGACAGTGCATGCATCAGTGACACAATTCCTTTAGTGTTCCTGCCTTCCCTAGCTCTCAAGGCCACAGGCTTTCCTCAGACAACATTCCAGTGGGTCCTCAGATCAGACAGGAGGAGGATGAGGAGGAATATTGAAGGTGGGGATTCCTCAAGGGAGGGTTTTGTGTGCCCAGAAACCCAAGGACTAGTACGTGGCTGGGAGGAGGAAGTGCACGATACGGTCATCCTCCTCATTGACCAGGAAGACTCGGAAGCTAATGCCACCTCCAACCTACGCTGCATGGGCTCCCTTATCCTGCAAAGCCTGCTAAAGGACCCCAGCATTTGTGCTATCAAGGAGAGGGATCATTACTGGTTGGCAAGCCTTCTTGATCCACGATACAAGGGTAAAGTTGCAGAGCTTATCCTGCCCGCACGAGGGAGGACAGGATGAAAAAACTTGGACGCTCTAAAGCGAAACTTGTGCAACACCTTTCCAGGCACTGGTAGGTTACCAAGTGATTACACAGGTGCTTCTGAGGCTGCAGATGATCAGAGGAATAGAGGTGAAGGCTGGGGCCGCTTGACTGATGCCTTTTTAAATTTTTGTTAGTCCACGACACCCAGGGATGTCAAATGTAGGCACCCATTGCCAGCGTCTTCACCGTATGGTGCACGACTACCTAGGGGCAAGAGCAGACCTGGATACCTTTCCAGCAGATGATCCACTGGCTTACTGGTAGGGATGAGCCGAACACCCCCCGAGTTCGGTTCGGGCCTGAACCCGAACCCCCATGCAAGTCAATGGGGCTGAAAATTCGGTTTTTTAGAGTGCCCTCCAAGAGGGCATAGATGCTACATATTTGCCATGAAAGGTGTATGGGGGTCCGGGTAGTGCCCTGGGGGACAGGAAACAAGGACAAAAAGTAAAAAAAAACGTTTTTAAAGGGACAGTGAGTTTTCCATGAAATAAGGGTTAAAAATAAAAACGAAAAATTCCTTCAAATATCGTGCCTAGGAGGTCCCCATAACCTGCCCGTGAAGTGGCGGATTTATAGGATGTATAGAAATATGTAAAAACCAAAAAATTACATTTCAAGTGACGGTAAATGCTTTTCCTTTAATCTATCCATAAACAACTGCTTGGGGCGGCAGTCTGTAAGAAAAGAGACATTTATGGGAGAATTTTTCTGGTTTGGCTATTTTGACCTAGAATTTTCACTTCTCCAGTTATTCTCCTGCTTTTCACCGCTCTCTGAATAACCCTGTGAATGTTTAATCCGGAGGTGAAAAATAACATTGCTTTAGATTTTTTTCAAACACCAGTTAACCACTTGGCTGCTATGGACGCGCTCAGCGCGTCCAGCCAAGTGGTTCTCCTGTGCTATGGACGCTCTGAGCACGTCCATGCACAGGAGGCAGCAATCTGCCGGATTCCGGCGGATTGCTGCACCCCCCGTGCAGGCTGACATCTTGGATGTCAGCCCAGCACTCCGGGACCCCGGCGGAGCAATTAGATGTCATTGCGGCGGCGCGATGACATCTAATTCAGGCGCCCCCCCACATGTGCGGAGGAAGAGCCTGAAAGGGAGGGGGAGGTCCTTCGGACCTCTCTCCCTCCCGATCGCCGGGGGGCAGAGGGTTATTCCAGGCACCGTTTGGAAGGGCACAGTCTGCCCTTCCAAACGGTGGCTGTGATTAACCCCTGGGGAGCCGGATCACGAATCGGCGCTGAAAAGCGCCGGATCGTGATCCTCTCCTGGAGCTGGCCGACATCTTGGATGTCGGCCAAGCCTCCAGGATCTCCCCCTGAGGACTGGCGTCATCATGCATAGCACGATGACGCCAGTCCTGGAGTTAACCCCTAGCTGCCACCAATGGCAGAGATAGGGGGTTCATTGGAACCCCCTATCTCCCGATCCATGGCAGCTAGGGGTTAATGTTTGATACCGTTGGATCGGCCAGAGCATGGCCTTTCCAAGTATACAAAACATGAGCATGGAAAATGTTTTTTAAAAAAATAAAAATAAAAATATTAAAAAAAAAAAATAAGTTTTTTTGTTTTGTTAATGCAGCAATATTGTTCCCATTTCAATTCTAATGTGAACAATAATGCTGCACTAACGATTTTTGTATGCGGTGCGTTTGTTTAAAAAAGCGACATTTCCCCCCAAAAAAAAATGTAACGAGACCCCATTTCTAATTTTAACAAGCGCACCCCATACAAAATATAACTGCAAACGATCGCATGTTAAAATGTGGAAAAAAAACACTTTACACATAATAAATTATTGAAAATTCTAATTTTATTGCATTTTTTGTTATAATATACAGACCTGACATAACGTATACATATAATAATGACATATTATGAATCTGCCAAGTCTGCCGGAAAGAACGATATATAATATGTCTGGGTCATATATCAAAATATGGCTACAAAACGCGGTTAAACATGATGAGCGAAAGCGGTAAAAATGACCTCAGCACAGAGGTGTGAAAAGCCTCAGCAGCGAAAGGGTTAAATGCAGCATATTAGGATGTTTTAGGAGGGAAATTCTCAAATCTCAATCAGAAACAGACACCACCCCACCCCCTCACTATATTGTACAATGTATCAAATTGATTACCAGACTGAAAACACCTGGTATTATGCCCGTTTGTGAACAGAGGTCATTTAGAGTTGATAATCTTTCCACGTACACATTAGGTTTTAATTCAATATCTAATAAACCTTTGCTTATAATATTCTGCAGTAAAGAGTCTCTTTATTGCTAGATTTTTTTTTTTGGATTTTTTTTAAGCATTTTCTATACTTTTTCAAAATTTCTTTTTTTTCGAACCCGAACCGAACATGCCCAAAAAGTTCGAATTTCTTGAACTTTTGAACTGCCAAAGTTCGGGTTGAACTCCGAACCCGAACAGCTCATCCCTACTTACTGGGTGTTGAGATTGGATCACTGGCCAGAACTTAGCCAATATATTATGCAGCTACTAGGTTGCCCTTCATCCAGCGTGCTTTCTGAAAGGACGTTCAGTGCCGCTGGAGGTTTTGTCACAGACAAAAGAGTGCGTCTGTCCACTGACTCTGTAGACCGGCTGACATTTAGAAGAATGAATCAGTCCTGGATCAGCAGCTATCAATCCCTTGATGCTGAATGCTGATGTAACTGAATAGATCGGGGATCTCTTCTACATTCCCAAAACCTCCACCACATCACTCTTCTACAATACCACAAAAGGGTTACGGTGTGAAGGCACTTGCTGCCATGAAAGGCACAATATTTGGGTGCACTGACGCCTTTACCAGATTCATATCTTTTTAATATAGGACCGCATGGTCCACCCCTGTACTCTTCCACAATACCACAGAGGGGTTACTGTATAATGGCACTTGCTGGCCTGCCACCAAAGGCACAATATTTGGGTGCACTGACGCCTTTACCAGATTTATATAATTTTAATTTTTTGGAATGCAGGGTCCAACCCTGCACTCCTCCACAATACCACAGAGGTGTGATGGCACTGTTGCCGACACTAAAGGCCCAATTTTAAAGCACCTATTGTTACTTTCATCCAAAGCCTGCATAAGTTTCACCATAATTTAGCCAAAAAATCACTAAACTTGTTCTACGCGTCCTAAAAGGTCTCTTCTTTTAATACAGACTGCCTCCCCAAGCAGTTGTTTATGAATAGATTAAAGGAAAACCGTTTACAGTCATTTGAAATGTCATTTTTTTTTGTTTTTAAATGTTTCTATACATCCTACAAATCCGCCACTTCACGGGCAGGTTATGGGGACCTCCTTGGCACGATATTTGAATGAATTTTTCGTTTTTATTTTTTACCCTTATTTCATGGAAAACTCACTGTCCCTTTTAAAAAATTTTTTTTAAAAAACTTTTTGTCCTGGTTTCCTGTCCCCCAGGGCACTACCCGGACCCCCATACACCTTTTATGGCAAATATCTTGCGTATATGCCCTCTTGGAGGGCACTCTAAAAACCGAACGTTTGACTCCCATTGACTTGAATTGAGTTCGGTTCGTGTTCGAGTTCGAACTCGGGTGTTCGGCTCATCCCTACCCATAGGCACATACCTACTCTGCCTAATTTATAAACCCAGCCCTGTGTATATTACATTGAACATCCAATGGCGACTCTAACACTTACAATCTGCTCACATCTATAAAAATAAATTTTGCCAAATTCCTGTACACATGTATCATGCACAGTGCAGGCCTGAAAGGTTTATTTGTACCACTGGTTCTTCATTTAGTTTAACACCAGTGGCCCTGTTAAATTGACAACTTTTGCTGCCTCACTGAGAAAGTTTATCTACTGGGGTCCGTTGGTATTATTCCCTTAGTGACCGGGCGGTTTCACGTAAATCTGTCCTTTAGTGCCCTTTGCTGTTTTTATGTCTCTGCGCTGTTTGTGTTTAGGTCAAATTTTCCTCTTACTCGTTTAATGTACCCACACATATTATATACTGTTTTTATTGTCATTAAATGGACTTTCTAAAGATACCTTTTTTTTTTTTTTCTCATTTCATATAATTTACTATAAAAACATTGTAATATGACAAAAATTGCAAAAACACCACTTTTTCGAACGTCGACCCCCCAAAATCTTATACATAAAGTCAAAAAAATTTGCTTAATAGTTTCTAAATTTTGTCCTGAGTTTAGCAATACCCAATGTTTACATATTCCTTGCTTTTTCCCCATCTTATATGACAATAAGTGCAAGTAGCGCTTTGCCATTTCCAAAGGGTTTATTTTCAAAATTAGTGAGTGACATTGTAACACTATCTGTCACTAATACCTGAATAACCCTCCACATATACATATTTTTTTAAAAGTACACAACCCAAGGTATTAAATTTGAAGTATTTTGACTCTTTCCATGCAACTCTTTTACCACAAATTTATGCCAAAGTTTGAGGGGGGGACGGGACTTTTTGATTTTCTGACAGTGCAATTTAAGAATACATGTACTGACTTCCGGGAGGCAGGCCAAGTGGATGGCTGCTTTTACTTTGAGCTCTGCGCCGAGCTACCAAACAATCCTCTGCTGGTCGTATTTCTGTCACCATCGGGGATATCGACGCTGGCTGGAGCTCTCCTAGTCTTTGCTTCACCTCCGCTTCGTTAATTTCCGACTGGATCCGGACCCGCAGCATTCATAGCCCCGGAGTCAACAGGCCGCAAATAAGCCGCCCGTCCCAGCCTACATCAGATGAGACCTCTGGAACCCCAGCTTTCCCCTCTGAGATACTGGTTTACCTGCTGGCTCAGACCACCGTACGGACACTTGCTGGGCCTGCCTTTCCAAAAGTGGTGCAGTTGTGCGCCTTTGCAACCGCTGGCCTGGGACAAACGCGGACGGCCGCCATCTTGCAGGAGCCACGTGGTCGTGCTGTGGCCTGCTGCTCAGTCGATCCTTCAGGCGCCTGCCTGATGGTTGTCCATGATGCCCGCTCAGTGAAAGGTGGATATAGAAATGTTCTGCTCCCCTTTTAATTTTTCTCTCCTAGGACATCCCAGGGTGCTCTCTACTCACCCAAACGCTTTGCTCCACTCTGGCTTTCTCTCTTGCTATATGCATAAAAGACGGCCATGGCTGCTATACGGGACCCCTGTTTTGTGGCTCCTTGTCAGGTACTGTACCAGGATGGTACGGAAAATGCATGATTCTGAGCCCGGGATGCGGTGATATGCCAAAAACAAGGTTCTGAGGTAAGGGGTGAGGTTGCTGCTGGAAGCAGCAAAAAACAAACGTGAAGCAGGGGGAATCAGGAAACCTAATACCGCAGGGTCTGGAAACACACGTAAGGTTTGGTTCAACCAGCAGGGTTTGGTTTCAGGAGACCACAGGAGAGCCACAACATAGGCAGATAACTAATGTTGAAGCCAGGAACAGAAGGGGTGTGGTACTTTTATTTGCAGGTAGGTCAGACTAGTGAGTGTTTTAACTGTATAGCTGCTGTAACAGCGCTGGAAACAGGACTGACCTAAAAGTACAAGATTGGAAGGGGGTTGTCCGGCATGGTTCAGAAACCTGACGCTCCTTGTCTGCCAGGTGAAGGGATCTTGGGACAAGCACTATACCTTTTCCCCCTTTGGAACGGTGTTTTGTTTTTTTTCTAACTTGGTGGATGTACTTCCCCAATTTTTCTAAGTCCCAGCCACCCCCGGGGCACCCATGCTTAAATCCGCTGAACAATACCACTGCCGCTTGGGGCCTTGCTCCAATTTTTCTGTCCTGGAAGATCCAGGGCACCCCGTGTGGTTTTTTTCTGTTTGCTCCGTAGCCTTCCAACTACGGTTGGACACTTACTTGAATTTTTTCGAGAACTTGAATTTTTTAGTCCCGGGTTCCGGGGCTCCCATGCCTATTGGATTATTCTGCCATTTGTCAGTCTGTCCACACCTCCCTTTGTCGAATTGCCATGGAGAAATTCGTCACAGCTGGAAAGTCCACCAAGAAGTCTACGGCCAAAGCAACAGCGAAACCCTCTCACAAAAACAGTCCATGGCCTGACCCCTCATCCCCACGCTCCCGGAATTCCACAGACTCCACATCGGACACATTAGCCTCTGCGGGGACCCCTCTGCTTGCAGCTCGAACGGATCTGCCACTGTGTGTGGCGGACATCTCTGCGCCTCTCTCGCCTCTGCTGGATGAAAAATTTGGTAAACTAACGTCCACCATTGAATCTGTCATAACAGACCTCTCAAGCTCACAGGCTCATGGAGGTGGAGGAGCGAGTCTCATCCCTGGAAGATGGGTTTCACCCGCTGAAGGCCCAACTCAAGAAACAGGACCTGATTATTAAAGTTTTTTTTTGTTTTTTTTTGAGAAAGGATTTTACCAGGAAGGATACATTGAGATTTCTCTCATTTTCAAGTATGTCCTGGGTGGCGAGTATGTACCGTTAGGTGTCTTGCCCAAGAACACGTACTGGAGAGGTGCTTGCCGGGATCGAACCCATGTCTCCACAGGCTCTCTCCATGCAGAGCAGTGATGTTACCTCTACTCCACCCAGCCGGTTAACCAAAAAGCTAGACGACTTGGAAAACCGTAGCCGTTGCAACAACCTGAGGATCATTGGCCTCCCAGAATCTGAACGGTCAGGCTTTGGACTGGGTCGCTGACTGGCTACCGAGACCATTGGGATTTGCTGATTCTTCACGCCCCATTGCTGTGGAACGGGTTCACAGGGTGGGGCCTGACCTGAACCCAAAGGTTGGCTGTTCGAGACCAGTTATCATGCGTCTTAACTTTACAGACAAGGCTAGGTTACTTCAAGCTTTTCACAGCCTTTGGGCATTGGAATACCAAGGTTCTCCGCTGCGTCTTTCAAGATTTTTCTGCTGCAGTCTCATTGCAATGACGGGCTTTCTCAACTATATGTACGAAGTTGGTTGTGCAAAATGTCAGGTTCTTTTATCTGTATCCGGCTCGTCTCCGAGTGTTCTATAACCGAACTACACATTTTTTTGATTCTCCATGAGGCGAGTGCTTCCCTCCTCCCTGACTCTGAATCACACCCTGATCCTTGGCCATCGTCTCAACAAATCCTGACCTGAGGAGCTCAACCGGACACAAATTGAAACTTGTGACCCCAGTCCGAGCTGTGCTCTCTCTACTCTGTTATTGATGTTATTTTTCACGCTTTTCTCCTCTCGCTGATGGGGAATTGTCTGCGAAATATGTTCTGTTATTGTTGAATTCACTCTTTTGCAGTTTTGTTATTTGGTTCCTTAAACAATGTTTGGAAATACTAGATTCAGGTAGGCAATGTGACATTGAACCACGACCGGATGGGTGTGGGTCTTCGGCTGGGAGGGCCACCCCCTTTTACTGGAGGCATTGCCTCACTCCCTTCCTCGTGACGCAAGGTGTCTACTCTTTTTTGCACTGCAAGTCGTGATGGAAACCACATCCTTCCACAAGATGGAGTTTCAGCTCGTTTCATGGAATGTGGGGGAGCTGAACTCCCCTATTAAATGACGGAGGGTAATATCTCCCCTAAGCTCAAACCCAACATAATTCTCCAAGAAACCCATTGGCCCTCATCGACCGATCGTCTGTCCCATGGCTTAACTTGCAAACTTCCGCCCCTTATACAAATAAGAAACTGGGTATGACTATTTCGCTAAGAAAGTCCCTCGGGTGGTTCTGGGGGAGGTCAATGACCCTGGGGGTAGGTACTCCATATTACTGCTGTCCTTGCAGGGGGAGAAATATCTAGTGGTAAACTTTTATGCCCCACATTGCCACACCTCCAATTTTATTCAGACTTCTATGCCAAAGTCCTTGACTACGACTATGACCATTTGTATACTGGGTGGTGACTACAATGCAGTAGTAGACCCGGTTCTGACCTTGACTGCTCCGGTCCCCATCGTGGACCGTCCCCGAGACAGGCAACTGAAGGCCCTAACGGCAACATTTGTGGCCTCACAAGGCCTAAGAAAGTCATCAGACCATCAAAAGAGAATACGAAACAAGAAAAATAATAAAAATAGGAATAACCATAATAAGCAGACACCTGTGAGTACCAAATAAGGGGTTCAAACAGTAAGTGCGAGAGTCTTCAAGATGGATATAGCCCAAGAAAGGAAAAACAAAGTCTCTAGTATATATTAGTTACCTACATTTCGGGGTAACAACAAAAAGTCTCATCGCGTGGTCAGGGAGAAAAGAAAAAAAAAAAGGGGAAAAATGATGGTGAATGGAAAAGGCAAGGCCAGAATCATGCCGTCCCCTGCATTATCCCACCACCCTAGAGGGTTGCGAAAGGCCAAGGGAGTGAGATGGCACCAGACCCGGGCACTCGGAGGCCATATGTGGCCATAATGGCTACCGAGTTATCCCGGTTATATAAAAAAAGGGGGAAAAGTAAAATAGAAAATGCGTTCAGCCTGGACTGTCCTGCCACATCTTGGCAAAGGCCCACCCCAGAAAACTGAGTCCAAGCGTCCGCTGGATCGCTGATGGAGCATGGCACACCCCCGTGGATCACCTCCAAGGAGCCTGCCAGTCCCCATCGATATCGGATCCCCTTGGAACGGAGATAGACCGTCACCTCCTGAAATCTGCAGCATGCCAGGACCATCACAAATGGGAGATCTCGGAACAGCTTTGCTGCCTTGAACTGCACAGCCTGCTGCGCTCCTGGGGCCGACCTAAGCTTCTCCTGAGCTGTAACATCCACTGCAATGACGTCCTTTGAGGCCTCCCAGGGGGGCAATTGCAGCCTTCTGTATTCGATAAACCGATGCAAACAATGCCGACGACCCCGGGGTCAGACCGAAGACCTGACTCCCCAGATGGTTCACATAAGGCAGGAGCACTGTGGAAGGCAGTGACTCCGGGATGCCCCAAATTCAGATATTTCTTCGGTGCCTAGCTTCAAGTGCCTCTGCAGCTCAAGAGAGGAGGGCAACCTGAGACCGGAGCTCTCTCACTTGTGTCGAAAGGTGAGTCCGCACCTTTTGCCTCTCCATCCGACTGAATCTGTACCTCCACCACCTTGGCGTGCACCACCGCCACTTCGGCTCGCATTCCCGACACCTCAGCTCGCCACACAGATCTCCTTTCATCCATGAAGTGACGGAGGTTGCCCGTAGAAGGGAGCACGTCGTTGCGTTCGATGTCGTGAGGACCGGGGGTGCAGGCTTGCAAGGGGGGTGTAGCAGTTCCCTGCAAAAGACCCAGGTACAGCATGACGTGCGGGGGCCGGATCTCTCGCAGGCAAGGACCCATGGGTAGGACACAGAGGTATCCACCACCCGGGGTGAATGATCTCAGAACTTTCTTGCGTGGCTCCCGAGGCTGACACCGTACCCGGGAGATCTCCTGTAAGTGTCCCAGCCAACGACCGGCGTTTCGCCTGTGCTCGCTTCTTTGCAGCGGTGCCGGCTGGCTTCAGGCATTGCTGGGTAAGCAGCTGCATGTTATCTGTACCCCCAACGGGCCAGTAGCAGGACCCATAGCCAGACAGGTGGGTGGGGGAGGGGGCTGCGACCCGGGGAGCAGGCCTTCCTCCCATGGAATCCCATATGTCTCTTTGGCTGGAGCTCTCTGCCTGACCCAGCTTCTTGAGGGTTTACTTACCCATCGTAGGCACTGGTGGAGAAAGACGGAGGTCGTAGAATCCTCCGAGTATGCTCAGGAAACACCGTGGCTCCAAGATGGCCGACCAGAGTAAGCCGCGATTACTGCACACGATCTGCTGGGTCCAGTAAAATTACTGCTTTGCACCAAGGCTGCTCCGGGGGTTCCCCGCAAGTCTCTGCACCGGTTTGGGGCCGCTCAAGGGGTCGATGTCAGTCGGGAATATACTCAAAAGTAAAAAATCATCAGCGGAGCCTGGCTGCATGCGACCTCTCTCAATGGCTGGTAGCTCCGCCCCCCCAGCCCTAACTTTTTAAAAGACCACCTGGCTCCTGTGGACGCATGGCATTTCCTGCATCCGGAGGGGTGGGACTTTCCTTTCTGTTCTCGCACCCACAACTCTTTTTCCTGTATTGACCTAGTTTTGCTGTCGGGTTACCTACAACACTCTTTGACAGATGTGTTGATAGGCATGATACATATATGGGATCACACGGCCGTCACAACTGATCTACGGTTAGGCTCCCTAAGTCATGTAATTGGCATTTCCCTGACACACTTTTGCAGTCGGGCGAGTTTCGATCCCACTTGGAACTATTTTGGAATAACTACCTAGATAATAACATAGAATATGTAGAAGGTGTGAACTCGTTTTGGGAAGTGGCCAAGCCAGTCGTGAGAGGCTACATTATTGAATTGGTCTTCCGTAAACGCAAACAGGTTAACCAGAAAATGCAATCTGCTCATTCCTCCCTGGTGGAAGCCTATAGATGTCTCATCTCTCTAGCTCCTTGACCCAATCAGCAGAAACCTACAAGACTTGTAAACAATGCTACTCCGCAATAATAGTGGAGGAGAAAGGCAAGTACTTTTGGTCCCTTCAAAAGAATCGCCTCTTCCAGTGGGGTGATAGGGTAAACTCCTGGCCAACCTGCTTAAATCGTACCGGCCCTCGATTCCTCCCATTACTCAGATAAGAACAGTATCAGGCAGATTACTGAGTGATCCCTCTAGCATTAATGCATATTTCCGATCTTACTTCAAGGACTTTTATAGGGTGGAGGACGATTGGAAACCGCAAGCTAATTTTTTTACGATGACGGGCTTTTCAGCACTGGACTCAGAAGCTAGAGGCGCTAAATGCCCCGCTCCGCCCCGAGGAGATCTGAGACGCTATATCCCGCCTTCAGTCACATAAGACTCAAGGCCCCGACTGTTTCTCAGTGGATTTCTATGTTACTGAGTGGTTACCTTGTCCCCATCTTCACACCCTTTAAAATGGTATTTTACAGGGTAAGACTCTGCCACTATCCTTTAACATTTCCAGATTAATAGTTCTTTCCAAGCCAAATAGAGACCCTCTCTTAGTGACTTCCTATTGTCTGATTTCACTGTTAAATGTTGACTTAAAACTTTTGTTGGGTATTACAGCGAGACGTTTGCAGGTGCCCCTGTCGACGTTTATTTCCTGGGCCCAAACGGGCTTTTTTGCTGGCTGCCACTCCACCCTGAATGTCCGGCGAGCCCTCACAGCCTTGTGGTCCGTGGGTAATTGCCCGGATTCACCTGCCATTGCGCTCAGCTGCGATGCTGACAAGGCCTTTGATGGGATCTCCTGGTCCTACTTGCTACTGTTTCTAAAATGTCACTTTTGGAATAGCAATCCAAAACCTCTTCAATGTGCTCTACTACTCCCCTTCGGCGATGGTGACGACCAATGGTCTTAACTCCAGACCCTTCACTTTAGGCCGAGGTACACGTCAGGGTTGTCCCCTATCCCCTCTTTTTAATTTAGCTATAGAGCCTTTACTGCGGGTTTTGTTAACACACCCAGCTTTTCAGTGCATAGGTATTGGCTCCCGGGAGGTTAGAGTGGTGGCCTTTGCAGACGACCTACTTATTTTCCTCGCTCCTTGACTGGGCTGTCCCGACACTGTTGGAATACTTGGGCATTTCGTGTGGCCTCCGGCTTCACGATTAATTCTAAAAAAACATTGGCAATTAGTTTAGGTTGTGGGTCGGTGGACTTGCCGCCGGACTCCTTTCCCTTCCATTGGAGTCGGGACAGCCATTTAAATATTTAGGAGTGCTCCTTCCCGTTTGATATTGCAAACCTCTAAAGGGCGAACATCCCTACCTTCCTAAATAGCTTGAAGGACCTGCTAGCTTCCTGGGATAAATTTGCACCTGTCTTACTTGGGTAGGTGTAGCTTAATTAAAATGGTCACTTTCCCGTGTTTGTTTGTATCGTGTCCAAATGCTACCTATCATGCTTAAGTGTCGGGATGTTTTACTTATACAATCAATGGTTTCCAGATTTATTCGGGGTGGTGGGAGGCCACATGTAGCAGTCAACAAGCTCCAGCTCCCCTATAATCAACTTGCCTGATGTCTGAGCAGATAATATTGCCCGAAACACTTCACAATTCATCCTGCTGTTTTTGTCAGCAGTCACATCAATAAATACAAGAGAACCAGTTCCATTGGCAGCCATACATGCCCACGCCATGACACTACCACCACCATGCTTCACTGATGAGGTGGTATTCTTAGGATCATGAGCAGTTCCTTTCCTTCTCCATACTCTTCTCTTCCCATCACTCTGGTACAAGTTGATCTTGGGCTCATCTGTCCATAGGATCTTGTTCCAGAACTGTGAAGGCTTTGTTAGGTGTTGTTTGGCAAACTCTAATCTGGCCTTCCTGTTTTTGAGGCTCACCAATGGTTTACATCTTGTGGTGAACACTCTGTATTCACTCTGGTGAAGTCTTCTCTTTATTGTTGACTTTGACACACATATACCAACCTCCTGGAGAGTGTTCTTGATCTGGTCAACTGTTTTGAAGGGTGTTTTCTTCAGCAGGCAAAGAATTATTCGGTCATCCACCACAGTTGTTTTCCGTGGTCTCCCGGGTCTTTTGGTGTTGCTGAGCTCACCAGTTGTTTCCTTCTTTTTGAGAATGTTCCAAACAGTTGTTTTGGCCACGCCTAATGTTCTTGCTATCTCTCTGATGGGTTTGTTTTGTTTCTTCAGCCTAATGATGGTTTGCTTCACTAATCGTGACAGCTCTTTGGATCTCATCTTGAGAGTTGACAGCAACAGATTCCAAATGCAAATAGCACACTTGAAATTAACTCTGGGCCTTTTATCTGCACATTGTAATTGGGGTAATGAGGGAATATCACACACCTGGCCATGGAACAGCTGAGAAGCCAATTGTCCCATTACCTTTGGTCCCTTAACAAGTGGGAGGCACAGCTGCAAACTGCTGTAAGTCCTACACCGTTCACCTGAGATGGATGTACATACCCTCAAATTAAAGCTGACAGTTAAAGCACATTGTGTTTGTTTCATTCCAACTCCATTGTGGTGGTGTATAGAGCCAAAGATGTTAGAATTGTGTCGATGTCCCAATATTTCTGGACCTGACTGTATTTGGTTCTAAAAAGAACCTTATTTTGGGTTTCACCAGAAAAAAAAATGGCTCTGAAAAGAACCCTTGGGAAACCCCAGTAAACACAAGTCTGTTTTTTAGTGCGCACTAACGCTCGTCGCAGCGTATAAATACACAGAGAAGACCACACGCATAAAGTGCGCTATGCATCACGCGCGCTGAAGACGTTCGTCATGGAAACACCAAGGCAGTTGCACTAGCATTGATGCAACGTTGGATGCGTGCTGAACGTCAAATGCAGCGCGCATGCGCACTTGAACTGCCGCTTGCAGTCAAATTAGCGCACCTGCACACTAGGGACACCAGGCACGTTGGGAAGGCCACCTTTTTTTTTTTTCTTTCAACTCAAATTGTTTTTACGATGTGCGTCAAAAATAACGCATTGCCTGGCGGCTACCATCTCTTCCGTCATTTTTAACGCACGGGTGCATCGCTTTTAATGCATGCTAGTGCGCACTAAACGCCTCGTGCACCCGGCCTAAATCCTCCTGAACCTGCCTCAATTTTTCTAAATCTCCTTAAAATTTATAAATTTCTATACTGTCAATACTGATCTCTCTCTCTCGTTCACTAAAACACGAGAGGGAGGGAGTTTCACAGTGGACAGAGCCAATATTTACAAATATTGACCCGACAACAAATTTATATAAAAAAAATCATTATTTCTGATTGGATGTTGCTAGCCTGTCTCTCTGAGGCAGGCTAGGAACATCCCCCACAGCCCCAAGATGATCCTGCCCTTAAAAGGGCAGCGCCATCTTGGCTGTCACTTTTTATTTGATTCATTTGATTTTATTTTATTTTTTACCTTAAGTCTGCTGGGTGCCTCGATCCCTCGAGGCACCCAGCAGACCACCTATTTTGTCCCCACGGTTGCTTTTGTAGAAACGGACAGCTTCAACTCCGATTGAAAGGCATAGAAGATATTTATTTCCAGGCATTCATAATCAAAACTTAGTCATTGCAAAGATTCATCTGGATCATTTATACAGTGGCGTAGCGTGGGGGGGGGCTGGGGGGGCCGTGGCCCCGGGCGCAGTTTTGTTAGGGGCGCATTTGCATAAAACTGGCCCGGGGGTTGAGGGGACCCAGATGCCGGGCAGCGCGGGAGTGCCTGCCCGGTCCTGAAGAGTCCGTCCTGTTAAAGGGAAGCGGCTGCGTGCAGGCGCAGCCGGTCACGTGGTCCGGCTAATCAGGTGGTACTGAGTCTCTGTACCACCTGACTGGCCGGACCGCGTGACCTGCGCACGCACGCCACGCAGCCGCATCACCTTCAACAGGACGGACTCTTCAGGACCGGGCAGGCACTCCCGCGCTGCCCGGCATCTGGGTCCCCTCAACCTCTGCCGGAGCTGGAGCAATATCCAGGTAAGAGCTGGGCAAATCCATGTGTAAACTGGGCAAATCCAAAATCCATGACCTGGGGCAAATCCATGAGCTGGGGGCAAATCCATGACCTGGGGGCAAATCCATGACCTGGGGGCAAATCCATGACCTGGGGGCAAATCCATGACCTGGGGGCAAATCCATGACCTGGGGGCAAATCCATGACCTGGGGGCAAATCCATGAGCTGGGGGCAAATCCATGAGCTGGGGGCAAATCCATGAGCTGGGGGCAAATCCATGTGTGAGCTGGGGGCAAATCCATGTGTGAGCTGGGGCAAATCCATGTCTGAGCTGGGCAAATCCATGTGTGAGCTGGGGCAAATCCATGAGCTGGGCAAATCCATGTGTGAGCTGGGGGCAAATCCATGTGTGAGCTGGGGGCAAATCCATGTGTGAGCTGGGGGCAAATCCATGTGTGAGCTGGGGGCAAATCCATGTGTGAGCTGGGGGGCAAATCCATGTGTGAGCTGGGGGGCAAATCCATGTGTGAGCTGGGGGGCAAATCCATGTGTGAGCTGGGGGCAAATCCATGAGCTGGGGGCAAATCCATGAGCTGGGGCAAATCCATGAGCTGGGCAAATCCATGTGTGAGCTGGGGGCAAATCCATGTGTGAGCTAGGGCAAATCCATGAGCTGGGGCAAATCCATGAGCTGGGGTAAATCCATGTGAGAGCTGGGGCAATATCGATAACATGTCCACAGGTGGGGGCGCACAATTCTTGGCTGGCCCCGGGCGCTGACAACCCACGCTACGCCACTGCATTTATATTCTGTCTTTTTATACAGTGTGAAAAAAGGGTAATTCCACTCCCATATGGAGAGAGAGCATGCTTCAGCTTCTCCTGGAATTACTTCCTGATGTACACGCCCCTCTTCCTACCAGCATGCAAAGCTCCTCAACACCAATTAGACACAAAGATCTGATCACATGTCATAAAACTACAATTCCCAGAAGACCTTTCCCTTAAGGGGGCAATTTCCACTTCCTATAATGCTATCTCTTACAATTACGGACTATTCTCAGGCTGCTCTAGTCAGCACACCACCTGATCACTTATGTGATCTTTTTTTGTACGGAGTGCCACGATACCTCATGGCACTTGTTACTTCCTGCCGCTGCTGGAAATGATCGCTCGGGGGAGTGATCACTGAAGGACCAGCGGCAGGTAACGATATTGCAAGGATGCCTTGATGTTGAGGCATCCTTGCAATATCTTCAGAACAGCTGGAAGCAATGCCAATCGCTTCCAGCCTTCTCTAACAGTGCTGGCCCCTTTCCGGTTAAGCTAAGGTCCGATGAATGCAGTCTGAGCGCACTCTGCGTGCGTGCATGACGTACGTACTGACGGAAGATACTGTAGACACCAGTCAGTTTTTTTTTTTTTTTTTGGACGGATGTAGAAAAAAAGGGAAATATGGGAAACAAAATTGAAATTAAAAGACCGGTACAGTCAGCCAGACCAAAAAAAATTCTGAGCGTCAACGTGATGGACGTCGCAAACGCGCTGCGTCTGTCGCGTCATCACGTGGACGTGGCGCACTCTGGGCTTCCGTTGAGGCCTAAATGGCGTCCGTTGCCACCTGCGTGGTCACATTGATCACAAATCAATGCTACGACGGACGTTAAACTTTGCTGCGACACTGACATGACTGCGTTCATCTGACGCTAGCCTTAAACCGGAAGTTGATCACTCCCGGAGAGCGATCACAAGGGGCCCCGGCACGTCAGACTGGCATTGCATGGATGTCTGAACATCCAGGCATCCTGCAATGGTGTTCGAGCGACTGGAAGCGATACCGATCGCTTCCACCGCTCAAATGACCGTCGGACGTACCATGTATGTCCGCGCGTCTAAAGGAGACCCGTGGCTCTGACATACATGGTACGTCCGCGGTCATTAAGGGGTTAAAGAACATGTCCTGGGCAATAAACAAGATTCAATCAGCAGATGGCCCACCAATCCTGAAGTTAAATCTCTGGTCAATCTTGACCACTATTGGATATTCCCTGATTTTGCAAAATACCCTAAATGTTTTGGGTGCTGATGTTGCCTCCTAACATCTGATCATAAAAAACAGTATGTGGGAAATTAATATTACATGCTGATAAACCCTGCCATGTGTGTTGCCTATATAATGGCTTTGTACTGTTGTGTAAGAATATCCTCCTGTTCTATGTCATGTGTAACGTATCAGCCCTGAACAGCATTCTAAAAAAATACATGGAGTCCACTCCTGACATGGGGTCTGACCAGTTTGATTGAGGGAGGTTCTTTAAGTGGACAGTTACCCTCCTGGCCACCCATGTGACCTGGTGATGGTGTTTATCACCACCTTCCTCCCTGACCCATTCAAAGTGGTTAACTGATGGACTATGAATTTCCCTTTATTTTTTTTTAATTTTTTTCCCTTTCAATCAGCAAGGATCTTTTTTCCCCAGAAATGGGTGCATTTTTGCAAGTTTAGGTTTGGCTTTCGTCAAAGACTTGGTTCACTAAATTTTTGTGTGACTAAAACTAGACAAAAACTATTGGGAAAATCCATTGACATTTTAGTCAACTAATAAAAACTGGAGTAAAATGTTAGGGAGGGACTATTTGGGGAGAGATCTAATGAGAACTAACCTCGAACTGATGACTTTTTTTATTTCTGATGTTTACTCCAGCAGCATATAGTGAATTTTATTTTATTTATAAAGGATTTTACCAGGAAGGATACATTGAGATTTCTCTCGTTTTTCAAGTATGTCCTGGGTTCAGCAACATTAAATTGTTAGTGTTACAGTGTTACGGAAATATAAATAAAATACAAAATAAAAATAATTGCACAAATATACAGATTAACAGAAAATAAATATATTCACTGTTTCATGTTTACAGGTGCATGCGGAAATTCTATTTAAAGTTTATTTTTAAATTGGTTTAATTCTGTCTTGGCTCTAGTGAATTTACATTTCTCATGTACAGTGTGATTTTCACATAGTGTGTTCCACCATTACAAACCTAAATAAAAAGCTCTAGGAAGCCTGAATAAGGAAGAACCTTACAACATTTAGAATGCTGGGATATTGGTGAGAAGAAATCCTTAATGATTTTTTCCCTTAATGATTAACTGTTCCTTTTCAGATGTCTGTGGAATTGCGCCACTTGATCCCCAATGGGTTTTGCCAAGGATTGTTGGCGGAGAGCAATCTTGCCCAAACTGTTGGCCTTGGCAAGTGGGCATACTGTTTCTTGGTGTATTCCAGTGTGGAGGGGTGATAATCTCACCCCATGCAGTACTGTCTGCCGCTCACTGCATTCAGTAAGTAGAAATTGGCTGGAGTAAAAACCTTCTTGTTGTAAATCTTTTGCTTGAAACTCAATCTTATCTATAAAAAATGTCCTTTTTATTGTTGCTAAAATATATTAACCTCTTTTTATCAGGTTAACTTTGGAGTTGTTATATTAATCAAACCACCTATGATGCCACTCCCTTAAGTAGTGAACAAGAGTCTGCTTTGAAATACGCAATCCTTAGCATTTCAAAACCCAAATATTGGTGTGCCCCCTGTTGAGAAACAAAATGCACAGTCTTATCGCTCTCCTTTTCATGCTGTCTTACTGTAAACAAGCTATAGGGAACAGCTCTCACACTCGTTATACAGCAGTACAGTTTCTGTACTTGTTACAATACCAACCATGGAGAGGGCCGAATACAGGAAGAACTCTAAAGTCCTTGACTGCTGTACAGAGATAAGATTCTAGGAGGTTTAGAATTGCTGAAAATCCCTGTACAGTAGATGCAAGATGTTATTGTAATTTCCATATGCAGGCATTGTGCTGCATACATTTTTTTTTGTCTATTGGTATTATTTGGAAGCTGCATTGCTAATCTCATTGTGATCACTATGAAGCATATAAACAGGATATCTGACCACTTACCTCACATTCCTGTAGTAAGTGATGAAGAGATAAGTGGCTGGTGAGACACTGACTAGTATCAGAGCCAGTTATACAGATTTTTACTAACTTTCTGCAGTTTATGTTTAGCTGTATATTACTTTTTTTTTTTTTATCATTTACTGTACCCACAGATTACTGTAGATACTCGAGTATACTGCTAGATTTTGGGGACAAAAATTTACCTTTAAAATTGGAGGGATCGTGTTCTATTCGAGACATCTGCATCGAGTGTTAAAAACTCCGGGGAGTGCAGAGCAGGTAACGCTTAATAGCACCTGACAGCACGTCCCTGATTTATTGTATCTGACAAATACCATTTCTGCCTGTATGCTGATAATGCAGACCCCGTGCGACATTTTGTAAGCTAAGGGACACCATCAAGAGTTCAGAATCTTTTTTTTTTTTGTATTACATTTTTTTATTTTGTAAAGAAATAAAGGTCACAGATTGACCGTTATAGTCAGCCACGCAGGGCCAGATATCTATATTTCTTATGAGAGTATGCTAACATAAAAAGGAGGGGGGCCGCATAAAAAGTCAGCAAAAATGTTGGAAAAAGAGAGGGGTTTGTAGCAAAATTCGTCATATTTCGGCGAGATCCAAAAAAAAAAAACGGAATGTCTCAGATCTATCCCCATCCAGGGAATATCCGCAAGAAAAAAGAAAGAGTTGTGTCGAAAGCGTCTCTGAATTAAAGAGGGATAAATGCAAAAGGTGGATTAATATGACGAACAACAAAAGTCCTCCATAAACGTAAGATAAAAGTCACAAATACCCAACTGGGCGTCTCAGCCAACGGAGAAAGGGAATAAGGGGATAACAAATATTTGGGGGGGGGAGATTCATCAAACTGATTATGGGCTGCCGGACTCTCAAGCATCAGGGTCGAAGGTGGAAGACAGCAGGCACTCAGCCTGGATCCAGAGAGGGTGAAGCCGAAGCACCAACCACCACAGTCTCCAGACCTCTGGGAATTCCCAGGGAGGCAAAAACCGGCCACACTTCATCCGGGGTGCCAAAAATATATGGCACATTGTCGAGTGTACAGAGCAGGGTGCCAGCTGTTCCCCATCTGTATCGAACCCCCTTAGCCCGAAGGCAAGTTGCCGCCTCCCGGAACCTCCGGCGCGCCGCCAGCGTCAGGAAGGGCAGATCGTTATACAGAGACACCATGGAGGATTCAAAGGCAATAAGACCCATCGCCGAAGGCAGCGACATCAGCCTTAGTTTCATGGGTATCTCCCGCGCCACCGCAATATCTCGCGGCGCCGTCTCCGCGGCAGCTGCCGATTTCCGGACACTTATTGCCATGCCAAAAGTCTCTGGGGCATTAGGAGGGAGTTTCAGTAGGTGGCCTGCCAAGCGGTTGGTATATGACAACGTCGCCTCAGGCTGCACTGACTCCGGGACCCCCCGAATACGGATGTTACGCCGGCGGTGTCGGGCGTCCAACGACTCCACTGTACGCGACAAATTCTCCACCTGTAGCTGAAGAGATTCCACCTTGCAGGCAAGATGAGTTTGCGCGGTCTCTACAGTCGTTGTTCGTGCTTGAATGTCTACTATATGCTCCTGTACCAGGGTCACCTCAGCTTTAACCCCCGCCACGTCAGCACTCCACATTGCCCGCATGTCATTCATCATTCTTTTGATGTCGCCTTTAGTCGAAAGCTGAACGTCTTCCCCTGGGGTAGTTGCTAGGAAGGCGGACGAGGCTGTCTGAACGGCTGCAGCATCGGGAGAAACAGAGTGCTGCCCGTCGGCGGGCCGCCTTATTTGCCCTTTTTGCAGAGGCCTTCCTGGCCTTCTGGTCCTGGAACGAAGTCGCCGAGGAGGGCAGGTCGGCTTCATCACCGCTCCCTCTCGACCAGGTGAAGCCATCCTCGTCAGAGGAACCGTATCCCGGAGGCAGGGTGGGGGAAGGGAGACCGGCAGCGAACAGTCGCCCACCACCTAAGGAGTCTCGGATGTCGCGTTGGCCTGGGTTCGGCACGGAGTCCTCCTGCTTCACATTCTTCTTACCCTGGTCCAGACTATCGTACGGATGGGTATGCCTCCCTGCAGCTGGCGTGGCAGCAACAAATCGCGGTATCTCCTCAGGCTCCCAAAATGGCCGCCCTTCCTAGGCCGTCGTCTCTGTTCCGGGCGTTTCCAGAGCTCACAAAATCACCTCTCAACTCAGCGCGAGGTCTCCCCGTGTCTTCTGTGGGTCAGCAAGCCCTGATGAACCAGGCCATCCCAAGGCTGTGTTCCACTCCGTTCGCCTGTGGGTTCGGAGGTACAATAGGCCGCAAAGATGGCTGCCGGTCTGTAGCGAGGATGACTCTCTCGTGGCCCTCACCGCTCCTGCAGGTCCGAAGGGGGGAACGAGCAGGCTCCGGAGTGTTGCACCTGATGGCCGGCAATATGCGAGGTAGGAAAGGAGAGGAACCGGAGATCCAAATTGCCTAGAAACGCTGTATTTGCAGAGTGTATATCAGAGCTCCAGGCATGCCCATCCACCCTCGATTGCTGCCGGCCACGCCCCCCAGTTCAGAATCTTTTATTCACTATTTCTGTAAAGGATAAACGAATACATGTGTAGCGCTGCTTTAAAAACACTGTATTCTGGTGCATTGAACTATTGCTGCCACCAGAGGGAGACAGACATTGTTAGACTATGCTGGACAAAACCGAACTACATGTACCTTCATCCTTTGCGTGAGGACAGGAAGGAGGTGGTACAGGAAGAGGAAAGAGTGCAGCCTCGTGCAAGGCAGAAGCAGAGTGAGCGGAGCAGTCAAAGGTGGAAGACGCACGTTGGAGCTGCCAGGGATCGCAACCAGGCAAGAGTACAGACACTGTCTTACGGGTGCTGGAGATCGGGACAGTGACCGCGTTGAGACCTACCTGCGCAGCGCTGAGAGGTCTGGAGGAAAAGCTAGTTCCGGCAGGACCCCATGTTAGGAGGCTGCGCTGATCGATTGGGAGTGCAGGCAGTGGATCGGTGTTCGTTGCGGAGATTGGGCAAGCTGAGAGCAGATTCAGTAGCACGGAGTACCAGTACACAGCGGAGAAGATCTTGTGGTCGAGGCATCGAGAGCTGGACAGTTTCGTTCATCGGATTGGTGAGAGGCCTCCAGGCCGCAGTTACAAAACAAACACACGCTGCAATAGTTTTTAAATTCACAGGGCCCCAACGGTGACTAGTCGAAGATTGTTTGTTTCATTCACTGGCCAGTTGAACCCAGTACCCGGGTACTCCAGACAAAACACACTAATATATTATAGATATATTATAGATATATATAGATATATATAGATATATATAGATATATATAGATATTAAGTATCTGGTGCCCCCCAATGGATAAAACTGAACACTCCAGCTAGTACGTCATATACCTTAAAAGTCCATTACACATTTAAGTAGCAGTTCAACAATCAGCAGCAAAATAATCACACACAGATGGTTCACCTCCAACCACCAAATGGTAAACAGTCTGCGCTTCCCTCTTTGATAATGGATGGTCTCGAGTGGGAGATTTTCTTCTTAAATTTCAGAGTCACTTTTCTCATGTAGTCATCAACCCTCAGAATAGAAGGGGATAAATGGCAAACATAGTGTAATTTATTTTAACTCATCTGAGCCCCCCCAAGAAAGTGTGCAAAGGTTCAACTCACATGTAAAGGTGTCATAAATCAGACACTAGATATACTGCACCACCGATATTTTAAGGAGATATCGGACTCCCCTTTTTCACCTCCGTTTGATGATATTCCTCCAAGGAAAAAATACGGTTGCAGGATCTTTGACAGTATTAAAGATTATTTATTTCTTAAAACAATTAAAACAAATAATTTTAAAAAAACGCTGATACGCGTTTCGCGATCAAATCGCTTCCTCAGTCGGCAGAAAATGAATAATTCAAGATATCCTGCAGTGTCCTTATATCCACTGTTGTCCATGAAATGATTAGATAGCGGAACGCCCGTTTTTTCCAACTTAGCAAACCCCACTGCGCTTGCGCGGGGTGCCGTCCAATAGTAGTATGAGGTCCGCCTCTAAAGATGGTGGTGCGTCTCAATCGACCTTATCATGCGTTTCATTTAGGTCTCTAATGCTTCTAGCTCAGCGATTACCATTCGCATCCTACTCCATCCTGAGATGCTTAATGTCCCTCACTATTATAAACTTCTGTATTTAAGGAACTCTTTTGGGTGTATAATTATTAACCATTATTACAAAATTACCTATATACTGAATATAACTATTTAACAATCATAACAGCCCGAAAAAAGGAGACAGCCATTTTATATATTTTTATATTGTGAGATACCCAATTTTTATTGTGCCTAAATATTTAAAAGTTAATTCAACTCTAAAATTATTTGTGATTATGACGTGCAACACTTGCAATATACATATATACCCCAATTACGAAGCATAATACAAACCTCGTATCTTAATTTATTTAAGTTTTTAGCCATTCCAAATCTTTTATTTTTATCCATTGTATTTTACATACTAATCTGCTGATAATAACCATCTAAGTATGTGTCCAATTACAAATCTAAAGTGCAAACTTTAATTCTTCCATTACGTAATTTTAAATCAATATATATTTGAGTATATGTGAATCTTTAATAGTTCTTTATAAAATAACCAATTGCTGGTATTCCTATAAGTGCCAGTTGATGATATGCAGTGCAAAAAGTGCTAATCTTCATAAATACATCCACATTAATTTATTGTTAAATAAATATTATTTTATATTATCATAAAGTGATTAATCTGACTTGAAGTGTTAAAAAATTTTTTTTTTAACACTTCAAGTCAGATTATCAATTAATCACTTTGATAATATATAAATAATATTTATTTAACAAGAAGTTAATTAATGTGGATGTATTTATGAAGATTAGCACTTTTTGCACTGCATATCATCAACTGGCACTTATAGGAATACCAGCAATTGGTTATTTTATAAAGAACTATTAAAGATTCACATATACTCAGAAATATATATTGATTTAAAATTACGTAATGGAAGAATTAAAGTTTGCACTTTAGATTTGTAATTGGACACATACTTAGATGGTTATTATCAGCAGATTAGTATGTAAAATACAATGGATAAAAATAAAAGATTTGGAATGGCTAAAAACTTAAATAAATTAAGATACGAGGTTTGTATTATGCTTCGTAATTGGGGTATATATGTATATTGCAAGTGTTGCACGTCATAATCACAAATAATTTTAGAGTTGAATTAACTTTTAAATATTTAGGCACAATAAAAATTGGGTATCTCACAATATAAAAATATATAAAATGGCTGTCTCCTTTTTTCGGGCTGTTATGATTGTTAAATAGTTATATTCAGTATATAGGTAATTTTGTAATAATGGTTAATAATTATACACCCAAAAGAGTTCCTTAAATACAGAAGTTTATAATAGTGAGGGACATTAAGCATCTCAGGATGGAGTAGGATGCGAATGGTAATCGCTGAGCTAGAAGCATTAGAGACCTAAATGAAACGCATGATAAGGTCGATTGAGACGCACCACCATCTTTAGAGGCGGACCTCATACTACTATTGGACGGCACCCCGCGCAAGCGCAGTGGGGTTTGCTATCTAATCATTTCATGGACAACAGGGGATATAAGGACACTGCAGGATATCTTGAATTATTCATTTTCTGCCGACTGAGGAAGCGATTTGATCGCGAAACGCGTATCGGCGTTTTTTAAAATTATTTATTTCTTAAAACAATTAAACAAATAATCTTTAATACTTTCATCAAAGATCCTGCAACCGTATTTTTTCCTTGAATATCGTCAAACGGAGGTGAAAAAGGGGAGTCCGATATCTCCTTAAAATATCGGTGGTGCAGTATATCTAGTGTCTGATTTATGACACCTTTACATGTGAGTTGAACCTTTGCACACTTTCTTGGGGGCTCAGATGAGTTAAAACAAATTACACTAGGTTTGCCATTTATCCCCTTCTATTCCGAGGGTTGATGACTGCATGAGAAAAGTGACTCTGCAATTTAATAAGAAAATCTCCCACTCGAGACCATCCATATCCACATTCTTCTGAATATAATCTTATATATATATATTACTATTATTCATGGGACTTACACTCCAGAACTGAGGGGGTTAACCGTTTCTTTTACCGCCGTGTGTTTTTCCCGCGTTACGAATTCTTGTCATTCAAATACCGTATATGCGTAATATATGCTGTTTTATTGGGATCAGTCAAGAATATAATATATAAAAATCCACAACAGTGCTGGTGTATAGTTATTTCCTAGTGCGGTGAGACTAACCCGAGGTTTATTCAGCGGCTCCTCCGGGAGTGAGAGCTACACGTGGGGGTTCGTTCTGGGATTCCAGTCTCTGTGGATACCGCAATTAAAGGATTAATTATGGATCCAGACACTGCTGCCAAATGGTGTGAGGAGCACAATAGCCAGATCGGGTTAAGCATAGTCATAGACATTCCTGCAGACACTTGGGCTGAAGATCAGATTCGCCATGCCGTGGCTGCGCTGACACCAGATCATCGGAGGTTAATTCTGGACATTAAAGCGAACCCAGATACTTCTCACACATATGTTCTTTTTGAGTGGAGAAAGGGTGTTCCAGTGTGTTTTCAGGGCGCGAGTCTAAAGCTGACCGATGTGTAAGTTCAACTGATTCAGCCAAGTGCGCCACGTGGCGATCCCGCAAATGTTCCCGCGCCTAGTCTGCTGGCCATGATCGGGCTTGAATTTATAGTGGCTATCAGAGATTTGCTGGCTAAATGTCAAAGAACAAGCCCTCCACACACTAACTTTGGTTATCGACAGTTGAGGAATTTTACAGGAAACGTACCAACTCCAGCGGGAGAAGAAACCTTCGAAGAATGGGTAGAACAGGCGATGCAGGCTCTGGATGAGTGGGATGTCCCTGAAGCGCAGAAGCAAAGGATTACGGAGAGCCTAAAGGGACCTGTGTCAGAGGCTGTCAGAAACCTGAAGTTGAGTAAGCAAGACTGTACTGCTTTAGATTACCTAAACATATTACAGGAAGTCTTTGGGCGAACAGAAAAGGCTGCTGAGCTCATGTACCAGTACGAACACACCTACCAGCGAAAAGGTGAGAAAATTACTGAATATATGAGGCGCCTGGATATGATTCTGCACCAGATATTTCTTAAGGGGCCGAACCGGCCACAATAGCTAAAATCAGAATGCAGCAGATATTGAGGGGCGCTCAACCTCTAGATCCTGTGATGTTACAGCTGAAAACCAGAGAAGGTAACCGAGAATTGAAATACCTGGAACTGATTCGAGCTGTTAGAGAGGAAGAGGCTCTGCTGGAACAAAAGTCCTTAAGGCGAGGAGAAAGAGCTTACGCACAACCTGTGAGGCATAATGAATATTTGCAGACTGAAGATGATTCGTTGGATGCCTATGGATCCGAAGTTGACAGACAAAAGTATCTGGTTGTTCCTATATCCACAGAGTGCTGCAAAAGAGTCAACAATTCCGGCCTATAGTGAGATATAAAAGACTGTTAAGGTGCAAGAAGCTCAAGCTGAACTGGAACAGGCGCACATGGACATGAATTTTGAAGGTGGCAGAAACACAGACCGATATGCAGAAGTTCCTGACCGATATGCGGACAACGGGAGGTGCTGTGGCGTCTGTCCAAGGCCCTTCAAACGAATCACCATGAGCAAGTGCGCCTCCGTCTTCAAAGAAGATGTTTCAGTTGTGGAGAAATGGGTCATTTCAGAGCACAGTGTAAAAACCATAGGCCTGAAGGAAAAAGAGTTGAAGAGTTCCTAAAGTCCTTAGAAGGGCTTCTATCTACCTCAAAGGTGGGAAACGCAAGAGGGCCCAAGTGAGGGAGCAAACTAGGTGCCCAATGGTCGAAAACCGCTCCAAATTTCAAGCCAGAACCGAAAGGCTGAGAGGGCCCGGATCCTTGCCAAATGCTGGGCCTACCAAGACTGAAAGAGTTACCCCCTTAGTATCCGGTCCTATGTCATGGGAAAGCAATGCACACCCAAAACCTCCACGAGTCAGGAAGAAGGCTAGGGTACAGCGAATTGGGTCTATATCTCCTGCTGCTACAAGCAAGTTTCCTGACCAGCTGATAGGTCCTTCTCCCATCGTTCCAATCCAAGTAGAGGGAGTCTACACTAAAGCTCTGTTAGACTCAGGCTCAAGTGACGTTGCTCTATCAAGACTTCTACGAGAAGCACTTGAAACACATACCTTTTTAAAGAAGTTAAAGGACCTTGAGATCTGGGGTATCGGAACTGAGAAGCTTCCCTATGATGGATATCTACAGGTGAAGTTAGAAATTGGATCCGAAGTCATCGGACAGTCTGGAGATTGTGATGCATTGGCCATTGTGTGTCCTCACCCTTCGGGGGCCAGCAGAAGTTCTATGATCGTGGGGACGAATACTGATCTGGTGAGACGTCTTCTGACTCCCATAGTGATGGAAGAAGGTTCTACCAGAGGAGTACATCCGATGTTACGTCTGGTCTATCAACGAATGGTCGAAGAACAGAGGGCAACTGAAGAAGTGGGGGGCGTCTGTGGAGATTGGGAGGAACAGAGAAGGTTCTGCAATCAGGAGAAGTGGCGAGCTTCCGGGCTTCAGTCAAGTTGAACGCATCACAACCAGGTCCTTATGTGGTACTGGAGACTGATCTCAGTCATGGGAATGAGGCTAGAGTAGAAGTAATCCCTGAGATAATCTCTACAAGAGCTTTGAAACGGACACGGGGAAGAGTTTCAGTTAGTGTGTGTAATGTGTCTGATTCTCCAGTGGTCCTGAAAGCACTAATGCCCATCGGACAAGTGGCTTTTGTTACACCTCTCTCCCCTATCGCTTTTGGGGGGGGGGTGAATAAAGAGATTCCAGCTGAATGGTTCTATCCTAAAGATGCTCCCATCTCGCCTGAATGGAAGAAACGACTTCACTCCCAGATTCTAAAATGGAAGGACTTGTTCTCGAAGGATGAGTTCGACGTGGGATGCACTAAGAGTACTGAACATCGCATTTGACTACAAGAGGATAAGCCGTTTCAAGAAAGGTCAAGACTAGTTCTGCTGGGAGACTTGGATGATCTACGAGAACAGCTAATTGAACTACAGAGGACTAAGGTGATTCAAGAGTCCAGGAGTCCTTATGCCTCTCCCATAGTGATGGTTCGAAAGAACGGTTCTATCCGTTTATGTATAGACTATCGCACGTTAAATCAGAGGACCATTCCTGATCAATATGCCACTCCTCGGATAGAAGATGCCCTACAGTGTTTGTCTGGAGCAAAATGGTTTAGTGTACTAGACCTGCAAAGTGGGTATCCTCAGATACCAATGCATCCTGAGGACAAAGCGAAGACTGTTCATCTGCCCACTGGGGTTCTTTGAGTTCAACAGAATGCCTCAAGGCCTCACGGGGGCTCCTGCCACGTTCCAACGGTTAATGGAGAAGACAGTCGGAGATATGAACTTGATAGAGGTGTTGGTGTATCTAGATGATATTGTGTTCGGGAAGACTTTGGAAGAACATGAACAACAGTTAGAGAAGGTCTTGAAGCGGCTCCATGAAGAGGGGTTGAAACTGTCTCTGGATAAGTGTCAATTTTGTCTATCTTCAGTTACGTACCTGGGACATGTTTCGGCAGAAGGTGCTTCGACGGATCCTCGGAAGTTCGAAGCCGTAGCTTCCTGGCCTAGCCCCCGGAATGTTACTGAACTTAGATCCTTTCTGGGGTTCTGCTCATCTTACCGAAGATTCGTAGGAGGATTTGCTAAGATAGCTCAACCTTTGAATATGCTCCTACGAAAAGAAGTGGGAGAAGGCTCAAAGGCCCCTGATCGAAGTTCGTCAGTTCAAGGGCCAAGGAAGGCTCAATCCAAGAAGAATGGACTAATCAATGTGAAAGTGCCTTTGGGAAGCTGAGAGTCTGACTCAAGCTCCTGTCCTGGCTTACGCTGATCCTCATAAGCCGTGTGAATTGCATGTGGATGCCAGCAGAGAAGGTCTAGGGGGAGTCTTATATCAAGAATATGATGGATTGTTGAGGCCTGTAGCGTATGTAAGCAGAAGCCTTACGCCTTCAGAGAAGAACTTTCCTACCCACAAACTAGAGTTCTTAGCTTTGAAGTGGGCGGTAGTAGACAAGCTGAAAGATTATCTGTATGGGGCCGACTTTGTGATAAAGACTGACAACAATCCTTTTACGTACGTCCTTACTACTGCAAAACTGGATGCAACGGGACAACAGTGGTTGGCTGCTTTATCAGGGTTTCGGTTCAGCCTTAAGTATCGCCCTGGAGTGAATAATCGAGATGCAGATGCTTTGTCAAGAAGGCCCTACACTACAGAATGGACTCAGCTGACTCCAGATGGGGTGCAAGCCTTATGTCAGGGGGCAGAGCGCCGTGTCAAGGGAGTAGTTGAAGCAGAAGCTATAGGAGTTATGGCTGCGGGTGTTCCAAAGCTTTATTGTAATCCTACACAGCTGAGGGATGAAAGCATACCTACGCTCTCTAAACAGGACCTGAGAGCAGATCAGGCTGGAGATCCTCTGATCGCTTTGACAGTGAAGGCTATGAACGCGGGTCAAAGGGAAATTCTACTGACGAATTCCCTGGAAGGAGCCCGATTTGGTATACAAATAATGGGAGCGGCTGAAGATGCTGGATGGGGTGGTCTACCGAAGGGGCCCCTCGAACAATGCTTAAGAGATGCAACAGTTGTTCCTCCCCACCAAGCACAGAGAAGGTGTGCTGAGAGCATTGCACGATGACCATGGCCTTTTGGGTGCAGAGAGAACTTTTAAACTGGTGCGAGACCGATTTTATTGGCCTTGTATGAGATCTGAAGTTGAAAGTTATTGCCATTTGTGTTTGAGGTGTATTCAGAGGAAAACCCTACCAACCCGAACTGCACCAATGAGCCACCTGCAGAGTCAAGGACCCATGGATTTGGTGTGCATTTATTTCTTGTGCTTAGAGCCTGATGCTAGTGGGCAGGGAAATATTTTAGTAGTGACTGCTCATTTCACCCGTTATGCCCAAGCTTTCTCTACTAAAGACCAACGTGCTCCTACAGTGGCAAAGGTTTTAATGGGGAAGTGTTTTTTTTTTGTTCATTATGGCCTACCAAAGAGAATCCACTCGGATCAGGGCAGAGACTTTGAGAGCCGACTTGTTGGGCAATTGCTGGAACTGTTAGGAATTCAAAAGACCCGAACTACTCGGTATCACCGCCCAAGGTGATGCTCAACCGGATTTAATCGCACTCTATTGAATATGTTGGACACTGTCCAACAGAGAAGCAGAATTGGAGTCGTCACATAGCTACGCTGGTGCATGCGTATAACCGTACGGAGAGTGACGCTACTGGATACTCTCCTTACTGTCTCATGTTCGGCAGAGAAGCTCGGCTGCCAGTTGATTTGGCATCTGGACTATCTCTTGATCAGACATCTGTAGCCTCTCATAAAAATTATGTGGACAGACTCAGAAAAAATTTGGCTTCTCCGTTTGAACAGGCCCGTCTGACTTTCAGGGGGCAGAGAACCGAGGAATAAGCGAAACTATGACTTGAGAGTTCGTATACAGGATCTACAACCCGGTGATAGGGTTTTGTTGAAGAACTTGGGTGTTTCTGCAAGGCATAAACTGGCGGATAGATGGAGTTCTCAAGTTTACATTGTCTGCAAGCAACTGCCTGGTCTGGCAGTTTACCAAATCCGGCCAGACGGAAAGGCCGGGCCTCTAATGAACTGGCACCGAAATAATCTGTTGCCTTTTGAGAGAAGCTGTAAGGATACCAGTTGGAGACAAACTTTCTTTGCCAAACCCGCCTGTTCCTCGCTCGGCTCCCGTTACTGTCTCAGCAATCACGGGTTGTTGAAGAAAGTGAGAACAGTGAAGAAGGAAGTTTTTGTCTGTACTGGGTGTGCCCGCCTGAGCCTGAAGAAGTCCTTCCAGTTTCTGAACGGTGTGAAAGTAACCTGAGGTTCCTGAATTCAGATTTGTTCCTGTAGTTCCAGAAGATGCGTCCATAGATTAGTTCTATGCCTTCACTGGAAGGCTCATACTCAGAGGAGGTGTCTGCTCCAGTTGTAGATGAGAGAATTGAGCCCGTAAATGTGGCACTTCCACCCGAAGAGATGACTGAACCGGAGTCCAAACGTTCCATCCGGCCCCCTCAGAGACCTACCTACGATTCACCGGGACATAGCACTGAAGAAGCTGTTACCACTGTGCGAAGGCTGCCCGAAGTGTCTGCTACGCTAGCTGAGGTAGTCAGGAACATGAGTCAGCTTGAGGATGTATATCTGACCCATAATGTTTGCTACTGAATCTCAATGTATTGCTTAATGTAAATACTGCAATGTTCTGTATCTGTTACACTTCCTTGGAGGGACCCAAGAGTTTAAGGGGGGGGGAGAGAGTGTAGCATTGCTTTAAAAAAAACTGTATTCTGGTGCATTGAACTATTGCTGCCACCAGAGGGAGACAGAGACATTGTTAGACTATGCTGGACAAAACCGAACTACATGTACCATCATCCTTTGCGTAAGGACAGGAAGGAGGTGGTACAGGAAGAGGAAAGAGTTCAGCAGCCTCGTGCAAGGCAGAAGCAGAGTGAGCGGAGCAGTGAAAGGTGGAAGACGCACGTTGGAGCTGTCAGGGATTACAACCAGGCCAGAGTACAGACACTGTCTTACGGGTGCTGGAGATCGGGACAGTGACCGCGTTGAGACCTACCTGCGCAGCGCTGAGAGGTCTGGAGGAAAAGCTAGTTCCGGCAGGACCTCGTGTTAGGAGGCTGCACTGATCGATTGGGAGTGCAGGCAGTGGATTGGTGCTCCAGTTGCGGAGATTGGGTAAGCTGAGAGCAGATTCAGTAGCACGGAGTCCCAGTACACAGCGGAGAAGATCTTGTGGTCGAGGCATCGAGAGCTGGACAGTTTCGTTCATCGGATTGGTGAGAGGCCTCCAGGCCGCAGTTACAAAACAGAAACACACGCAGCAATATTGTTTAAATTCACAGGGCCCCAACGGTGACTAGTCGAAGATTTTGTTTCTTTCACTGGCCAGTTGAACACAGTACCCGGGTACCCTAGAATATATATATATTATCATTATTATTATTCTTTATTTATAAAGCGCCAGCATATTCCGCAGCGCTGTACAATAAGCACAGTATAGACAGGGTTACAATACATTGAACAACATTTGACAAACAGTACAGGAGGAGATGAGGGCCCTATTCCTGTAGGAACTCACAATCTAGGAGGGTTGGGGTTGGAAACAGGAGGAGAGGACTGTAAGGTGAGAGTGATTGTTGGGTGGTAGGCTTCTCTAAATCGGAACGTTTTAAGGAAGAGAAGTTAGGGGAAAGTCTGACAGTACGAGGGAGAGCGTTCCAGAGAGTGGGGGCTGCGCGTGTGAAGTCCTGCAGTCTATCATGGGAAGAGGTGATGCGGGGAGAAGCTAGGCGCAGGTCACTGTTTGACCTTAGGGAGCGGGCTGGGGTGTATTTGGTGATTAGTGAGGACAGGTAGTGGGGCGCTGAGTTAGTGAGGGTTTTGTAGGTAAGGATTTTGAACTTAACTCTGCAGTGGATGGGGAGCCAGTGAAGGGACTCGAAGAGGGGAGCGGCAGAGACAGAGCGGCGGGTGAGGGGAATTATATATATATATATTTTCACGGGACTTACACTCCAGAACTGAGGGGGTTAACCGTTTCTTTTACCGCCGCGTGTTTTTCCCACGTTACGAATTCTTGTCATTCAAATACCGTATATGTGTAATATATGCTGCTTTATTGGGATCAGTCAAGAATATAATATATAAAAATCCACAACAGTGCTGGTGTTTAGTTATTTCCTAGTGCAGTGAGACTAACCCGAGGTTTATTCAGTGGCTCCTCCGGGAGTGAGCGCTACACATGTAAATTTACTCCTTTTTAATTCTTGCCTATCTCAGATCAGCTTCTGTTAATTTTATATTTTACCCTATATTTGATAAATACTGTAAATTCTACAAAAAGTGCTTAGTAGTGACTGTAAAAACAAAACAGGGTTCAATTGACTAGTACCTCACAGTGTCCCAAGTGGCCTGCTATAGAATAGACGTATGCATCTGTAGCGCTCACTCCCGGAGGAGCCGCTGAAAATGAACCACGGGTCAGTCTCCCCGCACTAGGGAATAAATATACTCCAGCACCGTTGTGGATTTTATAAATTCTATAGTTTACTAGAGTAAAAGGCATATAATGAGACACGGTGTTCGTAGATATATTTACAGTATTTCGTATCGCGGTAAACGCGCAGCGGAAAAAGAAATACGAGCCTTCGTATTTCGGGAAAATGCGCAGCCGAACAGAAAGATACAATGCTTCGTAATTTCGAGAAACGCGTAGCGGAAAGAGAATACAATATTTCGTAATTCAAGAAACGCGCAGCGGAAAACAAAACAATATGCGAATCTTTACCCCTTTTTGGGATGTTAGGGAGTGAGTCCCGCACAGGTTAAGTCCCGGACTGTAAGTGTGTGTGTGTGTTATGGTACCCGGGTACTATTCAACTGGCCAGTGAATTACTTAAAGCGGTGTCTTCGACTAGTCAAGTTGCGGCCCTGTGGGTTTTTGGAACAAACAGCGTGCTTTCTTGCTTTACAACCGGCCTTGGAGGCCTCTCACCCATCCGCTCGATAACCAAGGCTCCGCTGACCCAGGACGTCTCTCTGCTCGATGCTTCACTGGGATACTGGCTACTGGATCCGTTGTCTGGCTCTCTCTGCTCCGGCCACGACTTGTCCGGCTTACCGCCTGCTCTCCCAATCCGATAGACCTGCGGTACTCCTTACTCAGGGGTCCTCCGGCTTCCTTGATAGCAGCTTGGGTAATATCTGTGGATCACTGGGTCTCCCTCTTACAAGGCTGGATAACCCAATCTGGAATCCTAATAGGCCGCACCTGCGTTCTGGCCTAGTCACTGTTCCACTCTGCAGCACTGTGTCCTGTCTCCTTCACTCCCTGGCGCGCTCTGCCAGCTATCTCCACGAGGCTCAGGATGTACAGTGTCTGTGTCCCACCCACTTCCGGTGTCTGCTCGCAAAGCATGCCGGGAAACGTAGTCCCAATATCTTCTGTGTTTGTCCAGCATGCTTACCATGGTCTCTGTCTCCCTCTGGTGGCCATTTCAAATAAATGCATCAGAACAGTCTTTTTAAACACAGCGCTACACATCATTTGGTTAAAATATGCGTATGAGCTATAATGGCAGTTGCTATGAGGACAGAGGAAAGAAATGGTCAGATTAATTCCCACCTGGAAAGTCAAGGCACCTGTATAAATGTTGCTGATTATGAAATAGCCCCTCAGACTCCAGCTGCAGTGCTATGGCAAATTTATTAGCAAAACAAGTTCTATAAACTTAGGCTTTAACTTCTAGTCAGTGTCCATGTGAAAGAGCAGGACTATACTACATGCCTTGTGTCGGTGTGTTGCGATGACCCAGTAATGCTAAATAAGGATCATTTCCAGAAGAGACAGCCTTTTGCAGTACTCCTTTGGCTGTCTTTACTGCTGACTCTACCTTCCCATTGCTTTGAGGGTATCCTGATGATTAGGTAACGTTTGTGAAAGTCCCAAGTCTTTAAAATCCATTGAAATAAACTGGGGTCCATTATCTGAACATAGGGTCTGGGATTCCATATCTGGCAAAGTGGGCCTTTTAATGGTCTTATTACTGTAGTAGATCTAGTATCCTGAAGCTGGTCTATCTCCCAGAAATTAGGCTAGCATCAGACGACCGCAGTCATCATGTCCGTGTCACCGCACCGTTTAACACCAGTCGTAGCATTGATTTGTGATCAATAGAGACCAACACACGTATGTGTGCACGCACCACGCAGATGGCAATGGACGCCATTTATGCCTCGACTTAAAAGTGCGAGGACGCGACCTCAGACGCTGCACATTTGTGATGTCCATCAAGTTGTCGCCCAGAAGTTGTTTTTTTGGGGGTTTTTTTGGTCTGGCTGACTGTACCTGTCTTAATTATTTTGTTTCCCATATTTCCCTTTTTTTCCCCCTACATTCGTCAGAAAAAAGGACTGTGTGGGGTCTACAGTATCGTCCATCAGTATGTACGTCCCGTTAAACACACGCAGAGTGCACTCAGACTGCGTTCATCTGACATTAGCATTAGCCTTAGCCTTAGCCTTAGCCTTAGCCTTAGCCTTAGTAGTAGTCCACTGTTACTAAATAATCCTTGCCATAGAATGTGAACAAGTCAATGCCAAGCCTTCCCAAGGGCTAGTCAGGAACTCTTGAGGCATAAATGTCTCCTTGTTTAGTATCAAATGAACGGTATGTATCACATTGGTCAATATACTCTTTCAACTGTCAATTTATTCCTGGCCAGTAAACACTCTCCCTGGCTCTACGTCCGTGTTTCCCAAACCTGTCCTAAGGAGTGGACCCTCCGCCTCGCCAGGTTTTCCAGATATCTGAAGCGAAGCACAGCACAGGTGATATGATTTGCTGCTCAGTGATTGCAGGATTCATTTTTTTCTGCAGAGCGGTGATGTTGCCTCTACTCCACCCAGCCGGTGCTATTGTATCCTTCCTGGTAAAATACTTTCTCAACAACTGGCGTGAGAAACAACTAGTGGGAGATCTCTTCTGGTCGGGGTGTGCAGGGGTCCGGAAAGAGCGAGCAAGCCGGAATTTGCCTCCAGCCCGCATGTGCCCCTCAGCGCTTCCAGGTCCCTCCCAAAGCTGTGGTGGTCAACCCTCGGGGTCAAGACCAGCATTGCCTCCCCTCAGCACACCGGTGCTCAGCCCCGAGCGTTGCAACCAAGTTTTGCCAGGTTAAGATCCATGCTTTGTTGTATAACAGAGGTCTAACGTTTTCATATCCCATGGGGGCCGCTTGTGTTGCATTTGTGGAATCAAGAGACGGAGCTTGTTCTAATACAACACATTTATTTTTGATTTTTCATTCTGAAACCGAGAAATAACTCAGGTTTTTACTCTGGACTTGCTGATTCTCTTCCTCTGCATTCAATGGCTGTCTCAGAACTAATAAACCACGAACTATACATCATATTCTAATCTAAAATAATACATTTCTGTCTTTAATAAATAAATGGGTTCAAACACTTCTGGAACTAAACAAATCTATCCAGCATATTAATATAACCTCTGGACAACAGCCTCTGTCACTTTAAATCCCTGTGGGAGTTTGTCCAGGACATTTATTATATACAGTAAACCTATTTTAAACAGATTCTGGCTACTGGATTCTTTGACATAAAGCCTCTATAGCTCTACCAGCTTCATACTTAAGCAGTGTTAGTGACATGTGGCTGCAGTGGATCCATTATACAACCTGTTTATCCAGGTGAATCCCACTGAATATAAAATCAGAGGAACCATCCTCAAAAATCTTTGCTCGGGTCTACTTGAAGTCCCTGGGCTGACAATAAGTGACCAATATATGGCAGTTCTGTTTTCCTTAGCTGGAATTTCTCTGGATTGAGTTTGTCTTTTCTCTACAACGATCTAGCAATTTCTTCAACTTTTGATTGTGATCTTGAAAGACTTCCACCTCAGTATCTCCTTCTCCTACAATCAGAATATCTGCAATAATACTGATACCTTGTAGCTCTTCCGGTGCATGATTGTTTTCGCTGGACTACTTCCGGGGCAGGGCTGATGCCCATAGGCATTCTAACCCACCATATCTGCCAAAAGGAGTAGAGAAAGTGGTCAAATAGCTGGATTCTTCCTCTAATTCAATGTGCCAAAATCAAATGTTGATGTCGCACCCTGAAAAAATCTTCACTCTAGCTAGATCTGGAAGTATGTTATCAATTGTTGACAAAGAATAATGGCTCCTTTTTCAAAGCCCTTGTCAGAAGCATAGGGTCAATGCAAATTCTTAACTTTTCTGATGGATTTTTCACTACCACCACACTAATTCAGTCCGTGCTTCTCTCTGCAGGAGTAATATTGCCCTGTAATTCTAAACTGGTAAGTTCCTCTTTTAAGGGGTTTGAGTAAGGACACAGGAACCTTTTTTTTTTTTTTAGGTCTAACAGGCTGTACAAGTGCATCCAATTTCAGTTTTCCTTCTAGACAGTTAAGGAGTGGGCTATCTGCATACCCTTTATTTATGGCTGACCAGTGGCACACCATGGCATCTGGTTCGTCGCCATCTTGTTGCACATCTAGGATATTTGGTGCTGCATTGAGAAAGATCAGATCCATAGCTTGAATAGCTCTACTTCCTAGAGATGACACACCTCAGTGTCTGTGTCAATGGCTACAAACTCTGTCTGATATAACTTTCTTTTGATTGCGTGGGTTTCCTATTTTAATTTTGCATACCAACAATTGGTTTTGGTGTGCACTTACTGTACATCCTTAGCATCTTATCACATGGTAGAATTTTAGATTTGTCTTCTACCATTCTTGCTGGTACGACATTACAGTTCGCTCCACAATCCATTTGGAATCTCACTGCTTGCTGGTCGATCAGCTTTGTTTTCTTCCATTCTAATGGCAACTTGGTTTACGTGCTTAAATCTGAAAAGCTGGTTCCAAAGTCAGACCCATTATGTTTTAATATTCCTCTGAATCTGCTGTCTGCTTTTTATAAACAGCTTGTACTGCTGACTTTCTTGTGTATTGGCATGGCACTGTCGAATATGATTGGCTTTACTGCATCCTATACATAGCTTTCCAAATGCTGGGCATTTCTTTTACTCTGGCGCTTACCACAAGACATGCACTGTATTGTCTTGTCTGGAGTCAGTCATTCTGCTCTGTTCCTACCTATGGGTGTAACTTGTTTCCATTCAATGGACTGACCCTGCACTGGTGCTGGAACTCTCCAGTAGCTTCACCCTATTTGTATAAATTTTTCAATTGTTAAATCCACTTCTCTCAGCAGGCATTCCCTGAGGTGAGTCACTTGTGCCACATACAATCCTGTCCCTTATTAATGAGTCCCTGATATTTCCAAAGATGCCAGTGTAAGCAGTGCTGTGACGTATGCATAAATTCCTTCCTCTACTGAGTCCATGTAAAAAAAGGTTTTTGTTCCATGGTCTCATTTTGCTTTGACTCTCAATCATCAAATGGTTTAGTTAGCACAGCAAGTGAAGGAGCTGCCACTCCTGGGAAAGAGTGTCTTTTACCTCTTTGCCTTTGTCTCTAAGGCTAATGTCAGACGAGCGCACTGTGCACGCGTGCACAACGAACTGACGGACGGACGTACTGACGGAAGATACTGCAGACACCACATGATTGGTTTTTCTTGACAGACCGAAAAAAGGAACTATGGGAAACAAAATTTAATATGAAAAATTATAAAAATTTGAAAAGGATATGAAAAGCCATTGTGTGCGTCAAGGTGCTGGACGTCGCAAATGCGGTCCGTCTGACATCTCATCCCTCACACAGAATGCTACGCGGACGTCGCGCACTCCGCACGTCCGTCTAGCGGTTTGACTTTCTGGACTAATTTGCGTCCGTTTGCCTTGTGCGTGTGCTGTTCGGTGCGGACGCACTGCCCCAATGTATAAATGTTGCTGATTATGAAATACCCTGACTCCAGCTGCAGTGCGAAGGCAAATTTATTAACAAAACAACTTTTTGGTTTTATAAATTTCAGCTCTGACTTCAAGTCAGTGTCCGTGTGGCGGACTTCCTCATCAACTACTTCTTGCTGAACTGCAGTGCAACATCTATTAAACTTCCCCCTGAAGCCAAACACTCTGTTCTGGTCCCATACATATTGATACACACACACTTCTAGGGAGGGGTGTGTGTTTGGTTGGTGGTTTGGTTCTTTCGGAGGAAGGCACATGGCCTAAAGGAAACCAAATAAGTTGGGAGGAGCTGAGTGCCGAAGGAGAAGCTATGGAATCCTTTTATAACCAGGGCATCAAAGACTCTCCCTTCTCTCTGTTCCTGCAAGCTCCAGCACCATCATGAAAGGCTTGGTAACCTCAAAGTAACCGGTGTGGGCATATAGCATGTGCTGCTTCCATTAGATTAGATGGTGTTAAGTTTCCATAATTAGTACTGTAATATATGTTGTACTAGTTCAGCCTCCGTAAGAAGTATTTTTGGATTGTAGAAAGCAAGGAGTGAAGTCTATTAGTGTAATTAAGTATATTATCAGAATAATGCTATATTGGGTGGAATTTTATATAGATTTATAGCGATTGCATAACCTTTTGTAAATATAAAGTATTTATAGCGTTATAGCACTTTTATTTTAATGACCGGGTTAAACCATGAATATACACACGACGGTCACTTTATTAGGTACACCTGTTGAATTGGCTGATTACTTGTTACCAAAAAATTCAAATTGTTAACCTCCCTGGCGGTATTCCCGAGTGACTCGGGGTTAAATTTCGCTACCGCGAACGGTAACCCTGAACCACACTCGGGCTGGATGTTTACTCACCTCCTCCTGGCTCCCTCGCTGTCCCCGCAGTGTGATTGCGGTGAGCTGCTTCCTGGAAGGCTCCCTGCGAGTTGCATGGTGCAGGGTGGGCGGGAACCATCAGCAAACTTATAAACCATTCATAAAACACTGTACTCAAGTGCAATGTTTATGAACGCCCACTGGGTGGCACTACAGGATAAGAAATACACCATACATCCTCTTACTCTTGTTTTCAGACCGATTTCAGTGTTTTTTATTTGCATTATTTTGGATAATTATTTTTGGGATAATAAATTATTTCGTGTTTCAAACTTTATCGGACTCAGTGTATTTACTATTTTTTTATTTATTTATTTATAAAGGATTTTACCAGTAAGGACTCTTGATTGCATAGATTTCAGTGCGTGATTCCTAATTATTACAGGCTAACTATGTACAAAAACACGTTTCCTTTAAAAAAAAATTGAGACGCTTTTAGACACGGAATTTTTTAAAAATTAGACCGGCAGGGAGGTTAATCACATGGCAGCAACTTAAGGCATTTAGGCATCTAGACTACTTGCTGAAGTTCAAACCGAGCATCAGAAAGGATAGCAAAGGGGATTTAAGTGACTTTGAACATGGCATGGTTGTTGGTGCCAGACAGGCTGGCCTGAGTATTTCAAAATCTGATGATCTACTTGGATTTTCACACGCAACCATCTCTAGGGTTTACAGAGAATGATCCGAAAAAGAGAAAATATACAGTGAGTGGCAGTTGCGTGGGCTAAAATGCCTTGTGATGTCAGAGGAGAATGGCCAGACTGGGTTGAAATAATAGAAAGGCAACAGTACCTCAAATGACCACTCGTTACAAACAAGGTATGCAGAATACCATCTCTGAACACACAACACATTGAAACTTGAAGCAGATGGGCTACAGCAGCAGAAGATCACACCAGGTGCCACTCCGGTCAGCTAAGCCAGGAACTGGAGGCTACAATTCGCACAGGCTCCCCAAAATTGCACAATAGAAGATTGGAAAATGAAAATGTTGCCTGGTCTGAGAAGTCTCGCTTTCAGCTGCGACATTCAGATTGTAGGGTCAGAATTTGGCGTAAACAACATGAAAGCATGGATCCATCCTGCCTTTTATCAGTGGTTCAGGCTGGTGGTGTAATGGTGGGGGGTATATTTTCTTGGCACACGTTCAGCCCCTTAGTATCAATTGAGCATCGTTTAAATGCCACAGCCTGCCGGTGGATTTTTGATGACCATGTCCATCCCTTTATCACCACAGTGTAGCCATCATCTGATGGCTAATTCCAGCAGGATAATGCACCATGTCACAGCTCAAATCCTCTCAAACTGAATTCTTTAGAAGGACAATGAGTTCATTGTACTCAAATGGCCTCCAGTCACCAGATCTCAATCCAATAGAGTAACTTTTGGGATATTGTGGAAAGGGAGATTTGCATCATGGATGTGCAGCCGACAAATCTGCAGCAAATGCTTGATTGCATGTCAATATGGACCAAAATCTCTGAATGTTTCCATCACCTTGTTGAATCCATGCCACAAAGAATTAAGGCAGTTCTGAAGGAAAAAGGGGGGGTCCAACCCTGTATTGGCATGGTGTACCTAATAAAGTGGCTGGTGGGTGTATAATTTTACTGAAATAGTATAGCTGCATTTGACTCGAGCAAAGTAGGCAGCACCATCTTGTAACATCCATGGGAGTGTAAAGTTCGTCTCCCCTCCTAACTAATTTGGGCCTTTTTGAAGGCACATCTCATAGCACAACACTCTGAGGTCTGGTACAGAATAAAAAGTCAGAATAAAAAGTGGCGAGAGCAAGAGAGCTATTCTTGTCTTACCTGTACCGTAAACCTCTGTTCGGAGATCTGCTGATGGAAAGCTGCATCTTCAAACGAGTATATTTTTGTTAGTGTTTTTTCTAGCACAATATAGAAATTAAGTTTTAAAAATACTTGCACTAGTTAAATGTAACCTGTCGCACAATTTTAAGAAACTTTTGACCCCTAAAGGCCGTCTGGAATTCATTTCAAAACTTGTAATTTTATGGTTGCACTAAAAAATGTTATTGCTGTAAAGTGCAGGATGAAAGCAAACCAGTCCTTTAAGGGTTATGGAGAACGTTGGAATATAAGTCCCTACAATGTCAACGAACAATATTTATCATATGTAACATATTCTTGAATTGAAAGTACTGAATACATATGAAGAATTTTTCATAAGACATCGGGATGTAGAAAATGCAGCACGGAAAGAGGTCAGGTAGTTGATGTATTGTTTAATTTTTTTTATATCCACAGGTCTTTCGATCCTTCTCATTTGTTAGTGGTTGCAGGAAAGCATGACTGGCTTTTAAAGGAACCTTCAGAGCAGGTAGATGATCAATTCAATTATGGTCCACTTTAATTTTAAACTGGTTTGTGTATAGAATAAATGTCGTCATGTTTCTACAAAATGCAAGTTTTTTTTTTGTTTCACAGAAAAGAGCTGTCCAAATGGTCTATATCCATGAATACTTTGAACTGGCAACCTACGATTATGATATGGCCGTTGTATGGTTTGCGGAATCTCTAGTGTTTAATGATTATGTACGCCCTGTCTGTATGCCTCATGTGACTGAACCTCTAATACCATCTTTAGTCTGTGTGGTCACAGGATGGGGGAATACTGAAGAAGGTAATTCTATATTTCACAAACCTATATAAAACCGTTGAAATCCCATCTGTGGCTATATAATGACAATACTCAATATTTTATGAAAATGTATTACACAAAATACCAATCAAACCATATAACCTACACAAGTATATAATATACATAAAATTTTGGTTGTAGCTTGCCACCATCTAGGAGAAGCTATTACAGAAGGTCAAAGCATTGCAAAGACCTCACCTCCCTGATATCTAACCTGAGAGCCTACGAACACACGGTGATTCAGACATATGGTCTGGGAATGGTGCCCATAATGTCAAATGATTTAGACACCAATGTTGTAGTTGATCAAGAAAATAGATTCTGCAAAGTTCTGTTGGTACTTAAATTGGCAGTAAGGGTTTGAAAAATCTGTACCCAAATGACATGATAAAAACAAAGGTAGATTGGATACTTTCTGTAATGAAAATTTTTAAGTTTCAGGTGGCAGTTAATTAGGACAATGCGTGTTATTTCTTTTCAATTGTTTTTAGTTCAGTCTCGGACACACAAACTGTTACAGAAAATCAATACAAACCTTTGGTCAAGGATACGAATTATGATTAAAAAAAAATTACAAATCGGTCGCTGCACTTTTGTCATTTAACTAGTAAAACGTATATTCCAAATTAACCCAAATCCATTCTAGATTTTTAATTTTTTGGTGCGTATTTTAATATTTTTAAATGTGAACCTAAACCTTTTAATAGTACATCAAAATGATATTTTGTATATCCGTTTAACCGATTCGTTTTCTAGTTTTGGCACATAAATGTTAAGAGTTGCTGCTTATTTAGAATAGCTATAGGGTATCCAACAGGTTTCCTTTTTGCTTCCCCCCGCCCCCAAGAACCACTGTAACCTGGGAGCTTGTGGAACATAACTTAAAGATATATAAAACTGTGAACCTGTTGGTGTAATGCAAACTGGCAAAAACTAAATGAAGAAGCTATGATTAAATCTATTGATTTTGAAAGTTTAGATTTATCGATGAAAAATATTCACCATAATTAATGATCCCCAGAACGGGATTTTCTGACCTGTGAAGTATTTTCTATCCCCTTAAATAACATTGAATCTTTAAATTCCTTTATTGGTTGCATGATCAGGTTTATGAATTTTCTAGTCTGTGATTTTAATAACCTCTTAAGGACTAACATGAAAAATCAAATATTCAAATTACTCTAATTTAGATATTTTTTTACTGTTTTACAAATGTTTATTTTAATGAATTAACTTTCATTCTACTAGCTGGGATTCAGTTAAGTGTGGTGGGTTTCTTCTTACGTTCTTTTGTGTGTTGCTGTGCCTGTACAAACTGCTGAAGATCTCTACATAACTAAATCACATCCATGAGCAAATGACACTCAGAAGTGTAATAACTTAAAGAAGTTTAATTTTGTTAATACTTGTGTTGCTATCAGTGTGTTTCTTCGGTATGGGCATTTTAGCTTCAACAATTTACTGTTTATGTTCTGTAGGGCTGTGCGCCAATGTATACAGTGGTCCGTGAGCATGAGAAATTGAGTGGACACGTTTTACATACCATTTTTATAACCCATTTTGAATGTGTTTGGAAAGCATAACATAGCTGTCTTTTTTGTTGTTGTTTTATCTAGATGGGCAACTTTCTAATCGTTTAAAGCAATTACAAGTTCCAATTTTGGATATCGATGTCTGTAACAAGACTTATTACCCTGGGCTACTTACGGAGCGTATGGTTTGTGCAGGGTTTCCAACTTCTAGACATAGAGATTCTTGTCAGGTCAGTGCAAGTAACCTTTAGAAAAATAATGTATACTGGGGACTTTGAGTGGACATTCCTACATGGAATATAGGAGCTGTTCTTGGTCATGATGAGATCTTTGTAAAGAACCAAAAGCTAAATGTCTGTGTAGCGCTCACTCCCGGAGGAGCCGCTGAATTTGAACCTCGGGTCAGTCTCACTAGGGAATAAATATACTCCAGCACCGTCGTGGATTTTATAAATGATATAGTTTACTGAATAAACTGGCATATAATGAGTAACACGGTATATGTATATATATTTACAGTACTTCGTAATGCGGGAAACGCGCAGCGGAAAAGAAATACAATACTTCGTAATGCGAGAAACGCGCAGCGGAAAAGGAAAAATATATTTTTAACCCCCCTTGGTGGTTGGAGAGTGAGTCCCGTACAGGTTATGTCCCAAGGAATGTATGTGTATGTGTGTATTGGTACCCGGGTACAATATTCAACTGGCCAGTGAATTATTTATGAGATATCTTCGACTAGTCACGTTGGGGCCCTGTGGGTTTTGAACAAACTGCAGCGTGCTTTAGAATTTCACAACGGCCTGGAAGGCCTCTCACCCATCCGCCAGATACTCTGTGCTCCGCTCGACCCAGGACGTCTCTCCGCTCGATTTTTGACTGGGATTCTCTGTCACCGGATCCGCTGTCTTGCTTGTCTGTATCTGCCACAAGATGTCCAGCTCACCGCCTGCACTCCCTGTTAGATCTATCTGCAGTTCTCCTAACTCGGGGTCCTCCAGCTCACTCTGTATCAGCGTGGGTTACTGCGGTGGATCACTGGGTCTTCGTATAATAAGGCGGAAAAAACCCGGTCTCCAGCTCTGTCAGGCCGCACCTGCGCTCCGGCCTGGTCGCTATCACGTTCAGCTACACTGCGACTTGCTCCTCTCACTCCTAGGCGTGCTCTGCCAGCTCTTTCCACGAGGCTCAGGATGTCAGTGTCTCTCTCCCACCCCCTTCCTGTCCCCGCCCGCAAAGCATGCTGGAAAATGTAGTCCCAATGTTCAGTGTCTCACATCGCGCTTGTCTCCCTCCGTTGGCCAAAAACAAGTACTACAGCGACAGGGAATTTAAAACCAGCGCTACATCTGTACTGCTTTTTATATTGAAAAGCTGTAATTTATCATATACAACTTTGCTTTTGCTAGAATGTATGTGTAATTTTTATTTTTTTTGTAGGGTGATTCTGGAGGACCCTTGTTTTGCCCACGTGAGAATACAGGATATGTTCTTTATGGTATAGTCAGCTGGGGAGTGGGGTGTGCAAGGTTCATGAAACCTGGGATTTACTCCAGGGTTCTTCAATTCAACAGTTGGATACAAGCAATTCTACAAGGTATTTTTTAAAACACTGGTTGGATTAAAAGCTTTTCGATAGTCGGAAAGCGCATCATATAATGTTGTGATGCCTTTTTTTTCCTCTTTGAAGATCAAGCAAACCAAATAAACAACCAGACGAAACCAAGAACAAGGACAGTGGAAATTGAGAATGATCAGGCCAAATCTTCTGGTCAGTGGCTTTACATTACATGGCTGCCAATTTTTATGTGTGCTGTTCTGTGCCTGCCTTGCAGTGAAATGTTTCTTGGGTGCAGTTCATTTATTGGCATTTCAGTTAAATCTAGATATTTAATTTAGGATGGTCATACATACAGGGTTATTCAAAGAGATCCGAATTGCCGGCAAAAGGTAACCGAATGCTGAAATTCAGCGTTCGGTTACCTTTCCTGGCCATTCGGCTATCCAGAGAGCAGGCAGTTCACCAAATTGTCTAATTGAATGTCCTTATCGGACTTTCAGCAGCCGATACAGGGAGACTCGAGCTACAGTTCTACCTGTAGTAACTCACTTTGGCCAGTAGATGGTGAAATCTGCCAAATTATTACAGTAAGAAATAGATTGAATATTTCAAATTTTCTTACTTTATAATTAAAATGATTTGTTTTGAAAAAACCACTGGTTCATGACAATGCCTTTTTTTTTTTTTATCACGTGATGGTGGAGTTAATTCTAAATGAGACCTTCATGAAGACATTTCATATGATATGCCAAGTACTGTTTTTTTTGTTGTTTTTTTTCCAGGCTGTAAATCTGAGGAGGTTTTGAGAGGGTCCGTTGGCTCAATTGCATCTCCAGGCTTTCCATATGGATACGCTGAAGGCATTAATTGTTCCTGGGTGATTAGGATTTCCCCTACTGGAGTCAGTAAAATTGTGCTGGAGAAGCTATCCATTGAAGAATCTTCAGACTGTGTCTCAGAATCACTGTCAATCTATGAAGAAGACGGCAAGAGCAGAAAGCTGCTGAGTAAGTCTTTAACTAGACTGGACTAAATATGTATTGTCATAGAAGTGTTCATGCCCAGACTTACCAGTTGGGTTACAGACTGACTTTGAAGATCGGTCTACTCACATAGCCAATTTAAAGACAGAACTGTAGCTATAGTTACCGTTGGAGATCTTGTCATCTTCCTACACGATTATGCCATGGTACTTTTATGCTCACATCAAAAGGAGTAGAATGTGTTGGTTAGGTTGAAACCTAAAACAAGCTCAAATGTTAACCCTAACACTAACCCGAAAATAAAATTGTGTTTTTTGTTCTGCGCCATACTCCTAGAAAACTGGCATGAGTATTGTACGAAGTTACAATGGAAGTGTGATCTTTTTTTCCCCATGAAATACAATGTGACTTTTTTGATGCATTGTTTGCAGCTGCATCCACACAGTGGCGTCTTTCCCATAAGAATTGAATTGGAAAGTGTGTGTAATATGCGTTTTTTTGTTTGTTTTTCTTAAGGGTTGCCTAAATAACAGAAAATCAAAGCTGGAAATTGTGCACGATTCAGTTGCCATAGTGCACTAGTGCCACTATGCGTATTGTCACACATATAGCAATGGAACATGACAAATCTGCAGTGTGGCGCTAAAACTTTTACTGTTTGTTTCTAAACAGCAAGGACTTGGATACACAGGCCCCACATAAAAGGGTCTGTTGAGAAAACATGAAATACATAGAAAGAAAATCACGAGACGGCAGGCTCAAGAGCCACACACACACAAAGAAAGACAAAAGACATACAGTATATGTACTTCCTAGGTGTGAGAATACAGGCAATAATCCTAACCTTATTGTTTCTACACTTCTGGAGCCTGTGAGTTTCTAGGCACCTGTTGCAATGCCAATACATTCAAAGTGCTGAATGGATGTTCAGGGAACACATGCTGATTAGCAGGGATGTGCATTTCGATTCGGACCGATTCATTTTTTTTCGCGAGTCAGGCCGATTCGGTGCTTCGGATTCGTCCGCTGTTCGGATCGGCAACGAAATACACAGCATCCGAATTTCGTTATTTCATATGCATGTGAAATTTGTAAAATCGCAAGTCATTTTCGTTCCATTCATGATTTCGGTTTCATTTCGGACATCGTATTTTTCGGTTCCATTGCTGATTCCGTAATTTCGTATAGTTTCGATCAAATTCGATAGTTACTTGATATCATTTTGATAGTTCATTTCAAATTCGATAGTTGCAGCATATGAATCCTCACACTGCCGGGCAGCACCTCTACAGTATAATAATGCAGCATATGTATCCTCACACTGCCGGGCAGCACCTGTACAGTATAATAATGCAGCATATGAATCCTCACACTGCCGGGCAGCACCTCCTACGGTATAAATAATGCAGCATATGAATCCTCACACTGCCAGGCAGCATTTGAATTCTCACACTGCTGGGCAGTACCTCTGCAGTATAATTCAGCATATGATTTTGCACACTGCCGGGCAGCACCTCTACAGTATAATTCAGCATATGATTCCGCACACTGCCGGGCACACCTCTACAGTGTAATTCAGCATATGAATCCTCACACTGTCGGGCAGCACCACTACAATATAATTAATGCAGCATATGAATCCTCACACTGCTGGGCAGCACCTAAAAAAAATAATCTATAGACTCTTTACTGCAGAATATAATAATAAACGGGAATATTTTTAACATTGAAGCCTATGGGGCATAATCATTTCCCACACCTTATGACTCAAACATTTCCCACCCCTGTATACTGGAGGTGCTGCCCGGCAGTGTGAGGATTCATATGCTGCATTATTATACTGTAGAGGTGCTGCTCAGCAGTGTGCAGAATCGTATGCTGCATTAATTTTTTAATTTTGTTTAGTTTAAAATCATTTAGTTTGTTCTGTTTTTTTTTTTCGTTTCAGATAATTTTGTTTAGCTTTTTTTCCATTTTGAAACATTTTTTTCTGGTTTTTATTTTTAAAGTCAGACCATTTGGATCAGTATTTTTGCATTTTTTTAAAATCTTTTTGTTCTTTTTTTTTTTCCTTTTAATACCATACCTTTCATACCATTTTAATAATATGCATATTCGTAAGAAAAAAAGGATCTTTCATAAAAAACGATAGAATCGTCAGAATTACCGTATCGACCAAAATACCATTCGTCCAAACGAATAGACCCTTTGAAACGAAGAGAACAGACGATCCAAAAAGAACGAAAATTTCCAATATCACGAAAAAAAAAGTCTATATGAAAATTGCCCGAAACGATTTTAAAAACTGAAACTAACCGAAAAAAATCCGTGCACATCCCTACTGATTAGCAGCCAAAAATCTGGCTGGTGAAGGTTGCACCTTCAAAGATGCTCGGCTGATAGGGTCATAAGGAAAAAGGAAGGAAAAGTTTGCTTATCCCTCCAGTAGCTGACCGATCCAGGCCCCTTCCGGTGTAGATACAAAAGGGTTATTACCTTCAAACGGACTGGCAAACTAGACATCTTGCTGCTGGTTGTGAGCCTTTGTGGGTTCACGGAGAGGATACTAAGGAAGAAAGTTTGCATTCTCGGCCCTCCTCATCGGTCTCTCTAGGAAAGATGACCGCTACTTTCAAATGCCCGGTTATCCTTCCATTTTAGGCTAGGGTCAGACTGAGGCAGTGCGAACGCGCGTGCAGCCGCACTTAATCACGGCCGTGCTAGCAGCAGATGCCGGGCAATGACGGCCAATATACGAAGTACGGTCGCACAAAAGTCCGGCTGCGCAACGCAAGTGGAAAATGAACGCATTTTTTTGAGAACGTGAAACCGCAGGTACTGACGTACAGAGTGCGCTGTGTCCGCTAGCGGCGTGTGTGTGTGATTAGGAGACGTCAGACGCTGCTAATGTCCGGCCAACATAACGTCCAGACACAAAAAGAGTTTTATTGATGATCCGTACAAAATCACGGACGAAAATGCGCATAGTATGACCACTATCACGTATTCTGTGAAAAAATGCGTCCATTCGTTCGAACGCACTTTTTCACAGACAACATAAAAATGCGTTCGTCTGACCCTAGCCTTAAAGTTTCTTTCCTCTCTACCAACTGGCAACAATGGTGGTCATTTTTTGGTGTTCCACAGTCCCCCCCCCCCCCATGGACTTTCTTTGGTATTGAGGTTCAGTTCTTTGAGCTTTCTGGACTGTAGGGGTTATTCAAAGAGCACCAAACTTGCCAGCGATGGGGAAATTTCACTGTATGGTGCAATTTCGGAGGCAGTCTATTCAGAAAGCCGTCCATATGCCAAATACTTGTGAACTGACCGAGAAATATGATTCAGATTGCCGCAATTGTGCAATCTTCGCCAGTGGCGAAATTGTCATATAGAGAAGTAATGGTTTATCTATTCCAAGAACACCGAACTGCACCGACCTGTTGGTGAAATGCCCTGATTTTCAGAGATTCAGTTCGACGGGTTTAACAAGGCGAATCCCATAGGATTAAATGTACAGGTATATATAATTTCTATTTTTTTTTTTATTATTCAACAGTTTTTCATTTTCAGCAGTGTTTTTTTTTTTTTTTTTAAATTTTGCCTAAATTTGATTCCAAATTTTTTTCATTCATTTTTTCATTTTCACACATTTTCATGCATATTTATTGGTTTCAACCACTTTTAAAAGAATAGCAGAGTTACTTTGTTTTTCTTGGTGGCGTTCGGGGACCCTGCGGTGAATAATGAATTTGCCGCGGGGTCGGCGAATTGGAATCTGTGAAGGTGCTTTCTGAATAACCCTTTCTGAGTTGCGCAACTGGGTCTTCAAGCAAGGAGACAAACAGAATGACAGGACACAGAAGGGGTTACATTAGGCTGAAAAAAAGACGTGTGTCCATCGGATGCAGCCTTTCACACATCACCTACTACTGTGTGAAGCGCTCGCCAATATACAACATATTGGGAGAAAATTCCTTCACCCCAGAATGGCAGTTGGGTTCCTCCCTGGATCAAGCAACGTTTACCCACATATTAAATATTATAGCCCTTGATAATGTTTTGGCAGGAAGTCATCCAGTTGTTGTTTGGTCAGAGACAGTACAGACTTTTAATCACCTCAACAGGCAGAGAATTACACCGCTTTATTCTCACTGTAAAATAAACCCGTCCTGAGCTTTAAGCTGAATTTCCTTTCGCCAAGTCTAAATGGGTGACCTCTTCCTTTGTATAGTCCTATTAATGAATAGGTTTCCAGACAATGGTTTTATAATGGCCCCGTATATATTTATATAAAGTTATCAGATCCCCTCTAAGGCGCAGTTTCTCTAACCTAAACCGGTATCTTCCATTCCCCTTATTAATCTAGTTGCCCGTCTCTGCACTTTTTCAAATGCCATAATATCCTTTTTTAAAACAGGTGCCCAAAATTGCATGGCATATTCAAGGGGCAGTCTTACCATTGCTTTATAAAGAGGCAAAATTAAGTTTCCCCAGAGTGCGTTCGCCTTTTAATACAGGATTGACGGAGGAAGGAGGACATGCCGAAACGCGTCTCGATCAAGGGCATGCTATCTCTGGCCAGAGCATCCTCTTTATTTTGTATAGGAATAATCTGAGTCTGAGGATTTATTATAGTTAATTCCTACCATAACTACCGTTGATCTGTGACCTTTGGAGGAAGGATCTGTAAGACTGGGCATTCGCCACAAGAGTGCTACATGTGAGAATACAGAGCCAAGTCAATAAGGGCTCAAACATCGGTGATTGCATTCCTGCATGAATATATATGATCTCACTATATGACAGGACAGCGCTGCACTATGGCAGTTCCTGTCTCCTTTTGTGTCTTCGAGGGATAGCTGTGAAAAGAAGGGAATTGTCACCCTCTATATGACCGCATGCCTGTATTATCAGAGCCAGGTCTTATTGTGGCTCTGGAGAATGTGAGTTCTGTGTAAATAATAGATATTCTAAGCAAAAAAGGGTGAAGCGCCCACCGGAAATGAGTGCCCAAACCACTCGCTGAATGTTCTATATGGAGGTTTCTCTATGTACCTGAACAACAAATCGATAAAGAAATCACAACACAGCGCTTGATAGACCTAGGTCCATAAGAAAGTGAGATAGACATGCTGTATGTCCATAAACCTAGTGATCCTCATTTTCAAGCAATATGCTTCTTCATAATGCAGGTGATGGGACGTATACTGCAGGAGAAAACAGAAAAAGGACCGAAATTGCGCAGTACACCAACATCAGATGGAGATAAATTTTGTTCATATTCAACTCGCATTTGGAGGAGCCCACAGCCGGATCTCAGGAATATAGCGAGCAGTAGGGATGAGCTGTTCGGGTTCGGACGGTTCGGAGTTCGACCCGAACTTTGGCAGTTCGAAAGTTCGCGAATTTTGAACTTTTTGGGCTTGTTCGGTTCGGGTTCGGAAAAAAAGAAATTTAGAAAAGTATAGAAAATGCTTAAAAAAAATACTAAAAAATCTAGAAAGAGACTCTGTACTACAGAATATTATAAGCAACGGTTTATTAGATATTGAATTAAAAACTGTGTACGTGGAAAGATTATCAACTCTAAATGACCTCTGTTCACAAACGGGCATAACACCAGGTGTTTTTAGTCTGGTAATCAATTTGATACATTGTACAATATTTGTACTGAGGGTGGGGTGGTGTCTGCTTCTGATTGAGATTTGAGAATTAATTTCCCTAAAACATCCTAATATGCTGCATTTAACTGGTGTTTGAAAAAAATCTAAAGCAATGTTATTTTTCACCTCGGGATTAAACATTCACAGGGTTATTCAGAGAGCGGTGAAAAGCAGGAGAATAACTGAAGAAGTGAAAATTCTAGGTCAAAATAGCCAAACCAAAAAAATTCTCCCATTTATCTCACTTTCCAAATCGGCTATTTGGTCTAGATTGTTATCTTCTTTTGCCAGTTCTCCTGGCTTTCACCTCTCTCTCAGGGTTGTTCAGAGAAAGGTGAAAACCAGGAGAATGGCAGGAAAAGAGAACAATCTGGACCAAATAGCCGATTAGGAAAGTGAGATAAGGCTAGGGTCAGACTAACGCATTTTTCGCAGCGACCGTCAAAAAGTGCGTCCGAACGCATTGCCGTATTTTTTTCACGGATTGCACGAAAACGGTCATACGATGCGCATTTTTGTGCGTGATTTTTTTACGGATCCAAACCAGGAAACTTTGGGTGTCTGGATGTTATGTTGGCCGGACATGAGCAGGGTCTGACGTCTCCAAATCACGCACACAAGCAGCTAGTGGACGCAGTGCACTCTGTACGTCTGTACTAGCGGTCCTGCATTCTCGAAAAAATGCGTTCATTTTCCACTTGCGTTGCACAGCCGGACTTTCGTGCGACCGTACTTCGTATATTGGCCGTCATTGCCCGTCATTTGCTGCTAGTGCGGCCGTGATTAAGTGCGCCTAAACGCACGTTAAAAATTCGCTAGTCTGACCCTAGCCTAAATGGGAGAATTTTTCTGGTTTGGCTATTTTGACCTAGAGTTTTCCATTCTCCAGTCATTCGCTTGCTCTTCACCGCTCTCTGAATAACCCTGACAGGGTTATTCAGAGAAAGATGAAACTCAGGAGAATGACTGGAGAATGACTGGAGAATGGAAAATTCTAGGTCAAAATAGCCGAACCAGAAAAATTCTCCCATTTATCTCACTTTCCAAATCGGCTATTTGGTCTAGAATTTTCCATTCTCCAGTCATTCTCCTGCTTTTCACCGGCAAAAAATCAGTGAGCTTTTTCTGCGTGTCCGAAAATGTCTCCTCGTTTCATACAGACTGCCGCCCCAAGCAGTTGTTTATGGATAGATTAAAGGGAAAGCATTTACCGTCATTTGAAATGTCATTTTTTGGTTTTTACATATTTCTATACATCCTAGAAATCCGCCACTTCACGGGCAGGTTATGGGGACCTCCTAGGCACGATATTTGAAGGAATTTTTCATTTTTATTTTTAACCCTTATTTCATGGAAAACTCACTGTCCCTTTAAAAAATTATTTTTTTTAAACTTTTTGTCCTTGTTTCCTGTCCCCCAGGGCACTACCCGGACCCCCATACACCTTTTATGGCAAATATGTAGCATATATGCCCTCTTGGAGGGCACTCTAAAAAAACAAATTTTCAGCCCCATTAACTAGCATGGGAGTTTGGGTTCGGTCCCGAACAAATGGAAAGTTCAGGTTCGGGCTCGAACCGAACTCGGGGGGGGGGGGTTTGCTCATCCCTAGCGAGCAGGGACTTATGTCAGGTGCCCATATACTCTTCGATCTGTTCCTCCAGTGTCACCAAAAAAGGTACAGGATGCGTTTCGCCAGAATGGCTTCCTTAGCTGGTGATCAAGCGCTGTGTTGTGATTTCTTCATCTAATAGATATTCTAAATCTGTACTCTTGTGGAGTTGCACTAATATTATTTTAGTCTTATTTTGAGCTTCTTGGTCTAACGACTACGATCTGGAACTCGGATACTAACCTTAAGTATTATATGTATTTGACTGATGCATGTTTAGTTGCGTGCAACACAAGCACAGTCACTTCAACTCCCTCTATAAAATGAAAATATTTGTTAATGGCTTTTATTTTTTTACAAAATTTTATTTTTCAGAGGAAGTTGCCCTCTGGTCTCTATAAAACAAAAATATTTGTAAACAAATTGGTAAAAGCATACATTTTAACACCTTACTGCAGGGCGGGTTTTGCCTGGTGGGGGGCATTAACGCCAGCTGCTGCGGTAGGCCCCTCCATCAGCCTGCCTACACAGCTGACAGTCATTGGCAGCAGGGGGACGGCCTGAGTTCGGGCCATTCTGTGGGAACCAATAACACGCACCGCGCAAACTGGTGAGTGGGCCTGTCGTGGCCCATGGTCTCCAGCGGGGCATGCTATGCCGCCCAGTGCGTTCAGGCCCACCCGCCACAGGGACAGTATAGTACACTAAGTGGCGGCAAAAGGTTAATATCCAATAGAAAAATTGCAGAAAAATAGCACGGTAAAACGTTGCGTCTAGAAAAGACCCCTTATTTGTCTAAAGCCAAATTGGATGCTTTGGGCTCCAGTGTCATTTTCCATAGTTGGGGTTAAATATTCGAGTAAGGGTACGATTTGTGCTCGTTTAAGGGTTAACCCTAACATTCTTGTCCATTTTTGCTTTATTTTAGATGGCAGATTCTGCCCTTTCATTTGATGGAAGCACAGTGAGAACCTGTTTTTAATTTGTTTTTAAAATGACTTTTTTTTTGCCCCCTTCTGACCTGTGCTGTGGATCTACAGTGTTTGTATCCTGCATTCTGCCTGACGTGTCTCATACCTGCAATAAACGTACTGGATTTCTCTGTACTTTACCGGTTTGCGCTTCATTTCCCCTGCAAATTTGCTCACACCTGCCACCCCGCATCATGACCCAGAGTATCCCAACAAAAAAATATTAATTACTTGAATATATTTCTAAAATGAGATTTTGTGTGAATGAGTCATTATCAGACTGGAGGAGCTTAAAGGGAGTCCAGGAGAAATGGGATTATTTAAAGGAAGCATTATTGAAGGCCACAGGAAATTGCATTCGGCTTGTTAGCAAAAACAAAAAAGGGAAGAAACCACTGTGGTACTCTGCAGAAGTGGCCAAAATAGTGAAGAACAAGAAGATAGCATTCAATAATTATAAAAAAACTCAGCGTGAAGAGGATAGGCAAACCTTTAAGATTAGGCAGAAAGAGGCAAAGCAATTTATAAGAGCTTCCAAAGCACACGCAGAAGAGAAAATAGCTCAGTCAGTAAAAAAGGGGGACAAAACGTTTTTTAGATACATAAACGAGAAAAGAAAAGTAAAACAAGGATTAGTTAGATTAAAAGCAAAGGAAGGAAGGTATGTAGAAGAGGATAAAAGTCTCGCTGACTGCCTCAATGAATATTTTTGTTCAGTCTTTGCAGAAGAAAAGGAAGGAAAGGGACCTCAGTTAGGAGAGAACACTAAAGAGACATTTACATATGAGTTTACAGAGGAGGAGGTTCTAAAGCAGCTGTCTAAAGTAAAGACAAATAAGTCAATGGGGCCTGATGGGATCCATCCTAAATTATTAAAAGAGCTCAGTGATGTAATAGCAAAACCGTTAACAAGGATTGGTTAAATAAATCTGTTAACAGGAGTCGTCCCAGAAGACTGGAAATTAGCAAATGTTGTGCCCATTTACAAGAAGGGTAGAAGGGAGGAATCGGGGTACTATAGGCCAGTTAGTCTTACGTCAGTAGTGGGGAAATTAATGGAAACCATGTTAAAGGAAAGGATTGTTGAACATCTAAAAACACATAGATTACAGGATCAGAAACAACATGGGTTTACCTCAGGGAGATCATGCCAAACTAATCTTATTGATTTTTTTGATTGGGTAACAAAAATAATAGACACAGGTGGTGCAGTAGACATTGCTTATTTAGATTTCAGTAAGGCTTTTGATACTGTTCCGCATAGAAGGCTTATCAATAAATTGCAATCTTTGAGCTTGGATTCCAATATTGTTGAATGGATTAGGCAGTGGCTGAGTGACAGACAACAGAGGGTTGTGGTAAATGGAGTTTATTCTGCGCAAGGTCTTGTTACCAGTGGGGTACCTCAGGGGTCAGTACTTGGACCCATTCTCTTTAATATTTTTATTAGTGATATTGCAGAAGGTATTAATGGAAAAGTATGTCTTTTTGCTGATGACAAAAAAATTTGCAACAGGGTTGACGTTCCTGGAGGGATCAGCCAAATGACAAATGATTTAGGTAAACTAAAAAAATGGTCGGAGTTGTGGCAATTGAGTTTTAATGTGGATAAGTGCAAGATAATGCACCTGGGACGTAAAAACCCAAGGGCTGAATATAGAATATTTGATACAGTCCTAACCTCAACATCTGAGGAAAGGGATTTAGGGGTCATTATTTCAGAGGATCTATGGGTAAGAAGTCAATGTAATAGAGCAGCAGGAAATGCTAGCAGAATGCTTGGTTGTGTAGGGAGAGGTATTAGCAGTAGGAAAAGGGAAGTGCTCATGCCACTGTACAGAGCACTGGTGAGACCTCACTTGGAGTACTGTGTGCAGTACTGGAGACCGTATCTCCAGAAGGATATAGACATCTTTGAGAGAGTTCAGAGAAGGGCTACTAAAATGGTTTACGGCTTGAAGGAGAAAAGTTACCAGGAAAGGCTTAATGATCTTAACATGTACAGCTTGGAAAAAAGACGAGACAGAGGAGATATGATAGAAACATTTAAATACGTAAAGGGAATCTACAAGGTAGAGGAAGGGAGTATATTTAAAAGGAAACAAAATAGCAAAACAAGAGGACATAGTCTTAGATTAGAGGGGCAAAGGTTTAAAATTAACATCAGGAAGCATTATTTTACTGAGCGGGTGGTGGATACATGGAACAGTCTTCCAGTAGAAGTGGTAGAGGCCAAAACAGTAATTGAATTTAAGCAGGCATGGGATAGGCATAAGGCTATCCTAAACAAAAGATAAATCCAGGTCAAGTATCCATGTAATTGGGCAGACTAGATGGGCCGAAAGGTTCTTATCTGCCGACATTTTTCTATGTTTCTATGTTTCTATTAAACTAAATTTATATACATGAATATATGACTTCTCACACAATCAGACCTTACACTCTCGCATACATCTGCACACAATCAGACCTTGCACCCTCGTAGATGCACTGAGGCTGGCTGTCACAATGATTGAATAGCATTCCACCAGCTTTGCTGGCCGCGTTGTAGCGAACGGCCACTGGCACCTGTAAGTTAAATGTGACTCGGGATTTGCAGCAGATCTTACAAGTCGGTGTAGAAGATCTCACGAGAGCTCAGCCAGAACTCCCGAAATTACGTTTGACTTGCACATGCTGCAGCCGTTTACTGGAACGTGGCCAACCGTTGAACCTGACGGAATGCTTTTGGAGCATTCTGACAGCTGGCTCCAGCCCTCAAATACTGCCCGGTAAGCAAGCTCAGCCAATCGCATGGGATGTAATATAGCAAGTAAAGAGACACACAGATGGAGGGCTATAATGAATTTACTTTAGTAAAGGTCAAAAGATAATTGATAAAGCAACCATGTTATAATTGTTTGGTCCGGAGCACAATATTCTCTCCCCAAAAAGATTAACATAATACACAATGTAATAATGTGTAACAAAATTTTACTATTCATATTATACTATTAATTATGACTCTCCCCAAAGATTACAATGTAATAACCTCTTGGTCCGGAGTTTAATAACTCTTTCATAAGAAATGAAACCTTAGTTAACATGAAAGCGTTAAACTATTTCCTGGACGCTAAAAGAAAAACAAAGACCTGCATAGGTGTTTTTTTAAAAAAAAAATTTATTTATGCAAAGGGATTAAAAAGAGCTGCAGTCATTTGTACATCCTGATGTACAGAACGCATGGCTTGCCCTGCCCAATGTATCTTGCGCAAAATCCAAAACTGAAAGAGAAAAGCTACTTTCTGGGATCTCTGGATGAATCCAAAGGTTGGGCTAGATTATTCACCCACCAGAGTGGGTTCTAGTGATTGAATGGAAGATGACCTTCCTGGGAGGGGTTTGGTGGCTTATGTCACATCCTGACCACAGCACATGGCCAGACAAAGAATATTTTGCTCATTAGTGACACCTAGTGGGGGTTTTTATTGTTCATTTGGAGTAGATCACCTTAAGTTTGAGTCCATAACAACTCTAGACTGACACCAGTAGAGTGTCTCTTAAATCCACATACCTCCCCAAAAGGTTAAGCACTCTCAAAAACAATACATGACAATGTTCTTCTTAACGATATCTGCTTCAGGGCCCAGAAGTGGCCAAAAGCCTCCAGTTATCATTAAGGAAGGAAGGACCGAGCACTCCAATCTAGCAGAGAGGACCAGTTTATTGGGTGAGCCCCCGTGTTTCAAGCATTGCTTGAGAAAGGCTGTTTGAACAGCTGAAACATTGTTGCTCACCCAATAAACTTGTCATCTAATAGATTGGTGTGCCGGGTCCTTCTTTCCTGTATCTTAAATCAGTGCATCAGCAATTGCTGAGTGCTTAAAAACAACATAGAGCTTCTGGCCACGATGGTCTACGGAGACCAATATGCCATTGACTTGCTTGCCAGTCAAATCCTTGAAGTGGATCTATAAAGAGACAAACCTCTGTTTAGTTCGTGAGAATCATATTGATATACAGTATATTGATATATATTGTGGAGTCCAAAGTTGTTGTATGAACATGATGGCTTTGCACTAAAAACATTGTGCTATTCTTTCAGCACAGAGATGTGGTTTCGTGACTTCACAAGAAGTGTATGAAAGCAAAGGTCCGGTGATCAGAATAACATTTCAAACAAACAGCAGGGGATCCAATGGCAAAACTGGCTTTGCTATTTCCTACAGGAAATATGGCGGACAAGGTAAATTTATGGTATCTGTTCTCTTCCTTGAGGTAGCTTAATTATAACCTAGAATTGCTAATTTGCGAATTGTAGAAGAATTTTAAAAAATATATAAATTTTATGTTTTTCCAAATCTTTATTTTAAATTGCTTTGAATTTGTTCGCTCAAAATTATGTGGGAAACTAAATTTACAGGAAAAAAAATAATTAGAATTTGCTATATAGAAATTTGCTGGAAATTTTAAGTGCACCTACTCTGCCTGCCTATATGCAGGTTGATTATCCCTTATATGAAATACATGGGACCAGAAGTGTGTTGTAATCTGGAATCTTATATTTTGGAAAATTTACAATAGGACTTTGGTCGTATCACCATGATTACTTAGGAAATTGAATTGTTTCTTATACAACTTGTAAAAAATTACCTCCGGGTTATTTGTATAATATTTTTAATAATAATTTGTCCCCAATACAATAGATCAAGTGAGGATTTGTCTTGTTGGCACTTCAAAACATTTCTGTACTTTGGAACTTCTTGTAAGGGACGGACACGCTTTAGTAAAATTCAGTATTTCTGGAGTCCATTACTTCCAGTGGCATCCCGCCAGAGTGAGTGACCGCTGTGAGTAGAATAGCCATCTAACAGGACAGCCCTCTGTATAGTCAGTATTCATACCCAAGATGGGTCTCCAAATGCATAAAGTTCCCCTCGCTGTCCGTATCCCGAAGGAGTACGGATTCTGGCCTAAACCCATCCAGTCAATAGTCAAAGCTCCTTCCCATGTGAAAACAACAAAACCGGGAATAAATTTATTCATGGTTTACAATTGGAAAACCACACACAGGAGGAATGTACAGAATGCAATGGTAAAACACACCCCAGTGTTTCCATGCTGAATAGCATGAATAGCATGGAATTGCAGCTTCCCCCTCCCACACACACGCCCTGATGTAGCAAAGCCCGAAGGGAGGGACAGAGATCTGGTTTAAGCCAGATCCTGGGGGAGTTAAATGGAAGCAAGGGGGAAAAAAAGAATCAATTACTTAGACACCCATAAGGGAAACAACACTGTGTATACTACATTACACTGCTATAAATACAAAAGGGAATATTACACAAAAAGCACACCCTGTACCCTTGGTTCAAAAAAGCGACTACTGTCAATAACACACAACTAGGTAGAAACTCAAGGTAACCTAGTCCACTGCAGCCCAGTGTCTGTGACACCCTCTATTTACTCCAGGCAGCTGACTGACTACTGACACATTTAAGTCACAGCTGAGGGTCGATTTTTTTTTTTTATTTTTTTTTTTTCTTCCCTGCGCAAGGACAATTCCATAGAGAACGAGTATGTACACACGGTGGCTTTGGGACCAGTTAAGTGTAGTCGGGGATGAGCTAATGCATTCTGCTTTAAGATGGACCAACCTGGAAAGTTAACTTATCGTGTATATCAGGGGTCAAGTTCTGGGGGAACTTTTATGCATGGATGGTTCTATATACTCTTATACGCTCTTTTCTCATACACAAGAAAAGACAATTTGAATGTGTGCCACGCTTTTGCCGCGTCACACTGACAATTGCCACTGACATGTCAGTGTGAGGTTGCTTGTGCATTCTGTGGTGTGGTGCACATCTGTATTGTGGTGTTTTGACAGTGAATAGCCAGTTTCATGTCAGCAGAAGGGATGTACGTGCACTTGCAGTGAAGGTTTTGCTCCATTACAGGCTTGGTCAAATGATGGAACACTGGTAATGGGGAGTTGCAATGGGTTAATGGCTCGCACCACAATTGCTCTTTTGTGGCTCTATTAGCAGGTGAACTGGATACTTTTTTCAGGTACTCCACGATAGCTTTATTTAATGTCATGATGTGACCTCTTTCCAATAAATAATTTTGGATTTTGCTGTAAGCCAGTCCAGTTTAAAAGTTAAATGTATGGCTAGACATCTGCACACACCCTGACACCACAAACACACAGTAATAATATCAAATCTCAGGCACAGACCCCGAGAATCAGTGGCGGAAGTACCAGGGTCGCAGCGGTCGCACTTATGACCGGGCCCAGGCATCCGCCAGATTCCACCAATCAGCGCCGGAATCTGGGAGCAGCGCCACCGGCCATTCCTCTCCCTGCAGATTGGCCGCTCACGTGGGATGGGAACCCCCTGACCAGCGCACGAGATCTCGCGAGAATGCGGAAGCGCTGGTGGTCAGGTGGTTCCCGGCGAGCGGCCAAGCTGCATGCTGACGACCGCTCGGGAAAACAGGCTGCAGAGCAAGGTGAGTGCTGGGGGGCAAATACATCCATGAGCTGGAGGCAAATACATCCTTGAGCTGGGGGCAAATACATCCATGAGCTGGAGGCAAATACATCCATGTGAGCTGGGGGGCAAATACATCCATGAGCTGGGGGGCAAATACATTCATGAGCTGGGGGCCAAATATATACCCATGCGCGAGCTGGGGGCCAAATATATACCCATGCGCGAGCTGGGGGCCAAATATATACCCATGCGCGAGCTGGGGGCCAAATATATACCCATGCGCGAGCTGGGGGCCAAATATATACCCATGCGCGAGCTGGGGGCCAAATATATACCCATGCGCGAGCTGGGGGCCAAATATATACCCATGTGCGAGCTGGGGCAATATTATCTTTTTTTATATTGCAGGGGAAAAAAAACTTTATTTTGGGGGGGTGGGTGGGGGGCCCTACATGGATTCTTGCACCGGGGCCCTCAGGTTTCTAGTTGCGTCACTGCCGAGAATCATGTATAACCAGGCATAGACCCCCCAGAATTGAATACTTAGGCACAGATCTCCGGATCAGGTAACCCGCATGTTCCTCTGAGCACCACCATGTTCCTCCATGTGGTCGCCAGCTTCTGAAGGCTGTGAGGCGGTATTGCAGGATCTGGTCTATAGACCACGTCTTGTCTTTCACAGGACTGTGGCTGTGCGAGGGAGCACGCTGGTGCTCGGAGGAACACGCAGCCAGTCAGAGTGGGCTGCTAGCGGAATGTTGTTAATGCATTCCGCTAGCAGCCCCAGTGATACCGGCCACGATACACGTTGTCGGCCCACAGCAGGAACCTATGGTCCCGCTATGGGAGAAGAGTGGGAACACCGTTCCAGCAGGACTCGAGTCCTGGCGTACATGTTCACTATAAAGCATCACCATACTTAGCACCAAGTATGGCCCTAACTTAACCAGAGCAGTTGTAAACTTACCAGAGCCATTATAGCCTATGGAGGTTTTAAGTTTACAACTGTTCTGGTTAAGTTAGCACTAAGTATGTAATATGGCCCTTGGGGTGGCCAGCATTTTAACAATATTAGTTTCAAACATTTCCTTTGCCTTTTCAAGTGTAATTTATTTAATGAATTTATACCCATTATTATAGTACGCCTATTTATTTCAAGTGTTGGCTGTCATCTGTACCGTAGATTGCTAAAATGTCTATGCCAAGCCTGACTTTTTTCTTTCTATTATGTTGACCGGTACTATATATTTAGTTGAATATTCTGCAGGTTCCATTCAAAAAACATGAATAAAATTGCTCTGGCTAACCAACCCCGAAGTTAGAGATTCTGATTTAATTTTGTTTCGCAATTGTGTGCATCGAGAAGTGCCGCATAGAAATTTTGTAGGACGTTAGTTAGATGTAGTGGGCAGTCATGGAATGTGCATGCATGTACTTGGATTGACTAATATTGGCTTTCAATTTATTTTATTTTTTTCCCATGATTGAAAAATACATGACAAATAATAACTCTAAACAAACAAATCAGTTTTCCTATTTATAACTCCCATAATTGGAATGCCATAAACCTTTTTCAAGTTTCTTCTCAAATAAGAAAATATAAATAAAAGATGCGTGCTAATGCCATAGCAGAGACCATAAAATCAACCACACAATGTATTGCTTCATGTCTGAATATCCTTTGATAGACAGACCAATTTATTAGATTTCAAACAACCAATGAGAACGTTCATTATAGACAGCGTTTCATTTCCGCCCCAAACAGGAATGTGATATAACAGCCAATCAGTATACAGATATATTTCCAGAATTTGGCCAGCATAGTTTAACAAACACTTATTACCATATATGGTTCAGATATGTCTTTATTTCTGTCTTCCAGCTTTTGCGCACATTTCCAACATTCCTAAGCCCTGGGTCACATGCCATGAAAGGGAGGGGGGAATAGGAGGGGTGGAAACCACAGCCTGTCTGCATTAGAGTAGGCTTTTCAAAATCCTAGTTGAATTACAGAATATTGATATTCATACAGGAAATTAAAATCTAACACATGAGCCTTGGAAATGAAATATATTTATTCTTGTAAGGAACAGTACAGCATAAACCATGACAAATTGCATGTGCTCAAAGTGCAGGTCCGCATGGTGCAAGGAGCAAACCAGAATATATACATATTTTTGTGCATTGTTCAAGTGGTTGTATTTACCATTTCTAAAGAGAGGTGTTTAAGGCTAGGGTCAGACTAACGCATTTTTCACGTTGTCTGTGAAAAAGTGCGTTCGAACGAATGGACGCATTTTTTCACGGAGTACGCGATAGCGGTCATACGATGCGCATTTGCGTCCGTGATTTTGTACGGATCATCAATTAAACACTTTGTGCATCTGGACGTTATGTTGGCTGGACATTAGCAGTGTCTGACATCTCCAATTCACGCACACACGCCTCTAGCGGACGCAGCGCACTCTGTACAACCGTACTAGAGGTTTTACGTTCTCGACAAAATGCGTTCGTTTTCCACTTGCGTTGCGCAGCCGGACTTTTGTGCGGCCGTACTTCGTATATTGGCCGTCATTGCCTGGCACTTGCTGCTACTACGGCCGTGATTAAGTGCGCCTGCACGCGCGTTCGCACTGCGCTCGTCTGACCCTAGCCTTACTCTGCATATTGGATTGTTCAAACTATAGCTTTATCTTGTCTCTGAAGTGCCAGATCAATGGTTTTCCAACTAACAAATGAGTTGGAGATGGCAGGAGCCAATCGTGGGAACATCATCCAATGATTTACAATTGTTTGCATTTCAGTATTGAAGCCATTCCAGAGGAGCTTAAATCACATTGGGTTCAGCGTCCCAAAGGTTTGTACCGATGACATCCTAACCTCAAACAATGGAGCAATTTCATCTCCTGGCTACCCATCCAATTATCCCAATGACCTTCGGTGAGCTTCAATAATTCAAAGAATTCTTTAAAAGATTAACATATTTTTGAGTACAAAATTTTTGAACTATTTGAGAATTCCACCTCCATAAAATTATGGTTAGCTGTTGATTTAATTGATGTACACATCCTTCCATGATACTGGAATCAGCCTGTTCACACAGTATGCATGCATCTGGATGTTTTTTTGCATAGGAAGCCTTTATTTCACATACAGAACACACAGGGATATGATAACACACAGTATTAAGGAATGAGGGAAAAATGCCCATTATTGTGTACTTAGTGGAGGAAAGACTCTTAGTCCTAATGTTTTTGACATGAGATTGTTAAAGTTACTTGCAAGCAATTAAAGGGTCTAATTTCTACTTTTTTATGAGTTATAAAGTATAGGCTATTAAAATTCTGTATCATTCTGACTTTTTGGGTACCTCCTAGGTCTCAAAGTGTCAACAATGCCCCTGGCCCATAGACGTGTCCCTGCCGAAAAATACTTCTGAAGCGCCACACAGGCTTTCTTTATTGCCTGTAGGCTGACTGCTACTCTAGGTGTCCTTTGTCACAGTGGGTCTGATTTTAAAGTTCAAATCCTCTGCCAACTATCAAGACTTTAACATTACCCTCAGTGCATCTCAGTGAAAGTGACACTATCCCGAAGAACTGTTTTGCCCATTTGACAGGGTATCCCTCCCATTATAGAGATCGGTGAGCCATATAGAATATTTTTTAATATGTGCGTGTGTATATAAACTGTTGCGCTATATAAATGATGACAAAAATGATTATTCTTCTTATTAATTTAAATAACTTTTATATTGTCAGCTGCCATTGGCGCATCATTGCACCACTAGGAAATCTAATCAGGATTAATTTGTTGGATTTGAAGACTGAACAAGATGCTTCTGGTTGTATGGATGAACTCGTAATATATGACGGAACTGGACACAAGAAAAACGTTTTGGGTGAGAATCTGAACAGAAATTAAATCAAAAATGCCTTGCAACCTTTTGTTTGGTTCAGTAGCAAGAATGTTTCAGGACACTCTAACTTGTCTCCTGGTAAGCACATAAGCATCAAAACAAAAAGGGTAAATCTGCATTCAATTGACAGGCCATTGATGTTAATCCTGAAGTTTAACAATGAAAAAACTGAATGGGCAGGTGTCTTTTCAAAAAGTTCTGTTTAGTTTAGCAGAATGAGTACATGTGGTTGGTCGATGGACACTATATGTTGGCAACAGACTGGAAAGTGTGATATTTCTTGACTGCAAAATGGCTAAGCCTCAATTCCCACGAGTCATCTGTTTCTTGTAAATGAGCACAGATCGTTATGTAGCTCTGAGGAGCAGAGAGGTTGCACTTTGAGGGTGTGGAAGGAAACCGGAAAGCTTCTGACTACCTGTAAATACAACAGTTTACTGAAAAATAAAATTGCAAATAATCATCCACAACAGTTTAAACCATTATGTTCACTGAAAGGCCTCCTAGCTGGACCTGTATACAGTAATGAGGTGGGTGGGTGAGCGTTCGGTGATAGTCATGTGTGTAGGTGCCCTTTTATGTATATAATAGGGTTGGGTAGGTGTATATATACAGTGGTTTGAGTATAAGGGTGCGCATCAAGGAGTGTATAAATGTGTTTCTGTATAGCGGTAGACAAAAGTGGGCTGCACACCTCAAAATGCCTGGGCCAATTTTTGGCACAGCCCGGGAGAGCAGCATCTCCTTCCCCTATCCAGCAAAATTGAAGGGCTGCAGGTATCATCAGGGACCCTGTTAGCAGAGGGGAGTTGCTTAGTTATTTGGAGATATGACCGCATTAGCAGGGCTTGCAGTTGTCACATGGCAACCTTAACCCCCCACTGAGTCATAAATCACACGTTGGTGTACAGGAGAAGGTGCACAGGATGTCCTTATCTGACTCCAAACAGAATCACGTCAGTGCGCTATACACCAGCAAATACCCCCAGTCCTGGTGATGTTTTGCAATTTTCAACCGTTTCATGGACTATGCCCCCCACAATGCTTAGCCAGGCTGCAGCAGGGTTAACAGGCCTGCCTTCCAACTGGCTGATTATAGTAGGATGCACTGTGACCATGAAATGAATGTAAATAAATTACACAAACCTTACCAGGGCTGGGGTATCATGCGGATATATCACAGCCCCATAAGAAATGGATATGATTTTAAAACACCGTATCAAGGAACTAGATTCCTTATTTGCTCCCCCATGCTTTCACTTAAAATGGATTAGTCCACTCTCCCGGTCTAACCTACATGTTTAGCTTGGCCCAGCCCACTTTCCTCCTTAGCAAAGCTTCTCTTCCTGTCAGTCTAGCCATAGAGGCATGTGAGTAAACCTCCTGTTCTATACTGGGCTATCGTATCCTGCCCCCCCCCCATAACCAAGTATACCAAGAGAAGCTCTCTCTTCCCACAAGACGCCTTTTATTTGCTGTTACTTTCCCAATAAAGTGATGAAAATACAAGGACTTTGTGGGCTTTCAAAAGGGGAGGATTTAAGCTATCTGACTTGGTCAGGTCCAGAAATATTGGGACATTGACACAATTCTAACATCTTTGGCTCTCTACACCACCACAATGGAGATGGAATGAAACCAACACAATGTGCTTTAACTGCAGACTGTCAGCTTTAATTTGAGGGTATGTACATCCAACTCAGGTGAACGGTGTAGGACTTACAGCAGTTTACAGATGTGCCTCCCACTTGTTAAGGGACCAAAAGTAATGGGACAGAATAATAATCATAAATCAAACTTTCCCTTCTTAATACTTGATTGCAAATCCTTTGCAGTCAATCACAGGCTGAAGTCTGGAACGCAGAGACATCACCAGACGCTGGGTTTCATCCCTGGTGATGCTGTGCCAGGCCTCTACTGCAACTGTCTTCAGTTCCTGCTTGTTCTTGGGGCATTTTCCCTTCAGTTTTGTCTTCAAGTGAAATGCATGCTCAGTGGGATTCAGGTCAGGTGATTGACTTGGCCATTGCATAACATTCCACTTCTGTCCCTTCAAAAACTCTTTGGTTGCTTTTGCAGTATGCTTTGGGTCATTGTCCATCTGCACTGTGAAGCGCCGTCCAATGAGTTCTGCAGCATTTGGCTGAATGTGAGCAGATAATATTGCCAAAACACTTCAGAATTCATCCTGCTGCTTTTGTCAGTCACATCATCAATAAATACAAGAGCACCAGTTCCATTGGCAGCCATACATGCCCACACCATGACACTACCACCACCATGCTTCACTGATGAGGTGGTTCCTTTCTTTCTCCATACTCTTCTCTTCCCATCACTCTGGTACAAGTTGATCTTGGTCTCATCTGTCCATAGGATCTTGTTCCAGAACTGTGAAGGCTTTGTTAGGTGTTGTTTGGCAAACTCTAATCTGGCCTTCCTGTTTTTGAGCCTCACCAATGGTTTACATCTTGTGGTGAACCCTCTGTATTCACTCTGGTGAAGTCTTCTCTTGATTGTTGACTTTGACACACATACACCTACCTCCTGGAGAGTGTTCTTGATCTGGCCAACTGTTGTGAAGGGTGTTTTCTTCACCAGGGAGGGAATTCTTCGGTCATCCACCACAGTTGTTTTCCGTGGTCTCCTGGGTCTTTTGGTGTTGCTGAGCTCACCGGTGCGTTCCTTCTTTTTGAGAATGTTCCAAACAGTTGTTTTGGCCACACCTAATGTTCTTGCTATCTCTCTGATGGGTTTGTTTTGTTTCTTCAGCCTAATGATGGCTTGCTTCACTGATTGTGATAGCTCCTTTGGATCTCCTCTCAGTTTTATCTGCACATTGGAATTGGGGTAATGAGGGAATATCACACACCTGGCCATGGAACAGCTGAGAAGCCAACTGTACCATTACTTTTGGTCCCTTAACAAGTGGGAGGCACATCTGCAAACTGCTGTAAGTCCTACTCCGTTCACCTGAGTGGGATGTACATACCCTCAAATTAAAGCTGACTGTCTGCAGTTAAAGCACATTGTGTTTGTTTCATTCCAACTCCATTGTGGAGGTGTATAGAGCCAAAGATGTTAGAATTGTGTTGATGTCCCAATATTTCTGGACCTGACTGTAACTCATATCCTGCATATGACATACACGTCTTGCATAGGACCCTGGGGTTCCAGAATACACAGAACATAATCTGAAAAAGCCAGAGACCTAATGAATGATCTGCCAATAGCAAATCTTTGCATAACCTCCATTATCTGTCCTTCCTTCCCTGCCCTGTAACTCAGTGTTGGCCTCTGAAGCCTAATGGGTCGTACCAGAAATCTCCAGCAGGAAGTAGACAGCACAATGCTCTTTTACATATCTGCAGGCAGAGCAGGTTTCAAGAACGTTCATATGGTGATTTATTTACTATTACTCCATATCATCCAGAGATGAGGAAAAAACGTAACGGTTTAATTATTTTTTTCCCATATTTCAGCTAAAACCCCGTTCCTCCTCACTTATGAAAACCATATAGCAGCACTGGCACCATATAATGCTTTGGGAATATTTTGTAAAATCTCTATTTGATTGGGGGGTGGGGCACTGCCCCTATGGACAAGCTTCCACTGGTTGTGATATATTTCTATAAGGGTGTGATAAGGTTCCCTTTAACAGTCCTAGAATGACCTATCTAATTTTGTAAGCCACTTGTCAATGTAATGACATTTAAGCTGGCACCTGGACGACACAGAAACACTGTTTTAAAAGAGCAGGAAAAATGCTTTTTCAAATAAAGGGTCTCGCACTTGCTCCGGTGTATTATGGAGGGTAGCAGAGGGGATTCCTAACTTCCTGAATTTGCTTTAGAAGTGTAGGTGTGCACACAGGGTATAAACAGGCAAACCCTAATGTTGGGTAAGAGGTTAGTTTAACCCCTACATGAATATTCTTATTCTTTAAATACCACAGATTCCGCAGCAATTTAGAAGATCAGTATACAATGGGTTGTTGCATTAGAGCACCACACATAGACGATACAGCATGATTCTGTCACAATCCTCATTGATAACTAGAATACTGGTCCCTGTACGCAGCACAACTATCCTACACTTCCGATCCTTAATATGGGCGGTAATTCTACCTATTACCAGAAATACAGAATAACGGTACAAGAGAACAGAACAAACACACATAGGGATAATACCTGTCTCGGGTCGTCGGAGGAATGCCAAGGGTCAAGAGGCAGAATAAAAGGAAACAAAGTAGCAAAACAAGAGGACATAGTCTTAGATTAGAGGGGCAAAGGTTTAAAAGTAACATCAGGAAGCATTATTTTACTGAGAGGGTGGTGGATACATGGAACAGCCTTCCAGTTGAAGTGGTAGAGGCCAAAACAGTGATTGGATTTAAACAGGCATGGGATAGGCATAAGGCTATCCTAAACAAAAGATAAATCCAGGTAAAGTATCTATGTAATTGGGCAGACTAGATGGGCCGAAAGGTTCTTATCTGCCGACATTTTCTATGTTTCTAACATAAGCCAAATGCCAGAAGTAGTGTGGCAGATCCGGTAGTCAGGAATGGCAGGGGTCATATCCCAGATCGGGAACTCAGTACAGGAGCCAAGGGGTTAACAGCCGGGAGAAGCGATATACAAGCAAGGTCGGTACACAGATAATGCAAATTCGCAACGAGCACTTAGAGTGAAAACCATGTCAGGGCAATGAACTCTTAAGCTTATGGTGTTAAACCTGGCAGACGCCGCATTATCATGCTGCGCCCTGCCCGCAGCTGCCCAACGTGACCTGCACATCACTCGGTGCCAGAGCAGCGAGGAAGACTCTGCCAGGCGCCGGGAAATGAAGACTGTGTGGGATGTGACCGATTCAGGGGGATCCTGTTCCCAAGGCAACATACAATCTATGAGAATTTTACACACACTTGAGGAGGTGCATACATATCATTGGGTGCCTTGCCCATGGACACTTGCTGGAGAGATTTTCTCAATGGGATCTGAATCGGACGTGGAGGAGAGGTTTAACCCGAGGATTTGTTTCTGCATGGATGCAGGAATTATCTGAAAACTTGGTATACCGATGTCTTTTCTCCCAGCTTTGCTGCTTCCTCTACTTCAGTGGATCCCAACCCTGGTCCTAAAGTACCCCTAACAGGCTAGGTTTGCCAGATATCTGAAGCAAAACTCCGGTAATGCTCAGGGATTGCAGTATTCAGTCTACATTTCCCCATGGTTAGCCTGTTAAGGGGTACTTGAGGATCAGGTTTAGGAATCACTGCAATATTGGCATCCTAATTCTGTAAAACTCTCAAGCTTCAATGAACTGGTCCACCGTCTTCAGAGCACTCTACTTTTTTCTGAACTCTATACCATGTCCAGTCATATTTAAACTTCTCCACTTCCCAAAATGCCTGTCCTATCATAACTGTGGTAGGGCCGCTCGGAGAAGCACAGGAGTTGGAGGTTGTACTGTTTTTATTGAACTCCACAAAACAAAATTTCTTTAACACTGGGTATACTTTGTATTTCCAAACAAAATAAACCCAAACAAAAGGGCCTACTCCGTCCTTAGGAGTCTAACTAAACAAATATTCCCTTCACTACGGGTTACTGGGGCAGCTATTCTGTCCCTTCGTATAAACAAAATCAATCTCTTTACGCGTCAGCAAGCCTTTCCTGTAGCTCTGGGCTCTCCAGTCATCCACCTTGCACATGCAGGCTTTTTCTGCCTTCCTCTATGCTGAGAACTGCTAGAAGGGAGTCCTAATGATTTGCAGCTGTACCTGCTGCCAGGGAAGGTTTAACCCCTTGCTGATCTGGGAATATTGCATCAGAGTTCCACACCCTATCACACATCCCCCTCCCCAGCATAACACAGGTATGTGAAGCGGCCACACCAGCAAGTCTATGCACTCCGAGACACAGCATCGGCATTGCCATGAAGGAGACCTGCCCTGTGTCGCACCACAAAGCTAAACGGTTGCAAAGACAAAAATCACCTTGTGATTCTAGAGTTCTTATCCCTATTGGTATGCATCCACTTCAACGGGGCATGGTCAGTGATGAGGGTGAAGCGCCTGCCCAATAAGTAATAGCGGAGCGTTTCCAAGGCCCATTTAATCGTTAAGCACGCTTTTTGCACCATAGCATAGCGTTGTCCCCGAGGTAGCAGTTTCTGACTCTGATACAGAACTGGGTGTTCCTCTTTGTCAACATATTGAGACAATACTGCACCCAGACCAACCTTTGAGGCATCCATCTGAAGGAAAAACTCCTGGCTAAAATCAGGCGCCACGAAGACTGGATGGGTACAAAAGACCGCACGCAGGTCAGCAAAGGCATCCTCAGTCTTGCTCACCCATCTTACAGTGTAAGGACTTCTCGCTTTCGTAAGATTGGTGAGCGGAGCAACCCTTGTGGCAAAGTGAGGAATGAATCTCTGATAAATGCATACAATAGTCAAAAAGGCTCGGACCTCTTTCTCCGTGGTGAGGGCCAATTTTGTATGGCTTCGCTCTGTTTGGATCCTCACTATTCCCCTGCCGATCACATAACCCAGGTATTTGGCCTCAGCCAAACCTATAGTACTTTTAGCTGGGTTGGCGGTCAGCTCAGCTCCTCTAAAGGTATCCAATACTGCTTCAACCTTTCCTATAGGTCTCCCAGTCGGGACTATGGATAACCCCGTCATCCAGATAAGCTGCAGCATACTCAGTATGAGGTCTCAATAACGTGTCCATCAATCTTTGAAACATGACTGGAGCACCATGGAGGCCAAAAGGCATTATTCTATACTGAAATAGACCATCAGGAGTAGAGAATGTGGTTTTCTCCCTGGCCGCTTAGTTAATGGGATCTGCTAGTAACCCTTCATCAGGTCTAAAACCGTCAAACATCTGGCCTTTGCTAGTCACTCCACCAACTCATCAATGCGGGGCATGTGATATAGGCATCAAACTTAGAGACTTCATTCAATTTCCTGAAGTCGGGGGGGGGCATGTTCTGACCTCTGACCAAGATGGCCGCATGTTAGCTGAGTTCCTGAGCCCCCTCCGATGTTCATCAGCTCTGCAACACCTCACTGGTCCGAGGTAAGGGGAAGCTGAACACTCCCAGGACACCCGCGCAACTCGTCGAACGGGCCTGCTGGACACTTTTCTCTGAACTCCCCCGCCTGAGGAGACAGCCAAAATGGCAGACCGACCTTTGGCTCATCCTCCGGATTCTATGGAGGCGATACGTCGGCTGGAAAGAATGATTTCTGCGCTTCCCACGAAAACGGACCTTTCCGATATATTATAGCTGACCTGCGATAAGGCTTTGGCCGGAAGGTCAGAGAGGTACGCGCAGATGTGGAGGCCTTATTAGGCAGAGTTGGCATACTGGAGGAAACGGCGCATCAACCACCCCAGCCGGCCCAGACTTACACCCGGAAGGAGTTTTCGGATCTCCAGCGTCGGGTTGATTACCTCGACAACAGAGGTCGTCGATACAACATTTGTGTCCGAGTGCTTGCTGAGACAGAGGGCCCTGAAGACCTTCGCACCAAGCTGCGGGAGATACTTAATCTGATTTTAGGCCGTGACTCTGCTTCCCCTGTTCACATGGACAGAGTACATAGGGCCTTGTGACCCCGACCTCTGTCGACTGCCCCTCCGCGAGACATAATTTGCCACTTGGTCGACTATTCTCTCAAGGAGGACATTATGAAACGTGCTCGTACCTCCCGGCACTGGGATTATCACGAACACCGCCTTGAACTCTTTCACAACCCCTCTCCTTTTACCCTAGCGGCCCGTAGATGCCTGTTGCCAGTCACACAGGCACCGCGACAAGCGGGTATCCAGTATCGCTGGTGGTTTTGTCTCTCGCCCTGTCGGCTGAGCGAAATGGAGTTTGCCACGTGATTCCATGTCCCGCCGATGTGAGTGACTTCCTTACTTGGATGGAGCTACCCAGTATGAGCGTAAGGAATTGGGAGTCAGACCAACACAGGGATGATCCATCACTCCCAATGCCGCGCCGTCCGTGGCCTCGCAGGCGCCAGTGGTTCTCTCCGCTCCATGACCCTGCTATGGAAAACCCACTAGACCGGCCTCCGCTTCAAGATGTAGGTTAATCTGCACTTTGCTATTTGATGTGCCATTTGGGATGCAGATCTTCTGCTTCTTCCTTGATTCGCCAGAGTTGGAAGGTTGACCCCCGTAATTTTTTTGAAGTAATTTTTGCATCTTGCTGCTTTGCGAGGCACTGCTCCCCCACCCCCTCCGTTTACTTTCCATCGTTGACGCTGACTGATTTAAGTAGCCTTTAGCTCTCCCTGAGCCCTTATTTGTGAATTTTTGCTCCTCCCGATGACGAGCTAACTGGTTTTGCTGAGATGTGAAGCTGTGGGACACCAGCTCAGGGATGCTCGGTTCATGGATGGAGTCTGTCATAATTTGGAGGAGGGTAATTGTGCAAGGACGATAGGAAGACATTTTTTCTTCCTTCATCTCCTGACTTTTGCCGCTCTGACCCCTAGTGGGAATATGCTCCAGTTAATTTGGGGTTGTTTGAACTGAGGGACAGGAGGGACCCAGGTTGGAGAGCTTTGGGGTGGTTTGGGTGGAGGGCGATTGGGTTGTTTGTTATAGTTGCATTCTGCCTTCAAATGATGGTAGTAGACTGTGGATGATAGGGTAGATATTTTTCCTGCCCTTCCCTACCAACTTCCACTGTTAAGCTCCCTGACGGGAATCTGTTGCATTTATGTAAGGGTTGTTTGGAGTGGGGCAGGAGCTGAGAGGGAGGCTTCTGTGGTGGGGAGGGGAGTTGTTGGGTTGCTATTGTTATTTTTCGCCTTCTGCTTTCCATATACCGATGTCTGGGTATTTTGGTATTAAATACCAGACCACTTTCTACCTGTATTTCGCATAGTACCCTGTTTTTCACACTGGACTTGAGAATTGTCCTTGGAAATATCCTGGACTTGCCTCCTTTAGGTAGCATGTTGACTTTACCTGACTTGTTCCCTACCTTATCACTCACCGGGGACATATGTTCCCCTCTTTCTCCTTGGTGTTCTGAGGCTGGAGAAATACCTTTTTAATTTTTTGCTATAATTTTTGAGTCTCGCGGCTTCGCGAGGCACTGACTCTCTCTTTTTCCCCCCCCCCCCTCCCCCTCCCCCCCTCCCCTCTCCCCTCTGTTTAAATTATGACATTGACTCTGCTTGGTCTAAGTAACACTTGGCTCTTGCCAGGACACTTGGTCTTGGGAGCTGTTGCTCTTACTTGTCGACCACAACCCTTTTTTTGCCTACAATTTTTTTGGCTCCTCCGGGTGGGGAGCTACTCACTTTTGATAAGGTATGGAACAATGAGGTGCCTTCATGCGGGTGTCCGACTCTTCGAAAACATTTGTGGTAATTTTAGAGCGAGTAGTAGATTGGGTCGATGGAGGGGACATTTTTCCTAATCTTCGCCATTGTGAACCCTAACGAGAGTGCATTATGTATATTTGGAGGTTGGCTACACTGGGGGGGGAGGAGGGGAGGCGGGAGGGAAGCCTCTGTGGGGATTTGGGTGGGGGTGTTTTTGGTTTCCCCTTTTTTTCATTTCTCCGCTATAGTTCCCGAAATCTGAGGGGGCTCTGTTATTGCTCTTCCTATTGAGATTTATTTTTCTTGTACATATTGTTGCTGGTCTTTTCATCTGTTGATCAGTGCTCAGGCTTGGAATTGGACGCTGCCGCCCACGAGGACCAGGCGTCGTTTTTTGCTCAGAGGTGGCATACGATCCCTGTTGACAGGATACGAGTAGGTTTACCCCTGTGACGCCCTATACCTCAGGCTTTTTCTGTCCCCTTTTCTGTCTATCTGTTCTTTTCTTTATTTCTTTCTTGACTCTCCATATCTTCTACTGTTCCCTCTTCTGTGATCCTACCCCGCCCCCCGTCTGGTTTTGTCTTAGTTTTCCTTTTCCTTACTCCCTTTTGCCTACGGATATGGCTCCACCTGATGGATTTACACATGGCTCCCTTTGTTTCATTACTTATAACGCAAAGGGTCTTAATACTCCCGAGAAGCACAGTCGTCTCCTTCGTGAGGCCACGGGCGCTTCATGCTTCTGTGCTCTTTTTACAGGAGACGCACTTTCAGCTTGGATCTGCACCAGTGCTCCGCAACTCTGATTTCCCAACTGGGTACTTTAGCGATTTTCACAGTGGGAAAAGCCGTGGAGTGGCGATCCTTTTCTCCAAATCTGTTCCCATGGTCTTGGACGAGATTCTAGAGGACCGAGAGGGACGTTTCATGTTTGTGAACTGCAAAATAGCAGAACAGCAATAGACGTTTGCTTCCAATATATCTTCTGAATGTCAACCAACACCATAGCTTGAGATCCATATTGAGACACCTCTCCTCCTTCATGGCAAGTACTTTGGTGGTTGCGGAGGACCTGAATGTTAGACCCCCGTTTAGACACCTCGACAGCCGTTCCTCGGTGCCCCCTAGTGTCTTGCGCCATATACGTCACTCACTTGACGACCTTCAGTTAGAGGATGTCTGGAGGGCTTTCCACGTGGGAGAACGGGATTACTCCTTCTCTCGTGTACATGCCTCATACTCTCGACTTGACTATTTGTGCAGCAAAGAAATATATTCCTGACGGAGGAAGCTTCTATTATGGCACAGACGTGGTCGCACCATTGTCCCCTGCTAGCTCTTCTGTCCTCACCGATTTTTCGTCCCACAGAGTGGCAATGGCGGCTCAACACGTCTTTATTGGCGGATCCGCTCCTTGTTGCGGATATCGACACTTGTCTCCGCACATACTTTGAGGAGAATGATACGCCAGAAGTGTCTGTTCCTACCCTTTAGGAGGCCCATAAGGCGGTGGTTCGTGGGGTGTTTTTATAAGCCGGACTATGGCTCTTAAATGGGCCAGTTCAGATCATGTACAGCAGGGCTCAAAATTTCAAGTCCTAAGCTACTAGCCAGAGCTTAAGAGTTACTCGCCACCAGTTGCCCCACGTACTCTGCCCTTAACTCCGCCCCTAAACACACCTTCTTAAATTATCTTATGAAATTACAGTTGTGTTTTATTCAGAATAAAGTTACAAAAATAAATAACATTATTGCCCAGACCAAGACCCCAGATACCCAGGCATCAGATACATGTATACCCAGGCATCAGACCCAGGTAATCTCTTCCATTTAGTACAGACTCCTCAAACAGTTTTTAGGACCAAATTAATTTGGGATTTATGCATCTGATATATCAAGGGGAACCTAATACTCTCTCTTCATTATTCATATGCCAGGTTATCAATAGAAGTTAGTCAGGTTTCCCCCTTGGATGCTTATACAGATGAATCCATTAATATTTGTGTGCGATACTTCATCCCCATTTTTTTATTTTTTGCTCCTTCCGTATCAGCCATCTCTTTCTTTATAGATTTATTTAGCATAACCTCAAACGCCTACGCCACCATTTCACCAATTATGACTCCTCAAGGGAGTTGTAGCAGTGGTGCTGGTTCTGGCGTCACTTCTGGACGCTGATAGTTTACACCAGGGTGGGGAACCTTTTTTTCTGCCAAGGAACCCCTTTAATTCCTTTCTCTCTGCCCCCTTTAATTCATTTCTCTCTCCCCCTTTAATTCATTTCTCTCTCCCCCTTTAATTCATTTCTCTCTCCCCCTTTAATTCATTTCTCTCTCCCCCTTTAATTCATTTCTCTCTCCCCCTTTAATTCATTTCTCTCTCCCCCTTTAATTCATTTCTCTCTCCCCCTTTAATTCATTTCTCTCTCCCCCTTTAATTCATTTCTCCTCCTCCTTTAATTTCTCTCTCCCCCTTTAATTTCTCTCTCCCCCCTCCTTTAATTCATTTCTCTCTCCCCCTTTAATCGATTTTCTATCCCCCCCTTTAATCAATTTCTCCCCCCTCCTTTAATCAATTTCTCTCTCCCCCTCCTTGAATTCATTTCTCTCTCCCCCTCCTTGAATTTCTCCCCCTCTTTAGCTCATTTCTTCCCTCCTTAAAATTTCTCTCTCCCCTCCTTTAATTCACCCCCCTTAAACCTGACATTGAGTAATTGAATCCAGGGCAGTGATTATCCCTGCTTCCTTCGCTCGCTGATGCACGCCGGGGATTCTCCGTCATGTTGTGCCTGGAAGATAAGGTGCACAGCGTGAAGGATGATCCAACCTGCAGCAGTGAGGTCCAGTAAAAGTGCCGCAGGAGAGGGAATTTGCACCCCTCCCTCCTGTTGCGCTCTGAAGACAAGTTGATTTTGCCGTATGTTCTCCACCCCTCGTTTACACACTGTACCCAGCGTGCCCTCTGTCTCTCGATGCTGCGGTCACTGACACTGGGGAGACCAGTTGAGCTTCTTACTGATCTGAAAGTTTTGATCTGGGAGTTTTGCACCGCGCAATCTTCCCGGATCCGTAAGTGTTTCGACCAGTCTCCCTGAAACAGCAGTAGTGATGGCAGCATCGAGAGACAGAGGGCATGCCGGCTACAGCATGGAAAGTTAGAGGCTGCTGATTGGCCAGTCAGTGAGCTGGAAGTGACTCCAGCCACGTCCAGCAGTTGCCAGAAAAAGAAAAGCCGACTGGCTGGCCCTGAGCACGTGATCGCTCACAGTGTGGAAAGGCTGGCAATCAGGGCCCGCAGACCAATCAGAGGGGAACGGCTGGCCAGAAAAAAAAACACAGCTGCCACCGGAATACGCAGCGCAGGCAGTGCAATATAATTTATCGTGCTGCCTGCGTCTGCATTTCCATGCCCACACTTGATTTGCACTTGCAAAATGCGAGCTGGCGAGTTGAAATTTTGTCCCCTGATGTACAGGGTCTGTTGGGTGAAATAAGAGACCTTGAACTGCAGCATCACACTTCGAATCTGTACTCAAATTACGATCTGTTATTGGCTAAGAGAAAGGAGCTTAATGAGATGCTCAACGAGGGTGTTTGTTATGCTGCCCAAAAAAGCTAAATGTCACTTCCCTCTCCTTGAAAATAAGCCTGGCAGGCTCCTTGCCCGTGTTCTGCGGAAGCGTCAAAACGCATCATATATTGTGTGGATTTAACTCCCTGATGGGATTATTACCTCTCGCCCGGATTTCATCCTGGATGAATTTCAACGCTTTTACAGTGACCTTTATGACTTGGACCAGATCTCTGGCTCAGGACCCACTCAGGAGGCAATTGAGACTTCTTTAGCTGATAAGATGGCCGGCACTCTCACTCCAGCTTTGACTTCTTTTCTAGGTGAACCGATCACGAGCGAGGAAGTCATGCCTGTTCTATAGGGTCTTAAAGGAGGCAAGAGCCCAGGACCAGATGGCCTACCTGCAGAATACTACAAGGCCTGCTATTCTGCCCTGATACCGCGCCTTTTGACTCTTTTCGCAGCACTCAGAGAGGGGACTAAATTCCACCCACATGCGCTTTCAGCTAATGTTATTTGCAAGCCGGGTAAGGATGGAACGGACGTTCGCAGTTACCGACCTATATCCCTTTTAAACTCCGATCTTAAAATATTGGCAAAGGTACTGGCAGGCCGACTTGCGCCTCTCCTCCCGTCTCTGATTCACTCAGACCAAGTAGGCTTTGTACCCTGACGAGAGGCGCGAGACGCAACGACTCGTGCGATTGGTTAGCTTGCCGTCGACAGGAAGGCCTACTCTTGCTTTCTACAGATGCGGAGAAGGCCTTTGATCAGGTGAGGTGGAATTTTATGTTTACCGTACTACGGCGCATTGGGGTCGGAGACTCCTTGAGATGGATGCAGGTGCTCTACGACAACCCCACGGCTCTGGTCCGTGCTAATGGGGTGCGATCTGCCACATTTGACAGTCGTAACGGAACACGTCAGGGGTGCCCGTTGTCTCCTCTTTTATTTGCCTTGACTCTTGAGCCCCTCTTGGCAACATTATGTCGGATCGCTTCCATTAAAGGGTTGCGACTCCATTCATAAGGTCTCTGCTTATGCTGATGACCTCCTGTTTTTCATCACTGACCCAGACTCTACACTGCCGGCAATTTTGAGGGAACTTGAAACCTATGGGGAGATGCCTGGACTCAGGATTAACCGAGACAAATCAGAGTTTCTTAATATCTCACTAGAGCAGTCCGCTTTAAGAGCTGTCCGAAGGGACTATCCTTTTCGATACTGTGCACACAGGATGAAATATCGGAGTATGGCTGGCCTCCTCCGCCAAGCGGATGTTCGAATTCAACTTCTCGGCTATTCTGACTATGTTTCACGCATACCACGCAGATTGGACTGGACATATGATATCCTGGATGGGCAGAATAGCCGCCCTTAAGATGAATCTGCTACCAAGGCTCCTATATCTTTTTGGAGCCCTCCCGATTTTTGATTTTTTTTTTTTTTTTTGCGCTCTATGAACGGCGAGCCTCAAATTCATTTGGCCGAGGAGCAGACCACGAGTAAGCTTTGCGATTCTGTGCCGCCCGAAACGTAAGGGAGGTTTAGCCCTCCCAGATCCCAGACGTTCTTATCAAGCCAGTCATTTGGTAATGCTGGTGGACTGGTCGTTGACAACCCCCGATAAGCGATGGCTGGACTTGGAACTTGCCCTGGCAGGACGACCGTTACAGACTTCCGCCTGGCTCGCCTGAATCTCTGGGAGCTGATCCGGTGTCGGTGATGCTACGACTGTGGCACAGGATTAAATTGATTTACGGCCTTTCCACAGCCATCTGTCCTCTTTTGCCCTTAATTCATAATCCGGCCCTTACAGTGGAGATACGACCATCCTTGAGGACCCGAATGACAGTTGGGAACAGGCTACGTGCAATGGATCTACCCCCAGATGACAACCTGGATGTCTTGCCACTTGCCTCCCCGATGGGACCTCTCTATGCTTGATAGATTTAATTTTTTTCAATTGAAGTCATACTTGAGAAGCCTTAATTGTGGCTATAGTTTGACCCGCCAATTGCGCCGATTCGAATCACTCTGCTATGCAGGGAAATCTCTGGCACATGGGGTTTCTACCCTCTATGGCCTTCTACAGACTAGTGACTCTATTGTCCCCTCCTTTGTGCTACGTTGGGATCGAGAGCTCAATATCCCCATCTCGGAGGAACAGTGGTCTAACACGTTCGCTTTGATCCATATGGGTAGCAGCACAACGCGTATCTAGGAGACTTCGTACAAAATTGTTGCCTTCTGGTGTCGCTCCCCTAGTTTCTTGCATTGCGTCTATCCATCGACTCCACCCCACTACTGGCACTGTGAAATGGACAGGGGCACCTATCTACATGTGTGGTGGTCTTGCTCCAACCTGCAGCCATTTTGGACTCAGGTTCAAGATGCGATACTTCAAGTTACAGACGTGGACTTCCCACTGACTCCTGAATGTTTTCTACTGTATAATATTACGCTCCCTCTCAAATCCCTTAAGCGCTCTGTCCATCTTATGCTCTTTGCTGCGCAATCCTTGATCCCTGTTATGTGGAAGTCAACGAGGACTCCCACTATTAGGGAATGGATTAACCGAGTGGAAGAGTGTCGCTCCATTGACTACCTAGATGCGAAGCATCGAGGGGTGGCGGATACTTCAGCCATGAAATGGTTTTACTGGGAACGATACGCTGCTAGTACTCGAGCCTCTGGCATTAAACCCTGTTCAGGTGACGATGTCTGAGGATCTACGGGATGGAGCCATGAGACGGTATAACTTTTACAGAGTACTGGAATTAATTATTTTTTTTATTCCTTTGGTTTACTGTTGTTTTGTTGTTTGTCTTCCTCCCCCCTTCCACCATTTTATTTTTTGTCGTTTACCCTTTCCTCTCCCTCCATTCTTTCTTTTCCTTATCCTCTCTTTCTCTCTGCTGATCCTCCCTTCCTTTCATTTCTGCGTGATGCTCTTTTCTTTCCCCTTGTGGGAACAAGGTAGCACAAGGGACCTATTGAGGCTGGCACCGTAAAATGGGTTGGTAGATGTATGGGCTGCCTTAAAAATTTGTGCTTTTCTACTTTTTTTGCCTCTATACACCTCCTTTGCGGAGAGATGCTTTCATACTGGTCCTGGCGGTGCAGGGTGACGGATTTCTTGTCCTTCACTGACGTCCTCTATGTAGAGAATGGTCTAGGATATGGTGGCCTTTTTTCCTTTTTCTCCTGCAATTTGATCATATTTTATTTTTCTATTTCCTGGTGTACTACCTTGTATTACATGTGTATGTTGTGTATTACCTTGTTTATGTGTATATTTGTGTAACCGTCTTTTCTCTTTTCTGAATAAAAATTTTGAATTTCAATTTCCTGAAGTCATTGCAGAACCTAATTGACCCATCAGGTTTAAGCACTAGAACAATCGGACTGGACCAGTTACTTTGGGACTCTTTGATCACTCCGAGCTCAAGCATTTTCTTGATTTCCATTCTTATGGACTCCCTTTTTGCCTGAGGAATTCTATACGACTTGACCCTTACAGTAACCCCCGGTTCCGTCTCAATATCAAGGGCAATGTCTTGGGTTCTGCCCGGGTGCAATGGAAAGACATCCTTGTTATTCTCCACCAGGCTTCTAGCCTCCTCTGCTTGCTCAGGTGTTAGCTCTGAGATCGTCACGGGTTGTTCACCTGCAGTGACCACACATGCTTCTCTATTCCTCCACCGCTTAAGGAGCTTTATGTGCAGTATTGCCTCTTTCTTACGGCGGTTCGGCTGACTAACCCTATAATTTACCGGACTTACTTTATCCAGAATTTCTTAGGGTCCCTTCCACTGAGCTAGTAGTTTACTCTGTCGTGGGAACCAGCACAATTACTCTGTATCCCTTGTTGAACTATCTTGCTTCTGCCTTTTGGTCATAGTGAAGTTTCTGGGCATCCTCGGCTTGTTTCATGTGCTGGTGAACAAGAGGAGCAATCCGAGCCATGCGCACCCTCATTTGTGTCACATGTTGATTCATATTCGTCCCTTGGGCTACCTGCTCTTCCCATGTTTCCCTCATTATATCTAATATACGGCTGGGGTGTCGGCCATACAGAATCTCAAATGGGGAGACGCCTTTGTGGAAGCTCTCTTACAGCAAACAAGTAGGGAAGCAGTAGGTCCCAATCTTCCCCATCCCTACCTCATAATCTTGTTCTGTAACTGGTTTTGTTTGTTCAACCTCTACCTCGTCTTCACCACATTGTGTTGCCACACCATTTATTAGCCAGTTTTTTGTGCTCCTTCAACACTTCATTCACAGCTGTTAAACATCAACCTGCTTTCCTTGCACTTTCTCTCTTGGGTTTTCTTCTTTTTGGGTTACCAACATACAAATCGGTGAGCAAAGGGAAAATTTTCATCTAAACCACAAACTTGTCATTCATCCTTAAGTGCCCCTTGTTCGGTTCCCACCAGGGGTTGCATAGGGTGTGGAACTCAGGGAAGTTTCTTCCTATGACTAGGATAGGGTAGTCGAATCACTACCGCTGATATCTTTACCTGTGTCCCTTGTACAAAAACCTCTATTGATTGTAGAATACTGTACAGTACACCCATGGATACAGAGTGCCCCCATTGTTTTATGGTGTACCTGCACAGGCTTGACTAGGCTACCTGCTACCAGAGTAGCAGTTAAGGCACGACGGGAGTCAACAAGGGCCCATGTCTCCTGGCCATTCAACTTTACAGTTACTCAATGTATGTGCACCCTCTATCAGGCTTGCCAGACATATCAGTCCACAAAAGTTTAAGGGGTTCTCCCCCAATCCACATTGCAGCAGCTCTGGGAGGTTGGGGCACCTTGCCCTGACATGTCCTCTTCTGCCACATTCAAAGCAGATTATAGGGTTTCTTCCAAAAGGGTCTTTTCTGGGATTATGGTCCTCAGTCTGTTTCATGCAGAGTTATTCCAATTCCAGAATTGGGTTCAAGTCAACCTTTCCGGGGTCTTGGTCTCTGGGGCAAACCAAAGTCCTTTGCAGACAAGTATCTTTCTACTTGTGCGACCATGCTGTCATATGTTCTGGGGTCTCCTTGACTGACCCATTCATGGAGGCTCTGGGGAAGCTCTCTCAGGTACCGGTGAAGCACCAGGGTTTCCACGATTTGTGCAGGGGTTTGACTCTCCGGTTTGAGTCACTTCTGGGCTAGATGAATTAAATCAAACCCCTGGGATCAGGGTACCTTGTCTCTCTTAAACTGCCACACAGAGGCGTTGGGCTCTCACATTGGTTGTCACACCCATCCGGGCCAGGATCTCCACTTTTAGTTGGGGGTAACTTGTGGCCTCTTCGTCCAAGTCATAATATACTTTTTGTGCTTCACCAAGGAGAAAAGAAGCAATAATTCCGTCCCACGGGCCAGGCTTCACGTATAGCTGTTCATTCAAATGCTAAAAGGTAGGACTCCACGTCATCCTCTGGAGTGTCTTGTGTATACAGCTGCTTGCCAGTATCCTGATTACACCCTCTGCTGGTGTAGTCACCCCAAGGGTACTGATGCGGTCCAAGAGCTTTTTAAACATGGCATGGTCCATCTTTTGGGCTTCGCTCAAGGCTTCAACCTGCAAGACCAGGAGCTTGTTAGTCTCTTGCTGGGCTGCAGCTGAGGCTGTTGGTCTCCTGTTGGGTTGCTGAAACTTGTACTAGGGCCTTTACAACATCCTCCATGTTCGTGGGTTCTGTACCTTTTTAAGGCTTCTGTGAAAGTGGAGCCGGCACAACAAATAAATCCCACCACTTGTGGTAGGGCCGCTCAGAGAAGCACGGGAGATGGAGGGTGTACCGCTTTTATTGAACTCCACAAAACAGTCTCTTTAACACTGGGTACACTTTGTATTTCCAAACAAAATAAACACAAAATGGCCTATCCTTCCTTGGGAGGCTGACTAGACAAATATGCCCCTTGCTATGGGTTACTGGGGCAGCTATTCTGTTCCCTAGTATAAATAATATTTTTTACATGCTCGTCAGCAAGCCTTTCCTGCAGCTCTGGGCTCTCCAGTCATCCACCTTGCACATGCAGTCTTTTTCTGCCTTCCTCTGTGTTGAGAACTGCTATAAGGGATTCCTAACTAGTTGCAGCTGTACCTGTTGCCAGGGAAGGTTTAACCCCTTACTGATCTGGGAATATTGCATTAGTCAGTCTCCTAACATAGAGTTCCACACTCTGTCACACAACAAAGACCTTTAGATGCCAACAACTGGAAAGTCGAAAGCCTTTTCTGTTGTCTATATCTTTCTGGTTTCTAAATGTTTTGTTTGCTTAACTATCCCTTACTATGCTGAAGGGTCACAATTGCTGGTCAAAGCCTCCTCGCTGGCTCGCCTTGGAAACTTACTAACTTATTGTAGGCCTTTCTTCTGGACACTGTTAGACCTTGTGTTCTGATGACCTGCTCAAGCTAATTCTGGTTGACCCTGCAGTTTTTCTTATTGGCAGTGCTTTTCAAATTTAAAATTTATTAAAGGTTTTAAAACTTTTTTCTATTCACAAAAATAAATATTTACAACAAAAGCAGTCAACTAATTAGGGATAAAGAAAAAAAAAGGGAAAGTGAGGGAGGGAGAAGAATTCCATCCATCTCATAGTCATAGAGGCTCCAGTGTCATTTCCAAGTGGCATTCTTAAGTGGACGTTCAGAGTTGATTCCTGGAGGAAGGAACTGGAGGAAGGAACTGCAAAACTGCAAGGCCCACTTTTTACTCTGGTAAACTCACGTCTATATCATGCTTTCTCTCACGCTTCTGCTCTTCTACCTTTCTCCTTAAATGGAACTCCTGCCCCTCTACCACCGACCCCTACACAATCTGCATCTCTCCCTCCCTCCTCTCGTCCCACATGATGGCCTCGCATGAGCTCCTTTGTTTCCTCAGAACATGGTCTCCCTCTAACTCTCGTGCTGCCAATCACTCCCACTCCCACAAATCCCATTCCCACCTTCTTTCTCACCCTCCTGCTGTCACTCTATGCAGGTGACATATCCCCTAACCCTGGCCCCACAACACATCCAATACTTCCCTCTCATCCTATCTCCATCGCACATAAATCACCTCCCTGCAAGCCCAGCAACCTCATTCCCATAATCCCTCAGCGCCTGTCCTCTTTCTCCTGCGCCCTCTGGAACGCTCGCTCTGTGTGCAACAAACTCACAGCCGTCCATGACCTCTTCCTTTCAAACTCCTTCAACCTCCTAGCTTTAACTGAAACCTGGCTAACTCCCTCTGACACGGCCTCCGTTGCTGCTCTCTCACATGGCGGTCTACACTTGAGCCATACCCCCAGACCGGGTGAGAGAAATGGTGGCGGGGTTGGACTCCTGCGCTCTTCCACCTGCACCTACCAGCATCTCCCTCCACCCCCATCCCTCTCCTTCTCCTCCTTCGAGACACACTGCATCCGCCTGTTCTCTCCTCTGGCTCTCAGGGTGGCAGTCATCTACCGCCCACCGGGACCAACCTCCCAGTTCTTTGACCACTTTGCTACCTGGCTTTCTCACTTCCTGTCTTATCTTCCATGCCTAATTCTCGGGGACTTCAACATTCCCATTGACGATCCTTCCGCTCCTGCTGCCTCCAAACTTCTTTCACTCACGTCCTCCCTTGGACTCACACAATCCTCCCTCCTCCCTACCCACCGCGATGGTCACGTTATTGACCTGGTCTTTTCCAACCTCTGCTCCATTTCTGAGTTCAAATGTCGCCCTTTCCCCATCTCTGACCACCACCTTCTCTCTTTCAACCTATCTGGACTTCCTAAACACCCCTGCTCCCCCACCCCGCACACACACTCGCAGAAATCTACATGCTGTGGACCCCTATCAATTCTCCAACCTACTTCACCACCTCCCTCATACCTCATCCTTCACCTGCCCTGATGCTGCCACTAATCACTACAACACTATGCTTATCTCTGCTCTAGACACTCTTGCTCCTCTTCGACTCTGTAAGGCCCCACGCCGCCAGCTTCAGCCCTGGCACACCCTCCAGACTCGCTACCTGCAAAGATGCTCCCGCACCGCAGAGCGTGCCTGGAGGAAATCCCGCTCTGAAGCTGATTTTGTTCACTTCAAGTTTATTCTCCGATCATACACCTCTGCCCTCCACTTGGCCAAACAATCCTTCTTCTCATCTCTTATATCTACGCTGTCCTCCAACCCTAAACGGCTCTGGTCCACCTTCAACACCCTCCTCTACCCACCTGCACCTCCCCCCTCAGCTGCCTTCAGCGCTCAAGACCTGGCAGACTACTTCCTCAGTAAAACTCTAACTATCAGAAGCAACATCCCAACACAAGATAGTTATCTGCCACCTCCACTCCCACAGGTCCCCTCTGCCGCTTCCTCCCAGCCACTGAGGAGGAAGTCAATTCCTTATTGTCCTCCTCACATCTCACCACGTGCCTGCTCGACCCCATTCCCTCACATCTAATTCCTCCCCTCTCCTCCTCCCTCACCCCTGCTCTCACACACATCTTCAACCTATCTCTCTCCACTGGCTCCTTTCCATCCGCCTTCAAACACGCGCTAGTTACCCCTTTACTAAAGAAACCATCCCTAGACCCCAACTCTCCATCCAACTACCGCCCTGTATCCCTGCTTCCCTTCACATCAAAGCTCTTAGAAAAACTAGTCTTCAACCGCCTCTCCCTCTTCCTGTCCTCCAATTCCCTACCTGACCCCCTTCAATCTGGCTTCCGTCCCCTACACTCAACTGAAACTGCCCTCACCAAAGTCACCAACGACCTCCTAACTGCTAAAAAACACGGCCACTATTCTATTCTCATCCTGCTTGACCTCTCGGCTGCTTTTGACACTGTTGACCACCCCCTCCTTCTACAGACCCTCAACTCTCTGGGTCTCGGTGACACTGCACTTGCTTGGGTTGACTCCTATTTATCCAACAGGTCCTTCTGTGTGTCCTTTGCTGGTAACTCCTCCTCTTCATTGCCTCTATCTGTTGGTGTACCTCAAGGCTCTGTCCTTGGTCCTCTGCTCTTTTCCATCTACACCTCCTCCCTGGACAAAATCATCAACAGCTTTGGCTTTAATTACCACCTCTACGCTGATGACACTCAGATCTACCTCTCTACCCCTGATCTCTCTCCCCCTGTCCTTTCAAAAGTCAGTGACTGTTTATCTGGCATCTCCTCCTGGATGGCCTCCCACCACCTAAAGATCAACATGTCAAAGACTGAGCTCCTACTTATTCCTCCCTCCAATGCCTCCCCACCTCCTGACTTCTCTATCACGGTGGAGGGTATCACCATCTCCCCATCAAACCAAGTTCGCTGTCTTGGAGTTACACTTGACTCTGCTCTTTCCTTCATCCCCCACATCCAGTCTCTTTCCTCCTCCTGCCGATACCAACTGCGTAATATTTCCAGAATTCGGCCATTTCTTACCGCTGTCACCACAAAACAACTCATACACGCCCTGGTAATCTCCCGACTCGACTATTGCAATAATCTCTTATCTGGCCTCCCTCTGTCCCGCCTCTCCCCTCTACAATCCATCCTGAACACCTCCGCCAGGCTAATTCACCTCACCCGCCGCTCTGTCTCTGCCGCTCCCCTCTGCGAGTCCCTTCACTAGCTCCCCATCCACTGCAGAATTAAGTTCAAAATCCTTATTGTGCTTATTGTACAGCGCTGCGGAATATGCTGGCGCTTTAGAAATAAAGAATAATAATAATAATAATAATCTCATAAAATGTTTACAATATAATATTCAAGAAGTACAACAATGAGTAAAAATAAGTATACAGTGGCATTAAACCTTGTAGTTATTTCCATAAGTACACACATAAACCGAAAAGGTCAACTCAAACCCGTAAAGCGTGGCCATTATCATTGACCTACGGTATTCGCTTCCCATATGTTCCAAAATATTTCAATTTCGTGGTAAACTGAGATGGTTGTCTTAGGCTGGTGTCAGACGAGCGCATTTTGTACGGACTGTGCATTCGTGCAGTATGGACGTACTTTCTGACGGACGACAAAGTAGTGGCCACACTGTCCGTTTTTTTAACTGACATTATTTTTGACTGATGTAGCAGGGAAAATAACTTTGACGGACAAAATGGTTTTGCATTTTAAATTGCTGGACGCACAAATGCAGTCCGTCCTCATTCCATCACTCACACACAAAGCTATGTGGACGTTGCGGACGCAGCGCACTCTGTGTGTCCGTTCTAGTGGATTTATGTTATTGCCTAACCTGCGTCCATTTGCCGCGTCTGTTATGCGTCCGCAGTTCGGTGCGGACGTACTTGGTGTGTGGGGCTCCGTTGGTCATAATTATATGCTATAACGGACATACAAATGTGCGGCAACACAGACGTGATCAGTACGCTCATCTGACACCGGCCTTAATGCCAACCCATAATCCTTATTTTCAAGTATCATTTGGGTGACTTTATCACACGTAGGGGTTGTGGTGGTTTTCCAATCAGTATATGTCCTATTACTATTTTGTCCACTTTAAAAGTGTTATCTGGAAATTGTTTGAAAAGTAAAAGTTGGGGTGAAAAAGGACCAATATGAGACACTAAGGACGAGTTTATATACCGCTTTCCAGTATCCACGAAGTTTTAAACCATGCCACCAAATGTGTGCCATGGTGCCTTCACCTCCACAACATTCTCTCCAACACCTGTTTGAAACTGAGGAATCTAATAAATGGAGTTTAGCGGGGGTGAAGTACCACCTGTAAAATATTTTATGGTGTGTTTCTATATAAGTCGAACATTGTGTGATACCCTTTAGAGCCCTTGTAATGGAAAGCCATTCTTCCATGCTGAGCTCCTTCTCCCACGCCAACATGAAATTTACTTTGTGGATTTTATTATTTTTTTAAGGAGCGATTAACAAAAGGAAATCATGGTACGCTGCTGTGGATTGTGTAAGCAAATGTTTTCTAGGCCCGACAATTGCAAAGTTGTCATTTTGCGGTCGAACTCCAGGTTGCAAAACCATTGCTTCAAAATAGCTACGATCCTAGTGTGTTGGTCTTCTAGATCCTCACACAAATGATATTTCTCCATTATGTTAAATGACATCAGTGAGTTCCCTGAAAAAAATATATAATTTTTGAATAATTGGGTCTATTTGTATATCGTATTGTAATAGAATCAGACCAGAAATAATCTGCCATGATGGTTCATAACGGCCATCTTGACCAAAACTTTGGTTCACGTAACTGTACATAGTGAATATTAGCTGAATTAGACGAGTTTGCATAGATTTCTGGAATTCCTAAAACTAACAGGCAGAGCAATTAAATAAACGAGATCCGGGCTAACACAAGCAGGAGTGTCAGAATACTGATTTAGCTATATCAAGGTCAGAGAGCCAGAGCCGAGAACAAAAGCCTTCATTAGACCATCTGCACCCTTATCAGTTTATACAGTAAACAAGTCCTGGGGAGGCGGACAGTGACAGGATCTGGCTAGATGTTAAATTATCCAATTGTCATAACTGTATATGAAAGATGCCAATTTACTGCAAATATGTGGAATGACTTTAGGATACTGATCTCCTCCCACCGCCCTATCCGTCATGCTACGCAGTGGCTCGGTCAAGCGTTGACGCTTTGGGTGTGCGGCCGGAGCAAGGGGTGCAGGTTGGTGCTAATTCCCCGCCTGCACCCTCAGCTCCGATTGAGGGTGGTGCCGTGATGACTGGAGTGGCGGGAGCACAGATCATTATTTCTGCTGACCAATTTGAGACGTCTGATGGGGGCAATATATAGAGACCCCAAGACAGAGTCCCCTGGAGGTGGCTGTAGCAGAGCCCAAAGCCGTGATCCGTGCTGACAATAATATTGTTAAAACCCAAGTGGTGTATTTATTATTATTATTATTCTTTATTTATAAAGCGCCAGCATATTCCGCAGCGCTTGTGTACAAACACAACCCTGGCAAACTCCAACTCCCATTACGAGCGGTACCGGCCCAATGACAAATGATGGCCCTAGACCAATGGTGTATACATACAAGTATATCCCGTTCACCACCACTGATATGTTTAATTGGAAAACCCAAACCCCGCCTTTCTCTGAAAAGCCCGCTGTCATGACAAGTCTAATAGAATCTATCATGGCTACATATAATCCCCCAAGAATTAATAATAATGCCCGAAAATATTTATTAAACCAAGCAGTAGAAGAAAGCCAAGTAAACCCAGAAGCCTGGGCTGAGGAGCATTATCCCAAAGTTGATCCCCAATGGCCGTACACTGAAGTGGGCATGGCTCATCGCCAGAGTTATCGAGCGGCTGTTTTGATTGGGATAAGAGCGGGTGGGAAGAAACCTGTAAATATGGGGAAAATAACTGTCAAAGGATGCTACTGGTTCAGCAACAGCCGGATGACCAAGTACACTACCAAGCCATGATGTGTGAAAATCCACGCGTTCATTTGGATCTCATCGCAACTTTGAACCCTGCTACATTGCTACCTGCCTCTGAAGAAGATCCAAGTCATGAATGTCTTCAGGTCATGGAAGAAGTATTCAGCAGCAGGCCCGATTTAAGAGATGTACCCCATGACAAGTACAACCTGCAACTATTCACCAATGGAAGTAGTTACGTTGAAAATAGCAAAAGACAAGCTGGCTATGCTGTTGTCACGATGGAAGACGTTTTAGAAGCAGAACCTTTGCCAATGGGAACATCAGCACAGCTTGCAGAAATCGTGGCTTTGACCAGAGGCCTAGAACTGTCAAGAGATAAGAGTCAATATATACACCGATTCAAAGTATACCTTCGGGACTGTCCATGCACACAAGGCCCTCTACAAAGAAAGGGGGCTTTTATCGTCAACTGGAAAGCAAGTGAAGTACTCCAAGCAAATTTTGAATTTACTGGATGCAGTCTGGACACCCAGCACTGTCAATATAATGCACTGTCGCGGGCACCAGAAACGTAGTGAAGAAATGCCCAAAGGAAACAGAAAAGCCGACCTAGCCGCCAAAGCGGCGGCAAAAGCCGTCACATTGAATGCTCAGTTCACTGAGCATCAATCTGCAAGCAAAATGCTACCCTGTGTGTCCAACTGAAAGCAAGACTGTAACGAGCACCGTAGCGCTCACACAGAGGCGAGGTTGAGATTTTTGGACAAATACCTGCTTGATTTTTACCAAATACTCGGTATTAACAGACTTGTACTTCAAAGCCAAGGAGCACCAAAGAACTGATTTGCCACGAAGTTCCAAAGGTTTCAAGACCAACGGACAACTTAGAGCACCTTCAGAAACACAATGATTTACTTGACAGTCAATGAATTGTGCAGGATGCAGGGCAGTCGACAAATGTACAGATTTAGCATTATCTTATAAGCTTGAGCGGGTAAGAAGTACCTTACAATAATCAGAGGTGGCTGACACACATGCGGGTATACAGTTGGTACAGACCTTGGGTAGATTTAGTGGTTAGGGTGCAATAATCATATGCAGTATGTAAACAGGATTTCTGAACCGCGATTTGCACATATGCTCTTAGCAATGAGACCTACACCTTGGGTCTTGTATAGTAACCAGATAAGGCCACAAATGATACCCCAGAGCGAGATGGGAATAATCCCAGATACCGAGTGAAAGCCCCAGCAGTAAACATGGGGTTAATCCAATAATGCTCAATGCTATTGATCGCTAATGGTGGAAGCAACAGAATGGTCAGAAAACAAGCCGGGTCAAAATCAGGAGCAGGAATCGTAGACTGAAATGGGTCGGCAACTAAATCGGCAAAGAGAATAAGCTTAGCGATGCGGGAACAGACTTCACATCAGGGCGACAAGGCAACTCCTCGTGACCTGTTATAAACCCTGCGGCTCCTCGTGACCATGCCAGACCCCGCCCCCTCAGAGGCCGCTTGGCCAGTTCAAGGTGCTGGCAAACGACCAGCCAGTGGCACCGAACTATGCCCAGACCCCCCCCCCGGGCAACACAGCAGGGGCTGAGGATGTAACAAAGACTAGATCCCGGAGACTAGACTGCCAAATTATTATTTCTACATAAATAAATTGAGATTTGCACCAAACGGAGACTTCATTGAAGTCCTATTGAACAAATGGAACAATGATTATGGCCTTCTCGAAGTGCATCATCATAATATCCAATGGCTTTTCCTGACGTCAGAACAAGGCAGAAACAAGTGGGCTTACCCGCTAACCCATGAAGAAACCAATTTGATGAACACCTCAGAAGTCCAGCAGAGGCTCCTCTGTGCCTACAAGATGATGCTGCACTTCTTTGGCGTAAAATTAGTAGGGGAGGATGGAGAAGAAACAGAAGAAATCGAAGTTGAACGAACAGAAAATTTCTCTGCCAGATTCAAGAATCTGAATTCTAACAGCCACAACAATTTGCGGATCACCCGAATTCTGAAATGTCTGTGGGAATTGGGAGCTGAAAAATACAAAGCCCCACTGGTGACATTCTTCCTGACAGAAACCCTGATTGAAAAACGTCTGCCAAATGTTTAAGACAGTGTGCTGAATTATTTCCTGTTCGCTGTAAAGAATCAAAAGGAGCGGCAAGACCTGATCTACTTTGCATGGACCAAGTTTCACCCTCAAGATGAATTCTGGTAGGGAGAGAGAGAAGAGCTGGAGATATACAAGACACCATACTCTACCACTATTGCTGGCTCCCTTGAGCGAATGGACACCTGTGTATTCAGAGAAAGAGAAGTGGCTTTCTGAAGAACCAGGCAAATATGGAGAAGGTGGATGGTTCCAGTTAACAAGTAACCAAATTGTCCTCCCTGCGACACTGGCCCCAGAGATTGTCAGAGCATTCCATGCTAGTACCCATGGAGGAAGAGAAATGATGGAACAGCTGGAACCGCATTTCTATGTTCCTGGACTCAGTCATCTGCAAGACAATAGCCCAACAATGTGTGACCTGTGCAAAGAACAACCGGAAATCCGGTCCATCACAACCTCCAGGAATGCAACCTATTGGATTGTCCCCAATGGCCTCATTACAAATTGACTTTACTGTGCTTCCTCCATGCAAAGGATATAAGTACCTGTTGGTGATGGTGTGTAGATTGACTGGATGGGTTGAGGCCTTCCCAACCAGAACTGAAAAGACAGCAGAGGTAATAAAATGCCTCATGAGAGAGATTCTCCCACGATATGGATTACTAATTGAAATCGGGTCAGATAATGGCCCTGTCTTTTTGTTCAGAACGGTTTAAAGCAACTTGCCCGCCTATTGGGCATTACCTGGAAACTGCATACTGGCATCAGAGTTCCGGAAAAGTCAAACGAATGAACAGAACTCTAAAGGCTCTAATGGCAAAAATGTGCCAAAAGAAATCGCTGGGTTGGTTAGACGTGCTGCCGATAGTCTTGTTGCAAAATCGATGCAGGCCAACCCCCCCCCCAATTGAAACGAAGTCCATACTAACTCCTGTTCGGGTGGCCTACCCCTCTGATTACTGGGATTAGGGGGGACCTTTGGGCAATAGGTAAAACTAAGCTGAATGAACAAGTGTTGAACACCTGGGTGGGGGATAATCTACCTAATTTTCTGTACCCCCCCCTCCCATTGCATAGGTACTGCCCAGGTGATTCAGTTTGGGTGAAGGAGTGGAAGGTTGATCGACTAGGCCCAAAGTGGAGAGGTCCTTAGATTGTTCTATTATCCACTCCCACAGCAGTGAAGGTAGCCAAGGTGGTTCCGTGGATACGCCAGTCGAGAATAAAGATAGCTGCAGCTGTTCCTGAACCGGAGTGGAAAGCAGTCCCTAACAAGTCCGATCCACTAAAGCTAAAGTTGACAAATTGCAGCCGCACCCATCTAAAAGACCTGCAAGTAGGTGTATTGACGGCCATAATAAAGCCTGACCACCTGCCAGCGATGGAAAGCTGTGAAGAAACGCCCCTTCCATTGCCCCATCCAGGGACACCCATATCTTTCATTGTGGTTGAGAGGAGGGAGGAGATGGAAACCGTAATTAAACGGGGTTTTCAGGCTACTTTTACAGTGGGAGCCATTTTGATGCTAATATTATTCATAGCAGCATACATTTCTGTCCTACTTGATGGCAGGAAATGCCAAGAGACAACTGTGGGACTAAATAGATCTCCCTTGTGGAACGAGACAAGTCTCCAATTATGGAATCAGACAAACGGGAGGAACAAACGTGACTTGGGACCCGTGTCCTCCCCTAGAGAACATTTGCTAATAAAATTCAAGTATGCTTATGCCCAAAAGTCTGGACAGACCTCATGCTGGGTGCGCAGCAGATTGCACCCAGAGACCATCTACAGTTGTGTTCAAAATTATTCAACCCCCAATGCTGTAAAGGGGTTTTAGGGTATTTAGTGTACATTTGTAATTGTATTCAGAATGAAATCCTACAAGGACTTTTTAAAGAACCATATGCAACTAAAATGACATCAATTGGTTTTGTAATACAGTAGTAAATGTTTCTTTTGTGAATTCTTCATTGACACAATTATTCAACCCCTTAAAGACTACCACTCTGAAAACACTTGAATGAACCTCTGTTCTTCAATCAGGTATTGAAAACACCTGTGGATGTCACGGAGCAGCAATAAAGCATAATAAGCACCAATTAGGCAGCTTTAAAAAGACTGTGATACTCAGCTCCTTCTAGACATTTACTGGTGTGGTTACAAACATGGTGAAGTCAAGAGAATGGTCCAGGAAGACAAGAGAAGAGGTGATTACTCTTCACAGGAAGGGCAATGGCTATAAGAAGATTGCAAAGATGTTAAACATACCAAGAGACCATAGGAAGCATCATTTGCAAATTCAAGGCAAAGGGCACTGTTGAAACGCTACCTGGTCGTGGCAGAAAGAAGATGCTGACTTCGACTGCTGTGCGCTACCTGAAGGGTAGAGTGGAGAAAAGTCTCCGTGTGACTGCTGAGGAACTGAGAAAAGATTTGTCAGATGTGGGTACTGAAGTTTCAGCTCAGACAATACGGCGCACACTGCGTAATGAAGGCCTCCATGCCAGAACTCCCAGGCGCACCCCCTTGCTGTCTCCAAAGAATAAGAGTCGACTGCAGTATGCCAAAAGTCATGTGGACAAACCACAGAAGGTTTGGGATAGTGTTCTGTGGACTGATGAAACAAAATTAGAACGCTTTGGGCCCATGGATCAACGCTATGTTTGAGGAGGAGGAAGAACAAAGCCTATGAAGAAAAGAACACCTTGCCTACTGTGAAGCATGGCGGGGGGTCAATCATGCTTTGGGGCTGTTTTGCTTCTGCAGGTACAGGGAAGCTTCAGCGTGTGCAAGGTACCATGAATTCTCTTCAGTACCAGGAGATATTGGATGGCAATGTGATGCAGTCCGTCACAAACCTGAGGCTTGGGAGACGTTGGACCTTTCAACAGGACAATGATCCCAAGCATACCTCCAAGTCCACTAGAGCATGGTTGCAGATTAAAGGCTGGAACATTTTGGAGTGGCCATCGCAGTCACCTGACTTAAATCCGATTGAGAACCTCTGGTGGGACTTAAAGAAAGCAGTTGCAGTGCGCAAGCCTAAGAATGTGACTGAACTGGAGGCTTTTGCCCATGACGAATGGGCAAAGATACCTGTAGATCGCTGCAAGACACTTGTGTCAAGCTATGCTTCACGTTTAAAAGCTGTTATAACTGTAAAAGGATGTTGTACTAAGTACTAAGATTGAATGTCACTTGGGGGTTGAATAAAACTGATAATGATGTGAGCACAGAAAAGACATTTGTGGTTATTTCATTATAAATGTTATGTTCTATTTGTCTGACCTGCACGTGCCTCTTTGATTTAATTGTAAGCAAGATGACTGAATGATCAAAATCAATGTCAAACTGGCCAAAACACTCAATTTCAGTGGGGGTTGAATAATTTTGAACACAACTGTATATTCCGTCTGCCGCAGTACCCATGAACTTGAGCACGTTTTCTTTTGGGAACATTACAATCCAGCCTTTGAATGACACTCAAATGAGGCAAGCTGGAGCCCTACCAGTCTACCCGATAACTGGACCTATTTACCCTCCTAATTCGTGTTTTCAAATAGAAGACGATTTGTATATTGAGAATATCTCATGCCAGTCCAGCCGTTTTAATTTGACAGTAAACATTTCTTTGGCGGGGACAGGGGTGGGGAGGCTTGTAGTTAGACAAGTAAACCTGACCACGGGACACAAATTGATAATGGCCAATGTCACAACTAGGGATGAGCCGAACAACCACGTGTCAAACAATTTCAAAAGTTCGAGTTCGAACACGAACCGAACTCAATGCAAGTCAATGGGACTCAAGTTCGATTTTTAGAGTGCCCTGCAAGAGGGCATATATGCAAGATATTTGCCATATAAGGTATATGGGGGGTCCGGGTAGTGCCCTGGGGGACAGGAAACGAGGACAAAAAGTAAAAACAAAAATGTTTTTAAAGGAACAGTGAGTTTCCCATAAAATAAGGGTTAAAAAATAAAAACGAAAAATTCCTTCACATATCGTGCCTAGGAGGTCCCCCATAACCTGCCCGTGAAGTGGCGGATTTGTAGGATTTATAGAAACCTTTATAAACAAAAAAATGATGTTTCAAATGACGGTAAACGTTTTTCCTTTTATTCACAAACAACTGCTTGGGGCGGCAGTCTGTATTAAAAGACATTTTAGGACACGCAGAACAAGTTTAGTGATTTTTTTTTTTTGGGCTAAATAATGGTGAAACTTATGCAGGCTTTGGATGAAAGTAACAATAGGTGTCCCTGCGGTCCAAAAAATTAAAATTATATGAATCTGGTAATATAGGCGTCAGTGTCAGTGCACCCAAATATTGTGCCTTTGGTGCCAGCTAGTGCCTTCACACCGTAACCCCTCTGAGGTATTGTGGTGGAGGTTTTGTGAATGCAGAAGAGATCCCTGATCTATTCCGTTACGTCAGCATCAGGGGATTGATAGCTGCTGATCCAGGACTGATTCATTTTTATAAATGTCAGCTGGTCTACAGAGTCGGTGGACAGACGCACTCTTTTGTCTGTGACAAAACCTCCAGCGGCACTGAACGTCCTTTCAGAAAGCACGCTGGATGAAGGGCAACCTAGTAGCTGCATAGCATATTGGCTACGTTCTGGCCAGTGATCCAATCTCAACACCCAGTAAGGCTGGGGTCAGACGAGCGTGATTTCTACGGACTGTACGTCCGTGCAGTACGGACATCGTCAGTACGGATGACGCAGTAGTGGTCACACAGTCCGTTTTTTCACTGAAGTTATTTTTTGACGGATGTAGGAGGGAAAAATAAATTACAATGAAAAAACATTCTGTCCGTCAAAAATGCTGGACGTATAAATGCAGTCCGTCTGACCTCGCTCCATCACTCACACACAAAGCTATGCAGACGTTGTGGACGTGGCGCACTCCGCACGTCCGTTCTAGCAGTATTACGTTCTTGCCTAACCTGCGTCCGTTTGCCGCGGCCGTTGTGCGTCCGCAGTTCAGTGCGGACGTACTTCATGTGTCAGGCTCCAATGGACATACTTTCATGCTATCACGGACGTACTTTTAGGCGCAATCACGGACGTGAACACTACGCTCGTCTGACCCCAGCCTAAGCCAGTGGATCACCTGCTGGAAAGGTATCCAGGTCTGCCCTTGCCCCTAGGTAGTCCTGCACCATACAGTGAAGACGCTGGCAATGGGTGCCTACGTTTGACATCCCTGGGCGTCGTGGACTAAAATAATTTAAAAAGGCATCAGTCAAGCGGCCCCGGCCTTCACCACTCTTCCTCTGATCATCCGCAGCCTCAGAAGCACCTGTGTCATCACTTGGTAACCTACCAGTGCCTGGCAAGGTGTTGCACAAGTGTCGCTTTAGAGCGTCCTCAAGTTGTTTCATCCTGTTCTCCCTCTGTGCGGGCAGGATGAGCTCTGCAACCTTACCCTTGTATCGTGGATCAAGAAGGCTTGCCAACCAGTAATGATCCCTCTCCTTGATAGCACGAATCCTGGGGTCCTTGAGCAGGCTTTGCATCATTAGGGAGCCCATGCAGCGTAGGTTGGAGGTGGCATTAGCTTCCGAGTCTTCCTGGTCAATGAGGATGCCCCCATCGGGCACTTTCTCCTCCCAGCCACGTACTAGTCCTTGGGTTTCTGGGCACACAAAACCCTCCCTTAAGGAATCCCCACCTTCAATGCCTCCACTACTTAAATATTCATGCTCCTCCTCATCCTCCTCCTGTCTGATCTGAGTAGGACCCGCTGGAATGCTGTCTGCGGAAAGACTGGGGCCTTGAGAGCTAGGGAAGGCCTCCTCTTCCTCCCGCTGCTCTGCCTCTAGAGCCACATCTATAATTCCTCGCAGAGTGTGCTCCAGCAGGAACACTAAAGAAATTGTGTCACTGATGCATGCACTGTCCCTGCTCACCATCCTCGTTGCCTCCTCAAATGGTGACAGTACAGTGCATGCATCCTTGATCATCAGCCACTGCGGGGGGGACCAAGTTGACCTAAACCTGTCCTTGTGCCATACTCCCACAGGTACTCGTTGATGGCCCTCTGCTGCTTGTGCAGACGTTGCAGCATTGCTAATGTTGAGTTCCACCTGGTGGGCATGTCACAGATCAGACGGTTTGTCTTCCACGTCTTCCATTGTCTTCCACGTGCTGGTATAGTGCTGGAATGGCCTTGCGTGAAAAGTAATGGCGTTTTGGAACCTGCCACTGTGGTACAGCACATTCAGCAAATTCATGGAAGGGAGCAGAGTCCACCAGCTGGAAAGGCAGCAGCTGCAATGCGAGTAATTTTGCTAAGCTGGCATTTTTTTTTTTTTTTTAAATTTTTATTGAGAATTCTCACATAACATAGTATTTGACAGTAACTTAAAGTGCAGACAAAAAGGAGTCTCGCAGGACCCTACGAGTATTAACATGTCATGCAATGTAAGTATAAATTGGAGCATTGAAAGTCGCAAGAACCTCATTTTCAACATTTCAAGCAAAGAAAAATAAAAATAAAATCCACATACAGCATCTAAGATCTACAAACACATAATATGAAAAATAAGAAAAAAAGTTGCTCAACAGGGTACACAAAGTCGTGATCATACAGATCAGTTCAATGCCAGTTTACTTAGATTCAGTTAAATTAAGTTCCCAGAGGAGACGAAAGATTTCCAACCCTCCCACACATCATTAACCACTTCGCTGCGGAGGACACGCTCAGCGCGTCCCTCCGCAGGAAGGGTTGGCTGCGGAGGATGCGCTTAGCGCGTCCTCCCGAAGCAGCCTGCGATCGGCCGGATTCCGGCAGATCGCTGTGCCCCCCGGTGTGGGCTGACATCTTGGATGTCAGCCCGTCAATCCGGGACCGCCGCGGGCACAATAGAAGTCATTGCGGTGGCGCGATGACATCTATTTCAGGCGCCCCCCCGCATGTGCGGAGGAGGCGCCTGAAAGGGAGGGGGGGAGGTCCTTCGGACCCCTCTCCTTCCCGATCGCGGGGGTCCTGAGCTTAATGCCAGGCACCGTTTGGAAGGGCACAGCCTGCCCTTCCAAATGGTACCTAGCATTAACCCCTGGGGAGCCGGATTTTCAGCCGAGCTTTTCAGCGCCGATTCGTGATCCTTTCCCGGAGCTGGCCGACATCTTGGATGTCGGCCAAGCCTCTGGGAACTCCCCCTGAGGACTGGCATCATTGTGCATAGCACGATGACGCCAGTCCTGGAGTTAACTCCTAGCTGCCACCAATGGTGGAGATAGGGGGTTCATTGGAACCCCCTATCTCCCGATCCGTGGCAGCTAGGGGTTAAAGTTTGGTACTGTTGGATCGGCCAGAGTATGGCCGTTCCAACAATATCAAACACGACTGTGAAAAAAGTTTTTTAAAAAAAATACAAATTAAAAATAAAAATAAAAAAATTTAAAAAAAAATTTTTTTTTTCTTTTTTTTTGGTTTGTTAATGCAGCAATATTGTTCCCATTTCAATTATAATGTGAACAATGATGCTGCACTAACGATTTTTGTATGCGGTGCGTTTGTTAAAAATCGCGTAATTTTCCCAAAAAAAAATGTAACGAGACCCCATCTCTAATTTTTTTAACAAGCGCACCCCATACAAAATATAACCGCAATTGCTCGCATCTTAAAATGTGAAAAAAAAACTTTACACGTTGTAAATTATTGAAAATTCATATTTTATTGCATTTTTTGTTATAATATACCGACAGGTCATGACGTATACATATAATGACATATTATGAATCTGCCGAGTCTGACGGAAAGAACGATATATAATATGTCTGGGTCATATACTAAAATAAGCCTTCAAAACACGTTTAAACATGATGAGCAAAACCGGGAAAAGCCTCAGCAGCGAAAGGGTTAAATGAGAAGCTGAGAGGGAACCTGCAGCTCTGTGAAACATTTCCTCATAATGGTATACACTTTCCAAAGACAACATGACATCCCTCATAGATGGGCATGACGCCGAACGCCAATGTCGGGCGAGAGTAGATTTGGCCACACTAAGTACAATAGAGATTATAGCCCTATGTCTTACTTGAAGTGGTAGGCAACATATGTAACAAGTACTGCTTTGGACATAAGGGCAAAACCCAGGTATGTGCAGTGAGAGATCAATCTACACACTCTATTCCAATAGACAATAATCAGCAGGCATTGCCAAAAGATATGCAGGATGGAGCCAGAACTAGCTCTGCATCGCCAGCACAGTCCAGATTGTCCCGGTATATGAGCTAACCTGTTCGGAGTTAAGTACCATCTATACAAAAGCTTGAGATGCGATTCTCTCAAGTTAGTGCTCCTGGTATATTTGTAAACCGTTTCAGTCGCAGAACACCATTCTTCTCTGGGGATAGTCAAAGACAGGTCTATTTCCCACCGGGTCATATAGGGGAATTTCCTACTGGTCTGTGCTGACAGCAAAAAATCGTAGCATAAAGACAGAGGTTTCCTCCTCACCTTCCCTCCTATGCAGAGTTTGTGAAAAGTCGTTAGGTCCGCCGCCTGAAATGAAAATAAGCCTCGACTGGAAAGTGCATGTTTCACTCTAAGGTACGTAAAACACTCGCTGGCTGAGATAACCTTTCCTGACCTGATGTTAGAATTCGCTTTCATCGAGGTGGGTGTAAAAAGTTGATTAATATGGGTAAGACCCCTTGTGGGGGTAGAGACAGATGAGGAGGACCTATGCAAAGTGTTGTGCCAACGGGATGCGTGGCAGGTGGTCATATGTCGTCTCAAGCACGTGGTACCCAAGCGTGGGATGTCTTTCCCATGCTTGATCCTCATCTGACATAGATTACAAATAGCAACGGTGCGGTCTGCTGCACATTTCCTTATTTTTTCTTCAAATGTATTTATTTTAGATTCAAGCATTACAGCACATAACCAGGATGAAGACACACAGTGCGAGGAAAATAATACCCAATAATTACAGTTACACACAACCCCTCAACATAGAGCCACGGCTAAACAGTCATTTAGGCAGTCAAATAGCTTTCGAGCGCCCGGGAGCATGATGTCGGCAGCAGAGGAGGTCCCGTGAGCGAACGTGACAGAAACCATTCAGTGAATTGGAAATCCTTTTTAATTCGGGACAAACTATCCTCTGGCAGATGTATAAATGGCCCCCAAACCTCAAAAAACCTGCCCACCTTGTCTTCTTTATGATGACTCGTTTCCGCCCAATCATGCCTGAAGATAGAATAAAACCGCGAGTAGAACATTGGGAACGTGGGGGGAGGGCATCTATCCACTGGCCCAGAATAGCCTTCTTTGCGGTCGCTGCAATAATGCCAAAGAGTTTTCTGAGCTCTAGATAATGGGCATGCTTCCTGGTCAGAAAGAATGTTAAATAATGCCCAGTCCGTAGAGGTCGGAATTCCTAACTTCAAAACCCGGGATCCGAATCTCCTAATGGTGTTCCAGAAAAGAGTAATGCGGGGACACGACCACAAGCAATGAAAGAGATCCGCCCTGTCTTGTGAACATTTAAGAAAACGTCCTGAACTAAGTGGATTATAAAGGGCCAGTCTGGCTGGCGCCACATAAGCACCATGCAATAATTTATAAACATTTTGGGCTGAAGGAATTTGTTTTCGTGATCTATTGGTAGCTGCTATAAGTGAAAAAGGTGACTGTTGAGGGAGATGGAGGCACCAAGAGGCTATCCCCGTGGTGGCATTTGTCCAGTCATAATGCGGACGGAGTAATTGTGTCGTAAGGCTGCTGTCGAGGGGCCTACCTTCTTTATACTATCCCAGAGGGTTAAGGAAATCCCTAGGTCCCAATTCCCTCAGCTGTTGCGAGACAAATGCGGAAAGTTGCAGATAATACACAGGGTGCAGGAATGTGGGTGCTATCAAGTCACAGAGAGCCTCATAGGGGAGGAGGGTGTGGGAAGGGTGCCGCAGTACGTGACCAATTTGAGACAAGCCCTTACGTGCCAGGGCCCAAAAAGTCAGGACGGGCAAACCGTTTTGGAAGCTGATAAGTTGAAGTTTTCCAGGACAAGCCCAGGTGCTTCCTTGCCTTGCACCACGCAACCCGACCAACATTAAGGAGAGGGTTAGCCCTCTGGGTGGGCGGCAGCGAGGCGGGAGATAGGTGTAAAAGAGCCCCTACTGACAATGGGTGTGCCATTGCCTGATCTAACGCATAGTCCGTAAATCTGGAGGAGCCGGATATCCAATCAGCGACCAAGCGGTATTGGGCTGCCATGTTGTACGAGCCTATCTCTGGAATCTTCACGCCCCCCAGACTATATGGCAGTTGTAATTTGTGCATCGCTATATGCGCCCGCCCACCCTTCCAAATAAACTTGGTAAATAGGGAATGAATGGTCGAGATATCCCGTTTTTTAAGGAGTATGGGTAGCATTTGGATCGGATATAACAAGCGTGGGAATGCAACCATTTTTATGAGGCTGATTCTATCCATGTAGGATAGCGGGAGCTTGTACCAAGAGAGCAAAGATTTAAGTTGGGTCACCAACGGAGGGATTGTTAACTCGTATAATCTCATTAAATCAATTGGGAGCAGTAGTCCCAGGTATTTAAATACGCCGCCCACGCACCAACAAAATGGAAGGCGGTTCAATAGGAGGGCCCTGCAATCCCGACCCAGAGGAATGGCCAATGTTTTATCAAAGTTTATTTTAAAACTTTAAAACTCCTTTCTCCACCATTTGCTTTGCTAATTAGCATGTGAATCTCCTGCCCTATTGACACTTCCCATCCAGCATCAGGTGTTTACCTTTTAACTGCCTGAATGCAATTAGTCTGCCCTATATAACAGCTTAGACTGGCTCCATTTGAGCCTTGCCTCTTGTGACACCCCCAAGTGGCATCCTAAGTGGACGTTTAGAGTTGATTTCCTGGAGTTGCTGGACTGGAGGAAGGAACTGCAAGGCCCACTTTTTACTCTGGGTAAACACACGTCTATATCATGCTTTCTCTCACGCTTCTACTCTTTACTTCTACCTTTCTCCTTAAATGGAACTCCTGCCCCTCTACCACCGACCCCTACACTATCTGCATCTCTCCCTCCCTCCTCTCGTCCCACATGATGGCCTCGCATGAGCTCCTTTGTTTCCTCAGAACATGGTCTCCCTCTAACTCTCGTGCTGCCAATCACTCCCACTCCCACAAATCCCATTCCCACCTTCTTTCTCACCCTCCTGCTGTTACTCTATGCAGGTGACATATCCCCTAACCCTGGCCCCACAACACATCCAATACTTCCCTCTCATCCTATCTCCATCGCACATAAATCCCCTCCCTGCAAGCCCAGCAACCTCATTCCCATAAACCCTCAGCGCCTGTCCTCTTTCTCCTGCGCCCTCTGGAACGCTCGCTCTGTGTGCAACAAACTCACAGCAATCCATGACCTCTTCCTTTCAAACTCCTTCAACCTCCTAGCTTTAACTGAAACCTGGCTAACTCCCTCTGACACGGCCTCCGTTGCTGCTCTCTCACATGGCGGTCTACACTTGAGCCATACCCCCAGAGCCATACCCTCAGGTGAGAGAAATGGTGGCGGGGTCGGAATCCTGCTCTCTCCCACCTGCACCTACCAGCATCTCCCTCCACCCCCATCCCTCTCCTTCTCCTCCTTCGAGACACACTGCATCCGCCTGTTCTCTCCTCTGGCTCTCAGGGTGGCAGTCATCTACCGCCCACCGGGACCAACCTCCCAGTTCTTTGACCACTTTGCTACCTGTCTTTCTCACTTCCTGTCTTCTAATCTTCCATGCCTAATTCTCGGGGACGTCAACATTCCCATTGATGATCCTTCCGCCCCTGCTGCCTCCAAACTTCTTTCACTCACGTCCTCCCTTGGACTCACACAATCCTCCCTCCTCCCTACCCACCACGATGGTCACGCTATTGACCTTGTCTTTTCCAACCTCTGCTCCATTTCTGAGTTCACCTGTCGCCCTTTCCCCATCTCTGACCACCACCTTCTCTTTCAACCTATCTGGACTTCCTAAACACCCTGCTCCCCCACCCCGCACACACACTCGCAGAAATCTACATGCTGTGGATCCCCATCAATTCTCCAATCTACTTCACCACCTCCCTCACACCTCATCCTTCACCTGCCCTGATGCTGCCACTTATCACTACAACACTACTCTTATCTCTGCTCTAGACACTCTTGCTCCTCTTCGACTCTGTAAGGCCACACGCCACCAGCTTCAGCCCTGGCACACCCTCCAGACTCGCTACCTGCAAAGATGCTCCCGCACTGCAGAGCGTGCCTGGAGGAAATCCCGCTCTGAAGCTGATTTTGTTCACTTCAAGTTTATTCTCCGGTCATACACCTCTGCCCTCCACTTGGCCAAACAATCCTTCTTCTCATCGCTTATATCTACGCTGTCCTCCAACCCTAAACAGCTCTGGTCCACCTTCAACGCCCTCCTCTACCCACCTGCACCTCCCCCCTCAGCTGCCTTCAGCGCACAAGACCTGGCAGACTACTTCCTCAGTAAAACTCGAACTATCAGAAGCAACATCCCAACACAAGATAGTTATCTGCCACCTCCACTCCCAGAGGTCCCTTCTGTCACCCTCTGCTGCTTCCTCCCAGCCACTGAGGAGGAAGTCCATTCCTTATTGTCCTCCACACATCTCACCACGTGCCCGCTCGACCCCATTCCCTCACATCTAATTCCTCCCCTCTCCTCCTCCCTCACCCCTGCTCTCACACACATCTTCAACCTATCTCTCTCCACTGGCTCCTTTCCATCCGTCTTCAAACACGCGCTAGTTACCCCTTTACTAAAGAAACCATCCCTCGATCCCAACTCTCCATCCAACTACCGCCCTGTATCCCTGCTTCCCTTTACCTCTAAGCTCTTAGAAAAACTAGTCTTCAACCGCCTCTCCCTCTTCCTGTCCTCCAATTCCCTACTTGACCCCCTGCAATCTGGCTACTGTCCCCTACACTCAACTGAAACTGCCCTCCCCAAAGTCACCAACGACCTCCTAACTGCTAAAAAACACGGTCACTATGCTATTCTCATCCTGCTTGACCTCTTGGCTGCTTTTGACACTGTTGACCACCCCCTCCTTCTACAGACCCTCAACTCTCTGGGTCTCGGTGACACTGCACTTGCTTGGGTTGACTCCTATTTATCCAACAGGTCCTTCTGTGTGTCCTTTGCTGGTAACTCCTCCTCTTCATTGCCTCTATCTGTTGGTGTACCGCAAGGCTCTGTCCTTGGTCCTCTGCTCTTTTCCATCTACACCTCCTCCCTGGGCAAAATCATCAACAGCTTTGGCTTTAATTACCACCTCTACGCTGATGACACTCAGATCTACCTCTCTATCCCTGATCTCTCTCCCCCTGTCCTCTCAAAAGTCAGTGACTGTTTATCTGGCATCTCCTCCTGGATGGCCTCCCCACCTAAAGATCAACATGTCAAAGACTGTGCTTCTACTTATTCCCCTCCAATGGCTCCCACCTCCTGACTTCTCTATCACGGTGGAGGGTATCACCATCTCCCCATCAAACCAAGTTCGCTGTCTTGGAGTTACACTTGACTTGCTCTTTCCTCCATCCCCCACATCAAGTCTCTTTCCTCCTCCTGCCGATACCAACTGCGTAATATTTCCAGAATTCGGCCATTTCTTACCGCTGTCACCACAAAACAACTCATACACGCCCTGGTAATCTCCCGACTCGACTATTGCAATAATCTCTTATCTGGCCTCCCTCTGTCCCGCCTCTCCCCCTACAATCCATCCTGAACGCCTCCGCCAGGCTAATTCACCTCACCCGCCGCTCTGTCTCTGCCGCTCCTCTTTGCGAGTCCCTTCACTGGCTCCCCACCACTGCAGAATTAAGTTCAAAATCCTTATCCTTGCCTACAAAACCCTCACTAACTCAGCTCCCCACTACCTGTCCTCACTAATCACCAAATACACCCCAGCCCGCTCCCTAAGGTCAAACAGTGACCTGCGCCTAGCTTCTCCCCGCATCACCTCTTCCCATGATAGACTGCAGGATTTCTCACGCGCAGCCCCCACTCTCTGGAACGCTCTCCCTCATACTGTCAGACTTTCCCCTAACTTCTCTTCCTTCAAACGCTCCCTTAAAATGTTCCTATTTAGGGAAGCCTACCACCCAACTCACTGACGCAACCATCAATCACTCTCACCTTACAGTCCTCTCCTCCTGTTTCCAACCCCAACCCTCCTAGATTGTGAGTTCCTACGGGAATAGGGCCCTCATCTCCTCCTGTACTGTTTGTCAAATGTTGTTCAATGTATTGTAACCCTGTCTATACTGTGCCTATTGTACAGAGCTGCGGAATATGCTGGCGCTTTATAAATAAAGAATAATAATAATAATAATAATAATAAAACCCGAGGCTATATGAAATTGCTCCAAGTAGTCAAGTATTGTCGGGAGCGCCCTTTCTGGATCAGCGAGAAACAAGAGCAAATCGTCTTCAAACGCCACCACCCGCACCTCCTGGGCGCCCACCCTTATGCCCTCAAAAAGTGGAAAGTGACAAGAGGAACATATCCATGTGGGAGAAGGAATCGTGGGGGTGTGAATAAAATGAGTAATCCCTCCCCTCCGGGTTAAGGAATCTCCACTCCTCTACTGGCACAATATGGCTTTGCAAGAAATTAGGTCCAGCAGTAGACTGCGTGGTGGCAGGAGATCGTCTAGGCCGTGAGCGATCCAGAGTTTGGTCCGCCACTGCGTTAAAATCCCCTCCCACCAGACAGTGATCAAAATTATGTTGCAGGAGTTGCGCATATAAGTCAGAATAAAACTGAAGATGAGGAGGATGAGGGGCGTACACATTCACCAATAAGTATTTTTCCTCTTGGATAGACACCAACAGGATAGAGAATCTGCCCTGCGGGTCATTCTTTTCCTCCAGCACCACATGCGGAAGCGCCTTGTTTAACAGAATCGCAGTGCCACGTTTTTTATTTACATAGGGGGCAGAGGTCTGGTAGCCGATCCAGGGGGCCCGGAGGAGGTTAGTGGGTGAAGCCCAATGGGTCTCTTGGAGAAAGACAATATCAGGCCGTAGTTTAGCACATTTCTTAAAGAACTTCCAGGCAGCAGACTTCCTGTACATGTACTTTGAGACAACAGCGTTCTGCACCTGAGCAGCTGTGACTTCTGATGCCTTGGACTGGCTACGGTTGGTCATAGAGGATGTTCTGCCTCATTTTTGTTGTGCCTCCTCCTCCTCCCTTGACTCCTCTGTTCGATCAGGCACCCAGGTGGAGTCAGTGACCTCATCATTGTCATCACCCTCTATCTCCTCGTCACTGGAGCCAACTTGGCAGTATGCTGCAGCTGCTGGGGCAACATGAGTGCCAGTTATTTGTGTCACTGGCACCCCCTTCCTCTAGGTTGATTATATTCCCTTCCTCAACCTCAGAGATTGAATCAGAGCACTGTAGTTGCTGCGCATCCTCAAGCAGCATGTCACTGTCATTGTAGTCAAACAATTCAGCTAACTCCTCCGTGTGTGATACTACGGCAGGAGTAGCTGTGGACATGGAGGCTGAATTAGATGTTTTGGCAGCTGAGGTGGACTGTAAACCACTACAAGCCTGGCTGGCAGAGGACTCGGAGAATGAGGATGGCTTGGTTTGGTTAGCCAATCCACCAAATCTTCTGTATGTTGCTGTTGCTTATAAATCAGTGAGACCCCCTGATGGGTGGCAGTGACAAGACACAAATTACAATTCCCAGGAACCTCCTATAAATCGGTGCGACCCCCTGATGGGTGGCAGTGACGACACAGATTACAACAATTCCCAGATATCTTGTAGAAGTGAGACCCCCCCCCAATAGTTGCTGGCAGTGAGAACACACCCTAGCAGAACAATCTCCAACACCTGCTGGGGGCTGTGTGAAGCCTTATATAGTGTGCTGCGGGATTTAGCTCTGGGCAAATTTTGCCCAATCATGGGCTCACAATCAGGACTCTAAGCCGTGATTGGCATAGTCTTGAACCTGTCTTTCACCTGACCTGTGGTCAGGTGCAAGGCTGTAGCCAATTACAAGCTTCAGGCCAGTGGAAAAGTGCATTGTGGTCCATTGTGGGCGAACTCGAACCGAACACGCGGAAATGTCCGGAGTTCGGCGAACGGCCGATGTTCGATGCGAACTCCGAACAGATCGACCCGAACAGCTCATCCCTACTAATAATTACTCTTGATTTGTTTCCAATGAAGGAGCCACCCCCAGAGTACAAGGTCTTTGATAATGAAGGATTCAGAGTGTAGTGGCTAAGAGTCTCAAGGAAGGAGAACCTGAGACCCTAGCTAAAGGGTAATGTAATAGAATCAGACCAGAAATAATCCGCCATGATGGTTCATTACTGCCATCTTGACCAAAACTTTGGTTCACGTAACTGTACATAGCGAATATTAGCTGAATTAGACAAGTTTGCATAGATTTATGGAATTCCTAAAACTAACAGGCAGAGCAATTAAATAAACGAGATCCGGGCTAACACAAGCAGGAGTGTCAGAATACTGATTTAGCTACATCAAGGTCAGAGAGCCAGAGCTGAGCACAAAAGCCTTCATTAGACCATCTACACCCTTATCAGTTTATACAGTAAAGAAGTCCCGGGGAGGTTGGGCAGTGACAGGATCTGGCTAGATGTTAAATTATCCAGTTGTCAGAACTGTATATGAAAGATGCCAATTTACTGCAAATATGTGGAATGTCTTTGTATTAGAATTAAGGGGATGGAACATTTGCCCTGGGGTGGGCAAATCGCCCATGGGTGGGTTGTTGGGATGCACCTGTTTATTAATGTATAAAACTTTGAAACCATGTGTTCACGTCACTCAGTCTTTGCGATTTAATCCTGGCTGAGACTTGATGTCAAATAAAGTAGGCCTTTCCTGCAATTGACTTGTGTCCGGATAGTCATTGACTGCATCAGGCCGACCTTTCTCCCGACCGAACTGAGTGGATTCCGGTAACAGTATTTCTTTAGATTTGACAGGGGCATCGCTCGGGAGGATGTCTTATCCGGGTGCATCACTGCGAGTAAAGTGTCCCATGCTTTTAGGGAAAGTTTAGTTGAACGGGTCATGGTTTTAACGTAAGCTCTTTTCTTTTTTGGGAGCCAAATAAGATCTAATAGGGTGTGTGAATGTAATTTAGATTTTTTTTTATATCTAGCCATTTGGAAGCATGTATGACAATTTTTTTCTAGCATACACTGACCAACACAGACAACAAGATTCTCCACTCTGCACCCTGGAACCAGCATACACATACACTGACCAATACCCCGGAACGAGCATAAGCATACACTGACCAACACCCCCGGAACAAGCATAAGGTAGCAGGAATTCAGAATGCCGTCCAACGCTATCCTCCAAAGAACACCTTTCTTGCAACTGTATTTTATTTCTAAATGTATTTATTAATTTCTGGCTGATTCCATGTTTCAATGTTCCCTCCTTTTTACTTAAATTTTTTTACTTGGTCTTCATCTCTGCCTCTCACCCTCCCCCCTCTTCCTGCTCCTCCTCCCCCCTCCTGCCGTGTTGTTTCTTAAAAGCACACTTAGCAAATCTCCATTTTATTTTCTAGCATACACTGACCAACACAGACAACAAGATTCTCCACTCTTCTGTCCCACCCACCCAGGCCTGGTCCATAATTTAAGGGTTCCTTTACAGCTGTTTCCACTTCTTTCTCCAATTACCTTTACTCAGCCCAAGCTTCTGGTCCTTCCCATGCAACCGTCACAACATTTCTTCTAGCAACCAGCTTCACCTTCCCTCTGCTCCCATCTGTTTCACTTACCCCGTCCCTTAGATTGTAAGCTCACGTGATGTCTGGCCGAGCACTTGGTTAAAGTGCTGTACTTCCTAGACAAGCTATCCTTTGGGCAGGGTTGTCTTTTCCTTATTTATCATGTATGTCTCATGTTTGTGCTTCCCCATTGTACAGCGCTACGGAATATGCTGCCGCTTTATAGAGGATAATAATAAAGGATGATAATCATAATAATGTATGGGGGAGTTAAATTGTACCGCACTGGCCGCATTAGTTGCATAATAGTATTGCGCAAAGTCTGGGAGACCACGACCACTACAACGTTTTGTATTTTGTAGTGTTGTCAATTTAATCTTGAAAGATTTATGCCTCCAGACGAAGCCCAGTAATTCAGAACGTACTTCTTTAAAGCACGACATGGGTATCATAAGAGGAATAGTCCTCAAATAATATAGGAATCTTGGTAATATATTTATTGTAATCGTTGCTAGTCTGCCTAATAAAGTTCAAATTCTCCCTATCTTTTTAAGACTAATTTCATCTGCGTCCATGCTCTTGCCAGATTATTACAGTGCATTCTTGACAAGTTCTTAACGAGAGGAATGCCTAGGGAAGAGAGATGTGTCTCCCTTCAGTCAAAAAATGGAAATCTCTGCCTCGGCGCAGGCCGCGGAATGTAGAACCTCATGGCCTGGGTTTTTAAACTATTAACTTCATATTAGGACACTTGTCCAAATAGTTTTAATATATCAAATACTGCTGGGATTGACTATTTAGGATTAGATAATGACCATAGAATATCAGCGTAAAGCCCTATCTTATGTGTAGTGTTACCAATTTTACCCTCAATTTCTGGAGATGATCGAATGGCCACATCCTTATTGGCAGTTCTTCTTACTGAAGAACTTGTCACTTTGACAATTCTTGAAGTTCCTTTTAGCAGCACAGCAGGTGGTGGCAGAGTTGACTACATATGGAAATACCTCCCATGGAGAGTCATTGACAAAATCAGAGATGCTTGTCTCACGGAAAGCCTTTTAAATCTTAAATTTGGTATTTTAAGTGATTTATCATGGTGGGTCTTGGGTACTGTAAGCTGATGTATCATTACCACACCCTTTTAGACAAGTAGAAAAGCTTATTTCCATGCTTGTTTCATTTATTTTTTCAATTTGCAAATGAAGTCGCTTAACTATTCATCAAGTGAAGGGATTTCCAGAGACCGAGCGGCAGGTGAAGTGGGTGAGTCTGGTAGAGGCATTTAGAATGGATTGTAGGTGGGAGAGAGGGAGGGCCAGCTAAAGGATTATTACAATAGTCAAATTGGGAGATTACAAGGGTGTGGATGAGTTGCTTTGTGGTGTCAGCAGTAAGAAATGGCTGAATTCTGGAAATATTGCATAGTTGGTAGTGGCAGGAGGGCAAAAGAGATTGAATGTGGGGGGGAGGAAAGGGCAGAATCGTGCAACTCCGAGACAACGAACCTGATTTGATGGGTGGACATGGTGATACCATCAACCATGATAGAAACGTCAGGAGGTGGGGGAGGCATTAGGAGAAGGATTTACTAGGAGCTCAGTCTTGGACATGTTAATCTTTAGTGGTGAAAGGCCATCCAGGAGGAGATGCCAGCTAAACGGTCGCTGACTTTGGAAAGGACAGGAGGAGAGAGATCTGTGGTAGAGAGGTAGATCCGAGTATCATCAGCATAGAGGTGGTAATTAAACCAAAGCTGTAAATTATTTTGCCCAGGGAGGAGGTGTAGATAAAAAAGAGCAGAGGACCTAGTACACAGCCTTGAGGTACTCCAACAGATAAAGTCAATGAAGAGGAGTTACCAGCAAAGGACTAAAAGACCTGTTGAATAGATAGGAGTCGACCCAAGCGATTGCAGTGTCACAGAGACCAAGAGAGCTGAGCTTGTAGGAGGGGGTGGTCGACGGTGTCAAAAGCAGCCGAGAGGTCAAGCAAGATGAGAATAGAATAGTGGCTGTGGTTTTAGCAGTTATGTATACAGTCAGGTCCAGAAATATTGGGACATCGACACAATTCTAACATCTTTGGCTCTATACACCACCACAATGGAGTTGGAATGAAACAAACACAATGTGCTTTAACTGCCGACTGTCAGCTTTAATTTGAGGGTATGTACATCCAACTCAGGTGAACGGTGTAGGACTTACAGCAGTTTGCAGATGTGCCTCCCATTTGTTAAGGGACCAAAGGTAATGGGGAAAAGAGTGTCATCTGCGCTCGTTTCTATGTGTTCCATGTACAACAAAAATGAGGTTTTTGTTTGTTTCAATGGCCATTGCAACGTTAGCCCACTCGCCACTTCAAGGCACCTCTTTAGAGTGGGTACCTAACAATTGTAACCAAAAGGCCGCTCTACTGAGCAGCTCCAAGCCCCTCCAGCTGCTTTTCAGCGAAGGAGAGGCAAAGATGGTGGCTTTTATTTATACACGCACCAAACACTTCCCATTTGGGATCAAAAACAAAAACATGGAAAGAGGAACAGCTGCAGAACGACGGACTGGTGTTACAAGCCTGATATACATAAATACAGAAAAAATGGCGTCGCGCCCATACTCACTTATTTTCGGAGGGGCAGCAACTGCCAGGAGTAACAGCCCAGTCAATGTATAAAACATAACAAGGAAAAAGAGTGTCATCTGCGCTCGTTTCTATGTGTTCCATGTACAACAAAAATGAGGTTTTTGTTTGTTTCAATGGCCATTGAAACAAACAAAAACCTCATTTTTGTTGTACATGGAACACATAGAAACGAGCGCAGATGACACTCTTTTTCCTTGTTATGTTTTATACATTGACTGGGCTGTTACTCCTGGCAGTTGCTGCCCCTCCGAAAATAAGTGAGTATGGGCGCGACGCCATTTTTTCTGTACCAAAGGTAATGGGACAGAATAATAATCATAAATCAAACTTTCCCTTCTTGATACTTGGTTGCAAATCCTTTGCAGTCAATCACAGCCTGAAGTCTGGAACGCATAGACATCACCAGACGCTGGGTTTCATCCCTGGTGATGCTCTGCCAGGCCTCTACTGCAATGGTCTTCAGTTCCTGCTTGTACTTGGGGCATTTTCCCTTCAGTTTTGTCTTCAAGTGAAATGCATGCTCAATGGGATTCCGGTCAGGTGATTGACTTGGCCATTGCATAACATTCCACTTCTGTCCCTTCAAAAACTCTTTGGTTGCTTTTGCAGTATGCTTTGGGTCATTGTCCATCTGCACTGTGAAGCACCGTCTAATGAGTTCTGCAGCATTTGGCTGAATGTGAGCAGATAATATTGCCCGAAACACTTCAGAAGTCATCTTGCTGCTTTTGTCAGCAGTCACATCATCAATAAATACAAGAGAACCAGTTCCATTGGCAGCCATACATTCCCACGCCATGACACTACCACCACCATGCTTCACTGATGAGGTGGTATGCTTAGGATCATGAGTAGTTCCTTTCCTTCTCCATCCTTTTCTCATCACTCTGGTACAAGTTGATCTTGGTCTCCTCTGTCCATAGGATCTTGTTCCAGAACTGTGAAGGCTTTGTTAGGTGTTGTTTTCTCAAACTCTAGTCTGGTCTTCCTGTTTTTGAGGGTCACCAATGGTTTACATATTGTGGTGAACCCTCTGTATTCACTCTGGTGAAGTCTTCTCTTGATTGTTGACTTTGACACACATACACCTACCTCCTGGAGAGTATTCTTGATCTGGCCAACTGTTGTGAAGGGTGTTTTCTTCACCAGGGAAAGAATTCTTCAGTCATTCACCAGTTGTTTTCCGTGGTCTCCCGGGTGTTTTGGTGTTGCTGAGCTCACCGGTGCGTTCCTTTTTGAGAATGTTCCAAACAGTTGTTTTGCCAACACCTAATGTTCTTGCTATCTCTCTGATGGGTTTATTTTGTTTCTTCAGCCTAATGATGGCTTGCTTCATTGATAGTGACAGCTCTTTGGATCTCATCTTGAGAGTTGACAGCAACAGATTCCAAATGCAAATAGCACACTTGAAATGAACTCTGGGCCTTTTATCTGCACATTGTAATTGGGGTAATGAGGGGATATAACACACCTGGCCATGGAACAGCGAAGAAGCCAATTGTCCCATTACCTTTGGTCCCTTAACAAGTGGGAGGCACATCTGCAAACTGCTGCAAGTCCTACACCTTTCACCTGAGTTGGATGTACATACCCTCAAATTAAAGCTGACAGTCTGCAGTTAAAGCACATTGTGTTTGTTTCATTCCAATTCCATTGTGGTGGTGTATAGAGCCAAAGATGTTAGAATTGTGTCGATGTCCCAATATTTCTGGACCTGACTGTAAATTTGTATTTTGCCACAAAATACATAATTCCTATATTTATTGTAACTTGATGAGGAAACCTGTGATTGAATCCTAGTTATAGTTTATGGGATCGGAGTTCCCGCTGCAAAAATGATGGTGGAATAGTGTTCTGAAGTGTTATCCCTCAACTTTACCCCTGGTCTTATCCATTTCGACTCATGCCTTTTGTTTTTTCTGGTAGAATCTGATAAGATTTAAAATTCTAATACATTGTTTCTTGATCCAGGGAGCAATCTGATTGCCACTAGGGAATCGAGAAGGATTTTATTTCTCTTTTGGGCACAATTGGAATTGCACACTGGGTGTTTTGGTTTTTTGTTTTCCCTCCCTTTTTGTGTTTAATAAGAACTACTAGGGATACGTAGACGTTTGAACTTGATTAACATTAGTCTTTTTTTCCCCATTTTTTTTCAACCTATGTAATTATGTGTTTAGCAGCACCATGAAAGAGTAGCTGCTATTCAAGCTGCTCCTAATATAACATGCATATACTGTATAATTTATGATAATCATTCTAGTAGTGAATGTGCTGGAACCCTGTATTGACATTTTATGGCTGTAACCAACATAGACACCAAGGGCTCTATTCCATAGTTGGTGCTAACTTAACCAGAGTTGTTGTAAACTTGACTCCATAGACTGATTGCTCTGGTAGGTTTAAAACGACTTTGGTTATGTTGACACCAACTTTGAAATACAGCTCCAAGAATTTTAAACACCTTTGCTATATATTAACACGTCTGTATTATTTTTTTTAGGCTCCTACTGTGGGCAGATAAACCATTACTCCTTAAAGTCCAATGGCCCAGAGATTACTTTAACCTTCACAACAAACTCCAACGTGACAATGACTGGATTTAACCTAGAATATTATTTCTGGGTTCCTCAACAAAGTAAGGCAGAGTTATAGGTACATAAGTCACTTATTATAGATTTTTGAAAATGAATTGGATGAATGATAATGAAGGCTGGAACAAATGATGCATTAACAATGTTAGGAACAATTCCTTTCAAACTCCTTGTGTACGTTTTTGCCCTTATGTATTTGAGTGCAGCAATGCTGTGCTGTAGGGATACTTTGGAGTTAAAATTTATATGCATTCAATCCTGTAAACCAGTGGTTCCCAACTCCGGTCCTCAAGTACCCCTACCAGGCCAGAGTTTAAGGATTACCTTGGGAAATGCAAACTGAATACAGCAATCACTAAGCATCAAATCAAATCACCTGTGCTGTCCTTTGGATATCTGGCAAACCTGGCCTTGTAGGAGTACACGAGGACTGGGATTGGGAAACAATGCTCTAAACCAGTGCAGGAACCCCTATTATCTGGACTATTAGTGGATCCTGAGGACCGAATCAGGAAACCGTAGTGTAAACGATAGGCCTTCAAACCGATGTGTTTAATGGGTCTTTACCAATGTGTGGAGAAGGGGTAAAATTAATAAATTGTGTGGAGAGTTGCATGCCTTTTTCCTATACAGGTATTCATATCAGTGTAACTTCATTCATATTCTATCCTTGATAAAGGCTCATGTGGGAGCAGAAACGTTGATGTTTTAATGATTTCAATACATTTTTACTTTTTAAGTATATATTTTTTTACTATTTAAGAGTGTATACAGTCGTTGAATAACTATGCTTCAAACAGGATTTCTTTGTACCGAGGGCAAGAATACCTAAAGAGGCTTAAGTGCTGATTTTTTTTTTTTGATTTAATGAAAAAAAAAATCTTTAACTCAAAACTCAAAATATATATAATTTGGGACAGGTTTTGAGTAAATCTTGGCAACGATTTGGGATTTGTTCTAAGATTGAATATTCACTAAAATCTGTTCATTTTACCCAAAGTCCAATGAGCTGTATGTCATTCACTTTTTGGTTATAAAGAATAGTGGGACAAAACAGAACTATTTGAGTTACCAGCTATACATCAGTGATATTAGGAAGAATATTTTGGACTTGTATGCATTTGGATGTACATATTTTACTTTTTATTTTCAGGTTCATTGAAGGCATTTGAGAAAGCTGAATCTTCAGGTAAGCTAAAGCAGTAATAAACCATTCAACCCCAAAAGGACGATTCACAACTAACCTTACCAATGGTGGGATCCCCAACCTTGCCCAATTCCCATGCCCTGTCCCCACTCATTCATATGTATACTCGTATGCAGGCAAATGCAAACAAACACTCACCTACATGTTCACATGCATATACATACGTACACAGCCCTGATGGATAATACAGCTGGCTGTGGTCTGGTGAGCTGTCCATTGATATATGATGAGCTGTTCCGTTTGGTAAATCTGCTAAACAAGCTAAGCAACACACGTACTGTTAACTTTTTAATATTTGTTAATGATTCAAAATGTGCAAGAATCAAAAATATTGCCTCCTATTGAAATAGCTTGTCGAAAAACAACATGAATTACTGCTCACTACAGTTAGTGTCTTAAATATCCCAGCTGATCCTAGGCCTTTAAAGGGCCCTACCACCAAAAATAAAATGTTCTTATTTTAAGGTGCTGATATCTTATGTATACTTTGTTTCTCTCGTATGTTTACATAAAATATTTTGTTACATGTGTCACTGCGTGCATCCATTTTGTGATATTTTGTGTTGTAAACTGCCCCCAGTGTCTTTACAGCGCTTGTTCCTCACTGTGGGGCATTGAGCATAGAATGGACTCAAGAGGTCAGACATCCAGAAAACTGGCCTATTGACTTTCATTGTGTGGAATGTATGCAAATGACATCACCAGGGGTACCATTCAGTGTTGGCCCATTATCAGATCTCACCCAGCTGCCACCTCTTATCTCTGGTAGCCTAGACAACAGAAAGGATCCTCTGCAGCCATGTCTAAAATATTCACTTCTTCACGCTATTGCCTCTTAACTATTTTTTAGCATATACCACAGCTGTAAAGTGAGACTTGCCCTAAGATTTTGTTAAATGTTGCATCATGGGAAAAATCCACAAAATGGAATTGGGAGATAAAAATACTGGTCCTTTTCATATGCAATTCGATCAAAAATGTAGTAGGTGTTTTATGTGTTTTTTTTTTTCTTTTCTACTGCACAAGTAATCTAGTTACAGCTTATGTTAGTGGTTGTGTTCCTTTTAATTTTTTTCCCAGTGGGAACATCCATGCTCATGCCACAACTTTTTTTTCTTTAGCTCCACTTTTGCCCTTTGCTACCTCTGTCTCTATGCCTCGCCCTTCCGCACTTTTTTTGTTTGTTTGTAACTCCCCTATTTAGCATCACCGCTTTGAACATTTAGGCTAGGGTCAGACTGAGGCAGTGCGAACGCGCGTTCTGCGCACTAATCACGGCCGCACTGCAGCAGATGCCGGGCAATGACGGCCATATACGAAGTACGGTCGCACAAAAGTCGGCTGCGCAACGCAAGTGGAAAATGAACGCATTTTTTCGAGAACGTTAAACCACTAGTACTGACGTACAGAGTGCGCTGCGTCCACTAGCGGCATGTGGGTGTGATTAGAGACGTCAGACGCTGCTAATGTCGGCCAACATAACGTCCAGACACAAAAAGTGTTTTATTGATGATCGTACAAAATCACGGACGAAAATGCGCATAGTATGACCGCTATTACGTATTCTGTGAAAAATGCGTCCATTCGTTCGAACGCACTTTTTCACAGACAACATAAAAATGCGTTCGTCTGACCCTAGCCTTAAACCCCTTGATGCTGCGGGGAATGCTATGACTTCTAAACACATGGGTCAGCATGGCACGCCCCGCTCACTCTTTATGGAGACCTTCGCCCTGCCTCCTCTGCGCATGTGCAGCACACCTCATTGGCTGCTGCAGGGCTGCCTGATATCAAGTGGTCCCACAGCAGCTAATGAAGAGCTCAGCCCGTCAGGATGGGAGTGAGGCTGAAAAAGGGCTTCAGAGCCTATAGGGTGTACTATTCTGCCCTGTGGCCTTTAGAAGAGCCTTACTGATGAGAGGCACTCCTTGTGTAGTGTGTATATATAGATCTTTGAGTACAGACAAAAGGCAACGTTTTGGCCCTTAAGGCCTTAATCCTGCAATAAGGCCTGAAAATGTCACCTATATCCATATTCCAATAAAGATCTATGTACACTTCACCAGGAGTGCCTTTCATATTTCTGGAATATTTATTAAATACCGTTTAAAAAGCTCTAGTGTAGGAGTTTGTTTTAATGATCCCATACATGGAACGCATCATTCTCTCAAATTGATGGCTGAGTGCAGAAGATTTTGAGTTCTAACACTGTAAAGTTCTTGGTAAACTGTCCCATCTGGGATATTTTAGGCACGCTTAGTTTGCTTCCGGAAGGTACTTTTGATGTCACATATTGACTTTCCTCTGGGACAGTTGGGTTGCGCTGTCCCCCAAAATAGTCAAGCCTGCTACATTTAAGATAAAGACAAATAATGTGCAGTGCCAGTGCTAGTTACTGTTCATACTGTCAGAACCAAACAGTGCTTCTCTAGTGAGAGACGTTTACAATCCTCAAAATAGAATAAACGTATCTAAAAACAAAATAGATCTCTCGGTGCACCTAATCACATAATCGATAAATGAGTAATTAGAAAATGCATAGCACCACATGCAGTAGTCGTTAAAGTTCTTAACATGTTCGTGGTATAGCATACAGAAAGTATGAATACTTATATGGCTGATGTTCAAAGATTTCTTAAAGATTATTCACATTTTTCAGAGCCCCATTTGGCTCTAATTCCACACCTGTGGCACTTTAGGTAGTGCCTGACTAACTCATGGATGTTGCTTCAAATCCAATGAAGGAGTTCTAAAAATGTGGTTCCAACCACAAAGTATAGGAAGTGACTAAAAACAAAGACACTAATTCAATATATGAATATTGGTATAAAGCAACAAAAAACTCAATAGTGAATAAAATGGTATCTACTAGACCACTACAACACTTTGTCTGTGTAGTTTACTCAGTGTCCATCTTCATAGTGGGTAGCCATAAAATGTCAAGAAGCCGTATTACATGCTCTTAGAGGGCAGAAGGAAAAGTTGTCGGGTATGTTCATAGGAAAACAAAATGGTTCATGTAGCCATTTTGTGTATATTCGTTTTAATCCATATTCTTTTTTTCTAAAACATTTTTTTTCTTGCATTACCTTTCACCTACTTTCGGAAGACTGGAGTCATACAGAGTTTAAATGAATATTATTGTGTAGACATGAAGACGCTACAGAGGCTGTTTATATTTGATATGTGTAGTTGTAGGTGCTAGACATGTCAAGGACAAATTTATGGTTGTCTGCTTCGCAAAGAAGTCCTTGAATAAAATATATTTTCTTTTAAGGTTTCTAAACACACATCTATGCAGATATATAAATTCACATATATTATGTATCCAATATATATTTAGTAGTAAGAAAATAGATGCTTCAATATCTTACAGTGTAACTATGATGGTATATAGCAAGGGGGGGGGTGTTTGTTAGGGTCCTGAGAACGAGCAACAGCACAATGGCCTGCTCTACGGTGGGTGCCCGCTCAGGTCTCACAAACAGGGTTTTAGCTTGCTTGTGCCATTACAGGGATGAATTTTCCATATGCAAATCAGCCTGCTCTCATCCAGAAAGGGTGGCCAGTGCTGACTGCCAAGGATGTCGGGGGTTGCTGCACCTCTCGTGCAGGGATGACGTCCTTGGCAGTCAGCACTGGCCACCCTTTCTGGGTGAGAGCAGGCTGATTTGCATATGGAAAATTCATCCCTGTAATGGCACAAGCAAGCTAAAACCTTGTTTGTGAGACCTGAGCGGGCACCCACCATAGAGCAGGTCATGGTGCTGTTGCTCATTCTCAGGACCCTCACAAACACCCCTCCTTGCTTCTCACTATGATGGTATATATGTTGAAGATTTTAGAAATATTTTTAGTTTAAAATAAGTATTTCTATTTTAACTGATAAGATTTTAAATTGTTTGGATACATTTTGAAATAAGGGAGTAGAGTAGAGAGCTGTATAATTTAAAATGACAGGCACAGACAGAAGTCTGAAAAGAAAGGAATATATTCTTTGAGTACAAGGTCTAGATAAGGGAAGATGTGACTTATGACCGATGTCATATAAATAAGAAATAGTGGAAAATTGTTTTAATTCACCATTGCCCTCTAGTGTTATATTATGAGTTGGCAGGTATCATTGAATCTATAGGAACATATAGGTATATGTTAATTAGAAGGCACGTGATAAGTGATGTCAAACACCCTATGGCTGTCTAACCACAGAGAGCATTGAGGATTCATGCATTCATTTCTTCCTCTCAAGGCATTCTTATCTTCTTTCCTCTCAAGCACTCACTCTTCCTCTCACTCATATCATGAACAAAGAACCTGTAGAGATGAGTCATGCTCAAGGAGAGACTCAAAGAGACAAACTAAGATGGATATATATTCATAACCACTCTTAGAAACCTTTCTATAACTTTCTCATGAACATCAGAAGATTTTCTCACAAATTTTCACTCCCTCTCTATTTAAGTCATTACATACACTGATATCACTTAAATTATTGCTACTTTAACTACGAAGAATCGCACAATGGATTGAATCCAGATTGAACAGGTGAAGTATGAGAGCAATTTAAGTTGGATTAATGTAGAGATATACAGTACTGTGCAAAAGTTTTAGGCAGGAGTGAAAAAATGCTGTAAACAAAGAATGCTTTCAGAAATATAAATGATTGTTTAGATTTGTCAATTTTCAACAGGGAAAGTGAGCGAACAAAAGAAAAATCTAAATCAAATCAATATTTGGTGTTACTACCTTTTGCCTTTAAACCAGCATCAATTCTCATAGGTACACTTGCACAAATTCAGAGATTTTGTAGGATTATAGTCAGGTGTATGATCAACAAATTATACCAAACAGGTGCTAATGATCATCAATGTCACACATAGGTTGAAACCCAGTCATGTTCTGAAACAGAAACAGCAGTGTAGGAGGCTTAAAACTGGGTGAGGAACAGCCAAACTCTGCTACCAAGGTGAGGTTGTGAAAGACCGTTTCATGTCATTGCAACATTGAGCACAGCAACAAGACACAAGGTAGTTATACTGCATCAACAAGGTCTCTCCCAGACAAATATTTCAAAGCCGACTGCGGTTTCAAGATGTGCTGTTCAAGCTCTTTTGAAGACGCACAAAGAAATGGGCAACATTGAGGATCGTAGACGCAGTGGTCGGCCAAGGAAACTTAGTGCAGCAGATGAAAGACACATTAAGCTTATTGCCCTTCAAAATCAGAAGATGTCCAGCAGTGCCATCAGCTCAGAACTGGCAGAAACCAGTGGGACCCAGGTACACCCATCTACTGTCTGGAGAAGTCTGGCCAGAAGTGGTTTTCATGGAAGAGTTGCAGCCAAAAAGCCACACCTCCAACGTGGGAACAAGGCCAAGCGACTAAAGTATGCACGAAAACATAGGAACTGGGGTGCAGAACAATAGCAGCAGGTGCTCTGGACTGATGAGTCAAAATTTGAAATATTTGGCTGTAGCAGAAGGCAGTTTGTTCATCAAAGGGCTGGAGAGCGGTACAATGAGTGTCTGCAGGCAACAGTGAAGCATGGTGGAGGTTCCTTGAACGTTTGGGGCTGCATTTCTGCAAATGGAGTTGGAGATTTGGTCAGGATTAATGGTGTTCTCAATGCTGAGAAATACTGGCAGATACTTATCCATCATGCAATACCATCAGGGAGGCGTATGATTGGCCCCAAATTTATTCTGCAGCAGGACGACGACCCCAAACATACAGCCAAAGTCATTAAGAATTCTCTTCAGCGTAAAGAACAACAAGAAGTACTGGAAGTGATGGCATGGCCCCCACAGAGCCCTGATCTCAACATCGAGTGTGTCTGGGATTACATGAAGAGACAGAAGGATGTGAGAAAGCCTACATCCACAGAAAATCTGTGGTTAGTTCTCAAAGGGGTTTGGAACAACCTAACAGACGAATTCCTTCAAAAACTGTGCAAGTGTACCTAGAAGAATTGCTGCTGTTTTGAAGGCAAAGGGTGGTCACACCAAATATTGATTTGATTTAGATTTCTCTCGTTCATTCACTGCATTTTGTTCATTTATGAACATAAATGTGTAACCCTTCTATTTGTTTATAGCATTCTTTGTTTATAGCATTTTTTCACACCTGCCTAAAACTTTTGCACAGTACTGTATACGTGTCGTATATTGCAATCGATATAGACTGAGCTTTAGCTCTATCATTAGATCGGACCTCTTCAATGTATTTCTAACCTGCAGTATAGAAATATAATAAGTCTGATAAAAGGATATTAATGTATCCTAATTATTTGATGAAATGTATACATATATATATATTGAAAATGGAAGCACTTATGTGATTGAATTAAGGCTAGGGTCAGACGAACGCATTTTCACGTTGTCTGTGAAAAAGTGCGTTCGAATGGACGCATTTTTTCACGGAGTACGCGATAGCGGTCATACTATGCGCATTTGCGTTCGTGATTTTGTACGGATCATCAATAAAACACTTTGTGCATCTGGACGTTATGTTAGCCGGACATTAGCAGTGTCTGACATCTCCAATTCACGCACACACGCCGCTAGCGGACGCAGCGCACTCTGTACAACCGTACTAGCGGTTTTACGTTCTCGACAAAATGCGTTCGTTTGCCACTTGCGTTGCGCAGCCGGACTTTTGTGCGACCGTACTTCGTATATTGGCCATCATTGCCTGGCATTTGCTGCTACTACGGCCGTGATTAAGTGCGCCTGCACGCGCGTTCGCACTGCCTCAGTCTGACCCTAGCCTAAGCAGGTATTTTATAATCTACAATTTAAAAGCATAAGATTAGAAGCTTAATTCTTGTTATTAGGGGAGGATTCACTAAATAAGTTTTTCTTATTCTAACTAGAATAAGTGATAGCTTCATCTTTTTTGTTGATCCAGGTAGCACAGAGATAGATATATATTGCTTTGACCAGTTGCATAACCTTATCTTTGCTACAAAGCCACAGTGCGGCATAGCATTGATTTTAGGGTTCTGTGTAATAACAGATCCAGGATGCATAAAAGTGAGACAGAGGTCATTTGCATATCCTACCCAGAATTCCTTGCTGCATATGGGGAATGTGGCACAGGAGCTCTGGGATGCAGTTCTTTGAATTGCTATGATGTGCAGGTGGCTTCTGCAATAATATATATATATATATGTATATAATTACAGTCAGGTCCAGAAATATTGGGACACAATTCTAACATCTTTGGCTCTATACACCACCACAATGGAGTTGGAATAAAACAAACACAATGTGCTTTAACTGCAGACTGTCAGCTTTAATTTGAGGGTATGTTCATCCAACTCAGGTGAATGGTGTAGGACTTACAGCAGTTTGCAGATGTGCCTCCCACTTGTTAAGGAAACAAAGGTAATGGGACAGAATAATAATCATAAATCAAACTTTCCCTTCTTAATACTTGGTTGCAAATCCTTTGCAGTCAATCACAGCCTGAAGTCTGGAAAGCATAGACCTCACCAGACGCTGGGTTTCATCCCTGGTGATGCTCTGCCAGGCCTCTACTGCAACTGTCTTCAGTTCCTGCTTGTTCTAGGGGCATTTTCCCTTCAGTTTTGTCTTAAAGTGAAATGCATGCTCAATGGGATTCAGGTCAGGTGATTGACTTGGCCATTGCATAACATTCCACTTCTGTCCCTTCAAAAACTCTTTGGTTGCTTTTGCAGTATCCTTTGAGTCATTGTCCATCTGCACTGTGAAGCGCTGTCCAATGAGTTCTGCAGCATTTGGCTGAATGTGAGCAGATAATATTGCCAAAACACTTCAGAATTCATCCTGCTGCTTTTGTCAGCAGTCACATTATCAATAAATACAAGAGCACCAGTTCCATTGGCAGCCATACATGCCCACGCCATGACACTACCACCACCATGCTTCACTGTGTAGGGATGAGCTGTTCGGTTCGATCGGTTCGGAGTTCGCATCTAACATAGCCTGTGCGTTTGTTTGCGAACTACGAACATTTCCGCATGTTCGCCCACAATGCACTTTCCCACTGGCCTGAAGCTCGTAATTGGCTACAGCCTTGCACCTGACCACAGGTCTGGTGCAAGACAGGTTCAACACTATGCCAATCACGGCTCAGAGTCCTGATTGGGCAAATTTTGCCCAATCATGGACTCACAGAGCCAAGTCCCGCAGCACACTATATAAGGTTTCCACGCAGTGCTTCTGCACGCATTTGAGAGTAGATTTCATAGATTGTTGTTGTGTTCTTACTGCCGGTCTGCCACGCTACTGGGGGGGTCTGGGAAGTCTCATTTCTACCAAATATCTGGGAATTGAGGTGATCTGTGTCTTGTCACTGCCAGCAAGTATTTTGGGGGTCACAAATTTCTGCAAAACATTTGGGAATTGAGGTGATCTGTCTCTTGTCAAACAGCCAGTGCCACGCAGTATTTTGGGGGGTCACTAATTTCTACAAAATATTTGGGAATTGAGGTGATCTGTGTCTTGTGACTCACTGCCAGTACCACGCAGTATTTTGGGGGGTCACTAATTTTTACAAAATATCTGGGAATTGAGGTGATCTGTCTCTTGTCACTGCCAGCAAGTATTTTGGGGGTCACAAATTTCTACAAAATATTTGGGAATTGTTATAATCTGTGTGTTCTCACTGGCTGCCACCCATCGGGGGTCTCACTGATTTATAGGAGGTTTCTGAGACTTGTAATCTGTGGCTTCTCACTGCCACCCACATACTTCTAGCAGATTTATGCGAATTGTAATTTGTGTCTTCTCACTGCCAGCTATCAGGGGGTCACACTGATTTATAGGAGGTTTCTGAGACTTGTAATCTATGGCTTCTCACTGCCACCCATCAGGGGGTCACACTGATTTATAGGAGGTTTCTGAGACTTGTAATCTGTGTCTTCTCACTGACAGCTATCATACTTTTAGCAGATTTATGTGAATTATAATTTGTGTCTTCTCACTGCCAGCTATCAGGGGGTCCTATCAGGGGGTCTCACTGATTTATAGGAGGTTTCTGGGAATTGTAATCTGTGTCTTGTCACTGGCTGCCAGCTATCAGGGTGTCTCACTGAGTTATACCAGAGTTCTGTAAATCTTTAATCAGAATTCTATATATATTTAATTTATATATCACTCACCATGTCTGAAAGAACAAAAAGGACAGGCAGACGCTCCCAGACACAGATAAGAGGGCAAGCAGCCCCTGTGTCGGGAGGCTGTGCCTCTGGTCGTGGTGGACGTGGTGCATCCTCTGCAGGGGCATGCTTGTCCTTTCTAACTGGTGCTGGTCGTCTTAAGCAGCAGCAAATAGAGAATTTGGATTGGCTAACCAGGCCATCCTCATCCTCGGAGTCCTCTGCCAGCCAGGATTCTAGTGGTTTACAGTACACCTTAGCTGCCAAATCATCTAATGCAGCCTCCATGTCCACAGCTACTCCTGCCGTAGCCTCGCTATCACACACGGAGTCAGCTGAATTGTTTGACTACAATGACAGTGACATGCTGCTTGAGGATGCGCAGCAAGTACAGTCCTCTGATTCAATCTCTGAGGTTGAGGAAGGGGTTGCCAGTGATGACACACAAATAACTGGCACTCATGTTGCCCCAGCAGCTGCAGGATGCTGCCAAGTTGGCTCCAGTGACGACGAGATAGGGGGTGATGATGACAATGATGATGTCACTGACTCCACCTGGGTGCCTGATCAAACAGAGGAATCAAGTAAGGAGGGGGAGGAGAAGGAGGAGGCACAGCAAACACGAAGCACAATATCCTCTATGACCAACCGTAGCACTAGCCAGTCCAAGGCATCGGATGTCAGAGCTGCTCAGGTGCAGAGCGCTGTTGTCTCAAAGCACACATGCAGGAACTCTGCTGTCTGGGAGTTCTTTAAGAAATGTGCAGCAGACCCCACTGTTGCTATTTGTAATCTGTCAGATGAGGCTGAAGCGTGGGAAAGACACCGGACGCTTGGGTACCACGTGCTTGAGGCAACATATGAACACCTGCCTCACATCCCGTTGGCGCAAAACTTTGCGTAGGTCCTCCTCCTCATCTATCTCTACCCCCACTGTATGTCCTGCGATGTCATTGCCTACAACCTCCACTGACAGGGATGATGCTACAGTAATGGATGTACCAGGTCCTTCCTCACAATGTGACATCATCCCATCAGCTGAAGATGTACGCAGTCAGATTACGTTGCCGCAGCTGCTGCAGCGTAAGAAAAAATATAGTCCCAAGCACAGCGTCTAAATGCCAGCTGAGCAAAATTACTCGCATTGCAGCTGCTGCCTTTCCAGCTGGTGGACTCTGCTCCCTTACGTGAATTCACTGAATGTGCTGTACCACAGTGGCAGGTTCCAAAACGCGATTACTTTTCACACAAGGCCATTCCAGCACTATACCAGCACGTGGAAGACACTGTTATGGAGTCATTGGGAAAGGCAGTCAGCAGCAAGGTGCATGTGACTTTAGACACGTGGTCCAGCAAGCATGGACAGGGTCGTTACATTTCCTTCACGGCACACTGGGTAACTCTGATTGCAGCTGGGAGGGATCCAAGATGGGGCTCTGTGCTGGAGCTTGTTCATCCACCACACCTCCAGAAAGCTGCTTGTATGAGGTCTGTCTGCTCCACCACCACCACCTCTTTCTCTTCCGCCTCCTCCTTCTCTGTCTCTGGCGAAGTGGCAGTTAAACCGATGCCTGACAGGGTCTACGCAATGGCTCAAGCAAAAAGAAGCCATACTGTGCTTGAGCTGGTTTGTTTAGAGGACAGGAGCCACACCGGGCCAGAAATTCTGTCAGCTCTGCAGGGCCAGGTGCAGAGATGGTTAACACCACGCCAGCTTCAGCTGGGAATGATCATCTGTGATAATGGCAGCAACCTTCTCTCCGCCCTACGCAAGGGTAAATTGACGCATGTACCATGCCTAGCACATGTCCTAAATCTGGTGGTACAGCATTTCCTAACCAGGTACCCAGGGCTGGCAGAGTTTCTCAGCCAGGCCAGAAAAGTCTTCAGCCACTTCAGACAGTCATTCCCAGCAAGTCTTCGCCTGGCAGAAATTCAAAGAGAATTCCACCTTCCCACAAACAGTCTGATCTGTGACATGCCCACCAGGTGGAATTCCACATTAGGAATGCTGCAGCGTCTGCACAAGCAGCAGAGGGCCATCAACGAGTACCTGTGGGAGTATGGCACAAGGACAGGTTCAGGTCAACTTGGTTTTTCCCCCCCCCCTGCAGTGGCTGATGATCAAGGATGCATGCACTGTACTGTCACCATTTGGGGAGGCAACGTGGGAACAAAGTTAACCTGAACATTTCCTTGTGCCATACTCCCACAGGTACTCATTGATGGCCCTCTGCTGCTTGTGCAAAGGCTGCAGTATTGCCAATGTCGAGTTCCACCTGTGGGAGTATGGCACAAGGAAATGTTCAGGTTAACTTTGTTCCCACCCCCCCCGCAGGCACGCACATAATCTCCATAGGCAATGGAGGTTCTGTTTCCACAGGTGTACTGTGATAGTCCATAGAGACAGGAGGGTCAGACTCCTCAGGTATGGGGGTCTTGTACTCCATGGGCAGTTCGGGTTCTTCCTCCTCTCCTGCATAGTCCTCCAGAGACTCCCTACCCTGCCCTGGGTACAGCGGGCTTGAGTCTTCTGGGTGCAGGCTTAGGTGTAGGGGGTTTTCTGGGCAAGGACTTGAACTGTGGGCCTAGGAACAGGCTTGGGTACCTGAGATCTCTTTGGAGCAGGCTTGGGCTCAGGTGCAGCGAGCTTAGCATGGGGTGCCTCTTTAAGCACTGGAGTTTTTTCAGTCGTTTAAATTGGGGTTTGCTGGGAGACCCTAGCCGTCTCGGGTGTTGGAGCTGGCCTTTTTGGGGGTCTTACGGGACAGGCTGCGAGCCAGTGGTCTCTTGAGGCACAGTAGATACATAGACCCTCCGCCATCCCCCTGGCGTGCTCCTCTGTAGTAAGCGGGCCTCTAGGCTTCTTTCCTGGGGCAACACACACTTTAGGAAGGGTGCTTCTTAGGGAGGCCATAACAGTCCATAGCTCCTCCACTACAACGCATAACAGGTAGGCCAGATCTTCCAGGGCTGGTAGCATCCCTGCGGGCTCAGTTGGTGGGCTTTGCATTATGTCAGGGTAGCACCTGGCATTCGCCGTGGTGGGACCCATGTTCAGGTGGTTAGAGCCCTTTAGGCAGGGATATGCTGGAGGTACCTGGGAGTTAGCTGACTGAGGCAGGTCAGAGTCCATTGCGAGATACAAAGGGAGCAAGCAAAATAGTCAGGACGGTCCGTGGTCTGTGGCTGGCAGCAATGAGACAAGGTCGGTGGGTCAAGCAGGGTCTGGTACACGGTTGATAGCAGGATAACAGAGAAGGGTCAGAACACTTTCAGGGAATGACTTGCAAAGCCAAGTTGCAAGGGGATGATTCTCTTTTATTGACAGACAGGAGGGTGTGGTGTGTGTTAGGGGTTAACCAAAGTGTAAACACCAATCAGTGCTGGCAAGGTCTGAGGCAGCCCTTTACATGGTTAACACTGATGTAGGTCTGGTTGTTGCACACACGGGTGCTGATCCCTGACACTCTCAAGGCCACAGTCTTTACACCGACAGCGTTCCTGCGAGTCCTCAGATCAGACAGGAGGAGGATGAGGAGGAATATTTAAGTTGTGGGGGCATTGAAGGTGGGGATTCCTCAAGGGAGGGTTTTGTGCCCCAAGGACTAGTACGTGGCTGGGAGGAGGTAGTGCACGATAGGGTCATCCTTATTGACCAGGAAGACTCGGTAGCTAATGCCACCTCCATCCTACACTGCATGGGCTCCCTTATCCTGCAAAGCCTGCTAAAGGACCCCAGGATTCGTGCTATCAAGGAGAGGGATCATTACTGGTTGGCAACCCTTCTTCAACCACGATACAAGGGGAAAGTTGCAGAGCTCATCCTGCCCGCACAGAGGAGCACTGGATGAAAAAACTAGGACGCTCTAAAAACGACACTTATGTAACACCTTTCCAGGCAATGGTAGGTTACCAAGTGATGACATGGGTGCTTGTGAGGCTACGGATGATCAGAGGAATAGTGGTGAAGGCAAGGGCCGCTTGACGGATGCATTTTTAAATTTTTTTAGTCCACGACGCCCAGGGACTTCAAATGTAGGCACCAATTGCCAGCGTCTTCACCATATGGTGCAGGACTAGAAACATAGAAAAATGTCGGCAGATAAGAACCTTTCGGCCCATCTAGTCTGCCCAATTACATGGATACTTTACCTGGATTTATCTTTTGTTTAGGAAAGCCTTATGCCTATCCCATGCTTGCTTAAATTCAATTACTGTTTTGGCCTCTACCACTTCAACTGGAAGGCTGTTCCATTTATCCACCACCCTCTCAGTAAAATAATGCTTCCTGATGTTACTTTTAAACCTTTGCCCCTCTAATCTAAGACTATGTCCTCTTGTTTTGCTATTTTGTTTCCTTTTAAATATACTCCCTCTACCTTGTGGATTCCCTTTACGTATTTAAATGTTTCTATCATACCTCCTCTGTCTCGTCTTTTTTCCAAGCTGTACATGTTAAGATCATTAAGCCTTTCCTGGTAACTTTTCTCCTTCAAGCCGTACACCATTTTAGTAGCCCTTCTCTGAACTCTCTAAGATGTCTATATCCTTCTGGAGATATGGTCTCCAGTACTGCACGCAGTACTCCAAGTGAGGTCTCACCAGTGCTCTGTACAGTGGCATGAGCACTTCCCTTTTCCTACTGCTAATACCTCTCCCTACACAACCAAGCATTCTGCTAGCGTTTCCTGCTGCTCTATTACATTGACTACTTACCCTTAGATCCTCTGAAATAACCCCTAAATCCCTTTCCTCAGAGGTTAGGACTGTATCAAATATTCTATATTCAGCCCTTCGGTTTTTACGTCCCAGGTGCATTATCTTGCACTTATCCACATTAAAACTCAATTGCCACAGCTCCGACCATTTTTTTTGTTTACCTAAATCATTTGTCATTTGGCTGATCCCTCCAGGAACGTCAACCCTGTTGCAAATCTTTGTGTCATCAGCAAAAAGACATACTTTACCAATAATACCTTCTGCAATATCACTAATAAAAATATTAAAGAGAATGGGTCCAAGTACTGACCCCTGAGGTACCCCACTGGTAACAAGACCTTGCGCCGAATAAACTCCATTTACCACAACCCTCTGTTGCCTGTCACTCAGCCACTGCCTAATCCATTCAACAATATTGGAATCCAAGCTCAAAGATTGCAATTTATTGATAAGCCTTCTATGCGGAACAGTATCAAAAGCCTTACTGAAATCTAAATAAGCAATGTCTACTGCACCACCTGTGTCTATTATTTTTGTTACCCAATCAAAAAAATCAATAAGATTAGTTTGGCATGATCTCCCTGAGGTAAACCCATGTTGTTTCTGATCCTGTAATCTATGTGTTTTTAGATGTTCAACAATACTTTCCTTTAACATGGTTTCCATTAATTTCCCCACTACTGACGTAAGACTAACTGGCCTATAGTTCCCTGATTCCTCTCTACTACCCTTCTTGTAAATGGGCACAACATTTGCTAATTTCCAGTCTTCTGGGACAACTCCCGTTAGCAAGGATTGGTTAAATCTGTTAACGGTTTTGCTATTACATCACTAAGCTCTTTTAATAATTTAGGGTGGATCCCATCAGGCCCCATTGACTTATTTGTCTTTACTTTAGACAGCTGCTGTAGAACCTCCTCCTCTGTAAACTGATATGTAAATGTCTCTTTAGTGTTCTCTCCTAACTGAGGTCCCTTTCCTTCCTTTTCTTCTGCAAAGACTGAACAAAAATATTCATTGAGGCAGTCAGCGAGACTTTTATCCTCTTCTACATACCTTCCTTCCTTTTGTTTTTAATCTAACTAATCCTTGTTTTACTTTTCTTTTCTCGTTTATGTATCTAAAAAATGTTTTGTCCCCCTTTTTTACTGACTGAGCTATTTTCTTTTCTGCGTGTGCTTTGGAAGCTCTTATAAATTGCTTTGCCTCTTTCTGCCTAATCTTCTAGGTTTGTCTATCTTCTTCACTTTGAGTTTTTTTATAATTACTGTATTGAATGCTATCTTTTTGTTCTTCACTATTTTGGCCACTTCTGCAGAGTACCACAGTGGTTTCTTTCCTTTTTTGTTTTTGCTAACAAGCCGAATGCAATTGCCTGTGGCCTTCAATAATGCTTCCTTTAAATAATCCCATTTCTCCTGGACTCCATTTAAACTCCTCCAGTCTGATAATGACTCCTTCACACAAAATCTCATTTTAGAAAAAATCATTTTTTTTAAAGTCTAAAACTTTTGTTTTGGTGTGGTGTGGCTCCACCCCTGTTCTTATATTAAACCACACTGACTGGTGATCACTAGATCCCAAATTTTCACCTACAACAACGTCCGATACCAAACCTCCATTTGTGAGTATTAAATCCAATATGACCTCTTTACGGGTCGGCTCCTCAACTACTTGTGTTAGAGATAATCCCAGTAGGGAGTTTAGAATATTTGTACTCCTGGTGCACCCAGCTGTTTTGGTTTTACAGTTCCCATCAGGAAGATTAAAGTCCCCCATGATAATAACTTCCCCCTTCATTGCCATTTTGGCTATTTCCTCAAACAGCAGATTATCTAGCTCTTCTACTTGTCCAGGGGGTCTATAGATCACACCTACACGAGTTACTGTATGATTGCCAAATGTTAGCATAACCCAAACTGACTCTATGTTCACCCTGCTCACTTTTATTTGGTTTGTTTTTATGTTGTTTTTCACATACAGGGCCACTCCTCCTCCTTTCCTACCTTCTGTCTTTTCTATATAAAGAGTACCCCGGTATTATGTCCCAGTCATTTTTCTCACTGAACCATGTCTCAGTAACCGCCACTAAATCTACTTTTTCAGCTGACATCATTACCTCCAGTTCATTGATTTTATTGACTAAACTGCGAGCATTTATAGACACGACTCTGAGCTTGTCATTTTTTTCCCCGCATGTTGCTTGCACCCTCCGATTTAGTTTTGGGGGACAATCTGGCAGATTGTTTTTTTACCCTTTTGTCCCCCCCTCCTAGTTTAAATATTCCTTTGTGAAACCTTTGAACTTCTCACTGAGAACATATGTTCCCCTATGAGTAAGATGCAAACCATCTTTTTTATACAGTTCCTTTCTGCTCCAATTAGAGCTATCATGGGACACAAAGCCAAATCCTTACTCCCGACACTTAGGGGCAAGGGCAGACCTGGATACCTTTCCAGCAGATGATCCACTGGCTTACTGGGTGTTGAGATTGGATCACTGGCCAGAATTTAGCCAATATGCTATGCAGCTACTAGGTTGCCCTTCATCCAGCATACTTTCTGAAAGGACGTTCAGTGCCGCTGGAGGTTTTGTCACAGACAAAAGAGTGCGTCTGTCCACCGACTCTGATTCATTTTTATAAATGTCAGCCGGTCTACAGTCCTGGATCAGCAGCTATCAATCCCCTGATGCTGACGTAACGGAATAAATCGGGGATGTCTTCTGCATTCACAAAACCTCCAGCACTGAACTCTTCCACAATACCACAAAAGGGTTACGGTGTGAATGCACTTGCTGCCATGAAAGGCACAATATTTGGCTGCAATGACGCCTGTGCCACATTTATATCATTTTAATTTTTTGAACCGCATGTTCCACCCCTGCACTCTTCCACAATACTACAGAGGGGTTACTGTATGATGGTACTTGCTGGCCTGGCAGTCTGGCACTAAAGGCACAATATATGGGTGCACTGTTGCCTTTACCAGATTCATATCTTTTTAATATAGGACTGCATGGTCCACCCCTGCACTCTTCCACATTACTACAGAGGGGTTACTGTATGATGATACTTGCTGGTCTGGCACCAAAAGCACAATATCTGGGTGCACTGACGCCTTTACCAGATGCATATTTTTTTTTTTTCTCCATATAAAAGTTTTTTATTGAGGTTCACACGTAAAGAACAAATGCCAGAAATAAAACACAAATATTAAGAGAAGAAAGGATCACGCAGGATCCTACACATAAAATAAGTCTAGCATCAGCATAAAGAGTGCTTGTAACAAATCGGTTGAACCAAACATTTTCATTCCAAATTAAAGTATAATAAAATTTTAAAGAATAACAAAGGAGCAAACAAAAAATATTAAATTAAATTAAAAAGAAAAATAAGAAAAAAAAAGGAGAAAAAATATGTTCATTTAGGTCCAGTATCAACAATTGTATCCCATCTCCATCAATTATATCAATTATATCAGTTATATCAATTCCCCAGAGGAAACAAAAATCTAACAACCCTCCCACACACCTTGAAACAAGAGTAGAGAGTTAGCGGCCCTGTGGTACATTTCCTCATAGTGGTAAACATTTCCAGCGATAACATGACTTCTCTCATAGAGGGACTGACTTTGGAAAGCCAGTGGCGGGCTAGAGTAGATTTAGCTACGCTAAGTATAATCGAGATTATACCTCTATGACGTAGTTGTATAGTAATAGGAAGCATATGCAATAGATATTGTTTGGGGCATAAAGGCAAACACAGGCCGGTACAGTGAGAGATCAATCTACGAATTTTATCCCAAAAAGTGTCAAGAAGTGGGCACTGCCAAAATATATGAAGAATAGATCCGACACTGGTAACACAGCGCCAACACATACCAGAATGTCCGGGGATGTGAGCCAAACGATTCGGGGTCAGATACCATCTATATAAAAGTTTAAGGTGTGATTCCCGTAAGTTAGTGCTCCTAGTGTATTTATATACAGTTTCGTGGCGTAGAACCAGTCATCCTTGGAAGAGTTGAGTGACAGATCTCTGTCCCATCTGGTCATATAAGGCAGTTTCTTATTAGGGTTCACATTTAACAGACTGTCATAACACAAAGACAAAGGTTTTTCATAACTTTTTTACCTAAGCACAATCTATGAAAGGCCGTAATGTCCGTCGTTGCAAAGGAGAGACCTCGTTGAGTCAGTGCATGTTTTACTCTAAGGTAAGTGAAGCAGTCGCTAGCAGGGTGGGCAAATTCTCGTGTTAGGTCCGGAAAGGTTTTCATTGAGGAGGCCGTGAAAAGCTGATTAATATGAGTGAGACCTAATTGGAACCAATGGTCAAGATTCAGATCCTGAATCGTGCGGCATAGTAAGCGCAGCGGGGCCAAGCTTAGCAACGGGAAGGGTCGTAAAAGTGGTCTACCCCATTGGCGCCACGACATAAGGGAAGTGGAAGGTAGAATACCTTCTAATTTACGAGGTGGAAGCGTCGCAAACCACAGTAGGTCATGGACTCGAAAAGGGGCAATATAAGCATTCTCCATCTGAAGCCATAGAGGAGTTTCTAGCTGGGACAGAGGACAGCAGCTGAGCCAGTAAAGCCGCCTTATAATACGCAGTAATATTTATAAAGCCTAAGCCCCCCATGCGCCTAGTCGCGGTGAGTGTGGAAGCTGAAATGCGCGGAGGTTTCCCCTTCCATATGTGTGCTTGAAGCATTTTTTGCATGCAAAGCAACATATGAGCTGGGATAAAAACCGGAATATTCCTGAAAAAATAGAGAATCTGGGGTAAAATACACATTTTCAGAGCCGCCATGCGTCCCATCCAAGAGACCTCCAGGCTATGCCAGGAGGACAGTTGGGAGGAGATAGAGGTCATTAGTGGGTTATAAATGAGTTTAAGGATAGAGCTCCTGGATTTGGTGAGAGAGATACCTAAGTATTTTAAAGAGGTCGTCCTCCAGTCGAAGGGGTACGAGGCACGTAGGGTGGAAAGCGAGGAATTATCAACATGCAAGGGTAAAGCTTGTGTCTTGCTCACATTATTTTTATAATGGGAGACCAGGCCATAGGAGGTAAGCTGGCGTATTAGGGATGGCAGAGAGTTTTCAGGAGAAGTAAGAAAAACTAAAAGATCATCAGCAAACATAGCTAATTTATGGACTCCATCTAGGGTAGAGATACCAGAGATAGAAGGATCCCGCCTAATCCACGAGGCCAAAGGATCCAGAGCCAGAACAAAGATTAGTGGGGAGAGGGGACATCCCTGTCTGGTACCGTTAGTAATGGAGAATGAGGAGGAGAGAAACCCAGATGCCAGGACTTTTGCTGTCGGGGAGGAATATAGACTCATGATACTATTAATAAATAGAGCAGGGAAGCCAAAAGACTCCAATGCCTTACGCATATAGCCCCAGTGTAGGCGATCGAATGCCTTCTCGGCATCTAGTGCCAAGAGGAGTCCAGGCGTATTGGTTCTATAGGCAATGTCAATTATATTATAAAAGCGTTGGGTATTGTCACATGTTTGTCTACCGGGTATGAAACCAGTCTGTTCTGCTGAGATCAGAAGGGGAAGCAGAGGTGCTATTCTAGACGCCAACAACTTGGCGTACAGTTTAGTGTCTACAATTAATAAGGCGCTAGGTTGGAAATTAGCACAGCTCGTTGGGGGTTTGCCAGGTTTAGGTAGCGTTATAATAGTAGCTTGAAGCATTTCTGGGGGCATTACACCTGTGGCTTTGATACTACAGAGGGGTAACTGTATGATAGTACTTGCTGGCCTGGCAGTCTGGCACCAAAAGCACAATATCTGGGTGCACTGACGCCCATTACCAGATTCATATCTTTTTAATACAGGACCGCATGGTCCACCCCTGCATTCTTCCACAATACCCCAGAGGGGTTACTGTATGAATGCACTTGCTGGCCTGGCACCAAAAGCACAATATCTGGGTGCACCAACGCCTTTACCAGATGCATATCTTTTTAATCTAGGACCGCAAGGTCCACCCCTGCATTTTTCCACAATACTACAGAGGGGTTACTGTATGATAGTGCTTGCAGGCCTGGCACCAAAAGCACAATATTTGGGTGCACTGCCACTGACTCCTGTATCAGATTCATATCCTCAGAGGGGTTACTGTGTGACGGCACTGTTGTCGACGCTAAAGGACCAATTTTTAAAGCACCTATTGTTACTTTCATCCAAAGTCTGCATAAGTTTCACAATAATTTAGCCAAAAAATCACTAAACTTTTTCCACGTCTCCGAAAATGTCTCCTCTTTTCATACAGACTGCCGCCCCAAGCAGTTGTTTATGGATAGATTAATGGAAAAGCATTTACCGTCATTTGAAATGTCATTTTTTTTGTTTTTAAGTGTTTCTATACATCCTAGAAATCCGCCACTTCACGGGCAGGTTATGGGGACCTCCTAGGCACGATATTTGAAGGAATTTTTCTTTTTTATTTTTAACCCTTATTTCGTGGAAAACTCACTGTCCCTTTAAAAACTTTTTTTAAACTTTATGTCCTTGTTTCCCGTTCCACAGGGTACGACTCGGACCGCCATACACCTTTTAGGCTAGGGACAGATGAGCGCATTTTCTGCAGCCACCGTCAAAATGTACGTCGATGTGTGCGCACGCATTTTTTCACGGAATACGCTTAAGTGGTCAGACGATGCGCAATTCTGGACGTATTTCATGACGATGGGGTGAAAAGAAGTCTAGGGAAATCCGGCTGTTTGAACGTTATGTAGGCCGCACACTAGCAGCGTCTGACATCTCCTAATCACGCACACACGCTGCTATGCGGCCGCAGCGCACTTTGTACGTCAGTAGCAGCGGTTTCACGTTCTGATAAAAATGCGTTCATTTGCTGGTTGCGTGGTGTCGGCGCACTTTCGTACGCACGTACTGCGTATATTGGCCGTCATTGGCCGTTATGTGCTGCTACTGCCGCCGTGATTTAGTGCGCCTGCACGCGCGTTCCGACTGCCCCACTCTGACCCTAGCCTTATGGCAAATATCTAGCATATATGCCCTATTGGAGGGCACTCTAAAAATCGAATTTTCAGCCCCATTGACTTGTATTGAGTTCGTGTTCGAGTTCGAATGCGAACCGAACTCGGGGGTGTTCGGCTCATCCCTACTGATGAGGTGGTATACTTAGGATCATGAGCAGTTCCTTTCCTTCTCCATACTCTTCTCATCACTCTGGTACAGGTTGATCTTGGTCTCATCTGTCCATAGGATCTTGTTCCAGAACTGTGAAGGCTTTGTTAGGTGTTGTTTGGCAAACTCTAATCTGGCCTTCCTGTTTTTGAGGCTCACCAATGGTTTACATCTTGTGGTGAACCCTCTGTATTCACTCTGGTGAAGTCTTCTCTTGATTGTTGACTTTGACACACATACACCTACCTCCTGGAGAGTGTTCTTGATCTGGCCAACTGTTGTGAAGGGTGTTTTCTTCACGAGGGAAAGAATTCTTCGGTCATCCACCACAGTTGTTTTCCGTGGTCTCCGGGGTCTGTTGGTGTTGCTGAGCTCAGTGGTGCGTTTGTTCCTTTTTGAGAGTGTTCCAAACAGTTGTTTTGGCCACACCAAATGTTCTTGCTATCTCTCTGATGGGTTTGTTTTGTTTCTTCAGCCTAATGATGGCTTGCTTCACTGATAGTGACAGCTCTTTGGATCTCATCTTGAGAGTTGACAGCAACAGATTCCAAATGCAAATAGCACACTTGAAATGAACTCTGGGCCTTTTATCTGCACATTGTAATTGGGGTAATAAGGGAATATCACACACCTGGCCATGGAACAGCTGAGAAGCCAATTGTCCCATTACTTTTGGTCCCTTAACAAGTGCGAGGCACATCTGCAAACTGCTGTAAGTCCTACACCTTTCACCTGAGTTGGATGTACATACCCTCAAATTAAAGCTGACAGTCTGCAGTTAAAGCACATTGTGTTTGTTTCATTCCAACTCCATTGTGGTGGTGTATAGAGCCAAAGGTGTTAGAATTGTGTCGCTGTCCCAATATTTCTGGACCTGACTGTATATGTGTATACGTATGTATGTATGTATGTATGTAGTGGCATCACAAGGGGGGGCGGCCCGCACCAGGTGACACTCGCCCTTAGGGTGACACCGTCACCCTAAGAGCGGGTGTCACACCCTGCGACCGTGTTTGGCTCCCTGTGACCGTCCGAAGCTATGGAGCTTCGGCACTCGCCTGGGGGGAACCACGTCACCAGCCGAGTTCTCGCGAGATCGCGGCTGGTCACATGGCTCCCCCAGGCGAGCGCCCAGGCGAGCGCCCAAGCTCCATGCCACCGGACGCTCAGAGGGAGCCCGAACACGCAGCTGCAGGAGGTGAGCTGGGGGCAGTATATCCATGAGAGCTGCTGGGGCAATATCTAAATGTGCTGGGGCAATATCCATATGTGCTGGGGCAATATCCCATGAGAGGAGCTGGTGCAATATCCCATGAGAGGAGCTGGTGCAATATCCCATGAGAGGAGCTGGGGCAATATCCATGAGAGGAGCTGGGGCATATCCATGAGAGCTGCTGGGGCATGTCCATGAGAGGAGCTGGGGCTTTATCCATGAGGAGCTGGGGCATATCCATGAGAGGAGCTGGGGCATATCCATGAGAGGAGCTGGGGCATATCCATGAGAGGAGCTGGGGCAATATCCATAAGAGGAGCTGGGGCAGTATCCATGACAGCTGCTGGGGCATATCCATGAGGGGAGCTGAGGCATTTCCATGAGCGCTGCTGGGGCATATCCATGAGCGCTGCTGGGGCATATCCATGAGTGCTGCTGGGGCATATCCATGAGAGCTGGGGACATGTCCATGAGAGGAGCTGAGGCATATCCATGAGAGGAGCTGAGGCATATCCATGAGAGGAGCTGGAGCAGTATCCATGAGAGGAGCTGGGGGCATATCCATGAGATGAGCTGGGGGCATATCCATGAGAGGAGCTGGGGCGCATATCCATGAGAGGAGCTGGGGGCATATCCATGAGAGGAGCTGGGGGCATATCCATGAGAGGAGCTGGGGGCATATCCATGAGAGGAGCTGGGGGCATATCCATGAGAGGAGCTGGGGGCATATCCATGACAGCTGCTGGGGCATATCCATGAGGGGAGCTGGGGGCATATCCATGAGAGGAGCTGGGGGCATATCCATGAGAGGAGCTGGGGGCATATCCATGACAGCTGCTGGGGCATATCCATGAGGGGAGCTGAGGCATATCCATGAGAGCTGCTGGGGCATATCCATGAGAGCTGCTGGGGCATATCCATGAGCGCTGCTGGGGTTATATCCATGAGAGGAGCTGAGGCATATCCATGAGAGGAGCTGGGGGCATATCCATGAGAGGAGCTGGGGGCATATCCATGAGAGGAGCTGGGGGCATATCCATGAGAGGAGCTGGGGGCATATCCATGAGAGGAGCTGGGGGCATATCCATGAGAGGAGCTGGGGCAATCCATGAGAGGAGCTGGGGCATATCCATGAGAGGAGCTGGGGCATATCCATGAGAGGAGCTGGGGGCATATCCATGAGAGGAGCTGGGGGCATATCCATGAGAGAAGCTGGGGGCATATCCATGACAGCTGCTGGGGCATATCCATGAGGGGAGCTGGGGCTTTATCCATGAGGAGCTGGGGCTTTATCCATGAGGAGCTGGGGCTTTATCCATGAGGAGCTGGGGCTTTATCCATGAGGAGCTGGGGCTTTATCCATGAGGAGCTGAGGCTTTATCCATGAGGAGCTGAGGCTTTATCCATGAGGAGAGCTGGGGCATATCCATGAGAGGAGCTGAGGCATATCCATGAGAGGAGCTGAGGCATATCCATGAGAGGAGCTGGGGCTTTATCCATGAGGAGCTGGGGCTTTATCCATGAGGAGCTGGGGCTTTAACCATGAGGAGAGCTGGGGCATATCCATGAGGAGAGCTGGGGCATATCCATGAGGAGAGCTGGGGCATATCCATGAGGAGAGCTGGGGCATATCCATGAGGAGAGCTGGGGCATATCCATGAGGAGAGCTGGGGCATATCCATGAGGAGAGCTGCTGGGGCATATCCATGAGAGCTGCTGGGGCAGTATCCATGAGAGCTGCTGGGGCAGTATCCATGAGAGGAGCTGGGGCAGTATCCATGAGAGGAGCTGGGGCAGTATCCATGAGAGGAGCTGGGCAGTATCCATGAGAGGAGCTGGGGCAGTATCCATGAGAGGAGCTGGGGCAGTATCCATGAGAGGAGCTGGGGCAGTATCCATGAGAGGAGCTGGGGGCATATCCATGAGAGGAGCTGGGGGCATATCCATGAGAGGAGCTGGGGGCATATCCATGAGAGGAGCTGGGGGCATATCCATGAGAGGAGCTGGGGCATATCCATGAGAGGAGCTGGGGGCATATCCATGAGAGGAGCTGGGGGCATATCCATGAGAGAGCTGGGGCATATCCATGAGAGAGCTGGGGCAGTATCCATAATAGGAGCTGGGGCACATCCATGAGAGGAGCTGGGGCATATCCGAGAGCTGCTGGGGCATATCCATGAGAGCTGGGGACATGTCCATGAGAGGAGCTGAGGCATATCCATGAGAGCTGCTGGGGCATATCCATGAGCGCTGCTGGGGTTATATCCATGAGAGGAGCTGGGGGCATATCCATGAGAGGAGCTGGGGGCATATCCATGAGAGGAGCTGGGGCATATCCATGAGAGGAGCTGGGGGCATATCCATGAGAGGAGCTGGGGCAGTATCCATAATAGGAGCTGGGGCACATCCATGAGAGGAGCTGGGGCATATCCGAGAGCTGCTGGGGCATATCCATGAGAGCTGGGGACATGTCCATGAGAGGAGCTGAGGCATATCCATGAGAGCTGCTGGGGCATATCCATGAGCGCTGCTGGGGTTATATCCATGAGAGGAGCTGGGGCATATCCATGAGAGGAGCTGGGGGCATATCCATGAGAGGAGCTGGGGGCATATCCATGAGAAGAGCTGGGGCATATCCATGAGAGGAGCTGGGGCAGTATCCATATAGGAGCTGGGGCACATCCATGAGAGGAGCTGGGGCATATCCGAGAGCTGCTGGGGCATATCCATGAGAGCTGGGGACATGTCCATGAGAGGAGCTGAGGCATATCCATGAGAGCTGCTGGGGCATATCCATGAGCGCTGCTGGGGTTATATCCATGAGAGGAGCTGAGGCATATCCATGAGAGGAGCTGGGGCAGTATCCATAATAGGAGCTGGGGCACATCCATGAGAGGACCTGGGGCATATCCGAGAGCTGCTGGGGCATATCCATGAGAGCTGGGGACATGTCCATGAGAGGAGCTGAGGCATATCCATGAGAGCTGCTGGGGCATATCCATGAGCGCTGCTGGGGTTATATCCATGAGAGGAGCTGAGGCATATCCATGAGAGGAGCTGGGGCAGTATCCATAATAGGAGCTGGGGCACATCCATGAGAGGAGCTGGGGCACATCCATGAGAGGAGCTGAGGGAATATCCATGAGAGGAGCTGGGGGCATATCCATGAGAGGAGCTGGGGGCATATCCATGAGAGGAGCTGGGGCAGTATCCATAATAGGAGCTGGGGCACATCCATGAGAGGAGCTGGGGCACATCCATGAGAGGAGCTGGGGCATATCCGAGAGCTGCTGGGGCATATCCATGAGAGCTGGGGACATGTCCATGAGAGGAGCTGAGGCATATCCATGAGAGCTGCTGGGGCATATCCATGAGCGCTGCTGGGGTTATATCCATGAGAGGAGCTGAGGCATATCCATGAGAGGAGCTGGGGCAGTATCCATAATAGGAGCTGGGGCACATCCAATGAGAGGAGCTGGGGCACATCCGAGAGCTGCTGGGGCATATCCATGAGAGCTGGGGACATGTCCATGAGAGGAGCTGAGGCATATCCATGAGAGCTGCTGGGGCATATCCATGAGCGCTGCTGGGGTTATATCCATGAGAGGAGCTGGGGGCATATCCATGAGAGGAGCTGGGGGCATATCCATGAGAGGAGCTGGGGGCATATCCATGAGAGGAGCTGGGGGCATATCCATGAGAGGAGCTGGGGGCATATCCATGAGAGGAGCTGGGGCAGTATCCATAATAGGAGCTGGGGCACATCCATGAGAGGAGCTGGGGCATATCCGAGAGCTGCTGGGGCATATCCATGAGAGCTGGGGACATGTCCATGAGAGGAGCTGAGGCATATCCATGAGAGCTGCTGGGGCATATCCATGAGCGCTGCTGGGGTTATATCCATGAGAGGAGCTGAGGCATATCCATGAGAGGAGCTGGGGCAGTATCCATAATAGGAGCTGGGGCACATCCATGAGAGGAGCTGGGGCATATCCGAGAGCTGCTGGGGCATATCCATGAGAGCTGGGGACATGTCCATGAGAGGAGCTGAGGCATATCCATGAGAGCTGCTGGGGCATATCCATGAGCGCTGCTGGGGTTATATCCATGAGAGGAGCTGAGGCATATCCATGAGAGGAGCTGGGGCAGTATCCTAATAGGAGCTGGGGCACATCCATGAGAGGAGCTGGGGCACATCCATGAGAGGAGCTGAGGGAATATCCATGAGAGAGCTGGGGGCATATCCATGAGAGGAGCTGGGGGCATATCCATGAGAGGAGCTGGGGCAGTATCCATAATAGGAGCTGGGGCACATCCATGAGAGGAGCTGGGGCACATCCATGAGAGGAGCTGGGGCATATCCGAGAGCTGCTGGGGCATATCCATGAGAGCTGGGGACATGTCCATGAGAGGAGCTGAGGCATATCCATGAGAGCTGCTGGGGCATATCCATGAGCGCTGCTGGGGTTATATCCATGAGAGGAGCTGAGGCATATCCATGAGAGGAGCTGGGGCAGTATCCATAATAGGAGCTGGGGCACATCCATGAGAGGAGCTGGGGCACATCCGAGAGCTGCTGGGGCATATCCATGAGAGCTGGGGACATGTCCATGAGAGGAGCTGAGGCATATCCATGAGAGCTGCTGGGGCATATCCATGAGCGCTGCTGGGGTTATATCCATGAGAGGAGCTGGGGCACATCCATGAGAGGAGCTGGGGCACATCCATGAGAGGAGCTGGGGCACATCCATGAGAGGAGCTGGGGCACATCCATGAGAGGAGCTGGGGCACATCCATGAGAGGAGCTGGGGCACATCCATGAGAGGAGCTGGGGCACATCCATGAGAGGAGCTGGGGCACATCCATGAGAGGAGCTGGGGCACATCCATGAGAGGAGCTGGAGCAGTATCCATGAGAGGAGCTGGAGCAGTATCCATGAGAGGAGCTGGGGGCATATCCATGAGAGGAGCTGGGGGCATATCCATGAGAGGAGCTGGGGCATATCCATGAGAGCTGCTGGGGCATATCCATGAGGGGAGCTGAGGCATATCCATGAGAGCTGCTGGGGCATATCCATGAGAGCTGCTGGGGCATATCCATGAGAGCTGCTGGGGCATATCCATGAGAGCTGCTGGGGCATATCCATGAGAGCTGCTGGGGCATATCCATGAGCGCTGCTGGCTTTATATCCATGAGAGGAGCTGGGGCATATCCATGAGAGGAGCTGGGGCTTTATCCATGAGAGGAGCTGGGGCTTTATCCATGAGGAGCTGGGGCTTTATCCATGAGGAGCTGGGGCTTTATCCATGAGGAGCTGGGGCTTTATCCATGAGGAGCTGGGACTTTAACCTTGAGGAGCTGGGGCTTTATCCATGAGGAGAGCTGGGGCATATCCATGAGGAGAGCTGGGGCATATCCATGAGAGCTGCTGGGGCAGTATCCATGAGAGGAGCTGGGGCAGTATCCATGAGAGGAGCTGGGGCAGTATCCATGAGAGGAGCTGGGGCAGTATCCATGAGAGGAGCTGGGGCAGTATCCATGAGAGGAGCTGGGGCAGTATCCATGAGAGGAGCTGGGGCAGTATCCATGAGAGGAGCTGGGGCAGTATCCATGAGAGGAGCTGGGGCATATCCGAGAGCTGCTGGGGCATATCCATGAGAGCTGGGGACATGTCCATGAGAGGAGCTGAGGCATATCCATGAGAGGAGCTGGGGCTTTATCCATGAGAGGAGCTGGGGCTTTATCCATGAGGAGCTGGGGCATATCCATGAGAGCTCCTGGGGCACATCCATGAGAGCTGCTGGGGCACATCCATGAGAGGCGCTGGGGCACATCCATGAGAGGAGCTGGAGCAGTATCCATGAGAGGAGCTGGGGGCATATCCATGAGAGGAGCTGGGCACATCCATGAGAGGAGCTGGGGCACATCCATGAGAGGAGCTGGGGCACATCCATGAGAGGAGCTGGGGCACATCCATGAGAGGAGCTGGGGCACATCCATGAGAGGAGCTGGGGCACATCCATGAGAGGAGCTGGGCACATCCATGAGAGGAGCTGGGGCACATCCATGAGAGGAGCTGGGGCACATCCATGAGAGGAGCTGGGGCACATCCATGAGAGGAGCTGGGGCACATCCATGAGAGGAGCTGGGGCACATCCATGAGAGGAGCTGGGGCAGTATCCATGAGAGGAGCTGGAGCAGTATCCATGAGAGGAGCTGGGGCATATCCATGAGAGGAGCTGGGGGCATATCCATGAGAGGAGCTGGGGGCATATCCATGAGAGGAGCTGGGGGCATATCCATGAGAGCTGCTGGGGCATATCCATGAGGGGAGCTGAGGCATATCCATGAGAGCTGCTGGGGCATATCCATGAGAGCTGCTGGGGCATATCCATGAGAGCTGCTGGGGCATATCCATGAGAGCTGCTGGGGCATATCCATGAGCGCTGCTGGGGTTATATCCATGAGAGGAGCTGGGGGCATATCCATGAGAGGAGCTGGGGCTTTATCCGAGAGGAGCTGGGGCTTTATCCATGAGGAGCTGGGGCTTTATCCATGAGGAGCTGGGGCTTTATCCATGAGGAGCTGGGGCTTTATCCATGAGGAGCTGGGGCTTTATCCATGAGGAGCTGGGGCTTTATCCATGAGGAGCTGGGACTTTAACCTTGAGGAGCTGGGGCTTTATCCATGAGGAGAGCTGGGGCATATCCATGAGGAGAGCTGGGGCATATCCATGAGAGCTGCTGGGGCAGTATCCATGAGAGGAGCTGGGGCAGTATCCATGAGAGGAGTTGGGGCAGTATCCATGAGAGGAGCTGGGGCATATCCGAGAGCTGCTGGGGCATATCCATGAGAGCTGGGGACATGTCCATGAGAGGAGCTGAGGCATATCCATGAGAGGAGCTGGGGCTTTATCCATGAGAGGAGCTGGGGCTTTATCCATGAGGAGCTGGGGCATATCCATGAGAGGAGCTGGGGCATATCCATGAGAGCTCCTGGGGCACATCCATGAGAGCTGCTGGGGCACATCCATGAGAGCTGCTGGGGCACATCCATGAGAGGCGCTGGGGCACATCCATGAGAGGAGCTGGGGCACATCCATGAGAGGAGCTGGAGCAGTATCCATGAGAGGAGCTGGGGCATATCCATGAGAGGAGCTGGGGCACATCCATGAGAGGAGCTGGGGCACATCCATGAGAGGAGCTGGGGCACATCCATGAGAGGAGCTGGGGCACATCCATGAGAGGAGCTGGGGCACATCCATGAGAGGAGCTGGGGCACATCCATGAGAGGAGCTGGGGCACATCCATGAGAGGAGCTGGGGCACATCCATGAGAGGAGCTGGGGCACATCCATGAGAGGAGCTGGAGCAGTATCCATGAGAGGAGCTGGAGCAGTATCCATGAGAGGAGCTGGGGGCATATCCATGAGAGGAGCTGGGGGCATATCCATGAGAGGAGCTGGGGGCATATCCATGAGAGCCTGGGCATATCCATGAGGGGAGCTGAGGCATATCCATGAGAGCTGCTGGGGCATATCCATGAGAGCTGCTGGGGCATATCCATGAGAGCTGCTGGGGCATATCCATGAGGGGAGCTGAGGCATATCCATGAGGGGAGCTGAGGCATATCCATGAGAGCTGCTGGGGCATATCCATGAGAGCTGCTGGGGCATATCCATGAGAGCTGCTGGGGCATATCCATGATCGCTGCTGGCTTTATATCCATGAGAGGAGCTGGGGCATATCCATGAGAGGAGCTGGGGCCTTATCCATGAGAGGAGCTGGGGCCTTATCCATGAGAGGAGCTGGGGCTTTATCCATGAGAGGAGCTGGGGCTTTATCCATGAGGAGCTGGGGCTTTATCCATGAGGAGCTGGGGCTTTATCCATGAGGAGCTGGGGCTTTATCCATGAGAGGAGCTGGGGCTTTATCCATGAGGAGCTGGGACTTTAACCTTGAGGAGCTGGGGCTTTATCCATGAGGAGAGCTGGGGCATATCCATGAGGAGAGCTGGGGCATATCCATGAGAGCTGCTGGGGCAGTATCCATGAGAGGAGCTGGGGCAGTATCCATGAGAGGAGCTGGGGCAGTATCCATGAGAGGAGCTGGGGCAGTATCCATGAGAGGAGCTGGGGCAGTATCCATGAGAGGAGCTGGGGCAGTATCCATGAGAGGAGCTGGGGCAGTATCCATGAGAGGAGCTGGGGCAGTATCCATGAGAGGAGCTGGGGCAGTATCCATGAGAGGAGCTGGGGCAGTATCCATGAGAGGAGCTGGGGCATATCCGAGAGCTGCTGGGTCATATCCATGAGAGCTGGGGACATGTCCATGAGAGGAGCTGAGGCATATCCATGAGAGGAGCTGAGGCATATCCATGAGAGGAGCTGGGGCTTTATCCATGAGAGGAGCTGGGGCTTTATCCATGAGGAGCTGGGGCATATCCATGAGAGGAGCTGGGGCATATCCATGAGAGCTCCTGGGGCACATCCATGAGAGCTGCTGGGGCACATCCATGAGAGGCGCTGGGGCACATCCATGAGAGAGCTGGGGCACATCCATGAGAGGAGCTGGGGCACATCCATGAGAGGAGCTGGAGCAGTATCCATGAGAGGAGCTGGGGGCATATCCATGAGAGGAGCTGGGGCACATCCATGAGAGGAGCTGGGGCACATCCATGAGAGGGGCTGGGGCACATCCATGAGAGGAGCTGGGGCACATCCATGAGAGGAGCTGGGGCACATCCATGAGAGGAGCTGGGGCACATCCATGAGAGGAGCTGGGGCACATCCATGAGAGGAGCTGGGGCACATCCATGAGAGGAGCTGGGGCACATCCATGAGAGAGCTGGGGCATATCCATGAGAGGAGCTGGAGCAGTATCCATGAGAGGAGCTGGGGGCATATCCATGAGAGGAGCTGGGGGCATATCCATGAGGGGAGCTGAGGCATATCCATGAGAGCTGCTGGGGCATATCCATGAGAGCTGCTGGGGCATATCCATGAGAGCTGCTGGGGCATATCCATGAGAGCTGCTGGTGCATATCCATGAGCGCTGCTGGGGTTATATCCATGAGAGGAGCTGGGGCATATCCATGAGAGGAGCTGGGGCTTTATCCGAGAGGAGCTGGGGCTTTATCCGAGAGGAGCTGGGGCTTTATCCATGAGGAGCTGGGGCTTTATCCATGAGGAGCTGGGGCTTTATCCATGAGGAGCTGGGGCTTTATCCATGAGGAGCTGGGACTTTAACTTTGAGGAGCTGGGGCTTTATCCATGAGGAGAGCTGGGGCATATCCATGAGGAGAGCTGGGGCATATCCATGAGAGCTGCTGGGGCAGTATCCATGAGAGGAGCTGGGGCAGTATCCATGAGAGGAGCTGGGGCAGTATCCATGAGAGGAGCTGGGGCAGTATCCATGAGAGGAGCTGGGGCAGTATCCATGAGAGGAGCTGGGGCAGTATCCATGAGAGGAGCTGGGGCAGTATCCATGAGAGGAGCTGGGGCATATCCGAGAGCTGCTGGGGCATATCCATGAGAGCTGGGGACATGTCCATGAGAGGAGCTGAGGCATATCCATGAGAGGAGCTGGGGCTTTATCCATGAGAGGAGCTGGGGCTTTATCCATGAGGAGCTGGGGCATATCCATGAGAGGAGCTGGGGCATATCCATGAGAGCTCCTGGGGCACATCCATGAGAGCTGCTGGGGCACATCCATGAGAGGCGCTGGGGCACATCCATGAGAGGAGCTGGGGCACATCCATGAGAGGAGCTGGGGCACATCCATGAGAGGAGCTGGAGCAGTATCCATGAGAGGAGCTGGGGGCATATCCATGAGAGGAGCTGGGGCACATCCATGAGAGGAGCTGGGGCACATCCATGAGAGGAGCTGGGGCACATCCATGAGAGGAGCTGGGGCACATCCATGAGAGGAGCTGGGGCACATCCATGAGAGGAGCTGGGGCACATCCATGAGAGGAGCTGGGGCACATCCATGAGAGGAGCTGGGGCACATCCATGAGAGGAGCTGGGGCACATCCATGAGAGGAGCTGGGGCACATCCATGAGAGGAGCTGGAGCAGTATCCATGAGAGGAGCTGGGGGCATATCCATGAGAGGAGCTGGGGGCATATCCATGAGAGGAGCTGGGGGCATATCCATGAGAGGAGCTGGGGGCATATCCATGAGAGGAGCTGGGGGCATATCCATGAGAGGAGCTGGGGGCATATCCATGAGAGCTGCTGGGGCATATCCATGAGGGGAGCTGAGGCATATCCATGAGAGCTGCTGGGGCATATCCATGAGAGCTGCTGGGGCATATCCATGAGAGCTGCTGGGGCATATCCATGAGAGCTGCTGGGGCATATCCATGAGCGCTGCTGGGGTTATATCCATGAGAGGAGCTGGGGCATATCCATGAGAGGAGCTGGGGCTTTATCCGAGAGGAGCTGGGGCTTTATCCGAGAGGAGCTGGGGCTTTATCCATGAGGAGCTGGGGCTTTATCCATGAGGAGCTGGGGCTTTATCCATGAGGAGCTGGGACTTTAACCTTGAGGAGCTGGGGCTTTATCCATGAGGAGAGCTGGGGCATATCCATGAGGAGAGCTGGGGCATATCCATGAGAGCTGCTGGGGCAGTATCCATGAGAGGAGCTGGGGCAGTATCCATGAGAGGAGCTGGGGCAGTATCCATGAGAGGAGCTGGGGCAGTATCCATGAGAGGAGCTGGGGCAGTATCCATGAGAGGAGCTGGGGCAGTATCCATGAGAGGAGCTGGGGCAGTATCCATGAGAGGAGCTGGGGCATATCCGAGAGCTGCTGGGGCATATCCATGAGAGCTGGGGACATGTCCATGAGAGGAGCTGAGGCATATCCATGAGAGGAGCTGGGGCTTTATCCATGAGAGGAGCTGGGGCTTTATCCATGAGAGGAGCTGGGGCATATCCATGAGAGGAGCTGGGGCATATCCATGAGAGCTCCTGGGGCACATCCATGAGAGCTGCTGGGGCACATCCATGAGAGGCGCTGGGGCACATCCATGAGAGGAGCTGGGGCACATCCATGAGAGGAGCTGGAGCAGTATCCATGAGAGGAGCTGGGGGCATATCCATGAGAGGAGCTGGGGGCATATCCATGAGAGGAGCTGGGGCAGTATCCATGACAGCTGCTGGGGCATATCCATGAGCGCTGCTGGGGTTATATCCATGAGAGGAGCTGGGGCACATCTATGAGAGGAGCTGGGGCACATCCATGAGAGGAGCTGGGGGCATATCCATGAGAGGAGCTGGGGGCATATCCATGAGAGGAGCTGGGGGCATATCCATGAGAGGAGCTGGGGCAGTATCCATGACAGCTGCTGGGGCATATCCATGAGGGGAGCTGAGGCATATCCATGAGAGCTGCTGGGGCATGTCCATGAGAGCTGCTGGGGCATATCCATGAGCGCTGCTGGGGTTATATCCATGAGAGGAGCTGGGGCACATCTATGAGAGGAGCTGGGGCACATCCATGAGAGGAGCTGGGGCACATCCATGAGAGGAGCTGGGGCATATCCATGAGCGCTGCTGGGGCATATCCATGAGCGCTGCTGGGGCATATCCATGAGCGCTGCTGGGGCATAATCCATGACAGCTGCTGGAGCAGTATCCATGTGTGCTGGGGGCATATCCATCAGAGCTCCTGGGGCATATGCATGAGAGCTGCTGGGGCATATCCATGAGAGCTGCTGGGGCATATCCATGTGAGCTGTGGCAGTATACATGAGAGCTGGGGGCAATATATATCCATGGGTGAGCTGCTGGGGGCAATATATATCCAGGTGTGCTTTCACTGCCTTCAAACAGGCACCGTACTTGCTGGCAGTTGGAAAAACTTTGTGTGAGCATAGAGAGCTCCACCGCAATAAACCTCACAGTAATGTGCGCTGTGTGTATGAGCATTCAGTGTTTATATGGGAGTACTGATTTAGGAGTAAGAGTAGTTAAAAAAATATTCATAAAACTCGGGGGGACGGGGACACCATAAATTACTGCACCGGGTGACCCCAACCCTAGTGACGCCACTGTGTGTGTGTGTATATATATTACAGGATAGTAGCTTTTTTTTGAATATTTGTTTGCTGGGAAATACAGGTTTTCTTTCCAGAAACGTTTATTAAGTAGTAATATCATAAATGATTAGTACAAACATGTTCTAATTAAAAGTTATAGATCTATGTGCTGATGGTTGTTGTTTTTATAAATCCTTGATTTCTTGTTGTGAGAATAAGTAATTTTTACATACATAATATATATATGTAACATGGGGGGTTCTGTCCACGTGCAGACTGCTCCCCTTGAAGTCAGTATTCCGCAGAAGTACTGCTTCTAACCCAGACACAGGAATTATCACACAGGAGATCCTTGCTGTTTCAACCCAAAATGGAGAATGCTTTAATGAGGGTTTTCAGGTACAGACAGATTCAAAGGTAAAAACCATACCCCTTCCTTACAGAATACATTACAGATAAGATCAAGCTTCTCCAATCAGAGAACAATAGAAAGAGCCATCCAACACAATGGATTGTTTACACATGCGTCTTATCTAAACAGACTGTTTTAGGACTAGAGGGAAACGGGAGTCTTCTTACAGCAGGAAGTAAGCAATATACAGAGAGGGGGGTAGCCACAGTGGAGTAAAATATAAAGACAGAGGACAGCTAATACAGAGATGTACACTATACAGAGAGAATAAACTGTAAAGCAAAATACTTGCAAATAAACATTGGGGCCGCTGTTTCGTCACATATGTCCCCCATTCCAGAGCGTCAGGGCGAGCTTTGATCCCAAACGGATCGCTTGCCACTGACAAGACTTTTCACTCGGTCCATTTTTGCGCCAACTGCAAAGTTCCAGGGTGCTGGCACACAAACAACATCCGCAGGGTCTGACGATCGCTGTAGTGTGCCCCTCGTTCTGGGTCCTTAGTCCCGGGGTAAGAGGCAAACCATCCCTCTTGTCCAGTGCGCCAGGCAACAGGCCACCCCAGTCCAGACACAAAAGATTCGCTAGCGGGCACACTGAAATTCCCCCCACATCATAATCTCTCCAGGGCACCTCTGCGGACCCGGGACCAGAATACAGTCAGCAGTCCCAGTCCCCATTCTCTCCTTCTGCTGATGCCCCCCTCCTAGACATTCAAAAGGGGCCCACCCCACAATCCCAAATGGGTGCAATTCTTCCTGGGACCAGGAACCTAGCAGCCTCCAAGGATGGTCACTCCCCGGTCTTCTGGGCAGGGTGGGGGGGGAGTGCTCTCTTTCTGCACCATGGTTTGTAGGGGTGGTGTACTGGGGGTCCCCATTTTCCTCAGGGACCAGTCACACATGGATGCCAAGACAGCCTCCAGCAACACTGGGTACAAGCGCTTTGTGCAAAATCTAATGGGGGCAAGAACTCGATCCCCTGTTGTGCTGCTCTTCTCTGTGGTGGGCACATGGGTGCTGGCTCGTAGCAGGGACACCTAATCTTGAAGCCGCTGGCACTGTGCTTGTGTCCCTTCGAGCTCAGCCTGAAGGTGGCTGGCAGTGTCCTGGTGCTCCTGCGGCAATGCATCCAGTTGGTGTGCCAGGCAGCTCACCTCCATCTCACTTGCCTTGAACGAGGCTCTCATTCCGAGCTGCATCAGTTTCTAGCAAATGGTGTTGGCACAACTGGAGTTGGTTCTGGAGCAGCTGTATTTCCACTTGCTGCTCATGGGCCTGTGCCTGCATAGTGTCCTGGGAGAGCTGTGCCCACTCTAAATCCTGCTCACAGTTCTCCAGGCGAATTTTAAAAGCAGTCATTTCTATGTGTAGAGCAGCGCCAGTTCACTGCTGGTCCTCAAGCTGCTCAATCATTATATGGCAGCCGTGCTCCAGCTTCCTTATTTGCGCATGGGCTCCTCTGAGCTCCGTGTGCAGGGTGTTGGTATTGTCCTCGCAGGCACGAACCTGGGCGGACAGTTGTCATATAGTGGCTGCCTGTTCTCGTGCTTCATTGCAGTGGAAATCTCTCTCCTCTGTGACAGCTCGCAGTTTATCCTGATTGTCCTGCATTGTCTCAGCCGGGGCCAATACCTCTTCCCGAGCATCACGCAAGCCAGCCTGTAATGAGTTGACCAGACTGTCCATTGTCTGTGTGGCCCCATCTTTAAGGAGTGGAACAGCCTGGTAGGGATGGACTGGCGGTTCGATCCGAACATTGTCCGTTCGGCGAACAACGAACATTTCCGCGTGTTTGCCGCGTGTTCACACACAATGCACCGCAATGGACCACAATGCACTTTTCCACTGGCCTGAAGCTTGTATTTGGTTACAGCCTTGCACCTGACCACAGGTCAGGTGCAAGACTATCCCAATCAGGGCTCAGAGTCCTGATTGGGCAAATTTTGCCCAATCATGGGCTGACAGAGCTAAGTCCCGCAGCACACTATATAAGGGTTCCCCGCAGCCCCAGCACGTGTTTATTTTGTTGCAGGATGAGAGGAGATTGTTCTTTTAGGTGTCTCACAGACGTCTAGCAGATTTCTGTGAATTGTAATCTGTGTCTTCTCACTGCCAGCTATCAGGGGGTCCCACATACTTCTAGCAGATATCTGGGAATTGTAATCTGTGTCTTCTCACTGCCAGCTATCAAGGGGTCCCACATACTTCTAGCAGATATTTGGGAATTGTAATCTGTGTTTTAGCCTGGCAGCAGCTGGCAGTGAGATCAGGCTGTATCACTGATTTATACCAGAGTTGTGTGAATTTGAATCTGAGTGTTGCCACTGCAAAGGCTATCACGGTGTATCACTGATTTATAGCATTGTTCTGGAAAATCTGTACATCTTGAATAGTTGAGTAGATGAATAGGTGATAGTGATGAATAGATAGCTGAATTAAAGTGATGAGTAGTTTAGTGATGGGATTAGTGATGAATTAAAGCGATGATTTGATTTAAAGGTGAAAAACCTTAAACAGAAAGAAATACAGAAATTGTGTAAATACATTGCACATAAAGCTTGTTAATCATTACTTCTGTGCCACTTTCATATACATTCACTAGCACACACTTCTAAAATATCATTACTGTCAAAATATGTTTTAACTTAAAGAAAACAGACATGAAATGAGCTATTCTAAAGACTGCATGTGGAATCTCCTCACAATGAGCATGAAATAGATCTAAAAAAGTTAACTGACTGCATTTATTACTGAACTGGCTCAGTTCCTTTTCTGTACATGACTGTGACACAATCCTCTTCTACATATGACTGTGAAAATAGTCTTTTAGCTCACCGGCTCCACTCCAGGATTTGTAGATGCTTGTAAATCTGTGCACTTTGTCATGTCCAGGTTGCCTGCCTCATGGTATGGCCTGGAGCTCTCAGATGGCCCCTCCCTTCCTCTACAGCTGTCTCTGAGGCTGCTGGGAAGCCTGACCTCTGCTCTGACTGGCTGACCCTAACTGGAGCTGAATTGCATGCAGGGACAAGTAGTTCTCACAGACTCTTGCAGATTACAATTACCTAAACTGAATTACAGTATTTTTATTATCCCACTTGCTTGTACATTAGCGGACTATTCTGTACCACTGCAGTTTGACTTGACACACACATTTTGGCAACTGATTGGCCCCCCATTTGGTTGATCCCTCCAGAAGAAATGTTGAACCCGATAGAGCAGAGAATAATATATATATTCTCTGCTCTGTCGGGTTCAACATTTCTTCTGGAGTGATCAGCCAAATGAGGGGGGTGCATTTAGTTGAAATTGTCCACATGCCCCCCCCCCATGTGCGTATGTGTATATATGGTCTGTGGGTGGGTGTATATATATATATTGTGTTGATATATATATATATATATATATATGTGTTGATATATATATGTGTGTATATATATATATGTGTGTATATATATATGTGTGTGTATATATATATGTATGTGTGGTATATATATATGTATGTGTGGGTATATATATATGTATGTGTGTGTATATATATATGTATGTGTGTGTATATATATGTATGTGTGTGTATATATATGTATGTGTGTGTATATATATATGTATGTGTGTATATGTGTGTATATATCTTCGTGTTGATATATACGCATGTCTCTGTGTGGTATCAATGCATTAAAGGAAAAACGAGACAGAACGGGCCTCAACAGACCACTTGACAGGGCATAACCCAAACAATTAACACATGAAAAACAGGTTTGCACAAAGTGCAACGAATCCGTTTGTATACTTGTTACTGACCCTGCTTGTTCTGAGGACCTGATCTGTTGCCGACTTTGCCTGCCATTTGACTATTCTCTCTGTGCATTCCCTGCCTGTTCTGTTTGCTTCCTGTTGCTACTGGTGTGCGCCGATTCTCACCATATACAGTAGTGCAGTACAAGTGCCTAAACATTGCTGACCTGGTTTTGTTATAGCTGCTGATGTAACTGAATAGATCGGGGATCTCTTCTGTATTACCAAAACCTCCACCACTGCACTCTTCCACAGTACCTCAGAGGTACTGTCTGCCACCAAAGGCACAATATTTGGGTGCACTGCCACTGACGCCTATATTACCAGATTCATATAATTTTAATATTGGACTGCAGGGTCCAATCCTGCACTCTTCCACAATACCACAGAGGTTACGGTGTGATGGCACTGTTGCCGACACTAAAGGCCCAATTTTAAAGCACCTATTGTTACTTTCATCCAAAGCCTGCATAAGTTTCACCATAACTTAGCCAAAAAATCACTAAACTTGTTCTGTGCGTCCTAAAACGTCTCCTCTTTTCATACAGACTGCCGCACAAGCAGTTGTTTATGAATAAAGGAAAACCATTTACAGTCATTTGAAATGTCATTTTTATGTTTCTATACATCCTACAAATCCCCAACTTGACAGGCAGGTTATGGGGATCTCCTAGGCATGAGATTTGAAGGAATTTTTTGTTTTTATTCTTAACCTTTATTTCATGGAAAACTCACTGTTCCTTTAAAAACGTTTTTTTTAAAACTTTTTTTTTCCTTGTTCCCTGTCCCTCAGGGCACTACCCGGACCCCCATACACATTTTATGTCAAATATCTTGCATATATGCCCTCTTGGAGGACACTCTAAAAATCTAACGTTCGAGTCCTTTTGACTTGCATTGAGTTCGGATCCGGTTCGCGTCCAGACCAGAAAAGTCTGAAGCCACTTCAGACGGTCATTCCCAGCAAGTGTTCGCCTGGCAGAAATTCAAAGAGAATTCCACCTTCCCACAAACCGTCTGATCTGTGACATGCCCACCAGGTGGATCTCGACATTGTCAATGCTGCAGCATCTGCACAAGCAGCAGAGGGCCATCAATGAGTACCTGTGTGAGTATGGCACAAGGACAGGTTCAGGTCAACTTGGTTCCCCCCCCCCGCAGTGGCTCCTTTTAGTGTTCCTGCTGGAGTGCACTCTGCAGGGAATTATAGATGTGGCACAAGAGGCAGAGCAGCGGGAGGAAGAGGAGGACTTCCCTAGTGCTCAAGGCCCCAGTCTTTTCGCAGACAGCATTCCTGTGGGTCCTCAGATCAGACAGGAGGAGGAATATTTAAGTTGTGGGGGCATTGAAGGTGGGGATTCCACAAGGGAGGGTTTTGTGTCCCCAGAAACCCAAGGACTAGTACGTGGCTGGGAGGAGGTAGTGCACGATACGGTCATCCTCAGCGACCAGGAACACTCTGAAGCTAATGCCGCCTCCAACCTACGCTGCATGGGCTCCCTTATTCTGCAAAGCCTGCTAAATGACCCCAGGATTCGTGCTATCAAGGAGAGGGATCATTACTGGTTGGCAACCCTTCTTGATCCACGATACAAGGGTAAGGTTGCAGAGCTCATCCTGCCCTCACAGAGGGAGCACAGGATGAAACCACTTGAGGACGCTCTAAAGCGACACTTGGTAACCTACCAGTGCCTGGAAAGGTGTTACACAAGTGCTGACACAGGTGCTTGTGAGGCTGCGGATGATCAGAGGAAGAGCGGTGAAGGCCGCTTGACTGATGCCTTTTTATATTTTTTTAGTCCACGACGCCCAGGGACGTCAAATGTAGGCACCCAATGCCAGCGTCTTCACCGTATGGTGCAGGACTACCTAGGGGCAAGGGCAGACCCGGATACCTTTACAGCAGATGATCCACTGGCTTACTGGGTGTTGAGATTGGATCACTGGCCAGAATTTAGCCAATATGCTATGCAGCTACTAGGTTGCCCTTCATCCAGCGTGCTTTCTGAAAGGACTTCAGTGTCGCTGGAGGTTATGTCACAGACAAAAGAGCGCGTCTGTCCACTGACTCTGTAGACCGGCTGACATTTATAAAAATGAATCGGTCCTGGATCAGCAGCTATCACTCCCCTGATTCTGATGTAACTGAATAGATCACGGATCTCTTCTGCATTCCCAAAACCACCTCCACTGCACTCTTCCACAATACCTCAGAGGGGTTACAGTGTGAAGGCACTAGCTGGCGCCGAAGGCCCAATATTTGGGTGCACTGACGCGTGTACCAGATTCCAATCATTTTAAATCATCCAAGATGTCAGCCCGCACCGGGGGGGCGCAGCAATCTGCCTCCTGTGCATGGACGCGCTCAGCCAAGTGGTTAATATTGGACCGCAGGGTCCACCCCTGCACTCTTCCACAATACCTCCTAAAAATCGAACGTTCTAGTCCTTTTGACTTGCATTGAGCTCGGATCCGGTTCACGTCCGAACTTGAACTTTTGAAATTGTTAGTTCAAATGCGAACTGAACACGGGTGTTCGGCTCATCCCTACAGCCTGGGTGCCAGTCTCTCCGGTGCTCCTATACGGCTGCTGGAAGATGGCTTACTGTTGTAATCCCCGGGCTGTGACTGCGTTTTCCTCTGCTCTGCTTTGGCTTGACTGCCCCGCTTTTTCTTCCTCTTTCCGCTGGCTGATGTGGGAAAGCTCCCTCTAGTGGTCTCAGAAACTTGTAGCTGGGCTGCAGTCTGCAAACTTTTAATGTCCCTTGCTGGCCCATTCAACTCTAGGCCTTCCAGCTCCCTCAGCCATCCTTGTCTTGTAGCACACTGTGGGCTATCTGGGCTGGCTGACCAGCCTCCTAGTAACTTGCCGGTGAGGCTTTTACTCGCTCTCGCCGTCACCAGGCAATCCTCCTGGGTGCAAATGTCCTCTGGCTCGATCCAGACAAAGAACTGGTCCTTGTTGCACTGCACATCCTGTGTTCTGTCAATCACAAATTTCTAAGCATTTAGTTTATTAGAGTACTGTTTCTTTAATTGGGCGGCCATTACTGATGCCATACAGTAGTTACTTCCTGGTAGAGCCAGATTCAACCAGCATAGCTACCAGTGAGTCAAGCAGAAAGCAAGCTCCACAGTTCTTTTACACAGGCCTTCTGCTTATAAGTCTGTAAGTAGAACCTTCATGTTTTTAGTTATGTATATATTTTCAGCAACTCAAAGCACTGTTAGATTAGTTTAGTAGTGTTTGATTGTCTTCACATTAAGTTAAACTTCTGTTAGCCAGTAATTTACATCTAGGTAGCATGCCTGTCACTTATTTGTGTAGATTTGCATTCCTAGACTAATATATTGCAATAATTCCTTATTTTCCACAGTTTTACAAAATTTAAAGATCTGAAAAGTAAAGATACAAATAAAGTTCAGTAAAGACTTTTCTTTAATCCTGCTTCCAGATTTTTATTATGTTAGCTGTCTGCCAAGCTTTGTGCCTCAGACACACTGTGAGGGCAGAACATCCTGAGTGCCAATATTTTCCTCACCCCGCACATCTTTCTCTTGCTTCAACAAGCAGACCTCTGTCCACACGCTCTGGAACAGTTCCATGCTGGGGTTTGGTCCACATTTACTGAGGTGTCTCTTTACCTCCACGAGCGTCTCCATCTCGCTCCAAGTTGCACCACACTTCTGCCTTTGGTCTCCAGCTCCTCCTGCAGCAATCTCTTAGATGTATGGGTCCAGTTATAGGGCGCATAACATCCCGCAGCTGCCAGCCAGTGTAATGTGGGGGTTTCTGTCCATGTGCAGACTGTTCCCCTTGAAGTCAATATTCTGCAGAAGTACTGCTTCTAACCCAGATGCAGGAAATGTCACACAGAAGATCCTTGCGGTTTCAACCTAAAATGGAGAATGCTTTAATGAGGGTTTTCAGGTACAGACAGATTCAAAGGTAAACACCACACCCCTCCCTTACAGAATACATTACAGAGAAGATCCAGAGTCTTCAGAGAACAATAGAAAGAGCCATCCAACACAATGGATTGTTTACACCTGCGTCTTATCTAAACAGTCTGTTTTAGGACTAGAGGGAAACCGTCTTCTTACTTGCAGGGAGTACACAATATACAGAGAGGGGGGTAGCCACAGAGGAGTAAAATATAAAGACAGAGGACAGCTAATACAGAGATGTACACTATACAGAGAGAATAAACTGTAAAGCAAAATACTTGCAAATAAACATTGGGGCGGCTGTTTCGTCACAAAATATTTTTACCTAGTTTGGTTGCAGTTGTATTTTTAAATGAACGTACAAGTGAAAACAAACTCAGACGTTTCTGAGAAATTATATTGTTGTCGAGATAATAGTTTTATTATTATTTATATCTGTTTAATTTCTTATTTGAATAAACATTCCTGACAAAGTACAGATTTCTTTTTAGACTTCTACTTTTTAATGTAATATTCCAACTGTCACCTTTTGAAAGTCACACTTGTAGCCATTGTAGATGAGACAGGAAACCCATGAATCAAAGCGGGTGCAGCTACATGAGATTTAAAATGTACAAATCTTTGGACACTAACAATGAAACACATTAGCTCTGAAACACATGCAAAAGTGTATAATATTTTGATCATAGGAGAAACTAACGGCAATCCAATGTGAAGAGTTTGGGATTAACCCAGCAGAGGTGAGGCTTCCAGCGAAGGTGTGTGCTGGATGAAAGAACTGACAGAATTGCTTCCCATCGTAGAGTATTTTATTGTAGTTCAATGACCCATTCATGTTTAAATCCTTGTATCCTGGTTTATGAAGCAAATTGTTAAACAGTTTAAGCACGCCTTATCTGGAATGCTTGGGCAGATTAAAATGCTTTGGACATGAAGAATAGTTTACAAACTCTGATAGCTGTATCCAGGGATCAAGTCCTAAAAAAAAGAAGTGTGGGAACTCGCCAGGATTTCTGTCTCCCAATAAGCAATTATCACCTCGCACGTAACACAAACACACTCAGATATAATATACACTGCTATATTTATGTATATATGTCAATAAGAAAGCAGACTGTACAACAAATGCTTATGCTGGCTATTGAATACGGAGATGTAGTGTATGCAGCTGCCCCACAAACACACCTCCAGAAACTTACTACATTGTATAACTCATTCTGCCACTTTGTGCTACAATGTAACTACATGACCCACCATTGTGACATGTTAAAAGAACTAAACTGGCCATCGCTTTAATACAGATGCACCCTTCACCTTTCCAACCTGGTGTTTAAGAGGTTTTCTGGGAGCTGCCACCCTACCTGAATAAACTGCTTCCCCCAGCAGTTCCCTCATCCTATAACCTCCGATCCAGGACCTGCACCTTACTTGCAATACCACAATAGAAAAAGAAAGTGTCTCGATCCTCATTCCCTACAGAGCTCCCAATTATGGAATAACCTCCCAGACGCCATCAAATTCTCCCCCAGTCTAAAGTCACTCGAGATCTCTATTAACATACCTCAATACGAATGCACTGTAAACATGTAACATAATGACTATATACAGAATGCACCTGTAAACATGTAACATAATGACTATTTCCTACATATTTATTTTCTGTCTTAATCTGTATATTTGTGTTGTTTTTTAATATCTTGTATTTTATTACTTTGTATTTTTGTACCTATTGTACCTGCCTGTGTGTGTATATATCCATAATATGCCTGCTAACGTTTGTTACTTGTATTTCTGTACCTACTGTAACAATTCAATTTCTTAAACCTAGGACATACTTGAATACTAGAGAAATTCAATGTATCCTTCTGGTAAAATACTTTGCAATAAATAAATATGTGGAATATAGCAAAAATATATCATAAATCCTATATTTATTGTGACTTAATAGAGAAATATATGATTGAACACCTAACTACAAGCTTTATAGAGTATGGGACCAAAGGGAACTCCGTTCACTCTGCAAAATTAGTGCAGGAACTCCGTTCAGACGCGTTCCCCCTCGACTTGACCCCTGGCTGTATCACAGTACCATCAGTGGCATACAGCTAACCGCACCACTGCTCTTATCCTATAGCAGGACAGCTAGTGAAAACCAACACGCCAATATCTGTGATCTCAAACCGTGGATTTGTCCACAATTTCATCTAATCTTTTCTCAAGGAAACAAACTTCACAGGACTGCGCCATTTGAACAAAGGTAATTGGTTCTTGTCTTTTGGCTTTCTGTATACATCAGTCTTGAGAGTACGTTCCTCCTTCACTAAAAAGCCCTTTTTGTTGAAAAGAAAAGAATTACATTTATTTGAAACAAAGGTAAAATGGCAAATTTATATATCTTCTTTTAAAGATCACTCTACTCCTCTTTGACCACTTTTGTTATTGTTTCCCCCCCTCCCCATCATGATGTGGCTAAAATACTGGGTGCAGTGAAGGGGTGTCCTCCACCCCATCCAGTGTCACCAGCAGCTGGAGTTTTAAAATTCCTGGCTGCAAATTGCCAATGATGTTCGCATGCAGAGTGTGCTAATATCGCACTCGGAGACCACCCGTGATGGCATTCTCACAGGGGTAGGGATGGATCGGATCTGCAAATGCACGCAGCTCCGATCTATTGTTCTGCGCAGGCACTATGGAACGTGTGTATGTAAAGTGCGCAAGTTTGTAGCTGCGTGCAATTTGTAGTTGCTACACTTCGCACGTTGTGTAGGAGTGCAAATTGCATAGCAAAGCTGCAGGAACTTATGGATTCTGAAGCCCCTGAGCTGAAGAGGAGGAACAACGCCCGACAATGGACTAAAATATAATTGGACAGATGCTGTCAGATGCAGCACCATGGCCAATGGAAAGGGACGTTGTCACATATCCAGTCGCCGGCGCCACAGGAGGAACAAACCCGGCACTGGTTCATTCTTGATTCCGTGAATCCACCCTTTCAGAACTTTCAGTTTCATCTTCAGCCTGCAAGAGGTGCAGGTGCACTTCATCACCAAGCCTGATCTTCTCAATAAAACAGCAAAGCCCCCACAATGCTTTGCTTTTGCATTGCTTACCTATCTGTCCCAAAAGCCTGCAATAGCCTCCTCTGTTTTCCTATTTGTTCTTGAACCCCTCTGTTGATATTCCATTGCAAAAACCCCTGCTTTGTATTAGACTACTCTTCTGCTAAACCCTATATCAGGAAATCTGCTGCTGAACCCTCTTGTTGTATTCTGACTACGCCTGACTGCTTCATTTATTTAAGACTTTTTTCCTTTTTTTTTCTGTTCATCTATGTTTAGTGTTTTCTGTTTAATCTTCTTTCTATATCTTGTGTATTGTTTTCTTCGAATCTGATTCCCTGGTCCTCAGTCTTAGTTTAGTCTGTAGTTATACCTTGTTTATTAATTATTCATGGTTCTCCTTGTTTTTCCTGTTTTCTCCATTCCTTCATTTATATTATTCTTATTGTGTTGAATAAATATCCTTTTGTTTATTTCATACTTGCACATACTTATCATTTCATCGCATAGTGGGCTCGACCCGCAACCCTGCCATCTGAATTGTGACAGACGTGGTGCAGAGTTTCAGTGAAATCGTACAATGAATTGATCAGTTAAAAATTAAATCAATTTGTTTTATACCGTTTTTTGTTTTCGTTCCATTTCGGTTCGAATCTATTTTGTTTCCGTTCGGTTTTCGGATGGATCCGATGCATATTACGGAAGCACTTCTGAAAAACGAATCGGGAAAATTAAGTTTGAATTTTGATTCAGAACGAAACGCACATCTCTAGCGATTAGCTCTGCAAGGTAGACGATTTTTATGCAGTATGGAAGTACTGCATTTCATCAGCCTCAGTACACCACTGCTTAATTGGTTAATTTGTCACTATGCAAGTTATGTGTGCATTGATTGACTTGTAATTGATTTATTGTTCAATTGATTCATTTAATGTAGTTCAAAATGTTTACTTCAGACTTGAAAAAAGACCTAGAGCCCTATTCCAAAGTTGGTGCTAACTTAACATTCAATCTTGCTGCAGCATTTCTTCACACTTTTTAAATTGCTGTATGATTGCATATGTTTTACTGGTATGTTATATAAAGGATTTAATTACATTAGTAGTGTCTGTCATTTTTTTTCCCCTGTAGATTTTTCTGCTTGTAAAACGTTGGATCTTCTACAAGCTGGATCTTCAGAGATTAAGTCCCCTCACTATCCAGGAACATATCCTGATGGTTTGGACTGTCAATGGATTATCTTTTCCACATCAGGAACACAATTGAAGCTTCTGATTAATGACTTGTTCTTGGAGGATTCGACAAACTGCACCTGGGACTACTTAAATGTTTTTGATGGCCCAAATAATGAATCTCCATTACTTGGTAGGTTTATACAGAACAAAATGTAATATGCGAATAAGTCAAACCTTGAAGAGCAGTGAACACCTATTGACGACTTAAAAGCTTCCAGGTTGTCTTATTGGTCTCTTCAATTCCACAATGTGGACCTCTACTCCCATCAAGCAATGCCTGGTAGGTGCCTACCACAGGAGTGACCACCTCCAGGATAAAGAACTGGACCTGGCACTGAACTTCCCTTTTTTACAGTTTTTGTATACACCTAAGCTTATACTATGTTTATTGCAAAAAAAATTCAAGCCTGAAATAGGCTTTTATGTCAAAACGTCACTGTAAGCTTATGTTTGTCTAACAAATGTCTGTAAAAGTTGGTTGAGTGCTTGGCATAATTATTTTGCTTATTTATCTTCGACCAGCTATATTGGTACAGAAGATAAACTTCTCCTTTACAGTGGATCAGAACGCTAACACTAGGTTGTTGGTCGACATGAAAAAGTTCTACTAAAACAGCTGCCAAGGTACTGTCAGGGATTCTGTGAAGAACGTGTGCTTGCGATCAGGGCTTGTGCAATGTTTTTTCGTATACACAGGAAAGGGTTATTTTAGCCCCTCCCTCCTTTAAATTCAATAGTGGTGTGTATGTTCGTACCACAGAGATCCACAACAATAAAACTCAAAGTAACGTTCAGTGTATGAGCATATCACAGAGCTCTACAGCAATAAAAATCAGTAACTCTTTAATAAAGGGTAAAATAAGTAGCTCATCTGCCTCTTTCCCTCTGTGTTCTACTCTTTTGCCCCTTCTCTTCATCCTTTTCTCTCTCTCCCTGTTTAAGATGGCTCATTAGGGAACATGTCACTATCTAACAGGGAGCTAGGGAAGGAACATGGGCAGTGTTGCAACATAGTACAACCTAGAACATGTGCTTCACTCAGGGTGAAAATGTGAATGCATTTGCTTGCTGAACCCCAAGCAACCAGCACTCTGCTTTGCCGCCTATGCGTATGCTTTTGAATATGTTTACTATGCTTACACTATAGTATGTCAGTGTGCATATATATCTTTTCTCTCAATATCCAGTTTCTGTGTTGGAAGATAAATTTGCTAATTTGTATTCCTTCCAATTGTTGCCAAGCTATTCTCCATAATTTCAAATTCTATATTCTCACAAACCATTTAGTCTTGTCTGTCTCCCTGTCCTGCTTCACTGACTTTGAGGATTTTAAGACCTATCTGTGACGTGCGTCACTTTGAACTTGTGGTACATGGGTCTAGAGATGAATTTGGGTGGTGAAAGCCTGATGTTCTATATGGTTTCCCTGCTCTCTATGTTGAAGTCATCCTGTATTTGTGGGTAGAGATGTGCATTCATTTCGGAAAAAAAATCCGAATTTGGAACGAAATTCATTAATTCGTATTTAGGAAGTACTCAAATAACAAATAGGATCTGAATTCGAAATGAAACGAAATGGTATCTAACAAATTTAATTTGTTATACACTGTGTCATCAAAATGAAAAATTTGAATTTTTTTGTGTTCTGGAATTCGAATCGATATCAACTATCGAATTGATCTTAAATTAAAATACATACCAGTAATAAGTCAGCAAACCACTTTATGAAACAAATTAATTTCGTTTCACAAGCACCTGTCCCTGTTAAACTAACTCATACTAAATCTGTGAGACAGCTTAATATTTAACCCTAAATTGTCTTTTAACAGCAAGATTTGATTAATTGGGGTTTTAATTAGTGAAACTATCGAATTGATCTTAACTAATAAGTAAACGACTTTATGAAACAAATTAATTTTGTTTCACTGACTAATTTAACCCTAGATTGTCTTTTAACAGCAAAATTTGAATAATTGGTTTTATTTAGTGATCCAAAATTCGAATTGATATCGATTATCGAATATCGAATTTGATATATGAAATTCGAATCAATCAATACAAAATTTTGAATCCATCCAATACAAAATTAAATTAGTTCCAAAATTCCGAAAACCAAATTAATTTAAAACGAAATGAAATTAAACAAAGTTTTCAGCTGTGCACATCCCTACTGTAGGGTGCAGGGTGTTTGTGTCATCTGGTTTATATGTGTATATCTGCGTTACTGTAATTATAGTTATTGTCTATTAGGGTTAGACCAATATCCTTTTTTCAGGGCCGATTCTTGACCGCCTTTCTGGCCGATAGCTGACATCTGGTGCCATATTCTCAAAATTTTAAAGTTGTGAAAAAACACACAAATATGACGTCATTAACTGTGTTTAATCACATTTGAAACATTGCACCCTGACAATTTAATTTATACAATTTAATAAAGAGAAATATTTTTATTAATTTTTTTGTAATTCTTTAAGTCCGAGTCAGACAGCAGGATAAACAGGCCACACAGGGCCAGCATGCAATTCTACAAGAAAAGAACGACTGCTAAAGGGTAACTGTAGTGACCACTGGGGTCCCGTTTCTGGATGTCTGGACTCTTGGTACTAAACTGCAGTCAATGGTTCTTTCTGCGCTTGGGATTGAGAGACCTTGGCTTGGGTGGACACTTGTTTAAATGACTGCTACAGCTTACATGAAGCTGGTAGCATGTAACCTGTGGACCAAAGCTGAGTGCAGTGGGGGGGAGACAATATTAAAATCAAAGTGATAAAATGAGAGTGGGGTGCAGATGGGGTCAAGGTTTAATGTACATCCCCTCCAATACCTCCTTTAATTCAAGCCCAATGACAGCCTTTTAAAGCTGCTGCCTGAATAAAATGAGTGGCAATCTAAAATTTATATTTTTTGCACTCTTCCCCAATGCACATGGCCAGCCACTGTAAGAGATCCATGTCAAGTGGGTATTTTTTTTTTTTTTTTTTAAAAGACCATCAGTTTTAAAGTACTGTTTTTTCTTTTCGGCAGGATAGCAAAGGGAAAAGTTGAATAGGACATGGAAAAGACTAAAAGGACTATTCAAAAAGCTGTCAACTGACCAAATGCAGGCAAATTGAAAGCAAATTGATTTCACCCTGATTCGGTGGCACTAAAATTGTCCCATTGAGAACTATAGATTCGTCTTTTCACAGGATGCTGAATTTCACTTACATTTTGGTGAAATCACCTGATTTTGGTGACTTCAACAGGTTAAAAGAGGCAGAACCAATAGGTTTCAATGTAGAAAAACGTAGGTTTTTTTAAAAATTATTTATTTACTTTAAAACGTTTTATATTTTTGGAAAAACACTATACAAAAGACCAATTTGCAATCTAAAAAATAGACCTGAAAATTTCTTTTACAAAAGACTTTATTTTAACAGACCTTTTTTATTAATTTTAGTGGACCTTTTTTATTAGACACATTTGTAATGCATTTTTATTGGTTTAAGCTCCTAATAGCAGAATAGGAAATTTTGCACAGTGAAATTCATTGGCTTATCTGTGCTTTTCACTGACGTCCAATAACTGACTCAAATTTCAGCAAACACTAAAATTTAATGGTGAATGCAGCGTATTTTTGGCTAAACGTAATCCCCAAAGTGCAGTCACAGGTAGGGGTGAGCTGTTCGGTTCTAACGGTTCGGACCGAACTTAGCCTGTTCGTTTTGCTCGCAAACTCCGATCATTTCCGGGTGTTCGGAGCAAGTTCGACCACAATGGCCCACAATGCACTTTTACACTGGCCTGAAGCTCGTAATTGGCTAGAGCCTTTCACCTGACCACAGGTCTGATGCAAGACAGGTTCAACAGTATGCCAATCACAGCTCAGAGTCCTGAATGGGCAAATTTTGCCCAATCATGCGCTCACAGAGCTAAATCCCGCAGCACACTATATAAGGTTTCCACGCAGCGCTTCAGCACGCACTTGAGAGGAGATTTCATAGGAGATTGTTGTTGTGTGTTCTTACTGCCGGTCTGCCACGCTACTGGGGGGGTCTGGGAATTGAGGTGATGTGTGTCTTGTCACACAGCCAGTGCCACTCAGTATTTTGGGGGTCACTAATTTCTACAAAATATTTGGGAATTGAGGTGATCTGTGTCTTGTCACACAGCCAGTACCACGCAGTATTTTGGGGGTCACTAATTTCTACAAAATATTTGGGAATTGTTAAAATCCGTGTGTTCTCACTGGCTGCCACCCATCAGGGGGTCTCACTGATTTATAGGAGGATTCTGAGACTTGTAATCTGTGGCTTCTCACTGCCACCCATCAGGGGGTCACACTGATTTATAGGAGGGAATTGTAATCTGTGTCTTGTCACTGGCTGCCAGCTATCAGGGTGTCTCACTGAGTTATACCAGAGTTCTGTAAATCTTTAATCTTTATACCAGAGTTGAATCAGAGTTCTGTATATATTTAATCTATATATCACTCACCATGTCTGAAAGAACAAAAAGGACAGGCAGATGCTCCCAGACACAGATAAGAGGGCAAGCAGCCCCTGTGTCGGGAGGCTGTGCCTCTGGTCGTGGTGGACGTGGTGCATCCTCTGCAGGGGCACGCTTGTCCTTTCTAACTGGTGCTGGCCGTCTTAAGCAGCAGCAACATACAGAGGATTTGGTGGATTGGCTAACCAGGCCATCCTCATCCTCCGAGTCCTTTGCCAGCCAGGCTTGTAGTACTTTACAGTCCACCTCAGCTGCCAAAACATCTAATGCACCCTCCATGTCCACAGCTACTCCTGCCGTAGCCTCACTATCACACACAGAGGAGTCAGCTGAATTGTTTGACTACAATGACAGTGACATGCTGCTTGAGGATGCGCAGCAAGTACAGTGCTCTGATTCAATCTCTGAGGTTGAGGAAGGGAGTATAATCAACCTAGAGGAAGGGGTGCCAGTGATGAAACACAAATAACTGGCACTCATGTTGCCCCAGCAGCTGCAGCAGACTGCCAAGTTGGCTCCAGTGACGAGGAGATAGGGGGTGAAGATGACATTGATGATGAGGTCACTGACTCCACCTGGGTGCCAGATCGAACAGAGGAATCGAGGAGGAGGCACAGCAAACACGAGGCACAACATCCTCTATGACCAACCGTAGCACTAACCAGTCCAAGGCATCAGATGTCAGAGCTGCTCCGGTGCAGAGCGCTGTTGTCTCAAAGCACACATGCAGGAACTCTGCTGTCTGGGAGTTCTTTAAGAAATGTGCAGCAGAGCGCACCGTTGCTATTTGTAATCTATGTCAGATGAGGCTGAAGCGTGGGAAAGACACCGGACACTTGGGTACCACGTGCTTGAGGCGACATATGAACACCTGCCACACATCCCGTTGGCACAAAACTTTGCGTAGGTCCTCCTGCTCCTCATCTGTCTCTACCCCCACTGTATGTCCTGCCATGTCATTGCCTACAACCTCCACTGACAGGGATGATGCTACAGTAATGGATGTACCAGGTCCTTCCTCACAATGTGACATCATCTCATCAGATGAAGATTTACGCGGTCAGATTACGTTGCCGCAGCTGCTGCAGCGTAAGAAAAAATATAGTCCCAACCATCCCCAAGCACAGCGTCTAAATGCCAGCTTAGCAAAATTACTCGCATTGCAGCTGCTGCCTTTCCAGCTGGTGGACTCTGCTCCCTTCCGTGAATTTGCTGAATGTGCTGTACCACAGTGGCAGGTTCCAAAACGCCATTACTTTTCACGCAAGGCCATTCCAGCACTATACCAGCACGTGGAAGACCATGTTATCCAGTCATTGGGAAAGGCCGTCAGCACAAAGGTGCATGTGACTTTAGACACGTGGTCCAGCAAGCATGGGCAGGGTCGTTACATTTCCTTCACGGCACACTGGGTAACTCTGATTGCAGCTGGGAGGGATCCAAGACGGGGCTCTGTGCTGGAGCTTGTTCATCCACCATGCCTCCAGAAAGCTGCTTGTATGAGGTCTGTCTGCTCCACCACCTCTCCCTCTTCCTCCTCCTCCTTCTGTGTCTCTGGCGAAGTGGCAGTTAAACCGACGCCTGACAGGGTCTACGCAATGGCTCAAGCAAAAAGAAGCCATACTGTGCTTGAGCTGATTTGTTTAGGGGACAGGAGCCACACCGGGGCAGAAATTCTGTCAGCTCTGCAGGGCCAGGTGCAGAGATGGTTAACACCACGCCAGCTTCAGCTGGGAATGATCGTCTGCGATAATGGCAGCAACCTTCTCTCCACCCTACGCAAGGGTAAATTGACGCATGTACCATGCCTAGCACACGTCCTAAATCTAGTGGTACAGCGTTTCCTAACCAAGAACCCAGGGCTGCCAGAGCTTCTCAGCCAGGCCAGAAAAGTCTGCAGCCACTTCAGACGGTCATTCCCAGCAAGCGTTCGCCTGGCACAAATTCCAAGACAATTCCACCTTCCCACAAACGGTCTGATCTGTGACATGCCCACCAGGTGGAACTCCACATTAGGAATGCTGCAGCGTCTGCACAAGCAGCAGAGGGCCATCAACGAGTACCTGTGTGAGTATGGCACAAGGACAGGTTCAGGTCAACTTGGTGTCCCCCCCCGCAGTGGCTGATGATCAAGGATGCATGCACTGTACTGTCACCATTTGGGGAGGCAACGAGAATGGTGAGCAGGGACAGTGCATGCATCAGTGACACAATTCCTTTAGTGTTCCTGCTGGAGCACACTCTGTAGGGAATTATAGATGTGGCTCTAGAGGCAGAGCAGCGGGAGGAAGAGGAGGCCCCAGTCTTTCCGCAGACAGCATTCCAGCGGGTCCTACTCAAATCGGACAGGAGGAGGATGGAGGATGAGGAGGAGGAATATTGAAGGTGGGGATTTCTCAAGGGAGGGTTTCATGTGCCCAGAAACACCAGGGCTAGTGCGTGGCTGGGAGGAGGAAGTGCACGATGGGGTCATCCTCATTGACCAGGAAGACTCGGAAGCTAATGCCACCTACAACCTACGCTGCATGGGCTCCCTAATAATGCAAAGCCCGCTAAAGGACCCCAGGATTCATGCTATCAAGGAGAGGGATCATTACTGGTTGGCAACCCTTCTTGATACAAGGGTAAAGTTGCAGAGCTCATCCTGCCCGCACAGAGGGAGCACAGGATGAAAAAACCTGAGGACGCTCTAAAGCGACACTTGTGTAACACCTTTCCAGGCACTGGTAGGTTACCAAGTGATGACACACGTGCTTCTGAGTCTGCGGATGATCAGAGGAATAGTGGTGAAGGCCAGGGCCGCTTGACTGATGCATTTTTAATTTTTTTTAGTCCACGACGCCCAGGGACGTCAAATGTAGGCACCCATTGCCAGCGTCTTCACCATATGGTGCAGGACTACCTAGGGGCAAGGGCAGACCTGGATACCTTTCCAGCAGATGATCCACTGGCTTACTGGGTGTTGAGATTGGATCAATGGCCAGAACTTAGCCAATATGCCATGCAGCTACTAGGTTGCACTTCATCCAGCATACTTTCTGAAAGGACGTTCAGTGCCGCTGGAGGTTTTGGTCACAGACAAAAGAGTGCGTCTGTCCACCGACTCTGTAGACCGGCTGACATTTTATAGAAATGAATCAGCCCTGGATCAGCAGCTATCAATCCCCTGATGCTGATGAAACAGAATAGATCGGGGATGTCTTCTGCATTCACAAAACCTCCAGCACTGAACTCTTCCACAATACCACAAAAGGGTTACGGTGTGAAGGCACTTGCTGCCATGAAAGGAACAATATTTGGGTGCACTGACGCCTTTACCAGATGCATATCTTTTTAATATAGGACCGCAAGGTCCACCCCTGCATTCTTCCACAATACTAGAGGGGTTACTGTATGATAGTACTTGCTGGCCTGGCAGTCTGGCACCAAAAGCACAATATCTGGGTGCACTGATGCCTTTACCAGATGCATATCTTTTTAATATAGGACCACATGGTCCACCCCTGCATTCTTCCACAATACCACAGAGGGGTTACTGTATAAATGCACTTGCTGGCCTGGCACCAAAAGCACAATATCTGGGTGCACTGACTCCTTTACCAGATTCATATCTTTTTAATATAGGACCACATGGTCCACCCCTGCATTCTTCCACAATACTACAGAGGGGATACTGTATGATAGTACTTGCAGGCCTGGCACCAAAAGCACAATATTTGGGTGCACTGCCACTGACGCCTGTATCAGATTCATATCCTCAGAGGGGTTACGGTGTGACGGCACTGTTGCCGATGCTAAAGGCCCAATTTTAAAGCACCTATTGTTACTTTCATCCAAAGCCTGCATAAGTTTCACAATAGTTTAGCCAAAAAATCACTAAACTTTTTCTGCGTGTCCGAAAATGTCTTCTCTTTTCATACAGACTGCCGCCCCAAGCAGTTGTTTATGGATAGATTAAAGGAAAAGCATTTACCGTCTTTTGAATCGTAATGTTTTTGTTTTTAAGTGTTTCTATACATCCTAGAAATCTGCCCCTTCACGGGCAGGTTATGGGGACCTCCTAGGCACAATATTTGAAGGAATTTTTCGTTTTTATTTTTAACCCTTATTTCATGGAAAACTCACTGTCCCTTTAAAAACGCTTTTTTTTTACTTTTTGTCCTTGTTTCCTGTCCCCCAGGGCACTACCCGGACCCCCATACACCTTTTTATGGCAAATATCTAGCATATATGCCCTCTTGGAGGGCACTCTAAAAACCGAATTTTCAGCCCCATTTACTTGTATTGAGTTCGGGTTTGGATTCAAACATTTGGAAAGTTCGGGTTCGAATACGAACCGAACTCGGGCGTGTTCGGCTCATCCCTAGTCACGGGGCCACATATTGTGAGCTGACGGGTCAGTGACTCGGGCTGGTACTCTGACTAGTCATCAGAGTACACCAAGCACCCTGATTGACTGCCTAGAGCTCAGCAGGAACAGCACAATGCGGTCTGTGGAAGCACAGACAGCATTGCTCACGAAGGGAGCAAAGACGGCACAGATCCGAATTCTCAGCCAGTGAGATGGCATTCGTATTTTAGTGCCCTCAGCAGAGGCTTGTGCTGCCTTTTTATTGGAAGAGCTGACCCTGCTTGCCATAACCTTCTGCATAGCATCAATTGTAATAACAAAGCATGAGTGTCCTTGTTACGGATCCCCTTGGGTCTGCAATGCTGGTCCCTGTACAGTATACTATCTACCCCTCCGATTTTCGAATGGTCGGTAGAGCTAACTACCTTCAGGGAATCGATCTTGTAGTACCCAGAGAGGGTTAAAAGGCCCCAGAATAGGAGAATACAGTAGGCCCTGATTGCATAGGTCTTAATGCCAGAGAGAGGGTCAGCCTTATACCAAGGGTTACACTCAGAGCAGGGTTGTCAGGAATAGCGGTGGTCATACACAAAGCAGGGTTCTCAGAAATAGTTGTGGTCATACACAAAGCAGGGTTTGCTTATCACTTGGTGCCCGGCCAGTGAGCCGTGAGGATGGCTCTGCCCGGCAGGATCCTGGATGCTGGATGTAACAGCACTGGATCATTGGCAGGGCCGGATTAATCTAGGGGCTATTGGAGTTGCAGTAATACCCCAGAGAAAGGATAACGGTGTCTACACTGGTCATTTGGACCCCAGTATCTCCGAATCTGTTGTAGCTGCAAGACAAAGCCCCACAAGGAGGCAGTAGGTTGGATCCATATAACACAATTAAAATATAAATCTTTGAATAACATTAAATTGTTAAATTATACAAACACAAAAGACATACTCCTAAAACCCTTTTGAAAGTGTGAACATGGAAAGGAAAGAGAAAACCTTTAAAAAAAAAAGTGTCTACTTATATGGTGTAGATTACATGGATTAAGGATTTAAATATTTTTGCACGTACAAAGGAAAGCCCCAATATGCAGATAATATGGAGTAGACCACCTAGGCCAGAGACCCTGCACGGTAAGTAGCAGCCCTATTCTGAAAGGCCGGTCTTTAGAATAGCCGGATCTGCTCTAAAGGAAAAATAATACAACAGCGCCGTGCAGAGTCTAAGGACCTACAGACAAGGAGTATCCTTATAGAGAAGTCAAGAAAAAGTGAGGAGTCATAAACCAGAACGTATACCTTGTACTGATGCCAGGGATCCAGAACCGATAGATTAGTCAGCCATGCAAGAGGGTCAGAACCAGGTAATCAGTCAGACATATAACCAAAGGAGAAACACTAGAACTAATTACACAGGAATGACTGTACATGAACTAGAACCTGGACTAACTAAAGAAACAGCGTACAGATAAGGAGACAAGACCATACAAACTTAATAGAATAACAGCAGGGAGCTCTCCGGAAGAAACACTCAGCAGGAATCAGAACTGAAAGTGAACCAGAATGTAAGAACCATGGGATAAGGGCCCATTGCATTATATAGGGAGGTGATCAGCCCACATCACCAACAGGAGAGCTAACGAGGAAGACACTTAACCCCTGAGCTGCAATCCAGGGAAAGCAACACAAACACATGGGAAACACAGGCATAAAGAATACAGAGGGCAGGGGGACAGGGCCAGAACGGGGAAACGTGACAATTCCCCATTTAAGAACTTTTTTATTTTATTTTTTATTCAAAGCCTCAAAAATACACTTGGATACAGCATATTCGCATAATATTACAAATATCCTCAATGAAGCAGTTCATGTATATCAACATTAACAGTAATAGCAAACAGTGGACATAAGCATCTTAAGTGTATCATGTTTTGAAGTATTCGCTGGCAGTAATGAAATTGGGAAAAAAAAAGACAATCCCAGTAGTGTCCAGCCCGAGACTTGCGTCCCACAGTGAGGCCAAGAGTAAGAAAAGAGGGATGTGAAAAGAGTTTCCTAAGAAACAATCCAAGTATGATGAAAGGTAATTGGGATTAGAAATGGTAAAGAAGCAGTTCGGGTGGAAAGAGAGAAGAGAAAAAGGAAAAAAGGGAGAAGAGAAAAAAAAGGGGGAGGTAATGGGAACTGTGAACAGAAAGAGGAATAGGGGGAAAAGTCTGAGAGTAGCAAGATGGAATATGTTGGGGAGGAGAGGGGAGGCCAAATAACAGGGCGGGGGCGAGGTGTGTGCCAATACAGACCACCTATGCTGTGTCTCTCGAACTGTGTGGCAACCCCAATGGGCTCATCCAGTGCATCAATCAGTGAGTAAAGCGTTACCATCCATCGAGGCCACGAACACCTCCCAGTGATGCCACTTAAGAAGATGTGACTGCGTCCTCCCCTCTGCAATCATCAAGAGGCTCTCATGAGACCGATGTAGCTCCATGTGCTCCATCCAGGTCTTGGTGGATAAGTGAACGTCTTTAGACCAGTGTATGGCGATAAGGGACCTAGCCACCAAAATCATGTACAATAGAACCGATGAACACAGTCCGGCTGTAGGTAGTGGCATTTGTAGTAAGAGGAACACCACTGCCGTGAAAGGTAACTCCACATCAGTCACCTTTCGGATGGAGGTATGTATCTTCTTCCAGAAGTAATTCAATGTTGCATATGTCCACCATGAGTATAGATAATCACCCGGTGTGGCAGAGCATCTCCAACAGCTGGGAGTAAGGCGTAAACCCACCGAAACTGTAGGTAGGGCATACAGTTACCAGAAGGATTCCACCTTGTACGCTTCTTCTTGCAACTTAGACTGGCGGGTGCCCCAATGGATCAGCATATAGGTCTTAGCCCAGTCCTCCTCTGTCAGCACCACACATAGGCGTTTCTCCCACGTTGATTCGTGTGACGGCAGTTTGTCTGACTCTGCTTTCCGCAGGAGTGTTGAGAGGACCGCAATGCCGTGCGTTTAGAGTTTTAGAGATGCAGTGTTTTGAATGGTGTGAGCTGGCGTAGTAGCCGGTGCCTTCCTGGCACAGAACTAAGATAATGCATCAATTGTCGATTGTTAAAAGATTCCAACACCGTCGGCGGTGCGTGTCGGAAGGAGATGACCCAAGGAGTGTGAAGGGTGGAGTCGTGGACCAGATGGAACACCCGTGCCCTACGAGGGTGTTGTAGGTAATGCTGTAAGAAGGAATAAAGACCTGTTGAGAATGCCGGGTTGTGTACCAGCGGGAGTAGAGGGGAATGTGGAAAGGCGGTGAGACCAAACAGTCAGGTACCAGATGCGAAGAGTGGGTGTGATGAGCGGGTGGGCCGAATTGACACGAGATCTGTCTGGTTTGGCAATCCACGGCAGAACCCATTTAGGTGTCAATAGTACCCCCTTCCAAGTCCAGCCACAGGGCTCCCTTTCCCCCTGTCGACCACTCCACTACTCTCAACAAGTGGGAGGCCAAAAAGTATCGGCGAACATCCGGGAATGCCATCAGCATCAGCATGCGTAGTTTGACTCTCGGACGTGTTTGATTCCAGACAAACTTAGAAAGCGCCTTGCGGATGGTGACTAAAGTCCGACAGCAGAGCTACTGGAACCGTGTTGAAAAGTTTACAAGAGCCTGGGTAAGATATTCATCTTGAATTCCTATCTGCCCAAACCATGATATCTTCAAGGTAATCCATTCCAGCAAATCCTTTTGAAGTGCGGTCCATAAAGGAGGAAAATTAACTTCAAACAGTCTGAAAAGATCCACGGGTAGCAAAATTCTGAGGTACCACATCCGGTCGGAGCACCAAGCGAAGGTGAAATTACGGCGGAGTCTGTGTGTGTGTGTGTCCCTGGGAGATTAATATTAAGAATCTCCAATTTGGCCATGTTCATACGGAGGTTAGAGAGGGTGCCCTAAGATTCAAATTCTGACACGATCTCCGGCAGAGAGACTTGCGGGTTTGTCACCATAAACCTCATGTCAGCGGCGTAAGCCGACAGTTTGTTTGAGTGACCAGCCACGTAAGCCTGAAATTCTGAGGTTTCGTCTGATGGATTCAAAGAAGGGTTCCAGGGATAGCACAAATAAGAGTGGGGAGAGCAGGCACCCCTGTCGTGTTCCGTTTTGTATTTTAAACGGAGATGAGTGCTCCGTTCACCCGGACCATCGCTGTAGGGTTGGAGTAGAGAGCGACAATCCACTGTTGGAAGGGACTCGTGACCCCCATCGCACCCAGCGTTGCAAATAAAAGGCCATGCGACCCTGTCGAACGCTTTCTCAGCGTCTGTAGACCAGAGAAGCATTGGGCATCCGGAATGTTTGGCAGTATCTCTGGCATTTAAGACCCTGAATGTGCCATCACTCGCTTCCCTACCTGGGACGAATCTCCCTTCACCAGATGGGGCACAAAAGGTTGCAATCGCATCGCTAGGACTGAGGAAAAGAGTTTAAGATCATAATTAAGGAGTGAGATCAGCCTGTAGCTCGAGCATAAAGGGGCATCTTTACCCTCCTAAGGTATAATTGTGATGGCGGCTTGAAGTGAGTGCATATGAAGAGGTATGCCGTCTATCATGTTGTTCAAGGACCTTGCCAGGTAAGGAAGTAATACGTCTATAAATTGCTTGTAATATTCAGATGGGAAACCATCTGGACCAGGTGACTTCCCGTTTTTCTGCTTCTTCAATGCCAGGGCTAATTCCACGGGCGATATAGGGTCATTTAAGGAGGTCCTTTCTAGATTAGTAAGTTTACGGTGTATGCGAGGAGCTAAATAGTCCGAAATCGCGTGTTGTAGAGCTGGAGTGTCCTCCGGCGCCGAAGAGTAGAGCTCCAAATAGTAGTCCCGGAATGCCGTAACTATGTCATCTGGCAAAGTGGAGAGCTGTCCCAGCGGATGTCGGATGTGCGGGATGTAGGTCTGTGCACAGCGTTTTCATAGCATTCTCGCCAGGAACCTGACTTGTTTTCATTATAAGCGAAAAAACTATTTTGTTTTTAGGATGGAGTGATGGATCTGCAAATTCGAGAGCTCCGCCAGGCGGGCTCGTTTCCGCAAGAGTTGACTATAGACAAAGACATCATCAGATCACATCTGCTCGAGTTCTAACATACGTATGTCTGCCAATAGCTGTGTCGTTTCCGCTCGGCGTTTTCTTTTTCTCCATAGCTATTCCAATTAGGAATGGAGGTGGCCTTGGATCGTCGCCTTACGGGCTTCCCAAAGCGTAATCGAGACTTCCTCATTGTCATTTGTTTAAAGTATGCGTGCAACGCGTCAACTCCCGCTTTAACCAATGGGTCTGCGAACAAATAAACGTTCAATTTCTATTGACCGTTTCGTGGACAGCTATGTGCAGACGTAAGCGATAACGAGAGTAGTGCATGGTCCGACCAAGTCTGGCTGTGTATGGCAGCAGATTTCATCAAGGCCAGGTCGAAGTGTGAGATAAATAATCCCATTTAAGAACTCTAATGGATCTGCTAGATGAAAGTGAAGAATCTTCTATGGAGATGAATAAATTATTTAAAAATACAACTATACTCAGAGTTCTCCAGCATTGATCTATTCATTAAACTGATTACTGAGGAAATTGTTGAGGATTACACCTTGGATGAAAGCACAGAATTTCTCTAGAATTGAACGTGAGGCATTAAAAGATTTAAAGAATGAAAAAAGTGTAGAGATTAAAGCATTTGATAAAGGAGGAAAGCTAAATATAGAAAAATGTGCTTGCAAATTATAAATGATCCCGAGGGCTATACACTAGTATCATTCAATCCAACCGAAAAATACTCAGTTAAACTGGATAAAATACTTTGAGTAAACCATACGATGAGAATTTGATCAATTACATCATTGAACTTTTAACATTTACCCTGACTCATAATTTCTTCCTCTTTGATGGCAAATTTTATTTGCAAAAAAGAGGAACAACAATGGGACCGTCATGTGCCCCAAAGCTAACTTGTTTTTGTCATTATGGGAAGAATCTGATATTCACCGAAAAAATATACTATTAATGTATCAAAATGGTTCAGATACATAGACGATATATTTCTGCTTTGGCATGGGTCCCAAGAACTCTTGGAGGACTGGTTAAAATAATTAAATAGTAATGATCTAGGCTTTCCATTAACTTTAGTAAGTAGCAATCAATTTTTTTTTAATTTTTGGACTTAACAATAGAAAAATCCTTAACAAAATTATATTGAAAGAAAACATCCACCAACAATTTGTTAAATTGGGAGAGCGTTCATCCTATTCCACTAAAGTTGGGGATACCAATAGGACAGTATTTAAGAGCACGTAGAAATTGCAGTAATTTGGAGGATTTCAAAGTTGAGGCTAATAAAATCAGGGAAATGTTTTGCCTAAAAGGCTACCCTAATCGTTGCCTAAAAAAAGCGCATCTAAAACAGCCTTACAATCTGACAACAATTATTGATCCCCAAAAAGAAAATTGCTGGCGATAAACAAATACGATTTTATAGCAACTTTTGATAATGGGTAGGATAAAGTAAAAGATATATGTAAAAAAATACTGACCTGTTTTACATCTGGTTGACTGTATTTCAAAAGTACTACCTAAATTTTCATCAATCACAGCTCGGAGATTGACCAATTTAAAAGATAGAAAAATGGCTATGCACCAATATAACGAAAAACCTAAGAGTAACTGGTTAAAAGCTAAACCAGGAATATGAAAATGCGGGCAATGTAAAGCATGTCCGTTTGTTGATAACTCAGACTCCTTTTATAAGTACAGTAACTAAAAATTATTTTCCCATAAAAGAAAATATCAATTGTATGACAACTAAGGTGATATATTTGATCACCTGTGACTGTCAAAAACAGTATGTGGGAAAAACATTCCAACAATTCAGAAGATGAATTTTACAACATTAATTCGGTTAGAAATACAATGGAGACGGGGCGTGGCCGGACGTTGCAGCGTGCGGTCGCATGTAAGGAGAGCTCCTGTGACCGGCGCCTAAAATTCCAATTCCTGCGGCTAATATCAGCAACCCCGGGGCAGAAAACAAACCCAAAGGTGGGTGACCCCTCCCGGTCCCCAGATGGTGCCCCCGAAGGCGCAATGAGCACTGGAACTGGTGAAATCGGCAAAAAAAGACCGCGTTCGTGAGGCCCGATATGGCGGATCTCCCTCATCCGTTTCCTCTCTCATCATGGAAGCAGCTGCCGCGGGCTCACCCTGCATGTCTGACACTTCACCACCATTAGAGAGTAGACTCCATGCAATGTTACAAGAACTCCGATCTACCATACAAACGGATCTTAAAGAGGCACTGCAGGAGCTGAGGCGCGATGTACAAGACCTGGGTGAGAGAACTGACTCTTTGGAGTCTAAGACAGATGACTTCTGTTTAGCCCATAATGACTTGGTGGATCGCCACATAGTTTTGCAAACGGCACGTGACACTATGGGTGACACTATGGCGACGAAAATAGCCGATATGGAAAACCGCTCATGGCGTAATAATATAAGAATTCGTGGCATTCCGGAGGCGGTAGCCTCTGCAGACCTCCAGCTGTATGTTATGGAACTTTTCCAGATCTTGATACCAACAAACTCACCGCAAGATTTCCTGATGGATCGGGCACATAGACTGCAGCGTGCCAAGAACCTGCCACCCTCAGCTTCTAGAGATGTTTTAGTCCGGGTGCATTTTTTCCACGTTAAAGAAGCGCTAATGAGAGCGTCGAGGAAAGCTATGCCCCTGTCCTCTTCGTATGCCGACGTCTCCTTTTTTGCAGACCTGTCAACAGCTACCATGTAGAGATGAGCCAAACACCCCCCCCCCCGAGTTCGGTTCGAGCCCGAACACGAACTTCCCATTTGTTCGGGTCCGAACCCAATGCAAGTCAATGGGGCTGAAAATTCAGTTTTTAGAGTGCCCTCCAAGAGGGCATATATGCTACATATTTGCCATAAAAGGTGTATGGGGGTCCGGGTAGTGCCCTGGGGGACAGGAAACAAGGACAAAAAGTTTTAAAAAAAACGTTTTTAAAGAGACAGTGAGTTTTCCATGAAATAGGGGTTAAAAATAAAAATGAAAAATTCCTTCAAATATCGTGCCTAGGAGGTCCCCATAACCTGCCCGTGAAGTGGTGGATTTCTAGGATGTATAGAAACACTTAAAAACAAAAAAATTACCTTTCATATGACGGTAAATGCTTTTCCTTTAATCTATCCATAAACAACTGCTTGGGGCGGCAGTCTGTGTGAAAAGAGGAGACCTTTTCGTACACGCAGAAAAAGTTTACTGATTTTTTTTGGGCTAAATTAATGTGAAACTTATGCAGGCTTTGGATGAAAGTAACAATAGGTGCTTTAAAATTGGTCCTTTAGCATCCCCAACAGTGCCATCACACCGTAACCCCTCTGAGGATATGAATCTGATACAGGCGTCAGTGGCAGTGCACCCAGATATTGTGCCTTTAATGCCAGGCCAGCAAGTATCATACAGTAACCCCTCTGTGGTATTGTGGAAGAATGCAGGGTTGGACCCTGCGGTTCAAAAAATTAAAATGATATAAATCTGGCACAGGCGTCAGTGCAGCCAAATATTGTGCCTTTCATTGCAGCAAGTGCCTTCACACCGTAACCCTTTTGTGGTATTGTGGAAGAGTTCAGTGCTGGAGGTTTTGTGAATGCAGGAGAGGACATCTCCGCTCTATTCCATTACTTCAGCATCAGGGGATTGATAGCTGCTGATCCAGGACTGATTCATTTTTATAAATGTCAGCCGGTCTACAGAGTCGGTGGACAGACACACTCTTTTGTAACAGTAGCCCACAAGGGCAAAGAGTGAATAATTGGCGCTGATATTACAATATAGATATTAACAATTGTGTGCTGCTTCAAACACCCACGTGCACCCCACACACGAAAATAAAAATCAAACAGTCGGACGTCAGTCCCGTGTCAGTGCACGTTTTTGATACCAGTAGTATTCCGCACCTATCAGTGATATATATAAAACACTTATCTGGTAATGCATTTCCCAGAAAATGTAGCTGTCAGGGATTCAAATCCTGCAGTATAGGGACATAAATAAAAAACACATGGTGCAATATTGTTTGTACAAAGAAAATGGATGAGGGTTTACAAGTTTCCACTCAGAGGGGGAGCCTCAATCTGGCTCAGGTGGCGGGCCTTCTGACCTCTTATGAGGGGGGTCACACCCAACTCTTAGGTGAAGTTGAGACATCTGAAGACTCTATCATCTCGACATTTCACTTGGACATTTTTATAAATGTCAGCCGGTCTACAGAGTCGGTGGACAGACGCACTCTTTTGTCTGTGACAAAACCTCCAGCAGCACTGAACGTCCTTTCGGAAAGCACGCTGGATGAAGGGCAACCTAGTAGCTGCATAGCATATTGGCTAAGTTCTGGCCAGTGATCCAATCTCAACACCCAGTAAGCCAGTGGATCATCTGCTGGAAAGGTATCCAGGTCTGCCCTTGCCCCTAGGTAGTCCTGCACCATATGGTGAAGACGCTGGCAATGGGTGCCTACATTTGACGTCCCTGGGCGTCGAGGACTAAAGAAATTTAAAAAAGCATCAGTCAAGCGGCCCTGGCCTTCACCACTATTCCTCTGATCACCCGCAGCCTCAGAAGCACGTGTGTTAGCACTTAGTAATCTACCAGTGCCTGGAAAGGTGTTACACAAGTGTCGCTTTAGAGCGTCCTCAAGTTTTTTCATCCTGTGCTCCCTCTGTGCGGGCAGGATGAGCTCTGCAACTTTCCCCTTGTATCAAGAAGGGTTGCCAACCAGTAATGATCCCTCTCCTTGATAGCATGAATCCTGGGGTCCTTTAGCAGGCTTTGCATCATTAGGGAGCCCATGCAGCGTAGGTTGGAGGTGGCATTAGCTTCCGAGTCTTCCTGGTCAATGAGGATGACCGTATCGTGCACTTCCTCCTCCCAGCCACGCACTAGCCCTTCTGTTTCTGGGCACACAAAACCCTCCCTTGAGGAATCCCCACCTTCAATGGCCCCACTACTTAAATATTCCTCCTCCTCCTCATCCTCCTCCTGTCTGATCTGAGTAGGACCCGCTGGAATGCTGTCTGCAGAAAGACTGGGGCCTTGAGAGCTAGGGAAGGCCTCCTCTTCCTCCCGCTGCTCTGCCTCTAGAGCCACATCTATAATTCCCCGCAGAGTGTGCTCCAGCAGGAACACTAAAGGAATTGTGTCACTGATGCATGCACTGTCCCTGCTCACCATCCTCGTTGCCTCCTCAAATGGTGACAGTACAGTGCATGCGTCCTTGATCATCAGCCACTGTGGGGGGGGAAAACCAAGTTGACCTGAACCTGTCCTTGTGCCATACTCACACAGGTACTCGTTGATGGCCCTCTGCTGCTTGTGCAGACGCTGTAGCATTGCTAATGTCGAGTTCCACCTGGTGGGCATGTCACAGATCAGACGGTTTGTGGGAAGGTGGAATTCTCTATGAATTTCTGCCAGGCGAACGCTTGCTGTGAATGACCGTCTGAAGTGGCTGCAGACTTTTCTGGCCTGGGTGAGAAGCTCTGGCAGCACTGGGTACTTGGTTAGGAAATGCTGTACCACCAGATTTAGGACGTGTGCTAGGCATGGTACATGCGTCAATTTACCCTTGCGTAGGGCGGAGAGAAGGTTGCTGCCATTATCGCAGACGGTCATCCCCAGCACAAGCTGGCGTGGTGTTAACCATCTCTGCACCTGCCCCTGCAGAGCTGACACAATTTCTGACCCGGTGTGGCTCCTGTCCCCTAAACAAACCAGCTCAAGCACAGTATGGCATCTTTTTGCTTGAGCCATTGCATAGACCCTGTCAGGCGTCGGTTTAACTGCCACTTCGCCAGAGAGAGAGAGAGAGGAGGAGGAGGAGGAAGAGGTGGTGGTGGTGGAGCAGACAGACCTCATACAAGCAGCTTTCTGGAGGCGTGGTGGATGAACAAGCTCCAGCACAGAGTCCCATCTTGGATCTCTCCCAGCTGCAATCAGAGTTACCCAGTGTGCCGTGAAGGAAATGTAACGACTCTGTCCATGCTTGCTGGACCACGTGTCTAAAGTCACATGTACCTTGCTGCTGACTGCCTTTCCCAATGACTGGATAACATTGTCTTCCACGTGCTGGTATAGTGCTGGAATGGCCTTGCGTGAAAAGTAATGGCGTTTTGGAACCTGCCACTGTGGTACAGCACATTCAGCAAATTCACGGAAGGGAGCAGAGTCCACCAGCTGGAAAGGCAGCAGCTGCAATGCGAGTTATTTTGCTAAGCTGGCATTTAGACGCTGTGCTTGGGGATGGTTGGGACTATATTTTTTCTTTCGCTGCAGCAGCTGCGGCAACGTAATCTGACTGCGTAAATCTTCAGCTACTGGGATGATGTCACATTGTGAGGAAGGACCTGGTACATCCATTACTGTAGCATCATCCCTGTCAGTGGAGGTTGTAGGCAATGACATGGCAGGACATACAGTGGGGGTAGAGACAGATGAGGAGGAGGAGGAGGAGGACCTACGCAAAGTTTTGCGCCAACGGGATGTGTGGCAGGTGTTCATATGTCGCCTCAAGCACGTGGTACCCAAGTGTCCGGTATCTTTCCCATGCTTAAACCTCATCTGACATAGATTACAAATGGCAACGCTGCGCTCTACTGCACATTTCTTAAAGAACTCCCAGACAACAGAGTTCCTGCATGTGTTCTTTGAGACAACAATGCTGTGCACCGGAGCAGCTCTGACATGTGATGCCTTGGACTGGCTAGTGCTACGGTTGGTCACAGAGGATGTTGTGCCTCGTGTTTGCTGTGCCTCCTCCTCCCCCTCTTCCTCACTTAATTCCTCTGTTTGATCTGGCACCCAGGTGGAGTCAGTGACCTCCTCATCATTGTCATCTTCACCCCCTATCTCCTCGTCACTGGAGCCAACTTGGCAGTATGCTGCAGCTGCTGGGGCAACATGAGTGCCAGTTATTTGTGTGTCATCACTGGCACCCCCTTCCTCTAGGTTGATTATACTCCCTTGCTCAACCTCAGAGATTGAATCAGAGCACTGTACTTGCTGCGCATCCTCAAGCAGCATGTCACTCTCATTGTAGTCAAACAATTCAGCTGACTCCTCCGTGTGTGATAGCGAGGCTACGGCAGGAGTAGCTGTGGACATGGAGGCTGCATTAGATGCTTTGGCAGCTGAGGTGGACTGTAAAGCACTAGAAGCCTGGCTGGCAGAGGACTCGGAGGATGAGGATGGCCTGGTTAGCCAATCCACCAAATCCTCTGTATGTTGCTGCTGCTTAAGACGGCCAGCACCAGTTAGAAAGGACAAGCGTGCCCCTGCAGAGGATGCACCACGTCCACCACGACCAGAGGCACAGCCTCCCGACACAGGGGCTGCTTGCCCTCTTATCTGTGTCTGGGAGCGTCTGCCTGTCCTTTTTGTTCTTTCAGGCATGGTGAGTGATATATAGATTAATATATACAGAACTCTGATTCAACTCTGGTATAAAGATTTAAAGAACTCTGGTATAATTCAGTGAGACACACTTGTCACTGGCTGCCAGCTATCAGAGACAAATCCCCTCAATTCACAAATGTTTTAAAGAAATTGGTGAGCCCCAAAAAGATTTGCTGGCACAGTGACAAGACCCAGAAGATCACCTCAATTCACAAATGTTTTAAAGAAAGTTGTAAACCCCAAAACAACTTGCTGGCACAGTGACAAGACACACATCACCTAAATTCCCTGATATTTGATAGAAATGAGACCCCCCCAGACCCCCCCCCCAGTAGCGTCGCAGACCGGCAGTAACAACACATAACTATCTCCTTTGAAATCTCCTCTGAAATGCGTGCAGAATCGGCACGTGGAAACATTATATAGTGTGCTGTGGGACTTAGCTCTGTGAGCCCATGATTGGGCAAAATTTGCCCAATCAAGACTCTGAGCGGTGATTGGCATAGTGTTGAACCAGTCTTGCACCAGACCTGTGGTCAGGTGCGAGGCTGTAGCCAATTACGAGCTTCAGGCCAGTGGGAAAATGCATTGTGGTCGAACATGCGGCGAACACCCGGAAATGTTCAGTGTTCGCGATCTAATCGAACAGGGTAAGTTCGGGTCGAACTCCGAACAGCTCATCCCTACTACCATGTCGAAAAGAAGGGAATTTTCGTCCTTCACAAAAATCCTGCGTGATCACATGGCGTATCGATGGGGATTTCCAACGAAGATCTTGTTATGGCGGGGAAGGAGTTTTGCTAATTATTCCTAATCCCCTCACTGGCATGCGTTTGCTGACGGAATGGAAAATTGTGTCTGAATTTACCCCTCCTCGTGAGGAATCATCCTCGCCACTGAAAGTTTCTCCGGAGTGGCATCGGGTTCGACCGAAATGAGGTGGTATGGAACCGTGTTATCCTAAATACAGGTGCATATTTCTTCATTCTTCATGTTGGTTTCGGCCTATCCAGGCGGTGGAACCTCTTCACGGTTGCCGGTGATTGACCCTTTTATTTCCATTTTATCCGTGGCGCTTTCTGAGGACCTGTTCCTTCGCGACTTGCCCCGAGGCCTTCCAATGGCCTGTATATTGGCGCAGTCACCACCTCGTGTAGAGCTGGGACTGTTGTTTCTTCCCCTACTGGAGTTTTTTCTCGAACTTTTTGTTTTACCTACTCGTACCAATCTGTGTTTATTGACTCCACTTAGCTGCATTCATGGAATGCAGTTTTTTTTTTTTTTTTGGTCAGTTTTTCCTCTTCTTTTTATTCTTGTTTTTTTCTGATTCGACCTATGTATGTATTGTTTGTCCGGTATGCACTATGGTATATAGCTCTAGGCATTTTTATAGGCATAGGGTTCCCTCCAACCTCTCGCGGAGGCTGTCTGACATGACCGTTGTGGTATCTCGAGCGCTGGGTGTAACTACCGATGAGTAATCCTCACTTCCAGATTTATTCTTTAAATGCTCGTGGCTTGAACACCCCATATAAACGCCTTGCTTTATTTCGCGACCTGCACAAGTCTAAACCAGCTATTGTATGCTTGCAAGAGACTAATTTTTGTAAGAGGCGCCAGACGTTTTTGAAATCGCGCATGTATACTGATGCATATCATTCCACTGCTCAGACGAAGTCCAAGGGGGTCTCGATCTTGTTCCATAGAGACTGGACCTTTGTGTGTTCGGCTCAGTATATTGATCCATTGGGCCGCCTTGTGGGCACGTTGAATGAATTACCAATCACTATAGCTAACCTATATCTTCCTAATGATAACCCAATTTCTTATCTTCGAAAGGCCTATGGCAGAATGAAAAAAATGGCCAGTGGTACGTTGTTTCTGTGTGGGGATTTTAATTGTACTCCTGACCCTGAGGTTGACGCCCAGACGAGCCAACCCCGCCTACAACCCCGCTCCCTTCCATCCTCTAGTAAACAACTGCGGGAATTTATGCATTCGTTCGAATTATTTGATGCTTGGAGGTTATGTCACCCTAATGCTAGAGATTACACGTACTTTTCTCATGTTCATTCCTCATATAGTAGAATTGATTTGTGTTTAATACATAGTTCTGCTTTATCTTGCCTAATGGAGGCAACTATCGGCATAATTACGTGGTCTGACCATGCTCCACTTACGCTTACCTTTGAAGCTGCGTTCCCGCCAAGGGGTATGGTGAATTGGAGACTCAATGACTCGCTTATTGTAGATAGGGATGACGTGACAACTTCGCTACAACTCCTACAGGAGTATTTCAGTGCGAACATAACTGATGATGTTGCGACATCGTCGGTATGGTTGGCCCACAAAGCTGTATTGCGAGGCCATTTCATCCAGAAAGGAGCACAGCGTAAGAGACGTGTAGCGCTCACTCCCGGAGGAGCCGCTGAAATTAAACCACGGGTCAGTCTCCCCGCACTAGGGAATAAATATACTCCAACACCGCTGTAAGTTTTACAAGTTAAAAGGTTTACTAAAAAGATTTGCAGCTCTTGAGACACGGTATATGCAGGAATATTTACAGTACTTTCGTAACACGATAAACGCGTAGCGGTAAAAGAAACGAAAACACGAGGGCTTCGTATTTTCGGAAAAAAAACCCAGACCGAGCAGAAAATTTAAACGATACGAAACTCGAGGAAAAACCCCGTAGCGGAACACAATAAAATACACAGTTCTCGTATCACGGTAAACGCGCAGCGGGAAAAAGGGCAAAAAAGTGTTCGGAACGTAACTTTAACTTTGCCCCCTTGTCCCGATTTGAAAAAGGAAACTGAGTCCTGCACAGGTTAAGTCCCAGAACATGAAGTGGTGTGTATTCGTGTGTATATGGTACCCGGGTACTTTTCAACTGGCCAGTGAGTTTACTTTAATGATGTCTTCGACTAGTCAGTTGGGGCCCTGTGGGTTTTAGAAGGAAAATAGCAGCGTACGCTCTTATTTACATACGGCCTTGGGGGCCTCTCACCCATCCAGCGCAAGCTTGAGGTTCTGCTGACCCAGGACGTCTCTCCGCTCGATGTTGACTGGGGACGCCGACCACCGGATCTGTTGTCTGGCCCTCTGTCTGTCAGCCGCGACTCATCCAGCTTACCGCCTGCTCCCCGCTTCAATCGACCGCGGTACTCCTCACTCGAGGGGTCTTCTCTCCTTTAACTGCACTCGGATAGTATAGAGGGTGATGTCCGTATCCCGCAAGGCTGGGTGACCCAATCCTAAGGCCCGATCCACTCTGTCTGCGCTCCGGCCTATCCCTTGGTCTCTCCTTCTCTGTGTGCATCCGCTCTCCTTTACTCCCTGGCGCGCTCTGCCTGTTCTCCACGAGGTGCAGGATGTACAGTGTCTCCAAACCCCACCCACTTCCTGTTTCTTCGCAAAGCATGCCGGGACATGTAGTTCGAATGTCCAGTGCCTCCAATCGCGATTGTCTCCATCTTGTGGCCAAAAATGGGTACTGCCACAGTAAATTTTAACACATCGCTACAGACGTTTTACAGCTCCGACGACTGCCCTTATACGACGTATTACTGTATTAGAAACCCAGAACAAAACCTCCCCTGCCCCTTTTGTTACCGCACAGTTGACTTCTTTGCGTCGCGAACTGGAACACCTCATGCTCCAAACCACTGCACGTTCACTTAGACGGCTTAACTATGCTCACTACACCCAAGGTAATAAATCGGGGAGATTGTTGGAGTCTAAATTGAAAGCAAAAAGAATGCAAACCAATATATCGTACCTCCTGGATGCTAACAACGCAAAGATTTACAATCCAGCCCTTATTACCGATGAATTTGCTCGTTACTATGCATCCCTGTACAATTTAGGATCAGACCCCATAGTGCCGACCCCCGAACCAGAGGAAATAAATTTATTTCTCGAGACGGCTAAGCTCCCTTCCCTCTCTCCCTCTCAGGCTCAAACCCTGCTTGCTGCATTTACGGAGGAGGAAGTACTCAAGGCTATTAATGTACTTCCAAAAAATAAAGCCCCCAGCCCTGACAGCTTCTCGAATCTGTATTACCAGACATTTGCTCAATCTCTGGTCCCGACTCTTACCCTGTTTTTTAATGATATTAAGAATACTGGTATCATCCCTCCGGAAATGCTGCAGGCAACGGTGGTGACCTTGCCTAAACCTGGCAAACTCCCGACACAGTGTGCCAATTTCCGTCTCATTTCTCTATTGCATGTAGATGCTAAATTGTACGCTAAATTACTTGCTAATAGATTGGCTCCTTTACTTTCATCCTTGATTGCGACAGAACAAACTGGCTTTGTCCCTGGCCACCAGATGTGTGACAACACCCGACGTTTTTATGACATAATAGACCTTGCACATAGGACTAATACCCCCAGACTCCTGCTGGCATTGGACGCTGAAAAGGCGTTCGATCGCCTGCACTGGGGGTATATGCGGACGGTGTTAATAACGTTTGGCCTCCCAGAACAATTCGTCAATAGTATTATGGCCCTCTACTCTGCTCCAATGGCGAAAGTCTTGGCTTCGGGGTTTTTATCCTCTTCTTTCCAAATAACCAATGGTACCCGGCAAGGTTGCCCATTATCCCCGTTAATATTCATTCTGGCTTTGAAACTCTTGGCGCTGCATATCAAGGCTTCACCGGTGATTAAGGGCCTGTCGACCCCCGACTGGGGAGCACAAACTAGCACCTTTTTGCGGATGATATACTGCTTTTTATGACCACACCCGATAGTTTGCTTCCTCCTCTGTTTCACCTCCTTGATAGATTTGGCACGTTATCTTTATTATAAAAATAATGTGAGTAAAACACAAGCTCTCCCCATAAATATTGCTGCTTCCTCCCTCAGCTCCCTGCGTAGCATGTACCCCTTCGATTGGCGCTCTAACTCCTTAAAATACTTAGGTATTTCCCTCTAAGTCGCGCAGGCACCATCCTTAACCCTTTCACTGCTGAGGACGTGTGGCGAACGTCCTTATTGACTCCTAAGGAAAGATAGGGGTGGAGATAGGCTTTTGATTGAACCCCGATATCTCCCGACTGTTTTCAGGTAGCAAAGTCATGCTTGGTATCATTAGAAAGGCCAGAGCATGGCCTTTCCAATGATACCAAACATGACCATGTTTAAAGTAAATAAAATAAATAATAATAAAAGAGTGTTTTTTTAAAAAAAAACGTGAAATGGCTCAGCAGTGAAGGGGTTAAGGAAAACTTTACGCCATTATTGAACTCCATAGAGACACAGCTCTCCTCCTGGAGCACAACTGATTCATCTTGGTTGGGTCGTATGGCGGCTATAAAGATGTGTATCCTACCCTCAAGTTTTTTATTACTTTAGAAATATTCCTGTTTTTATCCCGACGCATTTATTGCTCCGTCTGCAAAAATTACTCCACGTGCATATTTGGAAGGGGAAACCCCCCCTGGTGTCGACATCCACGGTCACGTTGTCGCGACGTAACGGAGGGTTGGGTTACCTGGATATATAGTCCTATTATAAAGCAGCCTTACTAGCCCAGTTGTTGGATTCCATGCACCTGAAAGAACCACCACTCTGGTTGCAGTTGGAGAATGTCATGATTTTTCCCTACCGTCTTCATGATCTGATGTGGCTTAAAATGCCACCTAGGAATAGCAGCACGGGACTGTTGCCCGCATCTTCGCTCTCCCTCATGTCCTGGCACCAGTGGGGTTGCCCTTTGTTATGGCCTTATGACTTATCCTGCCTTGCCCCCTTAAGAGTTTTGTGTCACATCATCCCTGACTTATGTTTAGACTCCTGGTTTTTACGTGGCTTGACTCATGTGTGGCAGCTCCTTACACCCCGTTCCTTGAAGTCCTTCCCTGATTTGGTACAGGAGTTTGCCATCCCACCACGTGATTGTTTCACATATCTTCGTGTGAAACCTGTTCTAACCCAGAAGGGCTTGACCTCTTTCACACCTACGAACCTTTCAGCTTTTCATAAATTATGTCTGGGAAGGAAATGTCAAATGAAACCGTTATCTCTTTGTTACCAAAGCCTACTTACTCCTACCCCCACTAAAAAATTACCCTATATGGTTAAATGGGAAAAAGATCTGGGTTTAGCACTTTCCATAGAGGATTGGTCATATGCCACGCAAACAATATACAAATACTCTAGAAGCACCAACCTACGTGAAGCCCACCTCAAACTGTTGTGCAGATGGTATTTAACACCAAACCGGTTGGCCCATATCTCAGGGAATTCAGGTTTATGTTGGAGATGCAACCAGGATCAGTGGAGCTCCACACCAGAATGTCCCCTTCACACCTTGCGATGTCAGTCGCCAAGTACCCCAATGGTGGTTTCCCCAAAAAAACAGTTTTGACAAAGTCAAAAAATCACAATACAAGATAAGGGTAGAGCGCACTCAAGATTTTTGGGTAAATACCACATACTACTATAACAAGAATTTAAGTGTATCTTCATCTCCACATATCATATATGGGAATAGCCAAGCCAAATCCACTGGGCTTTATTCAAGCTTTAGTTGGTTGGATTTCTTCTGGTATTCACAGGAGATAGATATCGGTTTTCCCAATCTCTTGCATAAGTGGGTGAGAGAAAACAACAGACCCAAATCGAGCCTAGTGTAATACTGCAAAAAACTGGCCTTAATATGCAGAAATTTGCCAATTTTGTACTCACTCTTGGTGGAGCCTCCAGGCTCTTGGAGTATTCGCCTATGAGTTATATAGGGAAAAACTCAAAAAACCCTCTCCACAACGATACAGGAACAGCAGGATGGATTAAAAAAGGATTTTATTAAAACAATGTTAAACCAGGATGCGTTTCGTCGGTGTGAACTGACTTCATCAGCTGGAACAATAAATATAAATGAATATCCCCATCCCCTGCTGTTTATATAGTCTTCTCATTAGTCCAGATAGTGTCCACATGTGTAGAACCACTTAATTTGTGTTTCTTCCGGGTTCTAAGGCTGGGGTCAGACCAGCGCACTTTTAACATGCGTTTCTCAGAAATGCAGTAACAGGTTTCCTTTTATTTTTTCTTATAAATTCTATGGTGTGTGTATATAATATATACAGTGGCAAGAAAAAGTATGTGAACCCTTTGGGATTACGTGGAGTTTTGCATGAATTGGTCATAAAATGTGCTCTGATCTTCATCTAAGTCACAACAATTTGAAAAACACAGTCTGCTTCAAATAATACAACACAAACCTATGTTTTCATGTTTTTATTGAACATAACATGTAAACATTCACAGTGCAGGGTGGAAAAAGTATGTGAACCCCAGGCTTAATGACTTCTCCAAGAGGTAATTGGAGCCAGGAGTGAGCCAACTTTTAGTCAAATCCGTGTGATATTATTGGATGTGTTGCTGAAAGATGTCCTGCCCTTTAAAAACACACACCAGTTTTGGGTTTACTGGTTTCAAGAAGCACTGCCTGATGTGAGCCATGGCTCGCAGAAAAGAGTTCTCAGAAGACCTACGATCAAGCATTGTTGACTTGCATGAAGCTGGAAAGGGTTACAAAAGTATCTCCAAAAGTCTTGATGTTCATGTGTCCACGGTAAGAAAAACTGTCTACAATTGGAGAAAGTTCAGCACTGTTGCTACTCTCCCTAGGCGTGGTCGTCCTGTAAAAATGACTGCAAGAGCACAGCGTAGAATGCTTACGGAGGTAAAGAAGAATCCTAGAGTGTCAGCTAAAGACTTACAGAAATCTCTGGCACATGCTAACATTTTTTGTTGACAACTCTACAATAAGGAAAACCTTAAACAAGAATGGAGTACATGGGAGGACACCACGGAGGAAGCCATTGCTGTCCAAAAAGAATATTGCAGCACGTTTGAAGTTTGCAAATGAGCACCTGGATGTTCCACAGCACTACTGGCAAAATATTCTGTGGACAGATGAAACCAAAATTGAGTTGTTTGGAAAAAACACACACTAACATCAAAACCTCATCCCCACTGTAAAACATGGCGGAGGGAGCATCATGGTTTGGAGCTGCTTTTCTGCCTCAGGGCCTGGACAGATTGTTGTCATTGGAAAAATGAATTCTAGAGTTTATCAAGACATTTTGCAGGAAAACGTAAGACCATCTGTCCGCCAACTGAAGCTCCGCAGAGGATGGGTGATGCAACAGGACAATGACCCAAAGCATACAAGTAATTCAACAAAAGAATGGCTTCAACAAAACAAAATACACCTTCTGGAGTGGCCCAGTCAGAGTCCTGACCTCAACCCGATTGAAATAATGTGGCATGACCTTAAAGAGAGCGATTCACACCAGACATCCCAAGAATATTGCTACACTGAAACCGTTTTGTGTAGAGGAGTGGTCCAAAATTACTCCAGATCGTTGTGCAGGTCTGATCTGCAACTACAGGAAACATTTGGTTGAGGTTATTGCTGCCAAAGGAGGGTCAACCAGTTATTAAATCCAAAGGTTCACATACTTTTTCCACCCTGCACTGTGAATGTTTACATGTTCTGTTCAATAAAAACAGGAAAACATATGTTTGTGTTGTATTATTTTAAGCAGACTGTGTTTTTCAAATTGTTGTGACTTAGGCTAGGGACAGATGAGCGCATTTTCTGCGGCCACCGTCAAAATGTACGTCGATGCGTGCGCACGCATTTTTTCACGGAATACGCTTAAGTGGTCAGACGATGCGCAATTCTGGACGTATTTCATGACGATGGGGTGAAAAGAAGTCTAGGGAAATCCGGCTGTTTGAACGTTATGTTGGCCGCACACTAGCAGCGTCTGACATCTCCTAATCACGCACACACGCTGCTATGCGGCCGCAGCGCACTCTGTACGTCAGTACCAGCGGTTTAACGTTCTCGAAAAAATGCGTTCATTTTCCACTTGCGTTGTGCAGCCGGACTTTTGTGCGACCGTACTTCGTATATTGGCTGTCATTGCCCGTCATCTGCTGCTAGTGCGGCCGTGATTAAGTGCGCCAGAACGCGCGTTCGCACTGCCTCAGTCTGACCCTAGCCTTAGATGAAGATCAGAGCACATTTTATGACCAATTCATGCAAAACTCCACGTAATCCCAAAGGGTTCACATACTTTTTCTTGCCACTGTATATATATATTTAATTTTTTTAAGCACAAAGGTTAGGACGATAAAGTGTGGAAAAAATACTTTCGCACTGTGTAAATGATTTGAAATCTGAATGGAAATATTATTAAATGTTTTTTGTTACACGTTATGTCCAGTCAGAATGGTGTGGGTGTGTGTGTGTATATCAAAATTTCTATCCTATATAAAATCTGCCAAGTCTACTGGAAAAAAAGCTTTATAATTTGTCTTTGTCCTGTAACAAAACATGACTTCAAATCACTTTTAAACATGAATACAAAATGGCCTCGGCACACAGGAGTGTGAAATGGCTCCACTTGGAAGGGTTGCGCTTCTCTCTGCTGATTACTCACGGCCTCAGGTTTACTACTGTGGAGAGGTGCGCCCGCAACTGGGAATAGGAAGAAAACTTAGTGCAGAGGCCGCGAATAATAGCAGAGATGAGCGGCTGATGCACTTTAAGTGGGGGTTGAGTTGCTGCACTATTGTTCTGGGTTGTACGTGCCCCCTAGGTGAAATGTTGCCAGTCAGCAGAGGCCTGCCCAACTCTTCCGCTCCAGGCAGATGAAGGCTTTAACCCATCACTGATCATTGGAGTATGCTATCTAGATTGCGCAACACCTATTTAACATTCTGTGAAATAATGAAATACTGCCAGATATCAATTATAATTATTATTTATTTATAAAGCGCCAGCATATTCCGTAGCGCTGAATGAGGTAAAATTACATTACAAACTGCTATGTGCTGAGCACATCATCAAACCCATAAAGCAGTAACGATAATGCATACAATCTTGCCTGTCCTCTCGAACTAGATGCCATCTTATATATTAATATTAAGTAATCTTTGTTGGAGATACAACAGCATATATTATACTATGGACTGCAGGTGGCGCTGTTAGTACAGGTTAAATGTGTTCTAAACTCGTTGGTATATGTTCACAGGAAATAAGTCTCTATTGTCTCTGCTTTACTTCCTTCTTCCTTTCTAGCTGTGTGATGATGAAGCATCCTGATATATATCCAGTGACTAATCTGTTATAAGTTGTTTTATTGCTATATGCACAAAGTAAAGTTCTCTACTGCAGATTCACAAGACTCCAGTGCCTCTTTCATACATAACCAACAGGTTATGGGCCCAGACACTGAAAACGAAACTACAAATCAGTAAGTGCTGCAGCTATCATCCAAATACCTGCTGTGTGTGAGGAAAGGAGCTGCATCCAATATACTGAAAGATGGCAAGTGGCTCAGATGTGAAATATGCAATAGCAAAGCTAAACAATACCAATTATCAGCTGTGGAAGTTTAAGCTGGAAATGCTGTTATCCAAAGATGATCTGTGGCAGGTGCTGGATACAATCAGACCCACTGACAACCCAGAAGAATGGGACAAAAGAAACAGGCAAGCAAAAGCAGTTATAAGCCTGTTAGTGGAGGATGATCAACTAATCCATATAAGAAAAGAAAACACAGCTAAAGGTATGTGGACTGCGCTACAGAAACTGCACGAGCGTTCAAACTTAAACAGTAAACTATATCTGCTACGTAGACTGTATAAGATGAGGCTGGAAAAAGGCCAGGAAATGTGTGAACATGTGAACGCTATGCTGGAAATTGTGGAGCAATTACGTGCAATTGGAGAAGAAATAAAAGACAATCATGTAGTGGCATTACTATTATGCAGCCTTCCAGAATCATATAGTGCCCTGATAAACGCTCTAGAAACCAGACCAGAGGAAGAACTAACACTGGAATATGCTAAAGGGAAATTAATTGATGAATACAACAGAAAGAAGGAAAATATACGTGGTGAAGAGAATGACAAAACAGAAGTAGCTCTAAAGGTGAATGAAAACACAAAACAAAACAAAGAGACCAGAGTGTGTTTTCGCTGCAAAAGGACAGGTCATTTGAAATATAACTGTTCAATCTGGAAAGCAGAACAGCGAAGGAGAGAGACATTCACAAAAGAAAGAGCTAAAGCAGCCACACAGGAAAGCAAAGACACAGTGGAGTGCAAGTTTTAAAGTAACTCAGAATACTACCCCGCATGGATGGTACATTGACTCAGGAGCAACAAGTCACATGACCAGTGATGAGACCTTCTTCACAGAAATTAATTTTAATACAAAAGACAAACAGGGTTATCCAAAGAGATTCGAATTGCTTGAGAAAGGTAACCGAACGCTGAAAATCAGCGTTCGGTTACCTTTCCTGACCATTCGGCTATCCAGAGAGCAGGCAATTCGCCAAATCCTGGCGAATTGCCTGCACATACGGTGCCTGTTCGGTCCCTGTTCGAGGGCAGTGAAATCCCCATGAAAAAGCACTGCTTCGGCTATTCAGAGAACACAAACCAGCAGTGAAAGGTTCCCCTAATGCCCTGCCATTCGGTAGTTTCATTCGGCAAATTAATTCAGGAGAATCCCATAGACTTCAATGTTAAAAATATTCCCGTTTTAATTCAATATCTAATAAACCGTTCATTAGAAAATTCTGCAGCAAAAAGTCTCTTTATTTATAGATTTTTTAGGATACTTTAAGCATTTTTCAGATTTTTTTTTTTTTTTATTAAAAGTCCGATTTTTTTTTGATTTTTTTTTTCAGTTTACTTATTTTTTTTGTAACAGCCCTCTTTATTATCATTCATTGGACCTCCTGTGAAAATTTCAGACATTTTCGCTCAGTAGTTTCTTTGCAAACAGCGTTTCATTTTCCCAGATTCATACAAATGGTTTTTCTAATTTATTCACTGCCTCCTCTACGTCACAGCTGCTTCGGCTCTGTGTGATTCGGCTCATGTTCGGCTCCTGTTCGGCTCCTGTTCGTCTTTTTCAAAGGTTAATCCAGATGTTTTTGCTTGTTTTCAGCGTGCATTCGGTTAGTTTTCGTCAGGTTTACGGCAGCTTTTCCCTGCAATTCGGGGGTCCTGTGGTGTTTGCTGAATACACCGCAGGGTCACCGAAATGCAATCGGCAAAAGGAACCGAATTGAAGAGAACGAAAAGTCACCGAACGTGCGGTGACTTTTCGAATCTCTTTGGATAACCCTGAAAGTCTTCCTAGCAAATGGGAAAAGTATTACATCAGAAGGTAAAGGTCAAGGATTTCTGAACTGCATCACACCATCAGGAGGTAACCGAAGCATCCTTGTAAAGAACGTTCTGTATGTTCCAAGTCTAGAAGGAAGCCTCCTATCAGTAAAAAACCTTGCTAACAATGGACTTACAGTACAATTCCGAGGTAATGAATGCACAATTCGAAACAGAAAAGAAATCGTTGCAAAAGGAAGGTTGAATGAACACCTATACAAAATCGTCACTGAACGTGTTCAAGTCAAAACAGTCACTCATAATCCACATGACAAGTGCATCCATCTATGGCACAGACGATTGGGGCATCGAAACTCAGAAGCTATAAAGGAACTTTCTAAGAGAGAATTATCAGAAGACATGATAATGATACCTTGTCCAAAGTTGATGAAGTGCACGTGTTGCATCAAAGCAAAGGCCACACGTACACCACTTCCACAAGCCAGTCAAAGAAAAACCACTAAACCCATGGAACTTATACACAGTGACGTGTGTGGACCAATGAAAACCCCGACACCCAGCGGCAACAAATATTTAATAACCTTCATTGATGACTATTCCAGGTACACAACGACATATCTGATGAAACACAAAAGTGAGACAACTGATAAACTTCAAGAATTTGTGGCGATGACTAGCAACAAATTTCAAAGGAAACCCGGAATAATACGCACGGACAATGGAGGGGAATATATGGGTAAAGAAGTGGAATCATATCTAAAGAAACATGGTATCATACACCAGACAACCGTACCGTACACTCCAGAACAAAACGGTGTAGCTGAAAGAAAAAATCGCACTCTTGTAGAAATGGCCAGATGCATGCTTTCAGATGCCAACCTACACAAGTAGTACTGGGGAGAAGCAATAATGACTGCAACATATCTACAGAACAGACTACCATCTAAAGCTATTGAAAGTACCCCTTATGAAATGTGGAACAGATCAAAACCTAGTATAGGTCATATTAGAGTGTTTGGTTGCAAAGCATACGTTTACATTCCAAGTGAAAAACGCTCCAAGTGGGAAAACCGAGCCATAGAAGGCATTCTAATAGGCTACAGTGAACAAAGTAAGGGATACAGAATCCTTAATCCAAAGACCAACAAGGTCACAGTAAGCCGCAGTGTTTATTTTGATGAAAGCCAAACATCAGAAATAATGACTCCCGAAAAACACGAAGAAAAGGTGCCGATTGAAATAGCAAGAGATGCTGACCAAAAGGAAACTGTGCAGGAGTCAGACCAAGAAGTGGAACTCACAATTGATGACTTAACTGTTCACAATCCAGTAGAACCGACAGAACAACCAGAAATCAGAAGATCTACTCGGACAACAAAAGGGATCCCACCGCGCAAGCTGTCATACACTGTTAAGACACATGAGACATTTGAACCAACATCTTGGGAAACATAGATAAACTACCAAAAGGGGAAGCCAATCAGTGGAGAAAGGCGGCTGAAGAAGAACTAAAATCACTTCAGAAAAATGAAACCTGGACTCTCACAGAGCTCCCTCCCGGTCACAAAACTATAGGAAGTAAATGGATTTTTAAAGTGAAGTACGACGCAGAAGGAAACATTCACAGATACAAGGCAAGAGTAGTCGCCAAGGGATATTCCCAGAAATATGGAGAAGATTATGATGAAACATTTGCTCCAGTGGTAAAGCACACAACCATTAGAACATTCCTCAGCATTGCAGCTGAAAAACAAATGCAAGTGAAGCACCTGGATGTCAAAACAGCTTTTCTATATGGAGATATCAAAGAGGAACTCTACATGGAGCAGCCACCAGGGTTTAATACAGGACAGAACCTTGTGTGTAAACTGCAAAAGAGCATCTATGGTCTCAAACAAGCAGCAAGAATGTGGAATGAAAAAGTGAACGAAGTACTCACAACAGAAGGATTTTCAAGAAGTAACGCTGATCCATGCCTGTATTCAAAGAATCAAGACAACAAATGGATCTACCTACTAATTTATGTTGATGACATCATAATTTGTTTTGAACAAGAAGGGGATTATGATCAAATAACTAGCACATTGAAACAAAACTTTGAGATTAAAGAGCTTGGGAACATTGCTCACTATTTAGGAATCCAAATCGAGAAAGAAGAAGACGGAAGTTATCTTCTTCACCAAAGTCAGAAAATTACAGATATTCTAGCAGAGTTTCACATGCAAGATGCAAAAGAGGTGAAAACGCCTATGGAACCAGCTTATCAGAAAGACAATGGAATGGAAAACTTGTTACCTAACAATGAGAAGTACCGCAAAGCAATTGGAAAATTGTTATACATTGCAACTGTGACAAGACCAGACATTGCCGCAGCATTGAGTATACTCTGTAGAAAAGTTTCAACACCCTGTCAACGTGATTGGAATGCCGTAAAAAGGGTGATACAGTATCTAAAAGGAACAATTCATATAAAACTGCGACTGCCAGCAACACCCAATGCAAACTTAATTGGATATGTAGATGCTGACTGGGCCGGAGATATCACAGACCGCAAATCTACTACTGGTTACATCTTCCAGTACGGAGAAGGAACCATCAGCTGGTCTAGTCGAAAACAAGCGACTGTTGCACTCTCTTCAACTGAAGCAGAATACATAGCAGCAGCACATGCATGTCAAGAAGCAATTTGGATTCGTCAACTTCTATTAGACATGGGACTGGATATGTCTAAACCGATACCCATCTTTGAAGACAACCAGGGATGTATAAAGTTGACACAATCAGAAAGGATCAACCCAAGAACCAAGCACATAGACGTAAAATATCATCTGCTCAGGGACACACAAGAGCAAGGACTTATCGATATTCAGTATTGCCCATCAGAAGAGATGACTGCAGATGCACTCACCAAACCGTTGCCAAAGGAACGTTATTGTTTTCTTCAAAAGAAGCTGAATGTTGTAGGATTATGCACATGCTGTTGAGAAGGGGTGTTGGAGATACAACAGCATATATTATACTATGGACTGCAGGTGGCGCTGTTAGTACAGGTTAAATGTGTTCTAAACTCGTTGGTATATGTTCACAGGAAATAAGTCTCTATTGTCTCTGCTTTACTTCCTTCTTCCTTTCTAGCTGTGTGATGATGAAGCATCCTGATATATATCCAGTGACTAATCTGTTATAAGTTGTTTTATTGCTATATGCACAAAGTAAAGTTCTCTACTGCAGATTCACAAGACTCCTCCAGTGCCTCTTTCATACATAACCAACAATCTTAAAGTTCAATCTCTCCAAAACTGAACTCCTGGGCTTTCCTCCCTCTACATTTAATATTGTTACACCTATCTCCCTTCAGGTAAATGGTGCCACCATTACTTCTACTCAGATTTGCTGCCTAGGTGCTTTGGCCTTGATCTCTCACTCACTTTTCAGAAACATCCATTTCTTTCTATCCCATGACTCTACTAAAGTATGCTTCCATTAAAATATCTCGAGCCTCTTATATTGTAACCCTCTTCTCATTGGCCTTAAAACATCTGATTGTACCACTAGTTAATGAACTCCTCTGCCTGTCTCCTCTACCTCACATTCTGTACCTCTTGCGTCAAACCTTTGTCAACCTCTGTGACGGAACAGCCACAACAATATTCATTTAGGTTAATTTTGTTCTTATTTTGTAATATTTCGTTCCCCCTGTATTCATACGAACAAATTTCCTTGTTAAAATATTTCCCATGCTGTATCCAGTTGTGTTTTTTCCCTAATGATTTTCACTGTATTTGCCAGCCCTCAGTGCCTCTGAGGCTCAATTCATTCCCTTTTGTGTCCAGTTTGTTCCAGTTTTAATTATACAAACGAAATATGTCATTTGTATCCCTGTAATGTGTATACCGGCTTGCCTGAAATTGTATGCTGTTGCCTGGCCCCCAGGAGACCGCAAACACTGCTGGCAAGCTGCCAAAACCTGAGGCCTGTTCAACTGCCTGTCATGGAGCTGCCCTTGCCCCAGACCAGGCCCATCATCCCTGGGGACCTCCTGTCCAAAGCACACCACAGTGGGGTGCATGTCAAAGAGAAGTGCCACTGGGAACCTCCCACCCGAATGCCCCAGGATAGAGCGGCGGCTACTATGGAGCCCGAAATCCAAATACACTACACCAGATGCTGGGCAGTTTTTTAACCGCTGCAGCTTGGTCCCCCGTCCACAGATCAGAGCGCTCTTTTGGCAGGAGTAGCAGGAGGACCCGAGCTAGCAGCCATACCCAGGAAGTGCCGCCGTTCCAACAGAATTAACCCCTACAGACCCGCAAACCTTGGCGGGGTGTCACGCTATCTTGCAGGGAAGCAGTGGCCAGCTGAAAGGGTGGAGACACATTTTTCTCCAGGACTCCCGCTGGGAGCAGGGGGTGTGTCCCTAAAATGGGGCCATGGCTGGTGTTAAATTTCCATCATATCCTATGGGTTAGCAGCCTGTGTGGGACTGCCAGGTGCCGTAAAGTCTGAGGTGGGCCAGTAAATAACAATGGCAAGACGGGTTATCAAGATTGTGTAACTGTATAGAAGCACTGTATGTTTCCATCCAAAATACACTCCGAATTTTCTTCACCTATGCTTTGCCTCGACAAGTGAATGGGGGATAAAGAGCTATTATCACTAAGCTTTTGCATTTAGGCAGAAGTGAGACAGCAGATTGGTGCATCCCGAGCCAGTCTACACACAGAGTGGCCGTCTACGCTGTACCCAGGGGCTGACACCTTGGCTGGACTGGTACCCTGCGACTCTCCAAGGAGCAGAATGAGTGAAAGGCAGTTCTACTCATCCCAGGCAGCGGTAATCTGTCACAACGTCTACACTGGCTTCTGGTATTTTAACACATTCACATTGTGGTGTACGGCTTGAAGGAGAAAAGTTACCAGGAAAGGCTTAATGATGTTAACATGTACAGCTTGGAAAAAAGACGAGACAGAGGAGATATGATAGAAACATTTAAATACGTAAAGGGATCCACAAGGTAGAGGAAGGGAGTATATTTAAAAGGAAACAAAGTAGCAAAACAAGAGGACATAGTCTTCGATTAGAGGGGCAAAGGTTTAAAAGTAACATCAGAAAGCATTATTTTACTGAGAGGGTGGTGGATACACGGAACAGCCTTCCAGTTGAAGTGGTAGAGGCCAAAACAGTAATTGAATTTAAGCAAGCATGGGATAGGCATAAGGCTATCCTAAACAAAAGATAAATCCAGGTAAAGTATCCATGTAATTGGGCAGACTAGATGGGCCGAAAGGTTCTTATCTGCCGACATTTTTCTATGTTTCTATTCACTGCTGAGCCATTTCACTCCTTTGTGCAGAGCTCATTTTGACAGTTTTGTGCTCCTCATATTCAAACGTGTTTTGAAGTCATGTTTTATTATAGACACCAGACGAATTAAATCCTTTTTTTCAGTGCACTCAGCAGATTCAATAGGGAAAATAGAGGACATGCCCAGAGCGTCGTCCGCAGCCATCAGGTTAGGAGTCCAATTCAAGATGGCTGGCTGCGGACAGGGAAGGATGCGTTTAGTGGAGCTCCAACCCATTCTTCCTTCCTTGAGGACTTTTTGAAGATTTTTCTTTCGCATTGTTTGGGTCCTTGAGGGGTCTGTGGCCGGCCACCAGGGAAGAGTTACCCGGGGCCTGTTCTGTTGCCCCCCGGGCCTGAGACTGCCTTTAGCCGACTGCTTTCCTGCCGACGGGTGCTACCGGCAGTCATCTTGTGGCCTCACCCCTGGCTCCAGAAGGTTTTTTATAGCTGCACCTCCTTGAGGGTCCTGTACTGGGAAGGCTTGGAACTATGGATACGGAGGGGCCCTGTCTCCTCATCACTGCAGAAGCCAGAACGGAGGAGCTGGACGAAGCAGCCGACACCCGGTGAAACCTCCCCCTCCCCCCCGAGGTGTGAAGATGGCCGCGATAGCAGGCCTTGAGGCCTGTCTGATGCTGCTGCAGGGCTACAATGAGGCCCCACCCACAAAGAGGACCTGGCGCCAGCTGATGAGCATGTTGAAGGGCTGCAGAAAAGCGACAGATTCCTGCCCGAGCGTGTTGAGGGAGCCTTCCCATCCGGAAGGCCCAGTGACTGAAGAGGAGGAGGTCCTAGTGGATGACTGGAGCCTGTCTCTGCCTCTGGCCGATCCTCTACCTCTGGCACAGCGCAATGGGGCTATGCTGCAGCCTGACTAGGTGCAATTTGAGTGGAGATTTCGGGACTGCCTGCTGTACGCCCCCCTCGAGGGATCTACGACTATGCTGTTGCTGGACTGAGAAGCTGTCTGCAGGCGGGCCGGGATGCAGATCTTCTCAAGATGTGACCAAGGCTGCGTTAGCAGTGACTCAGGGAAAGCACTCCGAGGAATCCTGCGAGAGGTACCTGGACTTGGCGGTGTGGCACAACCTGCCTTTGCGCTGGATATGGGGTGAGGTGCCCTGTTGTACGCTTTTTTTTTTTTCATATTTCCCCCAATTGGAGACATTTCCACTGACTTTTAATTTTTATATGCGACTACCCCTTTTCTGAGACTTTTTGAAACTTTTAAACTATAACAACCAAAGAATGCGGTGTGGTACAGAAAGCGCCATATAAACCCAAGTTTAAATTTTATAATGCAGCTGTACCCGGACAAATTGCAATCCACCTTCTCAATAGGATTGCTAAAATGAACATATGAAATTCCCAAAGGTTCCGAAAGCACAATAGAATTATTATTGACCCACTGTATGGTATTGACCTGAAACCTCTTGTGTCTCTAAAGCAGATAAACGTTGTTTGCATCATAAGCGTATAAAAATGCTTCTATTTAGAGATGAGATTCTTGTTGTCTCCAGTAGTGGTTCACCATGTTTGTATGTCTTCAGTGTCTCCAAGCCTCAGCCATCTGATACTGACGTGCTGCAACTGGGATCAAACCTCCATGCTGGCAATTGGAGGAAAGCGAGTAAGCGCTGCCAATATATACACGGAGTGGCCATATTATGTCCGCCTGACTTTTTTTAGGCAAATTAGCTATAATTTCACGCTGAAGTTGCTAGAGGACCAGACCATTATAAATAGGGAAGCAGGTTGTTTACCCCGACAATAGAAGTGATTTTTTTTTTTTCTGAAGATATAGGTAAACAACGCGGTTTAACAGGCTTTTTTGAACGTGGGATGTTTTTTTTAAAAAAAAATTTTTACCCGGCCAGCCTGGAGACCCAATTAATAGGGATGATTGTTGGCACTCGGAGCCATGGAGCGAGTATCTGCAAAACAGCAGAATTTGTTGAATGTTCGAGAGCAGCTGTTGTTAAAGTGTTTAACCCCTTCACTGCTGAGGCATTTCACCACTGTGTGCTGAGCTTATTTTTACCGCTTTCGCTCATGTTTAAACGCAATTTAAAGCCACATTTTAATAAATGACCCAGACATATTATATATCATTCTTTCCGGCAGACTCCGCAGATTCATAATATATAATTTTTATATGTATACGTCATGTCCTGCCTGTATATTATAACAAAAAATACAATAAAAATTGCATTTTTAATCATCTGCAGTGTGTAAAGTGTTTTTTTTTTTTTTAACATTTTATCACATGAGCGTTTGCGGTTATGTTTTCTATGGGGTGCGCTTGTACAAAAATTTGAAATGGGGTCTTGTTACATTTTGTGGGGGAATTATGTGATTTTTAGCAAACGCACCCCATAGAAAAAAATCATTAGTGCAGCATCATTGTTCACATTATAATTGAAATGTGAACAATATTGCTGCATTAATAAAAACAACACACAAATTTTTTTTTTATTTTTTACTTTGTACCTAGTCATGTTGGGTATCATTCAAAAGGCCATGCTCAGGCCTTTCAAATGACACCCTCCATGACCCCCTAGCTGCCACAGTTCTGGAAATAGTTTTTTTTTATGATATCTCCCGGCAGCTAGGGGTTCCCCGGCTATCTGACATCATCACGCTATGCGTGATGACGTCAGGCAGCGAGGGGAGACCCGGGGGTGGAGCCACCATCCAAGATGGCGGCCCCCACCGTAGATAGGCTGCACTTCGGCGCCGCAAGGTGCTGAAGTGCAACCCGGCGCTTGAGGGGTTAAAGCCAGGCACCGCTTAAAAGGGGAGACTCTCCCCTTTTAAGCGGTGCCTGGCTTTTAGCGCTGCTCCTTCCCGATCGAGAGGGATCCGAACAGATCCCCCTCCCTCCCTTCCAGGCTATCTCCCGGCATTGCCGGGGGGTCGCCTGGAAATGACGTCATCGCGCATGGCGCGATGACATCATTTACGCCGGGAGGAGCTTGACTTCAGCGTCTGAGGACGCTGAAGTCAGAACGCCGCGGGACCCTGGACAGAGAGGTGAGTATCTCCGCCGGGGGTCCCGCACAGCTGATGACGTTTGGGGCACGTCCTCAGCATGTAACGTGCATCAATGAGGACGTGTGCCACTGTCAGTCTCAAATCTGGGTCTGAACATGCGAATTGTGGCCGTCAGCGACTAGTCAATGTTAGGGCAGAACGGAAAGTGGAAGACTGGTACAAGACAACAGAAGGGCAAACAGTGCGTCAAATTACTGGAGATCTTAATAAAGGATCCTCTCAAATGATCTCTGAATGCACTGTTCGCCATACACTTCATCGTATTGGATATGGAAGCTGAAGGCCTGTTCAAACACCTTTGCTGTCTGCAGTTAACAAGATGATAAAAAAACGAAAATTTTTCTTTTTTGTTTTGTTTTCCCCCACCCCTTTTGTATCGACGGACTCTCGTTGGCCTTTTAGTTTTTCTCCGGTCCTGCCACGTGCACTCCCGCTTTTATTTCTTTGTGTTGTTCCCCCTGTTCATCATACCCCCCAATTTTGTTTATTTTCCAGGTTTCCTCGGGGAGCGCAAATGTCGCCTGGCGCCCAGATTGGCCCCCAAGTGCCCGGGGACCGGTGCCATTTTCCTCCCATGGCCTCCCACGGTCTTTTGGCCACAGGGGAATACACAAGGGATAGCACTTTTTTTGGCCTTTGCCATCTCCACCCCCGCTTATTGAACTGGAGGTCTTCTGTTTTGTTTTGTTACCGGAGGACTCATGTTCTATTTTCGAGACTACCTGTGGCGACCCTGCGACTTCCTTTTATTATTTTTCTTATGCTGTGCTTTAGTTGTTGAATTCATGTGGCCCTGCGAGGCGCGCTCTTTTTGTATGCTGACTTATGTACCAAATAAAAATTTGTAAATAAAAAATCCAATTCAAAGTATTACTGAGTAAGCGGGACATCCGCAAAACACATTTTATTTTATTTTACCATATTGTTTTTATGTTTTATGCCAATAAATCTTTTTCTACCTTTTACGGGTGAACGATTTTCATTACACTGCAGTACCTACCACTCACTGGAGGGCCCCCCCCGATACTTCACCCACCCAGGAGAACTTCAAGGCACTGATCCATTCTCCTGCTGAAGGGATTCTATGTATCCTGTAAGGAAGGAGTTGAACAACTACCACTTAAAGAAGGGACATCTGGTGCCCTTTCATAATGACACCAACCGCCTGTTCGTTTAGTGTCTGACTTAAGACACCCCCACACGCAGATGTCTGCTGAACACCAGCATTATAATAGGCTCCATCTTTAAATCTGACTATATGCTTTGAAGGAAGCGCTGACTCCCAAACCACACCACCAGGACTTTTACATTGACTTTTTGTCAATGGATATGGGATATACCACCGGGTGAAGAAGATGAGCTGCTGTACTCTTCATGTGTTATACAACATTGCAATATTTGCTAATTTTATTTGTACCTGTCATGTTGGTCTTTTTAATTTAGCTTACCGTGGTTTAATCATTTTAATCTGTATATTTGTGTGTGTATGTATATATAATATATATTGCTATATTTTCGCTATATTTGTTTTAAAGAGAATTCTTGACCACTAAGGGGCGCCATAATACAGATTCGCCCCCACTAGCACACAACTTTTACAAACGATCTTTCTCAGTGTGTGAAACTTGTTGGTTCTACCCATTGTACTGCACTGCAGAATATGTGTGTGCTTTACAAATGTAATTTACTAAAGTCAGATGCCTGAATTCCTTTTTGGGAACCATTAAAGTATTGTCAGAATAGTGTGACATTCTGAGGCACTGCTTAGTCTACATCAAGAATACAGAAATTGACAAATCATGTCATAATTGGATGTTTTTATGAGATTTGGTTAAAACAACCCAATGTTGGTTTGTAAATGAACCGTCTGTTCAGAACTGGGAACAAAGCAGTTATTTATTTATAAGGTATTTTACCAGGAAGTAATGTCCTTACTCTGGATGATAAAAAAAAGCAATCTAGAATAAAAAACCTTTGTATTTGACTCTGAAGTTTTGTAGACTCTTGGATTTTGTTTTAAATTGAATCTTCATTGTACTAGATGACCAGTTTTCTTTTTTAAATAGAACTGGTAGTATTGGAGTCAGCCTAGCTTTATTTTAAAGAAATGCCTTGCATTTGTAGGAAGAGATTACATGATCAAACTTTACTTACAAGATTTTAACTCATAGCTGTTTTCACTTTTCTCCTTCTTGATTATTACCAGATGTAGACGATTCTTATCCTTTTAAAAACTGACTAGGAATCAAACTTGAATACTCAAATAGAATAGTTTTGTATTTAAGAGACTTTCAACAAAGACTCTAATAGTTAAATTTTTGCTGGTCTTTCTTGAGTATGGAAATGGCTGCTCAGTTCACCATACCATCGCATTGAAGCCAATTAATGATTTTTGCATTTTCTATGTAACGGAGTTAATTAAAAAATTGAACCTGTTCTTTATTAATTTCCCAGACGTTAGACAATAGGAGGTATAGATCACTGTTATGGCTGTTTTGGATTGTATGTGAAGTGTGACACCTTTTTTTTTTTTAACTTTTTTTATTTTCCAGTTAGTCTTTGTGGTTACAGGACTGGTCTCACCTTGGAATCTAGTGCCAGCTTTCTAACTCTGCATTTTCACTCTGATAAGTCAATCGGAAATAGAGGGTTCAGTGTTCATTATGGTGAAGTTACAGAATCTCCAGTTCAGACATCACGTATGTTGGAAAGTACTTGCAATACAGGTAGGTTTTGTTGTACAATGTAGGGTTAAAATGTGGCCCGGAGAACATAGAGGTTAAATGTTAACCTCCCTGGCGGTGTTCCTGAGTGTGTCTCAGGGTTAAATTTCACAGAGACACACTCGGGCTGTATACATCACCTCTCCGTGCGCTCCCTCGATGATCTCTGCAGTCTCCTCCGGTGATTACAGCGTTTTACTTCCTGGATTCCTTCTCGCGAGGAGGAAGCCAGGAAGTAAAGAAGTCGCGGTCGCCGGAGGAGGCAGCCGGGGACATCGAGGGAGCGCAGGGAGAGGTAATGTATCCAGCGGCATCCCAAGTGTTGCTCAGGGTTACTGCTTCCAACATAGGAATTTAACCCTGAGCCACACTTGCTGCTAAGGGGGCAAAAAAAAGAACAATTGACTGCTTTCAGCAAAGAATTCTCGGAATAAATAGACAGCCAAGGAGGTTAATCCTCCTGTCCACCTCCCTCTTGAACACCTCCTCCTATTTTTAACCTTCAAATACCCTTTGTAGTCCCATTTCCTCCAATGCTGGCATCTCTTGAAACTGATCAAGGACTCTGTTGAAGCTTAGGTTGTCAGAACTCTGACAAAAGGTGGAACACTCCATAAGCGGGTGCCGGACAAAATCCCTACAACCAGGTTCCCTAATGCCAACATCCCGACGGCCAACTTCCAGACAGAACAAGTGTCGGACATACAAAGTTCCCTACCCGGCCAACTTCCAGACATCCAAAATCCCAGTGGCTAATACCTACACCCTAACCTTAGGGAGTTAGGCTTGGGGTTAGGGTTAGGTTTGGGGGGTTAGGGTTAGGTTTGGGGGGTTAGGGCTAGGTTGAAGGGGTTAGGGCTAGGTTGAAGGGGTTAGGGCTAGGTTGAAGGGGTTAAGGCTAGGTTTTAGGGATAGGTTTAGGGGGTTAGGGTTAGGGCTAGGTTTAGGGTTGGTTAGGAAGTAGGGTTAGTGTTAGCCGCTGGGATTTTGGATGTCTGGAAGTTGGCCGTCGGGATTTTGGCATTGGGGAACCTGGTTCTAGGGATTTCGACCCAAACCCTCCATAAGCATCCAGCTTATCCAATGTCTCTCAGTGTGAGCCCATTGAGACCCATTGGCTGCTTGGAAGTGTACTGTCCTGTACATTTCTGAAATAAACACCAGAAGGCTGATGAGCATGAGATGATTAACTGCTTTCTGGGGGGAGGTGGTGATTATTCAGATAACGGAGAGGAAGTAGATCACAAACCTTAGAGATTTGAAAGAGCTGCCACCACAAAAAGAAATGTCCCCATTTAAGACTGGTGGGTGATTAATTTACACACTATGTACAGTTATTAACTAAAAATTCTTATTTAGTTTTAATAAATAAAAAAAAGACTTTGGGTGACCTTTTCATGATTTCATTTCTGAAACAGGTTATATTTCATCAGAATTTGTTGATCCATTCTTGATGGGAAAGTCCAACATAAGAGCCAATGCTACGAATAATGAATGGAAATTCCGTGTGATTGGAGGACAACCTGCACCATCAAAGTCATGGCCATGGATTGTTAGCCTTCAGACCAAAAGGAGGCAGCATTATTGTGGAGGGACAATTCTTAATGAGAAGTGGATCCTGACTGCAGCACATTGCAATTTCAGGTAAAATCCTATGGAAGGAAAATGTGTAATTGAAGTAATAAAAATAAACTATTTATACACCAGGTTTGTACATGAAAATACCCTCCAAAAATTATCAATACTTCCTCATTTTCCTACAGAGCACCACATTTCTGGAATAACCTCTCAGACGCCATCAAATCTTCCCCTAGTGTAAAGTCACTTAAGAGATCTCTATGAACCTACCTCGATACAGAATGCACCTGTAAACATGTAACATAGTGAATATATCTCCTACATATTTATGTTCTGTTAATTTGTATATTTGTGTTGGTTTTTAACCCTTTCGCTGCTGAGGCATTTCACGCCTCTGTGCGGAGCTCATTTTTACCGGTTTGGCTCATCATGTTTAAACGCGTTTTGAAGCCTTATCTTAGCATATGACCCAGACATATTCTATATCGTTCTTTCCGGCAGACTCGGCAGATTCATAATATGTCATTATTATATGTATACGTCATGACCTGTCTGTATATTATAACAAAAAATGCAATAAAATTAGAATTTTCAATAATTCACAATGTGTAAAGTGGTTTTTTTGTTCACATTTTAACATGTGAGCAATTGCGGTTATATTTTGTATGGGGTGCGCTTGTTAAAAAAATTAGAAATGGGGGTGGCGTGGCCGGCTCTGCACGAGAGCAGACGTGTCTTCATAGAGCTCTGAGGACTCTCCTGTTTTGTGGGGGTTTTAGCTTGTTTGTTCTCTGTGGATAGTGCACCTTTAAAGATCCTGCACAGCTGGTCATTACGGGGATTGCTCCAGGGCCCGTTATTGCCGCCCCCCCCCCCGCCGGAGCACAGCAGAGATTTATGTGAAGACTCCCCAGTGACACCAATTAGCCGTCGGACATTTTGAGGCCTACCATTTGCCACCTGGCCGTCTCGCTCCTTATTCCCCTGAGGTGCACCCCTGCGTGGGGTTTGTTGGTTGCGGATAGCGGGGATGGAGGGCCCCCATCCTCCGGCTGCATCTGGTGTCCCCGTAGCGGGGAGTCCGGAGGTGCGACCGGAGCAGCGCAGTTTGGACTGTCCTCCACCCGCCAGTAGAATGGAGGCCTGGTTTGAGGCCTGTCTCGACCAGTTACAGGGAGAAGAAGAGAGTACACTTACCCGCGGTCCATGGAGGCGGCTGATGGAGTTGCTGAGAGTTGACCGGGAGCCTGAGGGCCAGGAGGAGGTGACATCGGAGGACACCGAACATGACGGAGATTTGGACGGCGATGGGTCCCTGCGGAGCGGTGAATCAGGCTTGGATTTCGGGCTGTGCCTGCTGTCTGCATGTCGGAGGGGGAGCGTGACCAGGACGTGCACGGCTGTGGATGCACAAATGGACGCAGAGGCATCTAACACGGACCCTTCACCGGAAGGTGTGCTGGGGGTGCCGACCGGGACTGTTGGGCCTTGCGCTGATGGGAGGCAGTGTGGACCTTAGTTCCGAGGTGTGACTGGCGCGTCTGCTGGGTCAGCCTGGGGACTGGACGCCCACCGTGTCCGCTATGTCGGCTTCCAGGCCTTGCGGATCTCAGCCCCTGTCCTTGACTGTGCCTTTGCTGACTGGCCTGGCCTGCACAATGTAACCCTGTCTTACAGAGGATGCCACTTCGTGACACTGGCTGAGGGTACTTCTCCAGGAGTCATTCCGCCACCTCGATGTCTCCCATTCCATTGCAGAATATTATCCCAGAAGCAGTTTCACACTTTTTGACGTGATCCTTTCTTGTAAGCATAGATTATGTGAGGACTTGTCACTTTATTATATTTTTGTGCCCTTTTTGTGATCTGTATGTCTCCAGCTGGGGACACCGTTGCAGAGACTTTTTTATTTTTATTTACTCTGAGGCATTTTCTCTTTAATATTGCTACCCCCTCATTTTTGATCGTCTGTTTTTTTTTTGTGATGACCCCCCCCACCCATATGTAATTTGTGATTCTTATACCTGTGATATTTGGTCCTGCGAGGCCAATCGTACTGGTCAGTCTGTGACCCTTTCCTTTCAACATAAAATCCTTAAATACAAAAAAAAAATTAGAAATGGGGTCTCGTTACTTTTTTTTAGGGAAAATTACGCGATTTTTAACAAACGCACCCCAAGCAAAAGGGGTAGATTGCAATATATGTAGTTGAGGTACTGTTTCAAAGAGCATTGTGACAGTTTTGTCAGTATTTAGAAAAAGTTTATCTGCAATCCAATTTTCTACCTCTGTAAACTGTTCTTGCAACACGGTCTGCAGCTGCGGGAGATTTGGTTTGCTAGTATAGCTTAGGGTGTCATCTGTGTACATGTGTGCGGTTGATACTGTAAAGGTTTACAATGGAACAACCCCTCAAAAAGGGGTGTAAAACTCCTTTTAACGGAGGGCTGATTTGTCACAGAAGTGGGAATGGAGGGCCAGATCTATAAAGTTTATTTACAAGTAGACTCAACGTAACAAAAGTGGGCACAATGGAAGTATGTTTCATAATGCAGTATAAATGTCTAGGTCTATGGACATGTATCCTATGGGGTGGCGGAGCTATTAGTTTGTGGCTGATTTTTGTTGCTTCAATTTGATCAAAACGGAACATTGTTTTCAATAGCTTGGGTTAGAAGTTTATGGTTAGGTCACGAAGTGTGCTGGGTTTAGGGTTACAGTACGGATTAACCCTCAAATTCTGTTACACATGTGGACCACAGGTTCTGCTCCTTCTTTTGACGCTTCTGCGAATCCACGGATGCAATGAGGACAAAAGAGATTAATCCCTAAACCTACAATAATGGAATGATTATTTTTAATCGGCTATTTCGGCCATAATTCTCTTAAATATTACATAGAAACATAGAAAATGTCGGCAGATAAGAACTTTTCGGTCTGCCCAATTATATGGATACTTTACCTGGCTTTATCTTTTGTTTAGGATAGCCTTATGCCTATCCCATGCTTGCTTAAATTCAATCACCGTTTTGGCCTCTACCACTTCTACTGGAAGGCTGTTCCATGTATCCGCCACCCTCTCAGTAAAATAATGCTTCCTGATGTTACTTTTAAACCTTTGCCCCTCTAATCTAAGACTATGTCCTCATGTTTTGCTATTTTGTTTCCTTTTAAATATACTCCCTTCCTCTACCTTGTGGATTCCCTTTACGTATTTAAATGTTTCTATCATATCTCCTCTGTCTCGTCTTTTTTCCAAGCTGTACAGGTTAAGATCATTAAGCCTTTCCTGGTAACTTTTCTCCAAGCCATACACCATTTTAGTAGCCCTTCTCTGAACTCTCTCTAAGATGTCTATCAGGGGCGGATCCAGAGACTAGTCTCGGGAGGGGCACTGACAGAAAATAAGGTGTTTTAGCAGAGAGCCCGACTCACGAGAATTTACAGAGGGCCCGGCTCACAGGAGCTTACAATCTAGAGGAGCAGAGGGCCCGGCTCACAGGAGCTTACAATCTAGAAGAGCAGAGGGCACCCAGGAGCTTACAATCTAGAGGAGCAGAGGGCACCCAGGAGCTTACAATCTAGAGGAGCAGAGGACACCCAGGAGCTTACAATCTAGAGGAGCAGTTTACAGACTCATATCTGAGAGGACACGTCACACTCACACAGCCAGGCCTGTGACAGTGTGACTGCTGTGACTGAGCTGCTGAGGACAGGACCGTGGGGTCACTGGCTGGGTGTGGGCCGCCCCTGGGCCGGCCTGGGCACACTAGGCAGTCAGTACTGGCAGCTGGCTGCCTGCATTCAGTGCAGGGCATGAATGATGATGAAGAGATGAGGGCAGGCAGGGCAGGGCAGGCAGGCAGAAAAATCACACCATTTATTATCATTCACTTCTTGACTCACCGTCTCAGTCTCTAACTGACAGTGTCTTCTCTCTACTAGTCTCTTCAGTGTCTCTCACGTCTCGAGTGCAGTGTGTGACTGTGCCGCTGACGCTGTGTGAGTGGCGTGCGCACGCACTCGCAGCAGGCCAGCGGACTTAGCCACAGCACTCATGAGTCATGACACTGACTGGTCTGAAACTGACAGGCTGCTCAGCTGCTGCGCAGCAGCACACAGGGCACGCCACAGGCTGCTGCTGCACTGTGTGCAGCAGAGCCAGAGACAATGTGGCGCCTCCTGCTCGCTTTCCCGCCCATGTGACACTCACCATGTGACACTGACTGACCACGTCACCAGTGGCGTAGCGTGGGTTTTCAGCGCCCGGGGCCAGCCAAGAATTGTGCACCCCCACCTGTGGACACGTTATCGATATTGCCCCAGCTCTCACATGAATTTGCCCCCAGCTCATGGATTTGCCCAGCTCATGGATTTGCCCCAGCTCATGGATTTGCCCCAGCTCATGGATTTGCCCCAGCTCATGGATTTGCCCCAGCTCACACATGGATTTGCCCCCAGCTCATGGATTTGCCCCAGCTCATGGATTTGCCCCAGCTCACACATGGATTTGCCCCAGCTCACACATGGATTTGCCAGCTCACATGGATTTGCCCCAGCTCACACATGGATTTGCCCCAGCTCACACATGGATTTGCCCCAGCTCACACATGGATTTGCCCAGCTCACACATGGATTTGCCCCAGCTCACACATGGATTTGCCCCAGCTCACACATGGATTTGCCCCCAGCTCACACATGGATTTGCCCCCAGCTCACACATGGATTTGCCCCCAGCTCACACATGGATTTGCCCCCAGCTCACACATGGATTTGCCCCAGCTCATGGATTTGCCCCCAGCTCATGGATTTGCCCCAGCTCATGGATTTGCCCCAGCTCGCTCATGGATTTGCCCCAGCTCACACATGGATTTGCCCCCAGCTCACACATGGATTTGCCCCCAGCTCATGGATTTGCCCCAGCTCATGGATTTGCCCCAGATCACACATGGATTTGCCCCCAGCTCACACATGGATTTGCCCCAGCTCATGGATTTGCCCCAGCTCATGGATTTGCCCCAGCTCACACATGGATTTGCCCCCAGCTCATGGATTTGCCCCAGCTCACACATGGATTTGCCCCAGCTCACACATGGATTTGCCCCAGCTCATGGATTTGCCCCAGCTCACACATGGATTTGCCCCAGCTCACACATGGATTTGCCCAGCTCACACATGGATTTGCCCCAGCTCACACATGGATTTGCCCCCAGCTCATGTATTTGCCCCCAGCTCATGTATTTGCCCCCAGCTCATGGATTTGCCCAGCTCATGGATTTGCCCCAGCTCATGGATTTGCCCCAGCTCACACATGGATTTGCCCCAGCTCACACATGGATTTGCCCCCAGCTCACACATGGATTTGCCCCCCGCTCATGGATTTGCCCCAGCTCATGGATTTGCCCCCAGATCACACATGGATTTGCCCCAGCTCACACATGGATTTGCCCCAGCTCATGGATTTGCCCAGCTCATGGATTTGCCCCAGCTCATGGATTTGCCCCAGCTCGCTCATGGATTTGCCCCAGCTCACACATGGATTTGCCCCAGCTCACACATGGATTTGCCCCCAGCTCACACATGGATTTGCCCCCAGCTCACACATGGATTTGCCCCAGCTCACACATGGATTTGCCCAGCTCATGGATTTGCCCCAGCTCATGGATTTGCCCCAGATCACACATGGATTTGCCCCCCAGCTCACACATGGATTTGCCCCAGCTCATGGATTTGCCCCCAGCTCATGGATTTGCCCCAGCTCACACATGGATTTGCCCCAGCTCACACATGGATTTGCCCCAGCTCATGGATTTGCCCCAGCTCACACATGGATTTGCCCCAGCTCACACATGGATTTGCCCCAGCTCACACATGGATTTGCCCCAGCTCACACATGGATTTGCCCCAGCTCATGGATTTGCCCCAGCTCATGTATTTGCCCCAGCTCATGGATTTGCCCAGCTCATGGATTTGCCCCAGCTCATGGATTTGCCCCAGCTCACACATGGATTTGCCCCCAGCTCACACATGGATTTGCCCCAGCTCATGGATTTGCCCCAGCTCATGGATTTGCCCCCAGATCACACATGGATTTGCCCCCAGCTCACACATGGATTTGCCCCAGCTCATGGATTTGCCCCAGCTCACACATGGATTTGCCCCAGCTCACACATGGATTTGCCCCAGCTCACACATGGATTTGCCCAGCTCACACATGGATTTGCCCCAGCTCACACATGGATTTGCCCCCAGCTCACACATGGATTTGCCCCCAGCTCACACATGGATTTGCCCCCAGCTCACACATGGATTTGCCCCCAGCTCACACATGGATTTGCCCCCAGCTCACACATGGATTTGCCCCAGCTCATGGATTTGCCCCCAGCTCATGGATTTGCCCCCAGCTCATGGATTTGCCCCAGCTCATGGATTTGCCCCAGCTCATGGATTTGCCCCAGCTCACACATGGATTTGCCCCAGCTCACACATGGATTTTCCCCAGCTCACACATGGATTTGCCCCAGCTCACACATGGATTTGCCCCAGCTCACACATGGATTTGCCCCAGCTCACACATGGATTTGCCCAGCTCACACATGGATTTGCCCCAGCTCACACATGGATTTGCCCCCAGCTCACACATGGATTTGCCCCAGCTCACACATGGATTTGCCCCCAGCTCACACATGGATTTGCCCCCAGCTCACACATGGATTTGCCCCCAGCTCACACATGGATTTGCCCCCAGCTCACACATGGATTTGCCCCAGCTCATGGATTTGCCCCCAGCTCATGGATTTGCCCCAGCTCATGGATTTGCCCCAGCTCGCTCATGGATTTGCCCCAGCTCACACATGGATTTGCCCCCAGCTCACACATGGATTTGCCCCCAGCTCACACATGGATTTGCCCCCAGCTCATGGATTTGCCCCAGCTCATGGATTTGCCCCCAGATCACACATGGATTTGCCCCCCAGCTCACACATGGATTTGCCCCAGCTCATGGATTTGCCCCAGCTCATGGATTTGCCCAGCTCACACATGGATTTGCCCCCAGCTCATGGATTTGCCCCAGCTCACACATGGATTTGCCCCAGCTCACACATGGATTTGCCCCAGCTCATGGATTTGCCCCAGCTCACACATGGATTTGCCCCAGCTCACACATGGATTTGCCCAGCTCACACATGGATTTGCCCCAGCTCACACATGGATTTGCCCCCAGCTCATGTATTTGCCCCCAGCTCATGGATTTGCCCAGCTCATGGATTTGCCCCAGCTCATGGATTTGCCCCAGCTCACACATGGATTTGCCCCCAGCTCACACATGGATTTGCCCCCAGCTCACACATGGATTTGCCCCCAGCTCATGGATTTGCCCCAGCTCATGGATTTGCCCCCAGATCACACATGGATTTGCCCCCAGCTCACACATGGATTTGCCCCAGCTCATGGATTTGCCCAGCTCATGGATTTGCCCCAGCTCATGGATTTGCCCCAGCTCGCTCATGGATTTGCCCCAGCTCACACATGGATTTGCCCCAGCTCACACATGGATTTGCCCCCAGCTCACACATGGATTTGCCCCCAGCTCACACATGGATTTGCCCCCAGCTCATGGATTTGCCCCAGCTCATGGATTTGCCCCAAGATCACACATGGATTTGCCCCCCAGCTCACACATGGATTTGCCCCAGCTCATGGATTTGCCCCAGCTCATGGATTTGCCCCAGCTCACACATGGATTTGCCCCCAGCTCATGGATTTGCCCCAGCTCACACATGGATTTGCCCAGCTCACACATGGATTTGCCCCAGCTCATGGATTTGCCCCAGCTCACACATGGATTTGCCCCAGCTCACATGGATTTGCCCAGCTCACACATGGATTTGCCCCAGCTCACACATGGATTTGCCCCCAGCTCATGTATTTGCCCCAGCTCATGGATTTGCCCAGCTCATGGATTTGCCCCAGCTCATGGATTTGCCCCAGCTCACACATGGATTTGCCCCCAGCTCACACATGGATTTGCCCCCAGCTCATGGATTTGCCCCAGCTCATGGATTTGCCCCCAGATCACACATGGATTTGCCCCAGCTCACACATGGATTTGCCCCAGCTCATGGATTTGCCCCAGCTCACACATGGATTTGCCCCAGCTCACACATGGATTTGCCCCAGCTCACACATGGATTTGCCCAGCTCACACATGGATTTGCCCCAGCTCACACATGGATTTGCCCCCAGCTCACACATGGATTTGCCCCCAGCTCACACATGGATTTGCCCCCAGCTCACACATGGATTTGCCCCCAGCTCACACATGGATTTGCCCCAGCTCACACATGGATTTGCCCCAGCTCATGGATTTGCCCCCAGCTCATGGATTTGCCCCCAGCTCATGGATTTGCCCCAGCTCATGGATTTGCCCCAGCTCATGGATTTGCCCCAGCTCACACATGGATTTGCCCCAGCTCACACATGGATTTGCCCCAGCTCACACATGGATTTGCCCCCAGCTCACACATGGATTTGCCCCCAGCTCATGGATTTGCCCCAGCTCATGGATTTGCCCCCAGATCACACATGGATTTGCCCCCCAGCTCATGGATTTGCCCCAGCTCACACATGGATTTGCCCCAGCTCACACATGGATTTGCCCCAGCTCACACATGGATTTGCCCCAGCTCACACATGGATTTGCCCAGCTCACACATGGATTTGCCCCAGCTCACACATGGATTTGCCCCAGCTCACACATGGATTTGCCCCCAGCTCATGGATTTGCCCAGCTCATGGATTTGCCCCAGCTCATGGATTTGCCCCAGCTCACACATGGATTTGCCCCAGCTCACACATGGATTTGCCCCCAGCTCATGGATTTGCCCCAGCTCATGGATTTGCCCCCAGATCACACATGGATTTGCCCCCAGCTCACACATGGATTTGCCCCAGCTCATGGATTTGCCCCAGCTCACACATGGATTTGCCCAGCTCACACATGGATTTGCCCCAGCTCACACATGGATTTGCCCCCAGCTCATGGATTTGCCCCCAGCTCATGGATTTGCCCCCAGCTCATGGATTTGCCCCAGCTCATGGATTTGCCCCCAGCTCATGGATTTGCCCCCAGCTCATGGATTTGCCCCAGGTCATGGATTTGCCCCCAGCTCATGGATTTGCCCCCAGCTCATGGATTTGCCCCCAGCTCATGGATTTGCCCCCAGCTCATGGATTTTCCCAGCTTACACATGGATTTGCCCAGCTCTCACCTGGATATTGCTCCAGCTCCGGCAGGGGTTGAGGAGACCCAGATGCCGGGCAGCGCCGGAGTGCCTGCCCGGTCCTGAAGAGTCCGTCCTGTTGAAGGTGATGCGGCTGCGTGGCGTGCGTGCGCAGGTCACGCGGTCCGGCCAGTCAGGTGGTACAGAGACTCAGTACCACCTGATTAGCCGGACCACGTGACTGGCTGCGCCTGCACGCAGCCGCTTCCCTTTAACAGGACGGACTCTTCAGGACCGGGCAGGCACTCCCGCGCTGCCCGGTATCTGGGTCTCTTCAGACTTCAGAGTCGATTTATCAGACTCTCGGGGGGGGGGGCAATTGCCCCGTTGCCCCCCCCTGGATCCGCCCCTGATGTCTATATCATTCTGGAGATACGGTCTCCAGTACTGCACACAGTACTCCAAGTGAGGTCTCACCAGTGCTCTGTACAGTGGCATGAGCACTTCCCTTTTCCTACTGCTAATACCTCTCCCTACACAACCAAGCCTTCTGCTAGCATTTCCTGCTGCTCTATTACATTGACTACTTACCCTTAGATCCTCTGAAATAATGATCCCTAAATCCCTTTCCTCAGATGTTGAGGTTAGGACTGTATCAAATATTCTATATTCAGCCCTTGGGTTTTTACGTCCCAGGTGCATTATCTTGCACTTATCCACATTAAAACTCAATTGCCACAACTCCGACCATTTTTTTAGTATACCTAAATCATTTGTCATTTGGCTGATCCCTCCAGGAACGTCAACCCTGTTGCAAATCTTTGTGTCATCAGCAAAAAGACATACTTTTCCATTAATACCTTCTGCAATATCACTAATAAAAATATTAAAGAGAATGGGTCCAAGTACTGACCCCTGAGGTACCACACTGGTAACAAGACCTTGCGCCGAATAAACTCCATTTACCACAACCCTCTGTTGCCTGTCACTCAGCCACTGCCTAATCCATTCAACAATATTGGAATCCAAGCTCAAAGATTGCAATTTATTGATAAGCCTTCTATGCGGAACAGTATCAAAAGCCTCACTGAAATCTAAATAAGCAATGTCTACTGCACCATACTAGAGCATGGCCTTTTCAATGATACCAAACATGACCAGATTATGTGTAAAATAAAATTAAAGGTTTCCTTTTTTTTTATATAATGCAGCACTATTGTTCACTTTTCAATTATATTTTAAACAATGATGCTGCTCTAACTCGCCTAATTTCCCACGATGCCAGCAACTTTGAAGGCAATGGCACAATGTGTTATTACGCATTGGTTCATCGAAAGCCTAAACTGCTGCGGGGAATGCCGGGGGTCCTTTAGAACGCTGTGCCTGATTTTTACACTGCACAAGCTCAATTGAGGCGTCATTGGAAAGGTCAGAGTCTAGCCTTTCCAACAATATCAAATATGACTAATGTTGAAAAATAGAAAATAATTAAATGTAAAATTTTACTTTTTTCCTTTTCTTATTTTTAAGGCAGTGGCATCATGTGCTTTTACTTGTAAAGCAAAAAATGCCACTGCTCTAACTCACCTTCTCATATCCCATGAGATCAAATATGGAGATGAAAAAGCGTTCTGCATTGGTCCATCTAAAACCATCTAAAACACAAACCACCTGTGAGTAGAATGTGGAGGGCCTTTGGACCCCTGTATTTCCATTCGTTACACCCCACAAATTCCTGTTAGGTGTCATTGGACTGGTCAGTCTGGCCTTTCTAATGATACCAAACATCACCATGTAAAAGGAGAAAAAAAAACCATAGAATTTCTTTTTCCAATCACCGGAAACTTCTGACCTCCTTGGCATGATTTGAACAGGGGGCAGAGCATCCAACCCCGCTTGGGTAAAAGTGAATTTTGCCATTATCTATGGATATTATCAACGGAAATGGCAAAAGACCAAAATCCTAAGATTAACCGCACTTCGGACTTTAACCGTAACATATATATATATATATATATACATACATTAAAATCTGACGTGTGGTTAATGTTAGAATTACCCGGGTAATCCTGACATTACCCAGGCGTCATTAGCAAAAGCCATACCTCTGACGTGGGAACAAGGCCAAGCGACTAAAGTATGCACGAAAACATAGGAACTGTGGTGCAGAAAAATGGCAGCAGGTGCTCTGGACTGAGGAGTCAAAATTTGAAATATTTGGCTGTAGCAGAAGGCAGTTTGTTCATCGACGGGCTGGAGAGCCGTACAATGAGTGTCTGCAGGCAACAGTGAAGCATGGTGGAGGTTCCTTGAACGTTTGGGGCTGCATTTCTGCAAATGGAGTTGAAGATTTGGTCAGGTTTAATGGTGTTCTCAATACTGAGAAATACAGGCAGATACTTTTCCATCATACAATACCTTCAGGGAGGCGTATGTTTGGCCCCAAATTTATTCTGCAGCAGCTGGTCTGACCTCAAAGACGTCCAGTGCCAGATCGCGGCACTAGCAGGGGGGCATCGCTGGAAAGGTTAGACTGTGACCTTTCCAGCGATTCGGATTATTTTGCTACCCCCCCACAAATGGGGATGGAGGGGCACTCTCCTACATTTTAATATATTGCTTCATTGTAAGATGCTGCCATCGTTATGGAGACGTGTTTTTTTTTTCCTTTTTACATTCAGTGCTCTTCTGCATGATCTTACTTTGAAAGTGGACCGGAACACTAATGTGCTCAACTACTAACACTATATACTTTCATTGATCCGAACACTTTTGCTATTCCTGATCAACAATGTTAATATTGTACCCAAATGGGGTTTCAAACCTAACCAGTGCATTTTTTTTCTTTTAAATAATTTTACAGAGTTGGAACAGACAAGGTATTCGTGGGAAAGACAGATCTGTCACTGGAAGATGGCCTGGAAGTGTTTGTGATTGAAACCTATACACACCCTTTGCATGATCCCGATGTGTTGCCACCAAGTAACGATCTAACTTTACTGGAGCTGAACCCTCCTCTCCTGCTTGGTAAGAAATTATTATACAAACACACTAGCCAGTAAGGGCCTAACCACTTGGGGTCCCTCACATGGAAGCCTTCCTGGTCATGGAAAAAAGGGACCCCCTCCTCAAACAGCCCTTTATTAGAATTGGACCCTAGCCACTAGGTGGAACCATAAAGGTTTGGGGGGGGGGGGTAACCTGTTAAGGTCTGCTGTATAGGGAACTCACAACTGAGTGTAAAAAAGGAAATAAGTAACATAAACATTCTTATTGAAGAAGAAAAATCAAACCCCAAAAACCAAGGATAAAGAATTAAAAATGGTCGTCATGTTACAAGATTCTACCACTCTATATAAACCCTATCTGTAATCCACCAGTATAATTGGGTAGGGCTCTTTGTGTCCCCTATATAGCATATGCATGATGCCAAGGCCAGCCCGCCCACACAAAAAAATAAAGGAAAAAGAGCAGTAACGGAAAAGCTGAAACATCCTAACTTGTTCTATACCATGGCATTTAATTGCCTACCATACCTTGCATAAATACTAAGGCTAAGCAATAAAGGAGGGAGGTGAATATAGAAGGCGCAAATCAACAAACACCCTGTTAGGCCACAATAAACCAAATGCTTAATGCGTGTTTCACTGCTTAAATATGCAGCTCCGTCAGGAGCCAGCAAACAAGTGAATCAGCTCACCCATCTGATAAATGCCTGCTATCAGGGTAGGGACTACACCTTTTTGCACCTGTAATGTGAATACCCTGAAGGCCATGCCACCAGTTCAGGTCTTCAAATTAGGACCAGTCTCATTGCTGACTCAACAAATAGGATATCCATCTATTGGTCCAAAATGCTGCCATAGTCCAGGATGGATCCATATCATTACTAGGGATGAGTTGTTCGGTTTGATGTGTTCGGAGTTTGATTCGAACATAGCCAGTTCGCATGTTCGCAAACTACGAACATTTCCGCGTGTTCATCGCATGTTCGCCCACAATGCACCACAATGGACCACAATGCACTTTTCCACTGGCCTGAAGCTTGTAATTGGCTACAGCCTGCACCTGACCACAGTTTAGGTGCAAGATAGGTGCAAGACTATGCCAATCACGGCTCAGAGTCCTGATTGGGCAAATTTTGCACAATCGTGGGCTCACAGATCGAAGTCCCACAGCACACTATATAAGGCTTAAACCCAGCCCAGCCAGCACGTGTTTTTCTGCAGGAGTGAGAGGAGATTGTTCTGTCAGTGTGTCTTCTCATTGCCAGTGATAGCTATTGGGGGTGTCTCTCTTTTTGCAGATATCTGGGAATTGTGGAAAGTGTGTCTTCTCAGTGACCAGAGCAATTTGGGGGGGCTCACTTGTTGCAGATATCTGGGAATTGGTGTTGGAAAGTGTGTCTTCTCAGTCACTGACAGTCAGCAAACAGGGGGTGTCACATACTTCCATAAAATTTATGTGAATTGTAATCCGTGTCTTCTCAGTCACTGACAGTCAGCTATCAGGGGGTGTCACATACTTCTAGCAGATTTCCTGCGAATTGTAATTTGTGTCTTGTCACACTGCCACCCATCAGGGGGGCTCACAGATTTATAGGAGGTTTCTGGGAATTATAATCTGTGTCTTGTCACTGGCTGCCAGCTATCAGGGTGTCTCACGGAGTTATACCAGAGTTCTGGAAATCTTTAATCTTTATACCAGAGTTGAATCAGAGTTCTGCAGCATATCTCCAATTTATATAACCAAGTTGAATCAGAGTTCTGTATATCTTTAATCTATATATCACTCACCATGTCAGAAAGACCAAAAAGGACAGGCAGACGCTCCCAGACACAGATCAGAGAGCAAGCAGCCTCTGTGTCGGGAGGTTGTGCCTCTGGTTGTCGTGGACGTGGTGCATCCTCTGCAGGGGCACACTTGTCCTTTCTAACTGGTGCTGGCCGTTTTAAGCAGCAGCAACATAGAGGATTTGGTGGATTGGCTAACCAGGCCATCCTCCTCCTCCGAGTCCTCTGCCACCCAGGCTTGTAGTGGTTTACAGTCCACCTCAGCTGCCAAAGCATCTAATGCAGCCTCCATGTACACAGCTACTCCTGCCATAGCCTAACTATCACACATGGAGGAGTCAGCTGAATTGTTTGACTACAATGACAGTGACATTCTGCTTGAGGATGCGCAGCAACTACAGTGCTCTGATTCAATCTCTGAGGTTGAGGAAGGGAGTATAATCCGCCTAGAGGAAGGGGGTGCCAGTGATGACACACAAATAACTGGCAATCATGTTGCCCCAGCAGCTGCAGCATACTGCCAAGTTGGCTCCAGTGACGCTGGACGCTGAGCTGAGCGGACGCGTGGTGAAGGAGCTCCTGCTGCGGAGTATTATTTTTACCGATTTTGCTCACAATAACCCCGATCTGCAGCTCGGTTCGTCGCCAGAACACTACTGCTGAGCTCCCCGATAAAAGTGTACCTCCCTTGACCCCCCCCCCCCGGGAGGTACTATTGCCCGGACCCTGCACCGGACCGCATGTGATAGTGGGACGGCGGCCATCTTGGTTGCGGCCTACTTACCTGTCGACATCTCCCATTACCATGGGGAAGAAGAGCAAGAAGCTGGAGGGGTCGGAGGATCCCTCTCTCCCTGACATTAGGATCTCTCTGGGTGGTCCACTAGCCTGTCAGCGGAGTCTGCCTCCTGTGGAGCCTCCGGAGTCAGCTGAGTCTCCTGCTAATCTGTCCTGTCAGAGCCCGGTGGTGCTTGTTCCTCCGCACCTGCAGCTGTCCACTACAGACGACATACGGCAGCTGTATGAGGATTTACGAGCTCCATGGCAGTCTGGCCTTTCGCAGGTTAGGACCGAAATTGCAGTTATTTCATCTGGCTCTGTGACTATGGGGACCCGTTTTACAGCACTGGAGGAAGAAGGGGCAGGAACTAGGACCCGGCTGGAAGATCTTCAGTCCCAGGTGACCGCTTTGTCGGCCACTGTTATGGACTTAGAAAACAGATATCGCCACCGTAATTTACAGCTCAGAGGTATCCCTGTGACTGTGGGTGAGAATGACCTGATGACATGTGTTCTGGGCTTAGTGAATATGCTGCTGGGTTCTCCTACACCGGTCACCTCCACTTTTAGGGTGTGCAGGGCAGCTGCGGCGCCTGCTGTTGCCCTAGGGATGTCATTGCTACTACTGCTAATATCTCCATTCATGCCAAGGTGCTACAGAAAGCGGGATCTGTCTCGGCGGTGACCTATAAAGATATGCAATTACTGTCTACCGGGACTTATCATTTCTCGCCCTGATGGCATGCCGCCGTTTTCGTGAAGTGACAGCCCTCATGAGAAACAGGGGAGTTCGTTACCGTTGGGGTCCTTCTGGCTCCTTGGTGATGGCGCATGCTGGAAGAATGTGCTCTGTGTCCAATCCAGATGAAGCTCAGGCTCTGCTAAATACCGACGCGTTGCCTTCACCCACTCGAGCAGACGAGGATGCAGGTCCGTCGTGTTTGGATCTGGGCTGACGATATTTAGCCCCTGCTTTCAAAAATATGACTACTCTTGAGACTTAGGAACACTTTTCTAGGGTCCCTTTGTTTTTCTGTGGTTTTCGCAGGCATTAATTTTTGCCTGCAGCTGGAAGTCTTACGACACCTGTTACCCTGCAGTTGGTTGCCTACCCTACCCCCACCCCCTTTTTTTTTTTTTTTTTTATGATGGCGCTCTTGGGTTCTCCCAGAGTGAGCCAGCTTGGCGGTTACCATGGCTCTACCTGCCATTTTGGCCCCTGGGTACCTTGGCCTCCTGACATGAGTCGTCTGTGGCCTTCTGGGGCACTTATAGGTCTTAGGAGTGAGCCAGGATGGTCACGACATTAGCCTTTAGCCATCTTTTACTGTTTTTGTTTTTTTTTTTGTTTGTTTTTATCTCTCTCTCGCTCTTTTCTTTTCCACACCTTCCCTTTTGGGCCCAATTTAACCTTTTGATAATATTGTGTCTTTGCGTTTATATATTTCCTGCTGCTCTTGTTATCCTAATAGCCTCCTATGGACGTTTCTATGATATGTTCCACTGGCCTTTCTGGGGCCCTGCGTGGCCTTTCCTCTTTTTATGTTTTCATATATTCATGTTTGCCTATAATAAAAAATTTCAATACAAAAAAAAAGACACTCCCCTGGCACAAAAATAATCCTATCAGTGGGCAAATATTTGTCATACAGTGTCCTCTGATAGCAATACGTGATTAGTATCAAATGAAGCCAGCTACCTAACTCAAAAAACTACAATTGTCCAGCCAGAAAAACAGATGAACAATATAACTTCTACCTGTGATTTATAAAATGTATTGAAACTCAAAATTCCAATTAAAAATGAAATCCCACAACAAAACTGATCATGGTCATAGAACACAAAAGATGAACCCCATTTTTAAAACCAAATGTCGCTGTATGTGCACAGCAAGACCTCTCAATATGCATTTGTGGTGCCTTTTTAATTGAAGGTACTGCGTACTATATATTCAAAAATGTTACCATAAGGTCAACAAACAGCCATATCTGTAGAGAAAAAGAAAGGGACCAATAGGCTATATCAAATTCCAAGTATTTCCTATCCAATATCGTTCATGAATACAAATCCGCTCAATAATCACCGTACCTGGGCATCATACAGATAACCCAATATATAAATGTTATAAGCTGCTCAGTGCTAGAACAATAAATTGATGATTTTTACATTTGTCCCTAACCCTTATGCACCTGACGCACGTTTCACCCGTCAAGGCTCATCAGGAGTGCTTAGCAGTGTAATTTCCAGTACAGGGTGTCCCTTTTTATTTTTGCACCTACAGACAGTAGGGGTTATTCACTAAATGCCGGTGTTGCTTTGTGTGAAAGACTAAACTCTGTTGATGCATCTCTTTTTTTTCAGCCTGTTTGATTAGAACAATTTTTGCAAAAGTGCCAACAAATGCTGGCATTTCACAAAATGGCGATCCAACGACGAGAAGCTTACAGTTTTTATCTTTTGGATTTTAGATTTGTGAAATGCAAGCATTTGTTGCCACTGCAATATTGGCAAACACGAATGCTTAGTGAAAAACCTTTAGTTTGTATTTTAATCTGATTACATTGTTTCAGGACATGCTGTTGCTTGTGCATCCTTGCAACTGAAGGCAGTTCTCGCAAATGCTAGCTGCATGACTGCAGGTTGGGGAGCCATCAAAGCTAGAAGTAAGTATAACACACATTCTTACAGAATGTTGTCACAGCCTGCACATATTTACCATTACCACCTTATTATGGCAATTTAAAGGATTTATGCTTAAAAAAGATAAAGGAGGTCATGATGTGTAGTTTCACAGTAGAACCCGTGTTTTATATCAAAAGACACTGCAGCATTGTGAGTGTTGTTTGGAGACCACTCCTTCTGTCTTAAAACAGAATGAACTCCAGCAACATCAGTGAAGTGAGGTAGTGTACAAATAGTATAATTTGATAGCGTGGATTTACAACCTTTTGTTTTGATCCCAAATTCTGGAATGTACCAGCTGTTGTCTGGCTTTAGTTTCAGATTGCAGATGAGAATTCCCTGTAGGTTTCACTAGTCAGATTGGAAGCTTGTGAATAAATTCAATAATGCACACAAAACATTGGAGTGGTGCACTAAGGTTATACAAATATACACTGAACAAAGACCTACAACTTGGATAGCAAAAGTTGAAAGCTGAAACCGGATGGGATGCAGTTTGTTAATGCTCATGTTCACTATGTGACCATGTTCAACATGTGATCAACGAGAAGTAGTATCTGGACATGAGTAATAACTGGTCTGCCATATGGGACTTCCTCTTATAAAAGCCAAAATATGTTCCACTTGAAAATAAGTATTGTATCTTTGGATTACAGTCTTTGTGTAGTATTAAAAAATGAGAGCTACAGTGCACATTGAGGTCTGAGCCATTGCACTGGGGCTATAATCAGGAGTAAAAAGAGTAACATTGTATCTCCTAAAAGTGTACAGTAAAGCTAAGCAGAGAATGACCCGAGATAGAGATCAGTATAGCATAATAGGCCCAGTGGCCTTAATGGTGGTGGGGGGGGGGTAATCTTGGTATAAAATGGCAAAGTCCTAGGACACTGGGGTCTCTTAAAATTCATGAAGTTAAAACACAACTTTTACCAAGTATCAAGAGTAAAAAAAAAACACACTAAAGGTGGTAACACAAACATGTATATACCAAGATGCTCTGTGTATATCCAGCCAAGGTACGTGTATACATAATGGGGTAGAGTTGTCAAAGTAGATGGATGGTATCTAGGAGGTATAGCAGGAAAACGGGCCTTCAAGGGTCCGTGGCTATAGAAACATAGGTTCTTATCTGCCGACATTTTCTTTCGGCCCATCTAGTCTGCCCAATTACATGGATAACTTTACCTGGATTTATCTTTTGTTTAGGATAGCCTTATGCCGATCCCATGCCTGCTTAAATTCAATCACTGTTTTGGCCTCTACCACTTCTACTGGAAGGCTGTTCCATGCATCCACCACCCTCTCAGTAAAATAATGCTTCCTGATGTTACTTTTAAACCTTTGCCCCTCTAATCTAAGACTATGTCCTCTTGTTTTGCTACTTTGTTTCCTTTTAAATATACTACCTTCCTCTACCTTGTGGATTCCCTTTACGTATTTAAATGTTTCTATCATACCTCCTCTGTCTCGTCTTTTTTCCAAGCTATACATGTTAAGATCATCAAGCCTTTCCTGGTAACTTTTCTCCTTCAAGTCGTACACCATTTTAGTAGCCCTTCTCTGAACTCTCTCTAAGATGTCTATATCCTTCTGGAGATATGGTCTCCAGTACTGCACACAGTACTCAAAGTGAGGTCTCACCAGTGCTCTGTACAGTGACATGAGCACTTCCCTTTTCCTAGTGCGAATACCTCTCCCTACACAACCAAGCATTCTGCTAGCATTTCCTGCTGCTCTATTACATTGACTACTTACCCTTAGATCCTCTGCAATAATAACCCCTAAATCCCTTTCCTCAGAGGTTAGGACTGTATCAAATATTCTATATTCAGCCCTTGGGTTTTTACGTCCCAGGTGCATTATCTTGCACTTATCCACATTAAAACTCAATTGCCACAGCTCCGACCATTTTTTTAGTTTACCTAAATCATTTGTCATTTGGCTGATCCCTCCAGGAACGTCAACCCTGTTGCAAATCTTTGTGTCATCAGCAAAAAGACATACTTTACCAATAATGCCTTCTGCAATATCACTAATAAAAATATTAAAGAGAATGGGTCCAAGTACTGACCCCTGAGGTACCCCACTGGTGACCAGACCTTGCGCCGAATAAACTCCATTTACCACAACCCTCTGTTGCCTGTCACTCAGCCACTGCCTAATCCATTCAACAATATTGGAATCCAAGCTCAAAGATTGCAATTTATTGATAAGCCTTCTATGCGGAACAGTATCAAAAGCCTCACTGAAATCTAAATAAGCAATGTCTACTGCACCACCTTATTTTTGTTACCCAATCACAAAAGTCATTAAGATTAGTTTGGCATGATCTCCCTGAGGTAAACCCATGTTGTTTCTGATCCTGTAATCTGTGTTTTTAGATGTTCAACAATCCTTTCCTTTAACATGGTTTCCATTAATTTCCCCACTACTGACGCAAGACTAACTGGCCTATAGTTCCCGAATCCCCCTTACTACCCTTCTTGTAAATGGGCACAACATTTGCTAATTTCCAGTCTTCTGGGACGACTCCCGTTAGCAAGGATTGGTTAAATAAATCTGTTAACGGTTTTGCTATTACACCACTGAGCTCTTTTAATAACTTGGGGTGGATCCCTTCAGGCCCCATTGACTTCTTTGTCTTTACTTTAGTCAGCTGCTGTAGAACCTCCTCCTCTGTAAACTCCTATGTAAATGTCTCTTTAGAGTTTCCTCCTAACTGAAGTCCCTTTCCTTCCTTTTCTTCTGCAAAGACTGAACAATAATCATTGAGGCAGTCAGCGAGACTTTTATCCTCTTCTACATACCTTCCTTCCTTTGTTTTTAATCTAATTAATCTGTGTTTTACTTTTCTTTTCTCGTTTATGTATCTAAAAAATGTTTTGTCCCCCTTTTTTACTGACTGAGCTATTTTCTCTTCTGCGTGTGCTTTGGAAGCTTTTATAAATTGCTTTGCCTCTTTCTGCCTAATCTTATAGGTTTGCCTATCTTCTTCACTCTGAGTTTTTTTTATAATTATTGAATGCTATCTTTTTGTTCTTCACTATTTTGGCCACTTCTGTAGAGTACCACAGTGGTTTCTTCCCTTTTTTGTTTTTGCTAACAAGCCTAATGCAACTGCCTGTGGCCTTCAATAATGCCTCCTTTAAATAATCCCATTTCTCCTGGACTCCCTTTAAACTCCTCCAGTCTGATAATGACTCATTCACACAAAATGTCATTTTAGAAAAATCTGTTTTTTTAAAGTCTAAAACTTTTGTTTTTGTGTGGTGCGGCTCCACCCCTGTTCTTATATTAAACCACACTGACTGGTGATCCCTAGATACCAAATTTACACCTACAACAACGTCCGATACCAAACCTCCATTTGTGAGTATTAAATCCAATATGGCCTCTTTACGGGTCGGCTCCTCAACTACTTGTGTCAGAGATAAACCCAGTAGGGAGTTTAGAATATTTGTACTCCTGGTGCACGCAGCTATTTTGGTTTTCCAGTTCACATCAGGAAGATTAAAGTCCCCCATGATAATAACTTCCCCCTTCATTGCCATTTTGGCTGTTTCCTCAAACAGCAGATTATCTAGCTCTTCTACTTGTCCAGGGGGTCTATAGATCACACCTACACGAGATACTGTATGATTGCCAAATGTTAGCGTAACGCAAACTGACTCTATGTTCACCTCGCTCACTTTTATTTGGTTCGTTTTTATGTTGTTTTTCACATACAGGGCCACTCCGCCTCCTTTCCTACCTTCTGTCTTTTCTATATAAAGAGTACCCCGGTATTGTTATGTCCCAGTTATTTTTCTCACTGAACCATGTCTCAGTAACTGCCTCTAAATCTACTTTTTCAGCTGCCATCATTGCCTCCAGTTCATTGATGTTATTGACTAAACTGCAAGCATTTATAGACACGACTCTGAGCTTGTCATTTTTTACCCCGCATGTTGCTTGCACCCTCAGATTTAGTTTTGGGGGACAATCGGGCAGATTGTTTTTTACCCTTTTGTCCCCCCCCTAGTTTAAATATTCCTTTGAAACCTTTGAACTTCTCACTGAGAACATATGTTCCCCTATGAGTAAGATGCAAACCATCTTTTTTATACAGTTCCTTTCTGCTCCAATTAGAGCTATCATGGGACACAAAGCCAAATCCTTGTTCCTGACACCATTCCCAAAGCCACAAATTAAATTCCCAAGTGTGCATCTGCCTATCCTGAATGTTATGCAAAGGCAGAACTTCAGAGAATGACACAGTGGACGCAATCTGCTGTATTTCACCTCCAAGAACACAAAAATATTCCTTAATCTCAGAAATCTCATTGCTAGCCAAGTCATTTGTCCCTAGATGGACTAGAACGCCCACTTCCCCTTCCTGCTTTGCTTGTTTGACAATATTGAGAATACGTCTCCTGTCTCTACGAGCAGTAGCCCCAGGAATACATCTCACCAAACCACTACTCTCCAGCTCAACACCTCTTATGATAGAATCACCCAGCAACATGTTGTATAGGACAGAGAGAGGAAATGGCTGGCTACCTATCATATCTAGAACATAATTGCTAGGAACAGCAGCCTTGGAAGCCCAGAGTGGTACAGTGGCAAGAAAAAGTATGTGAACCCTTTGGGATTATGTGGAGTTTTGCATAAATTGGTCATAAAATGTGCTCTGATCTTCATCTAAGTCACAACAATTTGAAAAACACAGTCTGCTTAAAATAATACAACACAAACATATGTTTTCATGTTTATTGAACATAACATGTAAACATTCACAGTGCAGGGTGGAAAAAGTATGTGAACCCCTAGCCTAATGACTTCTCCAAGAGCTAAGTGGAGCCAGGAGTGAGCCAACCTTGAGTCCAATCAGTGTGATATTATTGGATGTGTTGCGGAAAGCTGTCCTGCCCTTTAAAAACACACACCAGTTTTGGGTTTACTGGTTTCAAGAAGCACTGCCTGGTGTGAGCCATGCCTCGCAGAAAAGAGCTCTCAGAAGACCTATCCTCAAGAATTGTTGACTTGCATGAAGCTGGAAAGGGTTACAAAAGTATCTCCAAAAGCCTTGATGTTCATGTGTCCACGGTAAGACAGACGGTCTACAAATGGAGAAAGTTCAGCACTGTTGCTACTCTCCCTAGTCGTGGTTGTCCTGTAAAGATGACTGCAAGAGCACAACGCAGAATGCTTAATGAGGTAAAGAAGAATCCTAGAGTGTCAGCTAAAGACTTACAGAAATCTCTGGCACATGCTAAAATTTTTGTTGACACATCTACAATAAGGAAAACATTAAACAAGAATGGAGCACATGGGAGGACACCACGGAGGAAGCCATTGCTGTCCAAGAAGAATATTGCAGCACGTTTGAAGTTTGCAAAAGAGCACCTGGATGTTCCACAGCACTACTGGCAAAATATTCTGTGGGCAGATTAAACCAAAATTGAGTTGTTTTGGGAACAACACACACTATGTGTGGAGCAAAAAAGGCACAGCACACCAACATCAAAACCTTATCCCCACTGTAAAACATGGTGGAGGGAGCATCATGGTTTGGGGCTCCTTTGCTGCCTCAGGGCCTGGACGGATTGTTGTCATTGATGGAAAAATGAATTCCAGAGTTTATCAAAACGTAAGACCATCTGTCCGCCAACTGAAGCTCCGCAGAGGATGGGTGATGCAACAGGACAGTGACCCAAAGCATACAAGTAATTCAACAAAAAAATGGCTTCAACAAAAACAAAATACGCCTTCTGGAGTGGCCCAGTCAGAGTCCTGACCTCAACCCGATTGAAATGCTGTGGCATGACCTTAAGAGAGCAATTCACACCAGACATCCCAAGAATATTGCTACACTGAAACAGTTTTGTGAAGAGTGGTCCAAAATTACTCCAGATCATTGTGCAGGTCTCTGCAACTACAGGAAACGTTATTGCTGCCAAAGGAGGGTCAACCAGTTATTAAGTCCAAAGGTTCACATACTTTTTCCACCCTGCACTGTGAATGTTTACATGTTCTGCAATAAAAACATGAAAACATATAATGTTTGTGTTGTATTATTTTAAGCAGACTGTGTTTTTCAAATTGTTGTGACTTAGATGAAGATCAGAGCACAACCAATTCATGCAAAACCTCACGTAATCCCAAAGGGTTCACATACTTTTTCTTGCCACTGTATATGGTGTAAAGCAGTGTTTCCCAAACCTGTCCTCTGGACCCTCAACCAGGCCAGATTTTGCAGATCACCTTGGGGAAAAGCAGACTGAATCCTGCAATCACTGAGAAGCAAATTATAACACCTGTGCTGTACTTCAGATATCTGTCAAACCTGGCGAGGCAGAGGGTCCCAAGGACAGGTTTGGGAAACACTGGTGTAAAGATATCTGGGAGCACTCCCACATGTGTAAATCATACATGAACTCCAACTGGGCAGACTGTAATTTCCTGATTCCCAGCCTTCTAAATTGGAGTTAATCTATGATTGGACTTCCAAGGCTGCTGTTGATGGCAATTATGTTATAGATATGATAGGTAGGAAGCTATTTCCTCTCTGTCCTATAGCCACGTACCCTTGAAGGCCCGTTTTCCTTCTATACCTCCTAGATACTACCTATCTACTTAGACAAACCTACCCGATTAGGGGCAGTATTACAATGTTGGTGCTAACTTAACCAGAGCTGTTGCAAACTTAAAACCTCCATAGGCTATTATGGCTCTGGGAAGTTTACAACAGCTCTGGTTAAGTTAGCACCAACTATGTAATATGGCCCCAGGTATTCACACAGCTTGGCTGGATATACACAGAGCATCTTTGTGTGTAATGTATATATATATATATATGTTTATCATGTTTGTGTTACCACCTCAAGTGTGTTTTTTTTTTCTTTTTACATGTGATACTTAGTAAAAGTTATGTTTTAACTTCTCATGAATTTCCAGAGACCCCAGTGACCTAGGGCTTTTTTGCTATAAATCAGGAGGCACAAGTGGATCAAGAGCATTCATAGGAGCAGATCCTCCCATTTGTAAGCTCATTATAGTAGAATATTGGGGAAGGGGGTGAATCACAAAATGCCTTTGTTCCAAACAACTGCAAGTATCACCATTTTTGCAATTACGATAAACTTTGCAGATCCAGATCGGAGAAATTCAGACAGCGGCAGGAGAAACTGCATTGATAAAGCTTTTGAACCTAAAACAATTGCTCATTAAGCACTGCTGACAAGCCAGATGGCAAAATGCAGGTTGAGTCCTCGATAGCCAGGGACAAAATCTTCATATACACCAGTTAGCTCGTTTATCAAAATCGATTCTATTTTGATTGCTCCTTGATTTGATTTTGGCAATTTATCAATAGGCGGAACATTGTGTTGGGCTTGTATGGTGTTGACAAATAAGATTTTCTGTACTGTGAATTTATAATTTTCCCCGGCAGTAATCAGACTGTAGTCTATATAGTTATTGCACTTAGACTGAATTGATGGTTATAATATGAATGGATAACGTACATCACAGGCCAACCAAAAAAAAAACTTTTTCCAGAATTCAATTTGACTCTTTACTTTTTTGGGGTGCTGAATCCAAATATCCAATTGGTTTTCTCCTATCACGTACCATTTTTCTGCAATTTCCATAAATGTTGGGCTATTATAACGCTAAAATGTAGTACAATTAAGTGAAAGGCCTATAATAAAAAAGTAAAAATGTGATTTATAAATTATTTAACAATGTGACGGTGAAAGTTGGTAGGTACAGTACTTCTTCTTAACCCCTTCACTACCAATAGCGAGATATCTCGGGTTTCAAAGTCACCATCCGTTGCCTCGATAGAGATATATCGATCTGCTAATCTGCAGCCCAAAGGCAAATGAATTTCATTTGCTGCAAATGAATTGTTTCCACTGGCTTCTGAAAGTGTTTTTTTTTTTTTAAATTACTTGGTAGTGAAGGGGTTACGTATCCAAAGGTTTGTATTTTCTCAACCTTTTGTCGGTAAAAGTTGAGTATGCAATGTTTCCGGATTTTCCAATGGAGAGACCAGCAGTAATCTCACATAATGTTACATCCCAATGGCTTTGATAATGTTTTTCCATCTCTTTAATATTTTGTCTCACCTTGCTCTTCACTAACTGATCCAACATTTTCAGGAAAAAATTCAGGTGTGACTGTAAAAAATGTACATTCAGACTCCTAATACACCCGAGTTGTTCAAATTTTTTTTTAACATAATTTCAACTATATTTTCGTAATTCGTCTTTCTCGTTCCCCAGAAACTTCAAAACTACTTGTTTAAATGCAGTCCAAGCATCCTTTTGAGTTCATCATTGTCTTGATCATTTGAAAAGTGTTTACGTACCTAGATGCTTTCTTTAAACCTTTACGATACACCAACTGTGCAAAGACCCTGTATCGCAGAGGAAGTCCGTTTTAGACCAGTGCCTGTCACGGTTTACTAATCTTAATAACCAAAAAATGAAATACAGTACCGGTCTGGACCTGATCAAATCCCAGCAATGCTGCCGAAAATTTGTGCGCAGGCAATTGCACATCCTGTTGCAACCCTAATCAATGACGACTGGATACATACCCAAACTCTGGAAGACTGCAAGGGTGGTACCTATCCATAAATGTGGCGACAATACTTTGGTATCCAACTAGCATCCGATATCCTTGCTCCCAGTCCCTATGTCAAACATTTTGGAAAACTGTGTCTACACGCAATTACATGATTAACATGTACTTGAACTATTTAACCCCAGGTCAACCAGGCTTCCATCCAAATCATTCGACTACAACTGCCCTTTTAAAAGTCTGCAATGATATCCAAGCTGGCATGGAACAAGGAAACCTAACTGGAGCAATCTTCCTTGATTTTGTCAAGGCCTTTGACACCGTAGACCAATGGCATCCTATTACAAAAACTTAAAAACTCTTATTGGTGATTACACGCTAACCTGGTTTCAATCATATGTATCTGTCATGTTCGCTGTCCCGCTCACAACTGTGGTGGGAATCCTTTTGGACAGACTTCTAGACCCTCCGATTCTTGAATGGTCGGGACCGCTAACCCGATCACTCCCAGCCAGGGAGAACAGACAGACCAACAATACGGAGTCTAGTCTAATCACAGCAGGTTTCAAGATCACGTTATTACTGAGCCACAAAGGGTTAATGTTACCGACAAGTGGGAAACCGTGAGAAAAATATTTTAAGTGTATTGATACACAGGGGTTAATAACAGCATGGTCATATAAACGTTCCCAACTGGCAACAGAGATGGTTTTCATACAGACTGGTTCGGCAATACTCAAGGCTCTCATACACTCAGTCGGCAACAGGACAGATCAAGGGGTTATCTGAGTCAGCGTTATGAAAGACCGATATGTACTCTATCAATATCATGCAAGATCGTTATACGTTCTCGGTCAGTGCTATGCATGATCGATATACACTTGGTCAGCGTTGGGCACGATCGATATAGGCTCTGGATCAGCATGGTGCAAGATCAGCATGCACTCTGAGTCTGCTCTGGGCACAACACACATACAGGTTTGGAAAGAAAGAGAATGGTCAGGAAGGTAGTCCGAGTCGGCAACAATCCGGGTCCTCATACAATCCGGTTCAGCAACAAAGCAAAATAATCAGTGAATCAGCAAGTGAATACACCAGGCGATGCGGGAACTAACTCCACGTCAGGGCGATGAGCCGACTCGCACTCCCTGCATTTAAGGCCGGCGGCTCCAGTCATCATGCCGTGCCCCGCCCTCCCCTCCAGGCGCACGAACGGCCAGAACTTCTGGCACCCGGCCAGCCAGCGATGCCGCCGAGTGCCCAGACCCCCCCTGAAGGCCTGCAGGTGCCGAGGATGTGTCAGTATTTGATCACAATATGTGTCCATTTCTGACAGCACTTCCCTCCCAGTCATGTTCGGTGTACCCTAAGACTCAATACTCGGCCCCCTGCTATTCACGATATTCTTACATGATCTGCACAACATCTGCAAAGCCTCAACCATACACATGTACGCAGACGACACTGTAATCTATACCAGCAAACCAAATCTCCCGCAGCTGGAGGCCGTGCTGCAAGAACAATTCAGAGGTAGAAAAGTGGCTCAAATATAACAAACGTTTTTTAAATACTGACAAAACTGTCCCAATGCTATTTGGAACAGCACCTAAACTACATAAATTGCTAACTCCCCATCTATGTGTCAGGACTAAATCAAATGGCACACTGACCAGTTACTGCTCTCAATATCTAGGTATGTGGATAGACCCAAATCTATCCTTTGGCCCCTTCCTTTGGCCCCCACATCGAAAAACTCTCCTCTCAACTTTACCCCAAACTAGGTGCCCTGTACAGAAACCAAGGTGCCCTGTACAGAAACCAATCCTGCCTGAACCCTGCAGTAAGAAAGCAGATTGTGCAATAAATGCTTGTGCCGGCTATTGAATAAGGAGATGTAGTGTATGCAGCTGCCCCGCAAACACACCTTGAAAAACTTACTACATTGTATAGCTAATTTTGCCGCTTTGTGCTACAATGTAACTACATGACCCACCATTGTGACACCCTTCACCTTCCCAACCTGGCGTTTAAGAGCTTTTCTGGGAAGCTACCACCCTACCTGAATAGACTGCTTCGCCCAGCAGTTCCCTCATCCTATAACCTCCGATCCAGGACCAGCACCTTATTTGCAGTACCAAAATGCAAAAAGAAAGAGGCTTGATCCTAATTTTCCTACAGAGCACCGCAATCCTGGAATAACCTCGCAGACGTCATCAAATCTTCACCCAGTCTAAAGTCACTTAAGAGATCTCTATTAACATGCCTCGGTACAGAATGCACCTGTAAACCTGTAACAGTGAATATATTTCTTACATATTTATTTTCTGTTAATCTGTATATTTGTGTTCATATCTTGCATTTTATTACTTTGTATTTCTGTAACAATTTAATGTTCTTGAACCCAGGACATACTTGAAAACGAGAGAAATCTCAATGTATCCTTCCTGGTAAAATACTTTATAAATAAATAAGTGGTGTAGAGTAAAAATGTTGTTTTTTTTTGTTTTGTTTTGTTTTTTGCATGCTGAATCCAAAAATGACCATTAAATTGTCATAGGACGTACAGTATTTTCACAAGTTACAAGAGAGCCAAAATTATGAAGTTTTTTTTATGGCCGGCCTGTTTAATTTGTGCAAATTGTCAATTGTAGAAGGTTCTTTTTATGGACACCGGTTTTATTTTTAACTAAAGGTTTTGTTTTAATGAGCAATTTTTGCAGGGACTTCTTGTGTACTACGGTCTCTGGTAGTGAGTTTGATTTCTATGGTTTGGGTTTATTTACGTTTATTCCGACAATTCACAATTAAGTCTGAATCAACATTTTTGTGACTGGTTTCCAGTTACTTGTTAAGCTTTTGAACCTGTTTGAATTTTCCTTATCTGGATTGCCGAAGTTTATCATGATTGCTTCAAAGATTTGTGAATAGCCCCCTAAGTATCATGTACTCTAATGTCTAGATAGCACAGAGGTAGCTTTAATGAAACGTTGCATGTATATATTTAATTATACAAAAATGTTTGCAGTACTTTGTTTTCATGTTAACCTTTGTCTTTTACATTTGTGTTTTCTAGATTACAAATTACCCAATGTGCTACAGCATGCCATGCTGCCTCTGGTGCCTTTTGAATCCTGTAGAGGTTTCTGGGGATCTGATATAAATGATAAAAATGTGTGTGCAGGAGGAATGGGAGCAACATCCTGTGTGGTACGAACAGTAATAAGAGACTCGGTTTGTCCAATGCATTTCACATAAAACTCAATTTTTACTCGCAGTAAATCTTTTTCATGAGTGCAGCGGCAGTCCGACAGGATTTTCTTCTCCGAGGGGCTTTTTAAAAATTTAAGTGCTTCATTCCCTACAAGAATCATCTGCGCTAGGGCCTTCCCAGTAATAACAAAGTCACACGTACAAAATAGAATGCAAAAAAAGGTTACTGAATCAAGAAGGGAGGGAAAATATGACTGCCGATTGCACTCAGGAAAAAGCTTTACAGTGAGTAAAATTGCGTTTTTCCTTGCATGCATGGCGGCAGTCCAACCGTAGGGATGTAGTGAGAACTCTGAAGGGAGGGCATTAGTCAGCAACAGCTGCTTCAAGCACCTTGCATCCAAATTCCGCATCTTCAGAGGCCAGAAAGTCCAGGCAGAATGTTCCTGAAAACTGTGTAGAGACTCCCAGGTAGCAGCATTGTAAATTTTTACTGGAGATGTAGCTAAAGGCGAGGCCCATGAGGTAGAGAGAGCTCCAGTTGAATGCAGAGCAAAGGAGCAATAAGATGAAACAATCTCTTGCTTGATCCAACTGGCAATCCCTTTTTGAGGTAGAGACCCTTTTTTGAACCACTGAACAGCCTGCCAGAACGCTTGAAAGACTTTATGTCCAGAAGATGAAGGCATTTTTCTTTGCCAAAGATTGGATTCGGTAAGAACGAGGGTAAAATGATCGAGAAATATTATCCAAGGGGACCTTCAGGAGGAAGGGCGGAAGCAGGACAACTTTATCTTTTTGGAGAACCATTTAATGGGCATCTGCAGATAAGGCTTGCAATTCCCCCAGACGTTTAGTGGAAGCGATGGCAACCAAAAAAAAAACCTGTCTTCAGTGAAAGCAAATCCAAAAGAACAATCCTCGAGTGGTTCAAACGAAGAACAACAAAGTTCCTTAAGGAAGACAGTCAAGTTCCATGGAGGTATGATTTCATGAATAGGTCTCCTTCAGGACAATGCTCTCACAAAGTGTCTGACGAGAGGATGATCAGCCAGATTCTTCATCAAAAAATAACAGCGGAAATATGTACCTTGAGGGTATCTGGAAACACAATCTTTGGCTAGTAGAAGTTCTGTTCTTTGTGCGCAGTGTTAAGTGTACACACTTTTTAGGTGCCAGATTTATTTGCGCGTTTGGAAGACTTGTTAGCCTGTTGAATAATGTTGATACTGTCAGTGTCCAGACTCGCAGACTTCAATACGGAGGCCTCAGGAACCAAGCAGCCAGGTGAAACATTTTCAAGATTCGCAATGAAACCAGATTGTGCTCTAACAAGTCCAGGCTGCCTGGAAACTTCCAAAGGCAGCCCCTGGACAAATAACATTCTGGAAATCACCCCCTCTTGCACCAAAAGGTGCCACCAGAATGACTGAAGCTTGATCTCGAAGTACCTTCTCCAGGATCTTGGGAATCCTAACAACCTAAGCCAAATTTATTTATTTGTCATCATTTATATAGCGCAACAGTTTCCGCAGGCTTACCGAAGTCTTACAGAATTGCTATGGCGTCTAAAAAAAAATTAAAAAAATAAAATATGGGTGATCCAACTTGTTGAGGGAGCAAAATTTTCTTGTTTTTCGGTTTGTTCGATGCCATGAGATGTTTCATTGGAGTGCAAAACTTTTCTCATGATGGAACAAAAAGTCCTGTCGGAGATGGACCAGACTGTCTGATGCCATCTTGAATGGCTGAGGTCGTCCACCATATTGAGTTTTTCCAGGATATGTACTGCAAAAAGGTTGTAAAGGTCGAGTTATGTCCATGAAAGATCTGCACACAGCATTTACAGCTTGATAGACTGTGTACCCCCTTGACCTTTTGCGATAGACTATGGTATAATTGATTGGACCTGAATCGCCTTGTGTTGTACATGAGCTTTGCTCGAAGAGCTAGAAACACAGCCATCCGTTCCTTGTAGTTGAATGACTGAGCCACTACCCAATCTTGCCAGAAGCCACTGATAACACATGGGTGCCCAAATGTACTCCCCAACTTGTTCCTGACATGTCCATAGTAAGGACTATCCAATGCAGAGAAAACCTTTTCCTAACAAGGACATCCTAAACCATTTGAGAGTTAGAACTGTAGGATGGAACCACAATGATTGAGACCCGTCCCATGTCAGGAGAATATTCTTCTGGAGATGTCTCTTGGGCTTACGCCAATCTTTTAATATTAATGGCTGCCAAAAGAAAATCGTTTATTCTTTATTGAAAAAGGAACTATTGACACCCGAGTTTCCATATGAAACTTCCTCTGTAACAGCTTAACATTAAGGAGTTTTAGATCCAAAATGGGGCGAAAAGACCCGTCCAGAGCATTCAAGGTTTTTATTCAGATTTTTGTTGTTGTGCCCAAGGAGAAGAGCTGGAACCAGTTCCGCTACTTCCTTCGAGACCATGGACATGACCTACTGTTGGGATCCAGGTGCCGGGGAGGCAGGTTTGAGCCACTATGCAATGAAAGGAGGCTTGCAAAAGCAAATATATGTGTATAAAGGATTTATTATAAGACACAAAGGAAATAATCAGAGATAATAATAGAATATAAAAGGAGGTTATACGGAAGGAGAATGATGAATGAATAATAACAATAGACAAACTGAAGGTATGCAGAGTAGACAAGTAGTTGGTATAGAACAGAGGAGAAATAGGGGAATGAGATATGGTTATACAGATTACAGGTTAGGTTATAGGTGCTGGTACTGAATAGAGGAATGAGATACAGGTTATAGGTGCTGGTCAAAGGGAATTCGATTATACAGAGAAGGATACATTAGGTTATATAATCAGAAGGGTTAAGGGAATAGGGAGTATACTGAATATATGTATATGCTATGACAACAGAAAATGAACAGGAAGGAGTCTTTAAATAATGTTAGTACATAGTCCTCAGAGTGCACTCTGTTGCAGATTCCTGGTTAAATTTGCAAGTAAGTCCTTGTAACCCAGGTGAGGTCAAGTAATATATCCAGAGGGGAAAACAATGGCCCCTATTACATTCCTCGCGCATTTGGTTTTGCGTGCGCAAATGCACATTTGCGCGAGGGGCAAAACCCTTTGCGCTGAACATCGTATTACAATGTTCACGCAAACGATGCGCGCTATCGTTAAACGCGGATGGACCTGCGCGAGCGTGATGAACTGTGCGCGTCCTATACTTAACATTGTGAGCGCAAATTTGTTCGTGCGCTGGTACGCGGATGGTATTACAATCGATGCGCATCTTTTTACGAACGACGTTTGCGCGCATAATTTTAACATCTTTGAAAAGCTGGTGGTAACTGCAAATCGGAACGTTCTGGCCGAAACTAAAAACACCAGCACGAAAAAAAAAATACAGTATAGTTACATTCTACACATACCCAAACAATAAAATTGTGAATTCGTGCGTGGTTTTATTATTGCTGCAGCATATATACTCAGATTTACTTTGACAGGCGCAAAAACTGAAGTGAGTCAATTGAGGTAAATTGATGTCCATTAAGGTTCTTAATTCTGATTGAATCCTGTGAAAAAAACAGTCCGCACACTGATTTACGTGCGCTACGTTACTGCGCGCGTATTACTTTTCATTTTGTGCGTCGTTTTTACGAATGTTCTTTTCGTACGGATGAGAAAATGCGTTCGGATCGTAATACTACTGTTAATTTTAGCGCGATCATGCTTAACGCTGTGCGAAGATTGTAATAGGGGCCAATATTTCCAGGAAGCTTGGAAGAGGAAAGCCAGCGGGTTGAGGGACGTTTAGGTAGTTAAGGAGAGTATAGGCGTAGCTCCTTGCAGTATGGAGAATCCCAAAGCAATGTGGAAGCATTGTTACTGAGGTATGGTCTGGTTTTATGCAAAGCGATTAGCTGGATTACACAACACCTGAGCGCTGTATGGTAGGAGGTGAATCTTGGCAAGACTGCTGAAAGTCTCATTACTATGAGGCAGCGCTGGATTTAGGCTTTTTATTACGCCACCAGCGATTTTCCTTACACCTACATCCAGAGACAATTTGAGGTTAAGACAGAGATCCGAAAACGCTGCAGGGGTCTTGACAGAAACTCTACTCCCTTCCAAAAGAACTGAGCCATTTGTCTCTTGTACTTGCAGTTCAGAGATCTGCGACCTGTAGAAGCCTAGCTCACATCAGTCCCTTCTTGAATGAAAAAAATCTACGATTCAAACCTCCTTACATCCGGATTGTGGAAAGGCATGCTTCCCGACAGCCATTTGTTTCAGATCTTCCAAGGCCGTTGCAAACAACTTGTTGGGCCCAATTGGTAAGACGCATCAGTAAGATTTAGAACCTGAATCGGCGTCCTAGGAACTAAGCCAGATTGCTCTCCTGGCTAGAGTATAGCCCTATAGATCTGGCAGCCAACCGCAAGAACGCCATGGTCTCATCACAAAGGTAACTGGCCAACCTGATTATTTCAGTACACCATTGGAGCTTATCTCAGCCATCCCAGACTCCCTAGACAAGGATGCTTCAAGGAAGTAATGCCAGATGCATTGAGGCCCTGCTACAGTAGCACAGTCTGTAATGGAATTTGCATGAGCCGAAGAGGACCACTAAAGTCTTCTTGAAGACTCACATCACCGTCACCCAAAACAAAGGAGGATTTCTATACTAGTTGTGCTACTGAAATCTCCACCTTAGGGCAGTCCTCAGGAAAACCGGAATCCCCTTTTAAAAGGAAATGGCAACTTGAAATGTTTTGACATAAAAGCTCTAAAAACTGGATGTAGAGGAAAACCTTTGCGTCAAGTGCTCCTTTTGTTCTCCTCCCATAACACTCCTCCTAATTTACTTATTGAGAAGAACCTCCTCCGAAACACAGGACACATCCTCACACGGGCCATCCAGGTTCCAGAAGTTCCTTCTTCTATATCCTCCTCCTTATCCTCCTGTTCCATCTCAAAATCCCCAAAATCCAAGCAGTGACATTTTCAAGGATGCAGTGTCGTCTCTTGCAAAGACTGTAGAGCAGCCATAACCATATCTTGAAACATCTGGTCTAAACTAGACTGGAACCAGGCTAAAAAGGACTGCCTTCTCTTCTAGAGGAATCAGTCCTTGAAGCACGAGTTGCAAACCTTTTTCTTAAGCCCATCAAGAAATATGTCTAGTTTTTATTGTAGCCTTTCCTTTTTCTGGCTTGTCAGGAACAGGAGATGGACTGGACATATTTAAAAAAAATAAAGTGTCATTCATATCCCAAAAGCATCAAATAAGTGAGGAGAAATAAACAAATATATTCTATCTATTCTAATCCTCCTCACTGTGTGCTTGGGGCACAGTGGGAGCACACTTTTGAAACGCTGACGAGCTCCTGGCACACAGCAATCGAGTATCAACAGGGCAAGGATGAGGACACCATGCAAACTCCGATCTGGCACCATATTTTAAAACCAATCATGAGGCGCATGCACAGAACACTCTGCAATCTGCAGTGGAATGCAACGTAACCCGTAGTTGCGATCCACCGATGTAATCCCCATGTGCGTGCATATGTGAGATCTCATGGGAGGATCCAGTTTTTCACAACCTACTACAACATGGAGAACAAGCCCTCAGCAGTCCCGCCAACCACAACCTGGCATGGCAAACCTGCCCAGCAGAGAGGGGCATGGACGGAGCCCTGAGGAACATCAGGCTTCACCCACCAGCTGCCCTCATGAACCACAGCCTTCATTGATGGGCAGAAGAATACTAGGGAGGCCCTAGCGAGGAGGAACTTCATAGTGAAGGAAGGAGGGGCTTAAGTTTTAAAGTCCCTCCTAGAAAACCGACCTGCCTGTGGAAACCCCTACTGTTGGACTGCTGCAATGCAGGCTAGGCAAATGGTACTTATACACCAAAGAAGCAAAGGATGAAAATGAGCAATTCCTTCTATTCCCTGTCCATTGACTCCCTATTTGACAGTAAAAAGTATTTACACTGAGCCACAACACTAAGTAAACCCACCTGCCTAACGGCATGTAGGTCCACCTCGTGTTGCCAACAGGTCTGCCGTGACAAGGCAAGGACTTCACAAGACCTTTGTGTTCTGTGGTATCTGTCACAAAGACATTAGCAGCAGATCCTTTACATCCTGCAGTTTGTGTGGTAGGGCTTTCCATTGGTCAGATTTGTCATTTCAGCACATCCCACAGATGCTCAGTTGAATTGGGATCTGGGGAATTTAGTGACAATGCAACACCTTCAAATCTGTATTCCTCAAAATTCCTCTTGAATTTGTCACGTTTCCAGCCCCAGTCGCCATTGTGTGCTGATCCGGGTCGGCGCATGCCTTGTCTAGGCCATCCATTCCTCTGCCTCCAGTCCTGGATTCCCCAGTAGCCGGTCTGGCTTGAGATCACATGATCTGCCTGCCCTATTCCCTAGTCAGTCTGTCCCTATGCTCAGGGCTCTTGCATGAGTCATTGCTCCCTGAGGTTCTGCTAGTGTATTCTGTTCCTGTGTTGGTATTTGCTCCTGTTATTTTTCCTCGTTTTCTATTGTTCATTTCTGGTTTCTTGTCTCCTTAGTCTGTCTGCCCCCCCCCCCCCGTTGCCTTGTCTGTTATATTTTGGCTTATTTCTGATCTGTGTTTGTGATTTATGTACTGTTTGACTCTGGCCTGATTCTGACTATTCTATTGTTATCCCTATGCTCTGTGATCTCCTGTGCACGGACTCCTAGCTTGTATGACCACCCGTTCTGGTTTCTGACTTCAGCTATTGTTTACTACTACTTCTTTGAATTTGTCACTAGTGTCCTGTCTGTAGTTCTGTATGTCACGCAGCACTGTGGTCCCCTTAACTTAGATTAGGCGGCCATTGTAAGGACCGTTTCTAGATCAGGGTCGCCTTTAGTTTGCTGTTGGCGCCAGTCTATTGTTCTCTCCCTTGCCCGTCCTGTTGTCCTGTTCTCTGTATCCTGTGGTCTGGTTCTGTGTGTTATGCAGCCAGTGGCAATCCTGCCTAAAGGGCTATCTCTCACATAACGGGCCCACCTTGGCTCACACCGGGTGCCCTCATGACAGTATTCCATCACATCTCAGCATTGCAAGTCAATTCTTTTGACATTTTTACACTTAACCTCTGATAGTGTATCAACAGCAAATATATTTTGTGGCTGCTGTTCTGAAAACCATTCCATATGAATGGATTGAGTTACCTAGTTACCTGTTCAATAGGTTAGGGCCTCGTAATTCCCAAGTCACTGGAGTACACCTCCACTACGCCCAAGAGAAATTTGAATTTTACTTGACATCGACGGTAAAAAGAATTGTACCACATTAATAGTTGAATAAATCCTTGGTCTTAACTCTGAACCAAAAGTACCAATATGTAAATTTAAATCTGGTCTGATTTACCTGCAACTTTTATATTCTTTTGCAGGGAGATTCTGGGGGACCACTGATTTGTAAAGTGAAAAGCCAATACCTGCTTGTTGGTGTGGTGAGCTGGGGCAGCGATGAATGTGACCTTAAAGCTCCGGCTGTTTATACAAACGTATCTTCTTACAGTGATTGGCTATCCGATTATATTGACTTTTAATAAATGTAGATTTAATTTCCGTTCCTTTTAATTGAAACATACAAAAGTGGTGTTACGCTAAATAAAATATACAAAGTGTATAAATATTGTGTAGAGACTGTTACAAAATATTGTATATAACAAAATGATGCACTGTAACCACTAAAAATAAAAAACAAAATATTGTATAGCAGAAGTCCAGAGTGTAATATTTAATGTTGCCAACAACCCATAAGAGAGGGGGAAAAAAATCTTCATACTTAATTAGTATATTACAATATAAAATCGAAGTGTGCGGACCAAGTTCATTGTGCATAAGCAGGTAGCATTTTGCCCATACGTAGATGGCATGTAAATTCTACTCTGAAGTTATGTATACTATGATATAATCACAGTATAAGGTGCTGAAGAACACCTCATGTGATGATATAGTGGGAAAGAATACCAGCAACAGTGCATGAAAACTTTAAAAGCATAATAAAATTGTTATGAAACATTTACAGTAGGCAACATGGTGGGTATAATTTGATAACTGTCCACGTGTCTTTGTGTATCTTGCATCTGTCAGGAGGTATCTGTTTCTGCCAATGTATATCCTGATCATTAAATGGATGATCATCCATAGGGCCGCACCCTACCAACAAACCTTACAACTCTGCATCGGTGTCAACGGTCTCGCTCCCAAAAAGGCCTGTCACATTGCCAAACGTGTGTCATGTTAGCCAGTTGCTCAGCTGAGCTGCCAGTCAGGGCTGCTAATATACAAGCATTGTTTTAGTGCTTCTGCATGGGCTTCAAAAGCCCAGATGTTACCTATTTGAAGCACTGCGAGCACCATTAAAAAGGCATGTTTCTAAGCTCCCAAGCGGGGCCCCCTCTCCTCCTGTTCAGTGTACCCATTGTACAGCATTACGGAACTTGTTGCCGCTTTATAAATACTTGTAACTGTTACTCCTCAATGAGCATTGCCCCCTCAGACCAATGAAAACCATGGGAAAGCGTAGGCTATCTGGGAGGTCTGAGAGCAGGGCAAATGTCCAGTGCCTGCGCTGTCAGACTACATGCACTCAATGTAACCTGCGTGGGAATAGGTTCTGTTTTGATAGTTGGGTTACTTTTTAGCAACACCCCACGTTGCCACTTTAATCCCTACTATGGGCAGGAAATTCCTGCAATTGAGATCACGTGATTAGGAAACCTGCCTGGAACACAGGGCTCTAGGAGCAGGAGGAGCTGTATCTGCTTCAAGCAGGAGGAGAGAGCTGCTGGATTCTCGACAATCACCAGGACTCGGATATCTCAGCTGGAGAAGATTTTGTGAGCAAAGAAGACTGGTGATCTTTGGACTTGTATGAAAACTGCCTCCATGGAGACTGTTTTTATGTTGTTTGCTCCTAGAAGGTATTTATGGTAGCACAAATTCACTTTGGATTTGGGACAGATGAGGACTGTTGTAACAAAGAGCATTGACAATGTCTTTCTGCAGAAAACAAGAAAGCAAAGTGAAGATACTCATTTCAGGCTTTATCAACTTGGGCTTCTTTTAATATAAAACCTAGCTGCCACCTTCTTATCACATTTGTTGCTGTTGAAGATAAGAGTAGGAACAACCCTATGAAATAAAAATAATCAGCTGAACATTAACGTTGACTTAGGCTAGGGTCAGACGAGCGCATTTTGTACGGACTGTGCGTCCGTGCAGTACGGACGTACTTACTGACAACAAGACGGTGGCCACATTTTTGACGGATGTAGCGGGGGAAAATAAATTAAAATGCAAAACCATTTTGTCTGTCAAATATGCTGGACGTATAAATGCAGTCCGTCTGACCACGTTCCATCACTCACACACAAAGCTACACGGACGTTGTGGACGTGGCGCACTCCGCACGTCTGTTCTAGCAGTATTACCTTCTTGCCTAACCTGCGTCCATTTGTCACATCCGTCTTGCGTCTGCACTTCTGTGCGGACGTACTTCATGTGTGGGGCTCCATCAGGGGCGGATCCAGGGGGGGGCAACGGGGCAATTGCCCCCCCCCCGAGATTTGGCCCGGGGGTTGAGGGACCCAGATGCCGGGCAGCGCGAGAGCGCCTGCCCGGTCTTGAACAGGCCGTCCTGTGAAGTGGATGCGGCTGTGTGCGTGCGCAGCCGGTCACGTGGTCCGGCTAATCAGGTGGTACTGAGTCTCAGTACCACCTGACTGGCCGGACCGCGTGACCGGCTGCGCACGCACACAGCCGCATCCACTTCACAGGACGGACTGTTCAAGATCGGGCAGGCGCTCCCGCGCTGCCCGGCATCTGGGTCCCTCAACCCCCTGCCGGAGCTGGGGCAACAATCCAGGTGAGAGCTGGGGGCAAATCCATGTGTGACCTGGGGGCAAATCCATGTGTGACCTGGGGGCAAATCCATGTGTGACCTGGGGGCAAATCCATGTGTGACCTGGGGGCAAATCCATGTGTGACCTGGGGGCAAATCCATGTGTGACCTGGGGGCAAATCCATGTGTGACCTGGGGGCAAATCCATGTGTGACCTGGGGGCAAATCCATGTGTGACCTGGGGGCAAATCCATGTGTGACCTGGGGGCAAATCCATGTGCTGGGCAATCCATGACCTGGGGGCAAATCCATGTGTGACCTGGGGGCAAATCCATGTGTGACCTGGGGGCAAATCCATGTGTGACCTGGGGGCAAATCCATGTGTGACCTGGGGGCAAATCCATGTGTGACCTGGGGGCAAATCCATGACCTGGGGGCAAATCCATGTGCTGGGCAAATCCATGACCTGGGGGCAAATCCATGAGCTGGGCAAATCCATGACCTGGGGGCAAATCCATGAGCTGGGGGCAAATCCATGTGCTGGGCAAATCCATGACCTGGGGGCAAATACATGAGCTGGGCAAATACATGAGCTGGGCAAATCCATGACCTGGGGGCAAATCCATGAGCTGGGCAAATCCATGACCTGGGGGCAAATCCATGACCTGGGGGCAAATCCATGACCTGGGGGCAAATCCATGTGCTGGGCAAATCCATGACCTGGGGGCAAATCCATGAGCTGGGCAAATCCATGACCTGGGGGCAAATCCATGACCTGGGGGCAAATCCATGTGCTGGGCAAATCCATGACCTGGGGGCAAATCCATGAGCTGGGCAAATCCATGACTGGGGGCAAATCCATGAGCTGGGGGCAAATCCATGTGCTGGGCAAATCCATGACCTGGGGGCAAATACATGAGCTGGGCAAATACATGAGCTGGGCAAATCCATGACCTGGGGGCAAATCCATGAGCTGGGCAAATCCATGACCTGGGGGCAAATCCATGACCTGGGGGCAAATCCATGAGCTGGGGGCAAATCCATGTGCTGGGCAAATCCATGACCTGGGGGCAAATCCATGAGCTGGGCAAATCCATGTGCTGGGCAAATCCATGACCTGGGGGCAAATACATGAGCTGGGCAAATCCATGACCTGGGGGCAAATCCATGACCTGGGGGCAAATCCATGTGCTGGGCAAATCCATGACCTGGGGGCAAATCCATGAGCTGGGCAAATCCATGTGCTGGGCAAATCCATGACCTGGGGGCAAATCCATGACCTGGGGGCAAATCCATGAGCTGGGGCAAATCCATGTGCTGGGCAAATCCATGACCTGGGGGCAAATCCATGAGCTGGGCAAATCCATGACCTGGGGGCAAATCCATGAGCTGGGCAAATCCTTGATCTGGGGGCAAATCCATGTGTGAGCTGGGGGCTCCTCTGCTCCTCTAGATTGTAAAATCCGGGGTGCCCTCTGCTCCTCTAGATTGTAAAATCCGGGGTGCCCTCTGCTCCTCTAGATTGTAAAATCCGGGGTGCCCTCTGCTCCTCTAGATTGTAAGCTCCTGGGTGCCCTCTGCTCCTCTAGATTGTAAGCTCCTGGGTGCCCTCTGCTCCTCTAGATTGTAAGCTCCTGTGAGCCGGGCCCTCTGCTCCTCTAGATTGTAAACTCCGGTGAGCCGGGCCCTCTGTAAATTCTCGTGAGTCGGGCTCTCTGCTAAAACACCTTATTTTCTGTAAGTGCCCCTCCCGAGACTAGTCTCTGGATCCGCCCCTGGGCTCCATTTAACACAATTGTATGCTATCACGGACGTACTTATGTGCAGTAACACGGATGTTAACCCTGCGTTCGTCTGACCCCAGCCTTACCAGCTCTGGAATTCGTATCATTGGAAAAACTGTAATCCAAACCCTGGAAGTTCTCCCATGATTCTCTGGCCATGTATTGCATTGAAAGAACTTTGGCCTCCTAGATGTTCATGGTTTACAATTCCCCGTGTCTGAAATCCCAGTTTAGACTTGACCGAAGTGAGGTTTCCAGGATTAAAATGTTTGGAGGATTATGGAGAGTCACAGACATGGGCAATGTCTGGGTAAAACATTTAACGTCCTGATAATATTTTTCAGGCCATTAATATTGCTATGTACTAACTATACAGCGCTACTCTATATGCAGCCTGACTTGTGTTCCGAGGAGTTGACTAAAAGATTTGAATAGTCTTGTGCAAAGCAATTAAGATCCTTTTGAAGTCAGGGAAGGTATGAATGTCAGATGTAATTAATAGACCTGACCAAAAAAAACCTTTTTGTCCAGGAAGCATCAAAGCTCTTGTGAATTACAGTGTGTAAACTTAACTCATCCAGAGGAAATCACCCTTTTGGTCTGAGGAAGTGGGTTAGCCTTGTCCTGTGTCTGTCCCTCCACAGCAGGGTGCCAAGCTGGCACCTTTTGAGGTGTTAAAGGAAGCCAGTGTGCACGTCAAAGACTGTTCTCTTCCCCTGAGCGGATCCGCCTGTAACCAGAATTAACAGAAATCAAATATTCAAAGATATCATAAAAAACTGGTGGAAGACTGTACTGAGCATGCCTGAGAGATAAAAGTGAAGTGGGTTCTGGGAAGCAGTCCTTTGTCCATGAAATCTGAGCAGCAAAGAAATGTATAAATGGGATCTCCAGTCTCTACCAGGGGCTTATTTTTTGGAGGTTTAACTAATTGAAAATAACTGTCGTCTTTCCCAACTAGAACCTCCCTGGCGACAGATTCCTTCAGTGTGTAAGTAGACTGTTGTTACTGTTTATTTTTTTTGCTTGGAGTGTAAATATTGTATGTTTTTATTTTTATATATACACTGTGGCTCTTTTTGGCACAATAAACTATCCATTTATTAAGCTCTGTCTTTGATACAAGAATCACGTTAACTGAAGAGAAAGGATAATAGCCTTGAGTTTCAGGACTGAATGGTTTTCTTTTTTTGGTGTGTATAATAAAATGGGGTATCTCTGGTCACCCCATTTTATATATTGGCAAATGACCTGATGATGGCAGCAATTAAGGGAAGTGGGTGTGGGGATAATGTGCTACGCAGTGATTATTATGGGTCTAGTGCACACTAATGATTTTTAGCCCTGCATCCACTTCGCTAAGTCACGTGTCCTTCTGGAGTGAAGCAAGTACGTGACAGGGAGCACACACTGAATTACATAATCCTGGGTTTTTAAAGGCCCACTACCAGCCAAAAATGAAATGTCCTTTGAAAGGGTTAACTCTGGTTTTCTAGAATCCCAGAGAAACCTTCAAGCTCCCTCTCTGCCTTATCTCAAATACTCCCAAATTCTACTACTACTATTTGAGGTCTTGTTTTCATGTCCACCCTATGTTAGGACCACCTTAGTGACCGGGCGGTTTTACGAAAATCCATCCTTTAGTGCCCGCTGCTGTTTTTACGTTTCTGCGCTGTTTGTATTTAGGTAAAATTTTCTTCTTACTCGTTTATGCAACCCACACATATACAGTTTTTCTTGCCATTAAATGGACTTTCTAAAGATACCATTATTTCCATCATATCGTATAATTTACTATAAAAAAATAAGAAATATGATGAAAAAATGGGAAAAACGCACTTTTTTAAAAAATTCAATCCTCAAAATCTACAACCGCCAAAAGCGACCCCGGCTAAATAGTTTCGAAAGTTTGTCCTGAGATTAGAAATACACAATTTTTTACTTTTTAACCAGTTCACTGCTGAGCCATTTCACCGCTGTGCGCTGAGCTCATTCTGGCCATGTTATGGTCATAATTTTTAGACGCCAGCTTAAGTCCCATTAAATTAAATCATTAACCCCCCCCCCCACGACAAATATGTTTTTTTTAAAAACCTCAATTTTTTTTACACCAAAACTAGTAATTTTTGGCAGCATTGGAAAGGCCATGATCAGGCCTTTCCAATGATATCAAACATGCAGGGCCAGATTAAGATCTCTATGGGCCTGGAGCTGAAGATTTTGGTGGCTTTTTTTGGAATTTAGTGAAATGAAAACATAGTGCAGATACGGCTATATCTAACCAGGCAGTTACTATGTGAGGAAATTTCCATTCAGATTTCAATGTGTAAAATATTTTTTTTCACATTTTATCATCCAAACCTTTGTGGTTATATATTTTGTAAGAATATCAATTCTTACATATTCTGTAGGGAATTCTTGTTAAAAAAATTGAAATTGGAACCTGTTACTGCATTTTTCTGAGAAAATATACAATTTTAAAATTAAAACAAAATTAAACAATATGGATGCTTTCTCTAACAGCAGCCTCATGGTTATCTTTATTACACGTGTATGGTTTTCAATTGCTTTTAAAGCAATACAATTTTCATTCTAAATGACCAAGTAACATGTTATATATCATATGTTATATATATTCCTGTGAATCAGACTCTCAAACTTTACATCCTTATATATGCAATGTGCTTTAGCGATTCCTTTTCCTTCTGTGCATAAGGGGATGTCATACATGGCAAGACATATTGTAACAGAAGCAGACTAGAAATTAGCCGCCATCTTGTTCTCTAGCAGCCATCTTGGTTGAGCTGAGCTTCACGTACTTGTAAATAGCGAATATTAACTGACTTAGAGAAGTTTGCTTATATTTTTTACATTTACATTCCAGAGATTTTCAGGCAGAGCAATTAAATGAGCTGGATCTGGCCAGCATTAACAGGAGGTGGCAGAATCGTGAGTTAGATGTAGAAACATAGAAAAGTGTCGGCAGATAAGAACCTTTCGGCCCATCTAGTCTGCCCAATTACATGGATACTTTACCTGGATTTATGTTTTGTTTAGGATAGCCTTATGCCTATCCCATGCTTGCTTAAATTCAATTACTGTTTTGGCCTCTACTACTTCAACTGGAAGGCTGTTCCATGTATCCACCACCCTCTCAGTAAAATAATGCTTCCTGATGTTACTTTTAAACCTTTGCCCCTCTAATCTAAGACTATGTCCTCTTGTCTTGCTACTTTGTTTCCGTTTAAATATACTCCCTTCCTCTACTTTGTGGATTCCCTTTACGTATTTAAATGTTTCTATCATATCTCCTCTGTCTCGTCTTTTTTCCAAGCTGTACATGTTAAGATCATTAAGCCTTTCCTGGTAACTTTTCTCCTTCAAGCCGTACATCATTTTAGTAGCCCTTCTCTGAACTCTCTCCAAGATGTCTATATCCTTCTGGAGATACGGTCTCCAGTACTGCACACAGTACTCCAAGTGAGGTCTCACAGTGCTCTGTATAGTGGCATGAGCACTTCCCTTTTCCTACTGCTAATAGCTCTCCCTACACAACCAAACATTCTGCTAGCATTTCCTGCTGCTCTATTACATTGACTACTTACCCTTAGATCCTCTGAAATAATAACCCCTAAATCCCTTTCCTCAGATGTTGAGGTTAGGACTGTATCAAATATTCTATATTCAGCCCTTGGGTTTTTACGTCCCAGGTGCATTATCTTGCACTTATCCACATTAAAACTCAATTGCCACAGCTCCGACCATTTTTTTAGTTTACCTAAATCATTTGTCATTTGGTTGATCCCTCCGGGAATGTCAACCCTGTTGCAAATCTTTGTGTCATCAGCAAAAAGACATACTTTTCCATTAATACCTTCTGCAATATCACTTATAAAAATATTAAAGAGAATGGGTCCAAGTACTGACCCCTGAGGTACCCCACTGGTAACAAGACCTTGCGCCGAATAAACTCCAGGTCAGAGAGCCTCGGCCGAGAACAAAGACACCTATTAGGCCATCTGCGCTTTTATCCGTGAAGGGAGAGAAACAGGGCCTCTGGGGAGTGAAAGCGCCAGGATCTAGAAGTTTCTAAATAATCTAACGGTTTTAATTGTATGGGAAAACTGCAGGTTGTGGAATGTCTTTGTGTCCGAATGATGGAGGGCAAATCGCCCATGGGTGGGTTGTTGAGATGTGCCTTTTTGCGTATTCATGTATAAGAATTGAAACCCATCCTGATTTCGTCACTCAGTCTTTGTGATTCAATCCAGATTGAGACTTGATGTCAATAAAGTACGCCTTTCCTGCCATTGACTCGTGTCCGGCTTGTCATTTTCCGCACCGTGCCGACCTTTCTCCTGACAGAACTGAGTGGATTCCCGCTACAATATAACAATTTCTCTAATAGAAGGTAATAATGCATCTGAGATTATCTGCATAAAAAGTATGTTTAAATGTACATAACTGACACTGCAGACAATCCGGCTATTACCTTCACACATGCAGGGTAATTCAAAGAGAATTGAAAAGTCACTGCACGTTCGGTGACTTTTCGATCTCTTCAATTCGGTTAGTTTTGCCGATCCCATTTTGGCCACCCTGCGGTGTATTCAGCAAGCGCCACAGGGTCCCCGAATTGCAGGGATAGGCCGCCGCAAACCAGACGAAAACTAATCGCAAAACCTGGCGACTGCACGCCGAAAACCCGCAAAAACATCTGGATTAACCCGCCCAAAAAACCCGAGCAGGAGCCGATTACATGCAGCGAAGCCGATGGGAAAAAGCAGACACTGCAGACGAAGGCAGTGAATAAATTAGAAAAACAGTTTGCTTGAATGTTTGAATAGTGAAATGCTGTTTGGAAAGAAACTACTGAGCGAAAATGTCTGAAATTTACATATGAGGTCCAATGCATGAAAATAAAAAGGGCTGTTACAGGAAAAATAAGTAAACTTAAAAAAAAAACGGAATTTAAAAAAAAAAAAAATTAAATCCAGAAAAATGCTTAAAAGATCCTAAAAAAAAATCTATAGAGACTCTTTACTGCAGAATTTTATAATTAACGGTTTATTAGATATTGAATTAAAACGGGAAATTTTTTAAAATTGAAGCCTATGGGATTCGCCTGAATAAACCTGCCGAATTAAACCACCGAATGGCTGGGCATTTTCGGGAACCTTTCACTGCTGGATTGTGCTCTCTGAATAGCCTAAGCAGTGCTTTTTATGGGGATTTCACTGCCTTCGAACAGGCACCGAACATACGGTGCGTATGTGCAGGCAATTCGCCAGGATTTGGCAAATTGCCTGCTCTCTGGATAGCCAAATGGCCAAGAAAGGTAACCGAATGCTGATTTTCAGCGTTCGGTTACCTTTCTCCAGCAAGTCGGATCTCTTTGAATTACCCTGATGGTCTTTACAGCGATAGTAAAACAAATCACTTTTGTGTTTCTTAGACAAACATATCTAACTGCACCGTGTCTGCATGAGAGCTTTATAATCTGAATATTAATTAACTTATTCTAAACATTTAACCCCAATAAATACTGCATTACTATTTATTTATTTATTAAAGAATAACTGGAGCCTCCAACCTCCTAGTGATTCTCCATAAGAATACCCTATTTACTCTCATCGGACTTCCTGCACAGTCAATACAGTTGTATATAACATATTTATTCTGCATTTTAAATGTTTTGGGAGTTATTTTCCACTTTAGGTTTACCTGTAAAAAAACGGAAAGAAAGGAGAAAAACCATATGGATGCTTTCTCTAACAGCAGCCTCGTGGTTATGAGGTGAATGCATTGCCACACCCATAATCTCCCACAATCATTCAGGATCATCAGACCCTGTGTTACACAATAAGAGTCCCCTGTTTCTGCAGTAGAGAGCTGCATCACAATAAGAGTCCCGTTTCTAGCTGCATTCTCATAGTAACTAATTACAAGCACCATATAAACCACATAGCAGATTTAAACACACACCTTTCAATGTCACCATTAAACATGAAGATGACATACTTTATACAATTGTGCACATACATCCTATGTATCACACTACCAGTAATGACACTGACCTAGGACCCTGCGAATCACAAATTTTCCCTCAAATTGAATCGCAAATCAAATACACTGTTAGGCCCCGTTCACACTGCGATTTGAAAATCGCGCGATTTTCATATTCGTGACATAGTGTGAAAATGTCGCGATTTTTGCAAAGCACCACCAATACAAATTGCAAAATCGCAGATAGCAAAACACAAAAAAAGGGTCATGTACCAGCAACATGCTACCGCGACATGCGACGTCACGCGGCAAGATGTGAACAGCTCCATTGAAATGCATTGGAGAAGCTACACAGCGCGACGTTGCGCGGATTTTGCTGTGACGTTGTGGCAAAATCTGCGCAATAAATCGCACAGTGTGAACGGGGCCTTTAAGGTTCGAATTCGAATCGAATCGGTGCTTATTTGTCTCCCACACAGATTATAAATAAACAGCCTCCTTGCCCCCACCCAAGTCTTGAGAGATGAACAAAGAGTGCAAGCTCTGCGGGCTAATGGCACAGCTCACAGATATATATTGGCCCCCAGCTCACAGATATATATTGGGCCCCCAGCTCACAGATATATATTGGCCCCCAGCTCACAGATATATATTGGGCCCCCAGCTCACAGATATATATTAACCCCCAGCTCACAGATATATATTAGCCCCCAGCTCACAGATATATATTAGCCCCCAGCTCACAGATATATATTGCCCCCCCCGCTCACACACAATTACTGTATATTGGCCCCCAGCTCTCACACATATATATTGGCCCCAGCTCACCAATATTGCCCCCCTGCGTTCTCTCCCCTCTGCCAGGCTCTCCTTCTGGTTCTGTTCAGTGGTCAACCTTTGAGCGGCTGCCGGAAAAGGGCTGTAGCCCGACTGCTTGTTGGGAACCACGCAGAGCACAAGCTGCAGTCTCACGAGATCTCATGAACTCCGTGATCTCAGGAGATTGCAGCTAGTGGATACCGACAAGTGGCCGGGCTACAGCCCTTTTCCGGCGGCTACTCGAAGGATGAACACTGAACAGTACCCGAAGGAAAGCCTGGCAGCGTGGAGAGAACGCACTGCCAGATGGAAACCAGCTAGCACAGAGCTGGCTTCCGGTATCGGTGGCATCTGAGGCACGCTGCTATTCGAAAAAAATTTGAATCAACCTGCAAAGTCAAAATCGAATACGACCAACGATTCGTTTTCAAATTGAATTTCGAAGCTTTGCAGGTGACTACACTGACCCTAGCCAAATGCAAAACTAGTGAAAAACCGAAAAGCTGAGTAGGGAATAAAATGTCAGTGGCAGCCACCTGTAAAACCATTCCTGTTTTGGAGCTCTCATTGCTCCCCATTTAGCACCTCTTTGTTAATAATGAGTTTCAGATGCTTTGGTGTTAATGAAATTAGCAACCCCCTCTGCTTCTTAACTGACCAGATCAATATCCCAGGAGTTTAAATGACATGCTATACTCTGCTCAAAAAATTAAAGGCGCACTTTTTAATCAGTGTTTATATATAATCTATGTAGTTATTCAAGTGTTTGCTGTGGTTATACGGGGGTGCTATGGCTTTTTCTTTTTGATTGTGTGTATGGTAGTGTTGAGTGCACTTGCCATTAGGGTTTATAGCGAACAGTATTTATTCACCGCATTGGCCATTCTGAATATGCTACAGAACAAAAGCCACAGGGCTTTACAACACCATAAAGGCAGTAGGAGTGTGAAGGAACCGTTCCCTTCCGTCTGTCCTGGCTCTCCAGGCACCCATTCGTTGCGGTCAGCCCGGCTACTGGGAGCGCTGTCCTCAGCGCCTCGAGCGGCTTGACCTGCCTGCTTCTGTTCCTCTGCCCTGGAGCCGTTAGGAATCTCCAGAAGGCCGCTCTCTGCCTTCTGAGGGTGAGTGTGGAGTGTAGCGTAGTCTGTAATAAAGACACCAGGCGCGGCTGTATGCTTTAAAACAGGATCCTCTCTCTCTGAGCTCTGAGAGTTCTCTGACTTTTTAATGAACAAAACGCCACCATTTATGCTGAAGTCCAACAGTCACAATTTGCATACCCACACTAATTACCAGTCATAATTTGCATACCCATACTAATTACATTATGTCAGTTATTTACAATAAACATTCTTTGCATTCCCTAGCCTTCAACTCACACAACATTTGTATATCCATTGTTCTAACACATCAGATTAAACACACACTATCAGAGATCCCTTGAATTAAACATGCAGCTAGATAATGGGAAAAGCCCTGGTGCCTAAATTACACAGCAGTAAAGCTTGTTTACTGTATACACAAAAACACATTTACCTACAGGAATAGAAGTATTTTTAAAACCAAAGCTATGCCATTTTACACTAAACTAAATTAAACGAAAACCAAACGATGTAAAATATAACCGTCTCTTGGGGTTTGAAGCATGGAGCGTTACATCAGCTCCATGACAAGGAGAATTCCCTGTTTTGGTATTGACTGTTCACAAAGCACCATTTTGGGTAAGTGTCAATTTTATCCTCAATACCAGTGTACAGTTGTGGCAGCAAAAACAAAACTTGGTATACAAAACTGCTTCTTACAATTAAAATTAGTTCTTGAACTTCATTATGATCTTTGAGGTACAGTATGTAGTTGAGATAAAAGTAGTGCTCTGAAACACAAAAAAAAATATAGATTGAATCCACTCACACAGAATAGAGACTCGCACTGGCTTTTAGGCTAGGGTCAGACGAACGCATTTTTCGCGTTGTCCGTGAAAAACTGCGTTCAAACGAATGGACTCATTTTTTCACGGAATACGCGATAGCGGTCATACGATGCGCATTTTCGTCCGTGATTTTGTACGGATCATCAATAAAACACTTTTTGCGTCTGGACGTTATGTTGGCCGGACACTAGCAGCGACTGACGTCTCCTAATCACGCACACATGCTGCTATGCCGCCGCAGCGCACTCTGTACGTCAGTACTAGAGGTTTGACGTTCTCTAAAAAATGCGTTTGTTTGCCACTTGCGTTGCGCAGCCGCACTTTTGTGCGGCCGTTCTCCGTATGCTACCCGGCATTGGACGTAATTTGCTGCTAGCGCGGCCGTGATTTAGTGCGGCTAAACGCACGTTAATACTGCGTAAGTCTGACCTTCGCCTTAGACTTCGCAGATGGGTTTTGAGCCATGCACAATATTTTAAAGAAGTTTCAAAGATTGCACAAGTGTTGCCAAAGGGAGTTTTTAATTGTATAAGGTTTCTTTTCGTTGTACAAAGATTTTTTTTTAAGAGGGAAGGGGGGCCAAAAGGTGGTCTTATTTAGTGATGAGCCGAACACCCCAGTGTTCGGTTCGCATTCGAACTCGAACAATTTCAAAGGTTCAAGTTCGAACTCTAACACGAACCAAACTCAATGCAAGTCAATTTTTTTTTTTTTAGAGTGCCCTCCAAGAGGGCATATATGCAAGATATTTGCCATAAAAGGTGTATGGGGGTCTGAGTAGTGCCCTGGGGACAGGAAGCAAGGACATAAAGTAAAAAAAAAAAAGTATTTAAAGGAACAGTGAGTTTCCATGAAATAAAGGTCAAGAATAAAAACAAAAAATCCTTCAAATATCGTGCCTAGGAGGTCCCCATAACCTGCCCGTGAAGTGGCGGATTTGTAGGATGTATAGAAACATTAAAAAACAAAAAAATTACATTTCAAATGACAGTAAATGGTTTCCCTTTTAATCTATTCATAAATAACTGATTGGGGCGGCAGCCTGTATAAAAAGACATTTTAGGACGCGCAAAGAAAGTTTAGTGATTTTTTTTTTTCTTGGCTACATTATGGTGAAACTTATGCAGGCTTTGGATGAAAGTAACAATAGGTGCTTTAAAATTGGGCCTTTAGTGTCGGCAACAGTGCAGTCACACCGTAACCCCTCTGTGGTATAGTGGAAGAGTGCAGGGTTGGACCCTGCGGTCCAATATTAAAATGATATGAATCTGGTATAGGCGTCAGTGCACCCAAATATTGTGCCTTTGGTGGCAGCAAATGCCTTCACACCGTAACCCCTTTGTGGTATTTTGGAAGAGTGCAGTGGTGGAGGTTTTGGGAATGCAGAAGAGATCCCTGATCTATTCAGTTACGTTAGAATCAGGGGATTGATAGCTGCTGATCCAGGACTGATTCATTTTTATAAATGTCAGCCGGTCTACAGAGTCGGTGGACAGATGCACTCTTTTGTCTGTGACAAAACCTCCAGCGGCACTGAACGTTCACTCAGAAAGCACGCTGGATGAACCTAGTAGCTGCATAGCATATTGGCTAAGTTCTGGCCAGTGATCCAATCTCAACACCCAGTAAGCCAGTGGATCATCTGCTGGAAAGGTATCCATGTCTGCCCTTGCCCCTAGGTAGTCCTGCACCATATGGTGAAGACGCTGGCAATGGGTGCTTACATTTGACGTCCCTGGGCGTTGTGGACTAAAAAAAATTGTAAAAGGCATCAGTCAAGCGGCCCCTTTCACCGCTCTTCCTCTGATAAACCGCAGCCTCAGAAGCACCTGTGTCATCACTTGGTAACCTACCAATGCCTGGAAAGGTGTTGCACAAGTGTCGCTTTAGAGCGTCCTCAAGTTGTTTAATCCTGTCCTCCCTCTGAGCGAGGAGGATGAGCTCTGCAACTTTACCCTTGTATCGTGGATCAAGAAGGCTTGCCAACCAGTAATGATCCCTCTCCTTGAAAGCACGAATCCTGGGGTCCTTTAGCAGGTTTTGCAGGATAAGGGAGCCCATGCAACGTAGGTTGGAGGTGGCATTAGCTTCCGAGTCTTCCTAATCAATGAGGATGACCCCATCGTGCACTTCCTCCTCCTAGCCACGTACTAGTCCTTGGGTTTCTGGGCACACAAAACCCTCCCTTGAGGAATCCCCACCTTCAATGCCCCCACTACTTAAATATTCCTCCTCCTCCTGTCTGATCTGAGGACCTGCAGGAATGCTGTCTGCGTAAAGACTGGGGCCTTGAGAGCTAGGGAAGGCCTCCTCTTCCTCCCGCTGCTCTGCCTCTAGTGCCACATCTAGAATTCCCCGCAGAGTGCGCTCCAGCAGGAACACTATAGGAATTGTGTCACTGATGCATGCACTGTTGCTGCTCACCATCCTCGTTGCCTCCTCAAATGGTGACCGTACAGTGCATGCACCCTTGATCATAAGCCACTGCGGGGGTGAAACCAAGTTGACCTGAACCTGTCCTTGTGCCATACTCACACAGGTACTAATTGATGGCCCTCTGCTGCTTGTGCAGATGCTGCAGCATTGCCAATGTCGAGTTCCACCTGGTGGGCATGTCACAGATCAGACTGTTTGTGGGAAGGTGAAATTATCTTTGAATTTCTGCCAGGCGAACAATTGCTGGGAATGACCATCTGAAGTAGCTGCAGACTTTTCTGGTCTGGCTGAGAAGCTCTTCCAGCATGGGTACCTGGTTAGGAAACGCTGTACCACCAGATTTAGGACGTATGCTAGGCATGGTACATGCGTCAACTTACCCTGGCGTAGGGCGGAGAGAAGGTTGCTGCCATTATCACAGACGACCATTCCCAGCTGAAGCTGGCGTGGTGTTAACCATCTCTGCACCTGCCCCTCCAGAGCTGACAATTTCTGGCCGGATGTGGCTCCTGTCCCCTAAACAAACCAGCTCAAGCACAGTATGGCATCTTTTTGCTTGAGCCATTGCGTAGCCCCTGCCACGCGTCGGTTTAACTGCTACTTCGCCAGAGGAGGAGGAGGAAGAGGTGGTGGAGCAGACAGACCTCATACAAGCAGCTTTCTGAAGGCGTGGTGGATGAACATGTTTCAGCACAGAGCCCCGTCCTGTATCCCTCCCAGCTGCAATCAGATTTACCCAGTGTGCCGTGAAGGAAATGTAATGAACCTGTCCATGCTTGCTGGACCACGTGTCTAAAGTCACATGCACCTTGCTGCTGACTGCCTTTCCCAATGACTCCATAACATTGTGTTCCACGTGCTGGTATAATGCTGGAATGGCCTTCCGTGAAAAAAAATGGTGTTTTGGAACCTGCCACTGTGGTACAGCACATTCAGCAAATTCACGGAAGGCAGCAGAGTTCACCAGCTGGAAAGGCAGCAGCTGCAATGCGAGTAATTTTGCTAACCTGGCATTTAGACGCTGTGCTTGGGGATGGTTGGGACTATATTTTTTCTTACGCTGCAGAAGCTGGGGCAACGTAATCTGGCTGCGTAAATTTTCAGCTGATGGGATGCTGTCACATTCTGAGGAAGGACCTGGTACACCCATTACTGTAGCATCATCCCTGTCAGTGGAGGTTGTAGGCAATGACATGGCAGGGCATACAGTGGGAGTAGAGACAGATGAGGAGGAGGACCTATGCGAAGTGTTGTGCCAACAGGATGCGTGGCAGGTGGTCATATGCCACCTCAAGCACGTGGTACCCAAGCATGGGATGTCTTTCCCACGCTTGATCCTCATCTGACCTAGATTACAAATAGCAACGGTGCGGTCTGCTGCACATTTTTAAAGAGCTCCCAGACAGCAGACTTCCTGTACATGTGCTTTGAGACAACAGCGCTCTGCACCTGTGCAGCTGTGACTTCTGATGCCTTGGACTGGCTGCAGTTGGTCTTAGAGGACGTTCTGCCTCGTTTTTGTTGTGCTTCCGCCTCCTCCTCCTCCCTTGACTCCTCTGTTCGATCAGGCACCCAGGTGGCGTCAGTGAGCTCATCATCACCCCCTATCTCCTCATCACTGGAGAAAACCTCGCAATATGCTGCAGCTGCTGGGGCAACATGAGTGCCAGTTATTTGTGTCACTGGCACCCCCTTTCTCTAGGTTGATTATACTCCCTTCCTCAACCTCAGAGTTGGAATCAGAGTACTGTAGTTGCTATGCATCCTCAAGCAGCATGTCACTGTCATTGTAGTCAAACAATTCAGCTGACTCCGTGTGTGATAGTGAGGCTACGGCAGGAGTAGCTGTGGACATGGAGGCTGCATTAGATGCTATGGCAGCTGAGGTGGACTGTAAAGCACTACAAACCTGGCTGGCAGAGGACTCAGAGGATGAGGATGGCTTGGTTAGCCAATCCACCAAATCCTCTGTATGTTGCTGCTGCTTAAAATGGAAAAAATAAATCTGTATCGATGGCGCCACCTAGAGGAAATAGATGTAAAATGTTCCACAAAACACTATTTGCGTATAAACAAAGTCAAAAAGATATTATTAAAATGGGAAACAATTCGTGGTTTGAATCAGCAGCTGTCTCTTTCAATAGGTGGTATATCCAAACCCACCGAAAGATAATAAATCAGACAAAAAGAAAAAGATGATCGAGTCAGCGCTTCCTTCAGTGTTTTCTTCTTCAGGTTACCTACTGAGGAAGCGAGGTTTCTCGCAAAACGCGTTTAGGTGATATATTCATGTTCCTGTTTTATTTATTTTAATAAAAATTTTGCCTTTAAAACCCATATTTGGCATCCAGAAATTATTGGAACGGCAAGACTACGAATCCTGGGGGAAATCCGGCATTCCCATCCAAATTTTGCCGGTAGCCTGGAGCATCTAGTGTCTGATTGAGACACAATAAAATGTGAGTGTTCCTTTTCTTTACTATTTCCAGCTACATAATAAGTTTACTACGCTATGGCAGCGTTTCTGCTTATTTTAGAGGTATACAGAAAAGTAGAAAACACTGATTGAAGGAAGCGCTGACTCGATCATCTTTTTCTTTTTGCTGCTGCTTAAGATGGCCAGCACCAGTTAGAAAGGACAAGCGTGCCCCTGCAGAGGATGCACCACGTCCACAATGACCAGAGGCACAGCCTCCCGACACAGAGGCTGCTTGCCCTCTTATCTGTTGTCTGGGAGCATCTGCCTGTCCTTTTTGGTCTTTCTGACTTGGTGAGTGATATATAGATTAAAGATATACAGAACTCTGATTCAACTCTGGTATAAAGATTAAAGATTTCCAGAACTCTGGTATAACTCACTGAGACCCCCTGATGGCAGTGACAAGACACAAATTACAATTCCCAGAAACCACCTATAAGTCAGTGAGACCCCCTGATAGTACCCCCGGATAGCTGGCAACCGTGACAAGACACAGATTACAATTCGCAGAAATCTGCTAGAAGTATGTGGGACCCCTGATAGCTGGCAGTGAGAAGACAGATTACAATTCCCAGAAACCTCCTATAAATCAGTGAGACCCCTGAAGGGTGGCAGTGAGAACACAGAATACAACAATTCCCAGATATTTTGTATAAATGACTGACCCCCAAAATAGTTGGTGGCAGTGAGAGCACAAAGATTAGAACATTTCCCAGATATTTTGTAGAAATGAGACCCCCACAATTGCTGGTGGCAGTGAGAACAAAGATTACAACAATTCCCAGATATTTTGTAGAAATGAGACCCCCCCCCAATAGCTGCTGGCAGACTGGCAGTGAGAACACACACTAACACAACAATGTCTTCTCAAAAAACACGTGCTGGGGCTGTGTGAAGCCTTATATAGTGTGCTACGGGACATTGCTCTGTGAACCCATGGTTGGGCAAAATTTGCCCAATCAGGACTCTGAGCCGTGATCGGCATAGTCTTGCACCTGTCTTGCACCTAAACTGTGGTCAGGTGCAGGCTGTGACCAATTACAAGCTTCAGGCCAGTGGAAAAGTGCATTTGGTCCATTGTGAGCGAACATGCTGCGAACATGCGGAAATGTTCGAAGTTCGCAAACATACGAACTGGCGATGTTCGAATCGAACCAAACAGCTCATCCCTACTTATGGTGTCCTGTTAACTCTGATGCCCCATTCACACTATAGGTAGTGTCCAGCAATATACTATAGCACCCTGCGTGAGAAAGGGGATTTGTTGGACTTCATGGACACGTTTCTCTGGTCAACTGGATTGTGCAATGCGGTATTCCTCCAAGAGACCTTTATTCAGGGTTTGCTTTGCACATATCACGCAATGGGATTTGCAGTACAAGTTGACCGTCCAAGCTGCTTTAATGCCTAGCAGCAGAGGCAGACGGTTGAGGGGTTTAGAAATCAGGATATGGCTAGAAGTGCTCTTCATTTTTTTTGTCTATCGAATTTGGCAAGAGGTTTCTTAGTGGCAAGCTAAGTTTCTACGACAGAACTGGATTCCCTAAGGGTCGTATTTTGAAAAATGAAAGAGTTGTGATATATTGCGGCTACATTCCCATGAGAAATCAGATTCCCAAAGAAGTCTGCCCGTTGTAGCTGCGATAAGTATAGGAACACGCCCAGACACTGCAAGTTCCTTTATCTTGAGTCCAAACTGGCCTCCAATATGGGATGGGCTGTTCAGTTCGGTGTGCGATTCGAACATCGCCCGTTCGGCTGTTCGTCGAACTCTGAACATTTCCGTGTATTCGCCGCATGTTCGCCCACAATGGACCACAATGCACTTTTCCACTGGCCTGACGCTTGTAATTGGCTACAGCCTTGCACCTGACCACAGGTCAGGTGCAAGACTATGCCAATCACGGCTCAGATTCCTGATTTGGGCAAAATTTGCCCAATCATGGACTGACAGAGCCAAGTCCCGCAGCGCACTATATAAGGCGTCCCTCGCAGCCCCAGCATGTGTTTTTGAGAGGAGATTGTTCTGTTAGTGTGTATAATATAATAATAATAATTGCATAGTCCTTACTTTAGATGTCCATCCCAAATTATAGGAATATAAATTAATTATTTTGCTGTTGAAGCCTAAACAGTAGAATAGTATCAGCCTTTCCGCTCTACTGCAGACGAGCGCTAAGGGAGAGACTATTACGGCCGCCTACCTGCGCCATAATTTAGTGAAATTATTTATATTCCAAGAATATTGGATGTGGACATCTAAAGATCAATTGTGTACCCAGAGTGAGATACGCTGGAACCGTGAAATAGTTTTTATATCAAGTGCCATCAGCCCCATTAGTAAAACTAACATAACTCCTTCCATATCCATCTTGCAGCCCTTCTCGATTGAATGCATGTAAGTCAATAGGGAAGCTTTGGGTTAACGTATATTGAATGATATGTGATTGATCTGTGGAAGAGATAGTCTACCTAACGAGTGTGTTATGAATCTCCCTGAAGGAAGTTGCATTTAGTGAATAGGCCCCCCACAATAATAAATTGTGCTGCAGGTGATGCCCAGTAACTGAGTGTTTATTTTAGCCAGGTGGAGGATTGGTTTGTAATGGGAAAGGTGAATAGAATAGAGCTTGGTGTTTAAGAACTGAGGCGTGTATATCTGTGGTGCAGTCTATAAACCTAAAATATTTGTCCATTAGATTATTGCGTATCGCTACTAATCACGCTCTATAATTACTTTTGAAATTGCATCTTGCTAATCCGTTGACAACATATGATTGTATGAAACTTGACGTGTGAATAAATTTTGGTTTGAATTGTTTTACCGTTACGCAGTCTCATATCATCTTTATTGTTTTTATTGTGTCTAAAAATATCTAGATAGCATCAAAAGAACTCGGGATAACGCGCCATATACTTGTTAAGACGTATATTCATTGATTGGTTATTAATCCTTATTTTAAGGGTAAAATACCAACTTATACCACTGGTATTGGAGGCACTGTCAATAATATATGTATATATCTACAATAAGAAAAATATACGTCATAATTAATATATCCCTGACCTATTAAAGAAGTCAATAATCTCTACAGATCAGACAGGAGGAGGATGAGGAATATTTAAGTAGTGGGGGCATTGAAGGTGGGGTTCCTCAAGGGAGGGTTTTGTGTGCCCAGAAACCCAAGGACTATTATGTGGCTGGGAGGAGGAAGTGCACGATGGGGTCATCCTCATTGACCAGGAAGACTCGGAAGCTAATGCCACCTCCAACCTATGCTGCATGGGCTCCCTTATCCTGCAAAGCCTGGTAATGGACCCCAGGATTCGTGCTATCAAGGAGAGGGATCATTACTGGTTGGCAAGCCTTCTTGATCCATGATACAAGGGTAAAGTTGCAGAGCTCACCCTGCCCACACAGAGGCAGCACAAGATGAAAAAACTTGGACGCTCTAAAGCGACACTTGTGTAACACCTTTCCAGGCACTGGTAGGTTACCAAGTGATGACACAGGTGCTTCTGAGGCTGCGGTTGATCAGAGGAAGAGCAGTGAAAGGGGCCGCTTGACTGATGCCTTTTTAATTTTTTTTAGTCCACGACGCCCAGGGACGTCAAATGTAGGCACCTATTGCCAGTGTCTTCACCATATGGTGCAGGACTACCTAGGAGCAAGGGCAGACCTGGATACCTTTCCAGCAGATGATCCACTGGTTTACCGGGTGTTGAGATTGGATCACTGGCCAGAACTTAGCCAATATGCTATGCAGCTACTAGGTTGCCCTTCATCCAGCGTGCTTTCTGAAAGGACGTTCAGTGCCACTGGAGGTTTTGTCACAGACAAAAGAGCGCGTCTGTCCACCGACTCTGTAGACCGGCTGACATTTATAAAAATGAATCAACCCTGGATCAGCAGCTATCAATCCCCTGATGCTGACGTAACGGAATAGATTGGCATCTCTTCTGCATTCCCAAAACCTCCACCACTGCACTCTTCCACAATACCACAAAAGGGTTAGTGTGAAGGCAATTGCTGCCACCAAAGGCACAATATTTGGGTGCACTGCCACTGACGCCTAGATTACCAGATGCATATAATTTTAATATTGGACCACAGGGTCCAACCCTGCACTCTTCCACAATACCACAGAGGGGTTACGGTGTGATGGCACTGTTGCCAACACTAAAGGCCCAATTTTAAAGCACCTATTGTTACTTTCATCCAAAGCCTGCATAAGTTTCACCATAATTTAGCCAAAAAATCACTAAACTTGTTCTGCGCGTCCTAAAAGTCTCCTTTTTTAACCACTTCGCTGCGGAGGACGGAGGAAGGGTTGGCTGCGGAAGACGCACTGAGCGCGTCCTCTCAAAGCAGCCAGCGATCGGCCGGATTCCGGCTGATCGCTGTGCCCCCCGGTGCGGGCTGACATCTTGGATGTCAGCCCGTCACTCCGGGACTGCCGCGGGCACAATAGATGTCATCGCAGCGGCGCGATGACCTCTATTTCAGGGGCCCCCCTCGCGTGTGCGGAGGAGGCACCTGAAAGGGAGGGGGTGAGGTCCTTTGGACCTCTCTCCCTCCCGATCGCCGGGGGCCTGAGCTTAATGCCAAGCACCATTTGGAAGGGCAAACGGTATCTGGCATTAACCCCATGGGGGCCAGATCACGAATCAGCGCCGAAAAGCACTGGTTCGTGATCCTTTCCCGGAGCTGGCCGACATTTTGGATGTCGGCCAAGCCTCCGGGAACTCCCCCTGAGGACTGGCGTCATCGTGCATAGCATGATGACGCCAGTCCTGGAGTTAACCCCTAGCTGCCACCAATGGTGGAGATAGGGGTTCCAATGAACCCCCCATCTCCCGATCCGTGGCAGCTAGGGGTTAATGTTTAATATTGTTGGATCGGCCAGAGCATGGCCTTTCCAACGATATCAAACATGACCATGAAATTTTGTTTTAAAAAAAAAGAAAATATATAAAATATAAACTAATAAAAAATAAAAAACTTGTTTATTTTTTTTATTTGTTTTGTTAATGCAGCAATATTGTTCCCATTTAATTTATAATGTAAACAATGATGCTGCACTAACGATTTTTGTATGGGGTGTGTTTGTTAAAAATAGCGAAATTTGGGGGGCGGAGCTGACTACCGACGGGAGTGGATGCACATTGCTGAGCTCTGTAGCTGACATCCTATTTAACCCCAGATTTTGCATCCCCCCATCTGGTTAACGACTCTTGTTTGGGTCTCCCCACTTCCTGGAGTAGGGGAGCAGGTACCACTCTGAGTTGTTGGGTCCTCTGCCGAATTCTGTGCTGGTTTTGAGCTTCGGGCCTGAGTGCGGCCTACCCCTGGCGGCCATTTTTACAGCCTGCTGCAGCGGTTTGGACTCCAGGACCCTGCCCCTCTGAGAGCTGCTGCTCGCTAGATGGTCTTTTCTTTGGGCTACACTGCTGTGTCTTACCTGCTCCTATCCTGAGGACTGCCTTGCTTCCTCGCGATGATGTCCCACCCTGACTTGCTGCCGCTCACGCGGGGGATGCTGGTGACTATGATGGCGGAGTTCCGTGAGCTGTGGTCCTTCGACCTGCGTGAAGCTGGATGGAGGTGTGATGCTATTCTGATGCCGGTGGCCGCGGCGCAACCTGACGAGGAACCGGTGGGAGTGAGATCCTGCGATGCCTGTGCTGTTGGGCACAGCTGTGACTCTGGTGATCTGGAGAGTCTTCTCCCCCTCCCCGGCGGGGGCGAGGTGGATCCGCTGGATGGTCTATTTGCATCGGCAGTTGGTGACCAGTCCATCGAAGGTGTGGGTCCGGTGAGGCCTTTCGACATTCGGCCTTCCTTAGCGGCGTCGGAGTTGCAGGTTGTCTGCTGGCTGTCCCTGGCTGTTGAGAACGGCGGCCGTTCTGATGCTGTGGTTCTGCAGCAGGCTCCATTACGTGGATGGTCCCCTTTCACTGCTGAGGCGACCTCTTCATTTGGGGTAATCCTTCTCCGCTTTTGCAGCTCGACATGGCGTCTTGGCGGCTCATCCTCTCCAGTGACATCGGGGATCCTTGGCGGCACGTATGGGGCCCTGGTTGCGGGGGTTTGCTGTGGTGGAGCCCTGAGTGTCCCTTTGTTTCTGGACACTGGCTGAGGCGTGTCCCCCCACCCTGCTGTGTTCATATGTTGTTGATCTCGTACTGGAAACCTGCAACCATCTCCTCGCTGACACCACCCCGCATTAGATTTGGGGTGCCCCTGACTTTTGTTTTCCTATTATGGCCCCTCCCTTTTTTGTTTTTTTATGAGCTGACTTTTTGTACTGGCGGACTTTCTGGGTTTTTTTTTGACGACCCTCCTGGTACTTGCAGAGCCCCTTCCCTGCTGGCTTTTTTACCCCACCCCCCCTTTCGGTTTTATTACTTTGAGCGAAAGAGTGGACTTCACTGCTGAGTTTTTGGGACTATTAGCCATCTGTCTGGCGGAGCATCGGAAGCTCCTGTCCCCCCCCCCTCCCTCCCCTTTTTATTTTTATTTTTGGGACATCAGGTAGCAACCTGGGCGAGCCGTTAGGCTGGTGACCTAGGCTCTAGCCATCCTTCTGGCCCCAGGTCTGCCGGCCTCGTGGCCCCTTCCTTGGCCCCTGGTATCCTTGTGGTTGCCAGGGCGCGCCGGTAACACCACGACCTAATAGGCAGGTCCTTAACAAAAAATAATAATAATAATAAAAAAAATTGTTATTATTCTTTTCTCTCTCCTGGATCTCTGGATGCTCTCCACCTTGCAGAACTCTTTTTGGGCTTGGAACGCCCGACATGTTTTGTTTTACTTCGCTCCCCTTCTCCTCTATACTCCCTCTATACTGTAGTTTCTCTTTTTGTGATTGTCTTTGGTTGGCCCTGTGTGGCCATTTTTCTCAGTGTCTTTCTATATTACTGACATGCTTTACAAATAAAAAATTTAAATTAAAAAAAAAAAAAAAAAATAGCGAAATTTTCCCCCCAAAAAAATGTAACGAGACCCCATTTCTAATTTTTTTAACAAGCGCACCCCATAAAAAATATAACCGCAAACGATCGCATGTTAAAAAATGAAAAAAAACACTATACACGTTGTAAATTTTTGAAAATTAAAATTTTATTGCATATTTTGTTATAATATTCAGACAGGACATAACGTATACATATAATAATGACATATTATATATCGTTCTTTCCGGCAGATTCATAATATGTCTGGGTCATATAATAAAATAAGGCTTCAAAACACGGTAAAACATGATGAGCGAAACCGGTAAAAATGACCTCAGCAGTGAAAGGGTTAATACAGACTGCCGCCCCAAGCAGTTGTTTATGAATAGATTAAAGGAAAACCGTTTACAGTCATTTGAAACGTCATTTTTTTGTTTTTAAATGTTTTTATACATCCTACAAATCTGCCACTTCACGGGCAGGTTATGGGGACCTCCTAGGCACGATATTTGAAGAAATTTTTCTTTTTATTTTTAACCCTTATTTCATGGAAAACTCACGGTTTCTTTTAAAAACTTTTTTTTAACTTTTTTCCTGGTTCCTGTCCCCCAGGGCACTACCCGGACCCCCATACACCTTTTATGCTTTTATGGCAAATATCTTTCATATGTGCCCTCTTGCAGGGCACTCTAAAAATCGAACTTTCGAGTCCCATTGACTTGCATTGAGTTCGGTTCGTGTTCGCGGTCGAACTCAAACTTTTGAAATTGTTTGAGTTCGAATGCGAACCGAACACTAGGGTGTTCGGCTCATCCCTAATCATAAGAACGATTTGGGGTCAAAACAGGAGAAACAAGAATGCTTAACTGAATACACTAGGGATGTGCGTTTCGGGTTTCGGAATTTTCACGAAATTTCCCGATTCGGGTCTTTCGATGCGGCCGAAATTCCAAAAATTTTTAGATCCGAAAAAATCGAATCCGAACTGTTTTCCGAGCCGAATCGAAAAATTTTCGGAATTTTCAAATGGACTTGAAAAGTGTCAAATCGAAATCTATTGCTTTGAGGCTAGGGTCAGACTAGCGCAGTTTTAACGTGCGTTTAGCCGCACGAAATCACGGCCGTACTAGCAGCAAATGACGTCCAATGCCGGGGAACATACGACGAATGGCCGCACGAAAGTTCGTCCGCGCAACGCAAGTGGCCAACGAACGCATTTTTTCGAGAACGTCAAACCGCTACTACTGACGCACAGAGTGCGCTGCGGCCGCATAGCGGCGTGTGTGTGTGTGATTAGGAGACGTCAGACGCTGCTAATGTCCGGCTAACATAACGTCCAGACGCAAAAAGTGTTTTATTGATGATCCGTACAAAATCACGGACGAAAAGGCGCATCGTATGACCGCTGTCGCGTATTCCGGGAAAAATACGTACGTTCGTTCGACCGCACTTTTTCACGGACGACGTGAAAAATGCGTTCGTCTGACCCTAGCCTGAAACGAGAACAGACTTTCCGAAAAAACGAAAAATTTGCCAAATCGAAAATTTTTCGGAATTTTCGAATGGACTTGAAATGTGTCAAATCGAAATTTATTTTCCCTCTATTCATGATTTCAGTTCCATTCGGGATTTCGGTTCCATTTCGGTAAGTCTGGACATCGTATATTTAACTAGTATCGGTTATATCGCTGATTCTGTAAAAATTTTTTTGTTTCCAATGATCCGATAAGAATTTTCGTATTTGGGTCAGATCCGATTCGTCCGCGGGTCTCGCATGTCGTAACTTTATTGAGCCAGTTTTATTGACAACTTTTTGAACAAAATATTGTTTTTATTATTCATAATCATGGCCGCTGCAAGAGATGAGTGCCGTTCAAGCACCTCATCATCTCTCCATGATGAACCACCACCACCCAGGAAGAAACGGGCCACCAATATGGCATTTGAAGAGATGTTGGAGCTGGTACGGATCTTTGATAGTAAGGATTATGATTGCAGTAAGGGCCCTTATCGCAGGAAGTCTAACGCTAGGAAGGATCGTATCTTAGACAAGCTACGCACCACCATTTTGGAGTTGTTTGGGAAGGACCGGACGAAGGACCAGCTAAGGAAACGCTGGTCTGATTTGAAAGTACGCGAGCAGGAGCAGCTGAGACACATCCGCCGCGTCATAGCGAAACGTAAGTGTCATGTTATATTGTAAAGCGCTGCGCAGACTGTTGGTGCTATATAAATCCTGTATAATAATAATAATGTGCTTGCATGTGCTAATGTGCCCAGAAATACGCTGATTTATCTAGTCTTTTTTCATGCAATGTGATTGTGTATAGCTTTGCGTTTTCACGACTCGTCATACATGCATTTTTGCCATAGCTCTTCCTTTTTGTGATTTTACGTATTCGTGAAAATTGTGACATTTGATGTATGTAGATGAAGTTACAATGCTGGATTTCTTTTGGCACTGTGTGTACTGTAGTGTGCTGGGGGGGAGGTTGTTGTGATTGAGTGATGCATACGAGATGACCCGCAGCTTGCCCAATATTGGTTCCCACCTGCGCATCAATAAAAATCTCTGCGTCTCTGCTAAAGTGATAGGATGGGACATGTAGTTCTTCTGAAAGTGCATCCAAACAGAGCCGCCTTCAATACATCCTCAGCAGCTGCTGCAGCAGTGTCATTGAACGCTTTAGATGCAAATTTCAAAACAAAATGGTGGATTTCTGTTGTTTCTGCAATATCCAGTTTTATTATTAGCAGAAACTGAAAGTGAAACTGAGGCTGAGGCCTTCTATAAAATAAATAAAAGCAGTCAGCACAATGCGCTTTGTATGCACACAACACAAATAATAGTTTTTATTGAATAAACGTAATGTTTACTTCTGAAAAAAATATATAATTGAACGGTAATATATGTCTATGTGCAGAGGAAATAAATAAATATTTTGTGACTTTAGACCTATGAGATGGGAGTAGTGGTGGGTCAAGCTGGTAGTGGGTAGTGGAGGGGTGTCGCAATACTTTCGGCAATATAGTGTATAGATATACCATTTTTTCCAGTCTTCATTATTTACATGTTATTTTTTGGATTTGGCAGAAGACAGGAAGAAGAAGGCACAGGCAGCAGCATCTGCCCCGGCGGGGACCAGTGCCCCAGTGGAGGAGGAGGAGGAGGAGGAGGAGCCATGGGCGTCCACCAGCGCTGGTATATACTGTTTTATTTTGCAACGACTTTTGGTCAAAAACAGAAACATTTTTTGTTTACTGTATTTTAATTTAATTTTTTTATGTATAGCACAAGAGGAGCAGGAGGAGGACCAGGAGGAGGGCGAAGGAGAGAGGGAGCCGGTGCAGCAGGAGGCCGCCAGTCCAGGTTTGTTTACTGTATTTTTTATTTCTTTAATTTCTTACATATAGCACCGGATATGCTGACGGTGGTGGTGGGGGAGGAGTCGGAGGAGTCGGAGCCTCAGGAGGCCGCCAGCACCTAAAGCAGGTTTCTATTTTTGACTGAAAGTCTTGAAAAAATATAACAGTAGTATATACCAGTGTATATACTACTGTTATATTTTTTCAAGACTTTCAGTCAAAAATAGAAACCTGCTTTACTTACTGTATTTTCCTTCTTTCATTTATTGGATATATAGAAGGAGAAGCCAGACGCCGACGGGAGGCGATCGGTGAGCTTCGCCTGGCAGCTACCTCCATCAACGCCCTACAGGAACTGCTCCAGGAACTGCGGAGCACATAAACAATGCCGCAGACCTCCTGGAGCAGCAGTGAGACCAGTGGCAGCCTCCTCCAGAATGTGCCTCGCTGCTCCTGCTCGCGTGCCTTGAGGTCGGACCAGCGTTTTCGGAGATGGTCCTTCGTCCGGTCCTTCCTTCCCAAACAGCTCCAGGATGGTGGTGCGTAGCTTTTTCAAGGATACGATCCTTGCGAGTGTTATTCTTCCTGCCGTAAGGGCCCTTACAGCAATCATAATCTTTGCAATCCAAGGTGCGGACCAGCTCCAACATCTCCTCAATGCCAGTAACTGTTGGGCAGTTTGCCTTCCTTGGCATGTTCCCTTCCCTATTCATATTATATATTCCCGTTCATATGTTGTAAATAAATTTTCTATTTTTTTCACTATTTTTCCTGTTTGTGTGCGTTGCTTTTCCTTACTTAAATAGTTAATATGTATTGCTTGGTTCCACACTGTTAAAATTATATGTTCATAAATGTATTGACATTTCTATGGACCCTTTGTCATAAATTTGTCAACATATTTGTGGCCATGAATGTGACTGCACATTCTACACTTCCTGCCTGGCCAAAAAATGTCACACACTAACACAACCTTGTTGTACTGCCTTGAGATTTGATTACCGACGTGGCCTGGTTTTGTTAAGCTTAGGCGATGTCACAACAACACGGATTTTTGTCAGTCACATTCATTGTATAACCAAGAATTTATCAAAAAATATTGATGGCAGCACTGCGTGAAGTCTTCTCCGACACAACCCAAAGATCCTTAGTGCGGCTCAGGTCTAGTTTATTTGTCCCTGTTTGCAGCTTCACACAACACCTCCTCCCAGCTATGAGCTCTCTCTCTCCCACCGCTGCCCGCTAAGACGCTGCCCGCCAACATGGTCACGTCTTTGCAGGAAGACAACAGCGTGGGGGAACAGCAGCTGCTGACAGTCCCAAGACCTCGTCACAATGACGTCAGTTTTGGAGTTAACCCCTAACTGTGACCAATGGTGGAGATAGGGGGTTCATTGGAACCCCTATCTCCCGATCCGCGGCAGCTATCGGTTTGGTTAATGTTTGGTATCTTTGGATCGACCAGAGCATGGGCTTTCCAACAATACCAAACATGACAATGTTAAAAATTTTAAAAAATTAAAATATAAAAAAAAAAATACAGGTTTTTTGTTTTGTTTTCTTAATGCAGCAATATTGTTGCCATTTCAATTATAATGTGAACAATGATGCTGCACTAAGGATTTTTGTATGGGGTGCGTTTGTTAAAATAGTGTAATTGTCACCCAAAAAAATATAACAAGTCCCCATTTCAATTTTTTTTAACAAACGCAACTCAGAAAATATAACCGCAAACACTCGCATGTTAAAATGTGAAAAAAACACTTTATACCTTGTAAAACAAACATTGAAATTCTAATTTTATTGCATTTTTTGTTATAATATACAGACAGGACATGACGCATACATATGATAATGATATATTATGAATCATCTGCCGAGTCTGCCGGAAAGAACGATATATAACATGTCTGGGTCATATTATAAAATAAGGCTTCAAAACGCGTTTAAACAAGAGGAGCGAGGGGGGGCGTGTCCGGAAGCCATGCGAGGAGGACGCGAGTGAGCTGAGCTCCGTCTACCCGCCGGCATAATTTTAATCCTGCGGCTCTCATACCCGGCGGAATCCCGTCAAATTCACGGGGTAAGCCCCTTAACACTCAGGGACACCAGTGATGGCCCCACCAAAGGCTCCCTCGAAGGCACAACGCTGCTTAGAGCTCCCGGAATCGGCGCGGAAGGGAAGGCCTCACAAGATGGCGGCTCCCAGGGTGCATGCTCCCCTCGGCAGCGCGACGTGGGGGGAGAGACCTCTCCCTCGAGCCCACCGACCTCTCATCCGGCTTCTGAACAGCAACTCAGAGCGATGTTGGGGGAGTTAAGAGACTCGTTGCAGGAAGACTTTAAATCAATAGTGACAGAACTTCACAAAGATATACGTGATCTGGGTGACCGCACTGACCAACTGGAGGCGAAAACAGATGATTTATGCCTAGCTCATAACGAACTGGTGGATGCCTACAAGTCACTTAAAACGACACAGGAATCAATGCAACGGAAGATGGCTGACCTGGAAGATCGTTCTAGAAGAAACAACATCAGACTCAGAGGTATTCCGGAATCAGTTAAAGTGGAGGATCTGCATGCATATGTCACAAGTCTTTTCCAGTCACTTCTCCCATCAACACCTACCCAGGATTTGCAGCTGGATAGAGTGCACAGACTTCCCAAACCAAAAAATATGGCCTCCACGGTACCTCGAGATGCACTAGTCAGGGTCCATTTCTTCCGTATCAAGGAGGAGCTGATGTCTGAGGTCAGGAAGATAGGGAAGCTGCCTGAGCCATACTTGTCCATCTCGTTCTTTCCAGACCTTTCTGCAGCGACCATGGCTAAAAGACGGGAATTTACACCGGTCACAACGATCTTGAGAGAACACAAAATGCCGTATAGATGGGGATTTCCGACCAAACTACTTGTCTGGAGACAAAACACTCTTCATGTCATGACTGATATTACTACAGGTTTTCATCTTCTGCGAGAATGGAAGCTCACGGGTGATTGCACGCCAACTCAAGAGGCCCACCAACCCCATCAAAAGTTTCGCCAGAATGGCATCGAGTGACAACAGGGAAATGATAGCACGACGTCGAAGTGGAGGTCTTCATGATGAGCTCCGTCTACTCTTCATATAACAGGAGCCACGAGGGGTCTTGAACCGGGTTCCGAATGGCCGAGCGGGGAAGACGGGTGCTCGGCACCCCCGTGGTCCAGGATCTGGGCACAAGTTTTCCCCCGTACCTCCCCCTGTTGGACCGGGGCGAGCTGGAGGTTTTTACCAGCTCCAGGAGGAGATGGGTATTGTATATATTTGGGACACTGAAGGGTTCCCTTTTGTTTGTGTTTTTTTTTTCTTTTCTCATTTTTCCGTTTTGTTTGTCGCTGCTTGCCTTGACAGTATTACGAATACCTGAATCGATTTTTCTGGGGTCCGGATTTACCCTTACGGAGGTCGCCCCTGACAGAGCTGGAGCACGTCACCTTCCTGTCGGTCCTGAAGAGGTTCCATGGGTTTTACTGAACCAACGGCCCCCGCGTAATGACTGCTCCTTTTCTACATAGTAAGTCTCATACCATGAAAATATTCTCGTTGAATGTGAAGGGGTTAAATATCCCTCACAAGAGACACTCCCTCTACACGGATATTAACTCTGAGAAACAGGATATAATCTGCCTCCAAGAGACGCATTTTAAACACTCGGCATTTCCCAGATTATACTTGCCACAATACACTACGCAGTTTCATGCAACTTCCCCAACGAAAACTAGGGGAGTATCCATTTTAATTCAGAACCGTCTCGCCTTTAGCCTGATTCACAAAGTGGTTGACCCCAATGGAAGATTTATTCTTTTAACATGCTCCTTGAACCATATTGTTTACACCATCATCAATGTGTATAGTCCGAACGACTCCCAACTTCCCTTTTTGAACAAGGTTTTTTCCCGAATGCAAAAGTCATTGGCTGGCAGACTGGTTGTTTGCGGAGATTTCAACATGTCCCTTGATTTACCTTCCCGAGCCTCAAAGCGAGTGAGAGCGGCTCGCACCAGATATGCAAATTTACTGGCAGCGCACCAACTTTTTGATGTATGGCGATTGTTACACCCAGGAGAAACGGGTCACTCCTTTTTTTCCACTGCCCATAATGTATATTCTCGAATAGACTATATGTTTATGAAAGGTGATGCCCTAACCCAAGTCCGGGACTGTTATATTGGACCTATAACGTGGTCAGATCATGCACCAACTATATTGTGTATTGCAGAGGCTTATGATTCGGGTGGTAGAGCACCCTGGCGACTGAATGAATCATTATTATCTCGTCCTGAAATCAGAGAAGAAATACAAAATGCATTATCTAATTATTTTAGAGAGAATTCGTCTGAAGAGATATCAGAGGGAGTATTATGGCAAGCTCACAAAGCGGTAGTGAGGGGTATTCTAATCAAATGGGGGGCGCGTCTTAAAAAACAACGAGCGGACCATAGACTATCCCTGCTACACCAAATCACAATAGCTGACGAATCCCACAAACGACTTCGCACGGAGGCCTCCCTGTCTCCGATTACAGACCTTCGCAGACAACTGATCGAGTTAGACAAGCTGGATTACACTTGGGTGTCGCGTAGACTTAAGGCGAGATGCTATATTTACAGTAACAAGGCCAGCAGAATGCTAGCTAACAAACTGAAAGCCAAAATGGGTAAAGCACGAATACCACAAATCTTTGATGGGGAGGGGCAGCTTAAACACCAACCTAGACAAATAGCTGAATGCTTTGCACGGTATTACGCCTCCCTGTATAATCTAGCTACAGAACCCGACGTACACCAACCTACCCTACAGGACAGATTTCCCTTCTTAAACTCCCTTTACCTTCCACAGCTGTCAGATAACCTCCAAGACGAGCTAACCAGACCCATAACCTCTATGGAGTTAACATCGGCTTTAAAAGGTTTACCTAATGGCAAGGCCCCTGGTCCAGACGGGTTCACAGCGAAATATTACAAATGTTTTCCAGATCTCCAACCCCATCTGCTAAAATTTTATCAATCAATCTTTGAATCGGGTCAACCACCTCGGGAGTGGTTAGCAGCGCATATTGTATCAATCCCTAAAACGCCACTTCCCTCTCCTCACTGCTCGCAATATCGACCTATATCGCTCCTTAATGTTGACACCAAGTTATACGCGAAGATCATGGCGATTAGACTGGCCGAGGTACTGCCATTTTTAGTAGCGGATGACCAAGTAGGCTTCATAAAAAATAGACAAGGTCCAGATAACACCCTGAAAGTACTTACCCTCGTTGACCATGTAGTCCAAACGTCCCAACCTACATTACTACTATCATTAGATGCGGAAAAAGCTTTTGACCGGATTAACTGGTCCTACTTGCATCACGTATTGTTAAAATTCAATTTCCCACTCACTTTGATTAAGGCGGTGGAGGGGCTTTATACAGTCCCCACCGCACAGGTCTTGAATGCTGGCTTCACATCCGATCCCATTAATATTTCTAACGGTACAAGGCAGGGATGCCCGTTATCACCCCTACTTTATGCGTTGGCACTTGAACCACTCGCACAAGCCATTAGGCAAGCATCAGAAGTCCAAGGCATACACATAGGCCCCACACAGAGCAAAGTGAGCCTCTTTGCGGACGACATATTATTGACGTTGACAGAACCATCATCATCCTTACCAGCCCTTCACGAGATTCTAGATAGTTATGGTAAAGCCTCTTTTCACAAAATCAATCTGAAGAAGTCACAAGCGTTGTCGTTTGCGATTCCCCAAGAGACTCTTCTCCCCTTACAAATAGACTACCCCTATGACTGGAGGAAATCACACATTACATATTTGGGGGTTAAAATTGCATTTTCTAGCGCAGAACTATTTAGTTATAACTATCAACCTATGCTTACACAACTCAGAAATTTATGTATGAATTGGTCGAAGGTGGAGGTGTCCTGGGCGGGTAGAATTGCAGCGCTTAAAATGTCTCTACTGCGCAAAACTGCTTTATCTTTTCCGTGCCCTCCCAATGGCTTTACCGCGCAGTTATCTTCCGAACCTGCAATCTGTACTCTCCAGATTTGTCTGGCGAGGTAAACGTCCTAGAGTGAGAGCGGCCCTACTGAATCAATCTATAGAAAGCGGGGGGATGGGGGTCCTAATGTATTGATGTATTATAAAGCATCCATGTTAACAGCAGCCCAAGCCCTTCTTATGACTCCTCCAGGTCCCCAGTGGACTAGATTTCTCTCGGTTTATTTTCTCCCACATTCCCCTTCAATAATCCTCTGGCTGCCCAGATCCCTACGTCCTAAATTACCTCCTCTTCCTCTTTTTGCCAGCCTGCTTCGTAGAGAATGGGACAATAACGCAGCGAAACTCATAAATTATCACCCAATCGCCCTGGCAGCCCCACTATCGGTGTTAGGTCACCTCATTCCTAATTTTGACCCACGGGTATGGACACGACACGCGCGTGACGAGCTTTTCCAATTTTTTGATCAGGAGGTTTTCTCTCCTTTCCCAGACTAATTGATAAATATGCCATTCCCGGTTCACTGTGGCTATCATACGGTCAGATCCAATCTCAACTAGCGGTATGGGGACTTGGAGGGAGATTATCTTCTACGCGCGCCCTGCTTTCTTCATTTGAAAATAGATGTTCCCACCCCTAGAAAGGAAGAAAATTATATCCATCTGTTACGATCTCCTACTTAAATCCACAGCTAATAAACATTGGGATTATCAGAGAAAATGGGAGAAGGACCTGGGAAGGGAACTCCCAAGGGAACAGTGGAGAAATAGTTCTCTCGGAGGACAGAAGCAAGTTTAAATGTGCTTCATTGTGGGAAGCACGTAAAAAGTTACTTTATAGGTGGTACTTAACGCCCGATAGAGAGAGCCACATGTCAAGTGGGGCTTCTTCCACATGCTGGAGATGTGGGTTATCAAGTATTTGGTGGACGTGCCCCCCTTTGGAGGGATGGTGGAGGGAGGTGGCGACATTGAGTTCTAAGATTCTAGGTGTCACAGTGGATCCTACCCCGGAGATAGTGCTCCTTCAACTCTTCCCGAATGCATTTTCCAGGTTCCAGAAACAAATGCTAGCGCACATCCTGACCATATCGTACTTAATGGTGGCAGCTAGGTGGAAGTCAACCGACCTCCCACCTCTCCCTCTAATTACTGACCGGCTAAAAGAATTTCGCTTATTAGACGCAATGTCCCGGACAGTTACAGGTGCCCTGCCATCTAAGAGGAATTTCTGGTATATTTGGGACGCGTATCTTATATCTACCGACTAGATTGAGGGGAGCATACAAGGGGAGGTTTGCATGGAGGGACCGTCGTATGATACCAATCCTAATGGGGTTTCTGGTGAAGGCCTGGAGAAGCGGAATGTGGAATGTGGCGCACACCTAGAATAACTGTTAGGTTACACTTTATTGTCGACAAATGCACCAGCGACAACTGTATGTTGTTCGTTTCTTTTTGTTTCTTTTTGTTTCTTTTGTTCGTTTCTTTGGTTGTTGAAGTATGGCTTTACCATTTATAAATGTATTGTTGAAAAATCAATAAAAACTTTTTAATTTTAAAAAAAAAAACAAGAGGAGCGAAACTGTTAAAAATTAGCTCAGCAGCAGACCGCAGTGCCGCACACAGGCGTGAAGGGAAGCCGTGAAATGCCTCAGCAGCGAAAGGGTTAATTTTTTTTTGTCTGTTTTAAATCATTTTATTTTATTATTTTTTTCATTTCAGATCATTTTGATCAACTATTTTTCCGTTTTAAAACATTTTTTGTTCTGGTTTTTATTTTTAAAGTCAGACCATTCGGGTCAGTTTACCGTTTTTTAAATCGTTTTGTTCTTTTTTTTTTGTTCCTTGGCTTTCATACCATTTTTTTAATGTGATTAAATAAATAAAGTTGTGAAATGTATATTCATAAGAAAAAAAGGATCTTTATTTAATAAAAAAAAAAAAACTCGATAGAATCGCCAGAATTATCGTATCGACAGAATGAATTATCGGATCCGAAAACAAACCAAAAATTATTATAAAAAAATATATAAAGTATAAAAAAAGTAAACCATAGTAGTTTACATCAAAACGAATAGAGTTAGACACTTTGAAACGAGGAGAACAGACGTTCCGAAAAAAAAGAAAATTTCCGAAATCACGAAAAGTCGATACAAAAAACGAGCAAAGTGACCCGAAAATACGAAAAATGGTCGATATTCCAAAAAAATGTACACAATCGAAAATTTTAAACATCAGAACAAATCGAACCGAATCGAACCGAAAAAAAAAAATCGGTGCGCAAGCCTATTAATATCTGACATCCCGATGTGAAACATCAGGACTTTTGCATTAGATTTCGACCATTTTTATTTTTTTAACTTCTGGATAGTCGAAAATCGAAATCTATCCAAAAAGTCCCAATGTTTCACATCATTCTGAACTTTGTTTGGATAGAGTAAGTCCGTGGGCGTGCGGCCGTTAAATGTATATACCAGTGGTGTCGTTACGTGGGGGCGGGGGGTGCGGCCCGCACCAGGTGACACCCGCCTTTAGGGTGACACCGTCACCCTAAGGGCGGGTGTCTCACCCTCCGCCACGTTTTTCGCTCCCTGCGAGCGTCCGAAGCATGCAGCTTCGGCGCTCGCCTGGAGGAAACACGTCACCAGCCAATCGCAGCTGGTCACGTGGCTCCCCCTGGCGAGCGCCCAAGCTGCGCGCCGCCGGACGCTCTGAGGGAGCGAAAAAGGCGGCGGAGGTGAGCTGGGGCCATTATCATGAGGTGCTGGGGCATTCCATGTGCTGGGGCAAATCTATGAGGAGCTGGGGCATATCCATGAGGAGCTGGGGCATATCCAGGAGGAGCTGGGGCATATCCACGAGGAGCTGGGGCAAATCCATGTGTGAGCTGGGGCAAATCCATGTGTGAGCTGGGGCATGTCCACGAGGAGCTGGGGCATGTCCACGAGGAGCTGGGGCATGTCCACGAGGAGCTGGGGCATATCCACGAGGTGCTGGGGCATATCCACGAGGTGCTGGGGCAATATCCATGAGGAGCTGGGGCATATCTATCCATGAGGATGTCGGATGTCGGCCAAGCTTCCGGGAACTCCCCCTGAGGACTGGCGTCATCGTGCATAGCACGATGACGCCAGTCCTGGAGTTAACCCCTAGCTGCCACCAATGGTGGAGATAGGGGTTCCAAAATGAACCCCCTATCTCCCGATCCGTGGCAGCTAGGGGTTAAAGTTTGGTATTGTTGGATCGGCCAGAGCATGGCCGTTCCAACGATACCAAACACGAATGTGAAAAACGTTTGTAAAAAAAATTAAAATAAAAAAATATTAAATTTTTTTTATAAAAAACATTTAATTTTTTTTCTTTTTTTTTGGTTTGTTAATGCAGCAATATTGTTCCCATTTCAATTATAATGTGAACAATGATGCTGCACTAACGATTTTTGTATGCGGTGCGTTTGTTAAAAATTTTGTAATTTTCCCCAAAAAAAAAATGTAACGAGACCCCATCTCTAATTTTTTTAACAAGCGCATCCCATACAAAATACAACCGCAATTGCTCGCATGTTAAAATGTGAAAAAGAAAAAATTAACACATTGTAAATTATTGAAAAATCATATTTTATTGCATTTTTTGTTATAATATACAGACAGGTCATGACGTATACATATAATAATGACATATTATGAATCTGCCGAGTCTGACGGAAAAAACGATCTATAATATGTCTGGGTCATATACTAAAATAAGCTTCAAAACACGTTTAAACATGATGAGCAAAACCGGTAAAAATGAGCTCAGCACAGAGGTGTGAAAAGCCTCAGCAGCGAAAGGGTTAATTAAAAAAACACGATAGAATCGCCAGAATTATCGTATCGACAGAATGAATTATCGGATCCGAAAAACAAATCAAAAATTTATTAAAAAAAATATATAAAGTAGTATTAAAAAAGTAAACCATAGTAGTTTTCATCAAAACGAATAGAGTTAGACAGCTTTGAAACGAGAACAGACGTTCCGAAAAAAAAAAAGTTCCGAAAAACGAAAAATGGGCGATATGCCGAAAACCATGTACAATTCCGAAAAACGAAAATTTCCGAAATAACGAAAAGTCGATACAGAAACCTAGTAAAGTGACCCGAAATTACGAAAAATGGTCGATATTCCGAAAAATAAATGTACCCGAAAAACGAATCGAACCGAACCGAATCGAAACAGAAAGCGGTCGAAACGAGCCGAATCGAAAAGTTTAAAAATTCGAAAAATCGAATCGAACCGAAAAAAAAATCGGTGCACATCCCTAGAATACACTGACATTTGTACAGGCTGGAGACTGGGAGCTGATTGTATGATGAGCTAGTAAGGAGTGCAAGAGTTCATCTTGAGACAGAAACAAATATGGGGAGGCCAGGGCAGAGGAGAAGCAAGTGGAAGGGGACAGGAAGCCGCTGGAAATACTGATCAGGGGCTGTGAGTAATGATAGTCACTGCTGAAGCAGACAGGGGGGCTGTTCTAATGATGAGCCCTGTTCTGGGTGGAAGCTCACAGCATGAGGCAACAGGGCTGGCTGGCATCAGTCGATGAGACTCTAAAAGCTGAATGAATCATGATGGGTAAAAACACGGGCAATGGATGTAAATTGTAATGTGCGCTTTGTGTTTTTAGATACTCTATTGAGTAGGACTTGGTTGTAAAACCATTATCCTGTCTCTCTAAGCGTGTATTCTTTAATTCATAAAAGAACCATTGACTCCAACACTGTTTTCAGAAATAAAAATGACATGTGTTCCCTTTCAGTCACAAAGGAAGGAAAACAAAAGACTCTTGGACAAATGGATGAACATGGAGCACCTCTTTTGAACATCTGGAATAAGCAAGACACATATTTGGCATGGTCTTTCTATGGCTACTTGTCACCTGTATGACTATAGAAATCATGATTCCTGTCCCATATAAACACCATTCCAAACTGCTGATGGAATACATAACAGAGCAATGCAAGAGGCTCAAAAGCTTGTTGACTCCTAAAAAGGTCTGTCTGGAACACTTACAAGGCTAATACCACTGATAAAATCCAGCTAATCCACAACCATAAAACAATAAATCTCAATGCTAACATGTAGTAAAAGATGTATATACACATTTTAGAACAAATAATTGTCATATTTCATGGAGGATAAGCTGTGTGGGGTCTGGGACTCCCTTTGTAGGAAAATAAAATAACATCTTGAGCAGTCACCATCTGTATTTTTCATTTTCTTTATGCTTAAAGTTTGAAAGAATTCTTCAGTATGATAAATTGTCATTTACCATGTTATATTAAACTAAAAAATGTATGTGTGCACGTGTCATTCATTTTAGAACAAACCCATTGTTCTGGTGTTCAGGTGGCTGATGTAATGTGATGTGATCTCAAACAATTATCTGGAGCTTTTTTCTGGTTTGACTATTTTGACCTAGAATTTTCCATTCTCCAGCCATTCTCCTGCTTTTCAACACTCTATGAATAGCCCTGTATAACTTTGAAGTTGCTACCTGTAAGAAAATTCCAGCAATTGAGGTTTAGGAAATTAAGCGCTCCGAAAACTAGTAAGTAACTGACGTTCAGCAACCCTGGCCTTCCAGATGTATGGGGAACTATATCTCCCTTAAGGCTCAGCCACACATTAGGCTGGATGTGCCTCAAGGAAATGTAGTTCCAAAACACCTGCTGGCCAAGGTTGAGGACCCCTGACCTAAAGGATACTCCTACCACGAAGTGGATAAAGGAATATGTACTACAGTAGGGCTGAAACAATCGATAATGGAAATAGATGACAACTATTTTAATCATCGATTAATCGTCCTGTGTACAGCACACACTGTTTAGAGTCAGACCGAGTTAAGCGTAAATAACCTCCGCTTCGGAGCTTATTGGAGAAGACCGTTTACAACATTAGAACTATAACACAAACCATAGGATACTGCCACTGGGTGAAGGAGCTTTATGCCTGTGTTTTATCCTTACTAGAAGCTGGGGTCCTGTGCCGCCACCCCGCCCTCCCTGCCATGCCCTCTTTGGTTGGGAACTGCCATTCCCTCCCTTTGGTCTGGTTCATTTCCCCAAACTCCATTCCCACACTCAGATCCGGCCTTTTGTCCATACCCACTCCCTCTTACTCTCAGGTCAAGTCACTTGAGCAAAGTCACTCCCTTCCACCTCCAGTCCCTCCTCCCACTCAGTTTGTTCATGAAATTATTTAAAAAGGGACACTCTGCACACCCTGACCACTTTAGCTTATTAACCCTGATTTCATGCGGACATCATCTATGACCAAGTGCTTGGAGCTGCGTTAATTTGAGAAAGCAAACATGGGCTTAAGCTACATATGCAGCATCAACCCATCCCTCTGACCAAGCACTCTCCTACCTTGTGTGAGGAGTAAGCAAGATGTGAAATTTGCGTATGTACGTACGAAAGTTACGTACACTACGCAAATTGCTTAAGTAAACCGATTGTCTTTTTTTTTTAATCCGATTAGTTGGCCGATTTATTATTTCGATTAATCGATTATGAGAATAATCGTTAGTTGCAGCCCTATACTACAGTACCTGGTTTCTGGTGCTTGTCATGTATTTGTAAAGGTCAACTAAGATTTGAGATTCCATGACGTGAAATATAGCATCTGGATATGTGCAAAAAAAATTCAGTTCAGAATTTTCAGTTCTGAAAATCTCGATCACTTTGGTTTGTCAGAATTTCATTGGACATTTGCCTTGTCTGAAATAAAACATTTTGTTTAGTTAACCCACCTTAACTCAGTGGCTCTTGTGGGCAGCAGGCGTGCTTAAACTCCACAGGGCCCTTAGCCAGCAAGCTGATCACAGTCAATGGCAGCAGCTGCTTCAACTCAGAAATCCCCCGCCCCCTGCAGCCAACGACGTCACTCTGTGGGCTGGGAAGGGAGGATGGCCGGAAAGCCACACGGCCTGCTTCCCACGAGGTCGTGTTTAAACACTGTATATAGTTGTGTCTTAATGCAGGAGTTACACACTATAACCGTGTTTAGAAGCATTACCTGTACCATATTCTAATTCTAAATCAAATAATGTATGAAATACTTACAATTTAAACTCTTGGCTGCAGTCCGGGATGGGATCTCTGGTCTGACTTCCTGGAAGTCAGACCACGACTTGGAACCTCCCTTCCCCCACTGCCGCCATCGTGCATGGGAACGGACAGGGAATCCCCTATGAAGGAGAAAGATGTCATTTGGACCCCCATGTTTCTGGAACCATGCAAGGTATCATTGAAAAGCCAGAGATTTTTTTTTCTATTTTTATTCTAATGCAGCACTATTGGTCACTTTTCAATTATAAAGTATACAATGCTGCTGCAATATCTCACCACCTAATTTCTCATGTTGTCACAAGCGTGGAGACGACGGAACAATGTGCGCACTGTTCCATCAAAAACCTAAACTGCGTCCCTGCAGCGAGGAAGTTTTGGAACCCTGTGTCTCTAATATTTACACCACACAAGGTCAGTTGAGGCGTAATTGGAAAGATCAGAGTCTGGCCTTTCCAGCAATATAAAATATTAGGGATGTGCGTTTCGGGTTTCGGAATTTTGGAATTTTCACGAAATTTCCCGATTCGTGTTTTCGGATGCGGCCGATTTTCCGAAAATTTTTAGATCCGAAAATGGCAGTTCCGAAAAGTTTTCCGAGCCGAAACGAAATATTTTCGGAATTTTCGAATGTACTTGAAATGTGTCAAATCGAAATTTATTGCTTTGAAACGAGGAGAACAGACGTTCCGAAAAACGAAAATTTTCGAAAATACGAAAAGTCGATACAAAAAACAAGCTAAGTGACACGAAAATACGAAAAATGGTCGATATTCCGAAACCATTTACAATTCTGAAAATTTCCGAAAATACGAAAAGTCGATACAAAAAACAAGCTAAGTGACACGAAAATACGAAACATGGTTGAAATTCCGAGAAAAAAATGTACACGAAAAACGAGTCGAGCCGAACCGAAACAGAAATCGGTCGAAACGAGCCGAATCGAAAAGTTTAAAAATCCGAAAAATCGAATCGAACCGAAAAAAAATCGGTGCACAAGCCTATCAAATATGACCACGTAAGCTATAAAAAATAAATGAATGCAAAATTTACTTTGTTCTCCATTTGTAGGTAGTGGTATTATGTGCTTTCACTTATAGCAAACAATACAGTTGCACAAACTTGCCTCATTACCAATGATGGGAGCAAATGGAGAGGTGATGGACAAATGCATAATAATACATTGCAACATCTGAATCACAAAATGACGCAACACTGCGAGTGGGGTGCTTTTTATTCTCTATCCAAAGACCGAACAGGATATTTAATTGTTTCAAGAACCTTGAGAGGATGTAGCATTTCAAGGATGAAATGCCCATCCTCTCTGTCAGTACTAAAACATTATCTACAATTGTCATAATGTTTAAAATAACAAGATCTATATTTTGCCTTATGCTTCCTTTTAAGAAAACAAAATAAAATTGCAATTTTTATCAGATTAATCAGGAAACTAATCTATTTATGAAAATAATCATTAGTTGCAGCCCTAGAGACTATAGGAAGTCAGACCTACGGTTTTATACCCCTCCTGACACACTGAAGACCCCCCCCCCCCTCGGGATCACGGTCTGCTCCCAGAGGTGGCTGGACATCTTGGATGTCAGCCAAGCCTCTGGGGCCTCCCCTTGCCTGACATTTTCATACATCGGCACGTCATGGAATTAACCCCTAGCTGCCAAAGGGGTTTTCCCTATGGTGCAGATTGGGGGGGGGGGTACAATGGATCCCCCTATCTCCCGATCATGGCAGCTAAAGGGTCATGTTTGGTATCATCGGAAAGGCCAGAGACCAGACCAGGTTAAGTGAAATATTTAAAAACTAATCTCTGTATAACCGGCGCCACCTAGTGGCCAAAGTGTGAACAATGCAATAAATCACAAATAAAAAAAAGTTTATTATAGAATTTTAAAACGGTCCAAAAATTAGGGATGAGCGCACATTTTTTTTTCCCTTTCGGCTCGTTCGGTTTTTCTAAAACTTTTGGACCGTTTCGGCCGATTTTTGTTTTGGCTTGTTTCGTATCGACTTTTATTTTGTGATATCGGAAATTTTCGGATCGTCTGTTCTCTTTGCTTCAAAGTGTCTATTCGTTTTGACTTAAACGAATGGTATTTCTGTCGATACAGTAATTCTGGCGATTCGTTCCTTCGGACGTATTGTTTTTTATTAAAGATCCTTTTTTTTATGAATATGCATTGCACAACTTTATTTAATCATATTAAAATGGTATGAAAGGAAAAAAGATTTAAAAAATGCAAAAATACTGACCCAAATGGTCTGACATTAAAAAAATAAAAACCAGAACAAATTGATTTAAAACTGAAAAAAAAACTGAACGAAATTATCTGAGGCGAAAAAAAAACCCCAGAACAAATTAAATGATTTAAAACGAAAAAAACACAATGCAGCATATGAATCTGCACACTGCCGGGCAGCACCTTTACAGAATTCAGCATATGATGCCGAACACTGCCAGGCAGCACCTCTACAGTATAATAATGCAGCATATGAATCCGCACACTGCCGGGCAGCACCTCTAGAGCATAATAATGCAGCATATCACTAGCGTCACTGGGTGGGGGGTGCGGCCCGCACCGGGTGACGCCCGCCCTTAGGGTGACACCAAGACTTTGATTTTTGAACCCACCGGCGGCCGGTTCAAAAATGAAAGTCTTGGGCGGACTGACCCATCGGGACCCGGTTTTGTAAGGGACGTTAACTTCTGACCACGGTGGGGAAACAAACCGCCTCATCGGCGGCACTCCAGCGTGCCTTCCTGGGCCCCACGTGCACCCTGCATTGATGCCGCCCCCTCACATGAAGCGCGCGCATCACGTGGGGGGGGGGGGCGGCATCAATGCAGGGTGCACGTGGGGCCCAGGAAGGCATGCTGGAACGCCGCTGACGAGGCGGTTTGTTAACTTCCGACCAAAGCGGCGCACTAATGTCCCTTACAAAACCAGGCTCCTGAGCTGCCTGCTGGGTCAGTATACATCCATGTGTGAGCTGGGCACTATATATCCATGTGTAAGTTGGGCATTATACATCCATGTGTGAGCTGGGGGCACTATACATCCATATGTGAGCTTGGGCACTATATATCCATGGGTGAGCTGGGGCAATATACAGTTGTGTTCAAAATTATTCAACCCCCACTGAAATTGAGTGTTTTGGCCAGTTTGACATTGATTTTGATCATTCAGTCATCTTGCTTACAATTAAATCAAAGAGGCACGTGTAGGTCAGACAAATATAACATTTATAATGAAATGACCACAAATGTCTTTTCTGTGATCACATCATTATCAGTTTTATTCAACCCCCAAGTGACATTCAATCTTAGTACTTAGTACAACATCCTTTTACAGTTATAACAGCTTTTAAACGTGAAGCATAGCTTGACACAAGTGTCTTGCAGCGATCTACGGGTATCTTCGCCCATTCGTCATGGGCAAAAGCCTCCAGTTCAGTCACATTCTTAGGCTTGCGCACTGCAACTGCTTTCTTTAAGTCCCACCAGAGGTTCTCAATCGGATTTAAGTCAGGTGACTGCGATGGCCACTCCAAAATGTTCCTTTAATCTGCAACCATGCTGTAGTGGACTTGGAGGTATGCTTGGGATCATTGTCCTGTTGAAAGGTCCAACGTCTCCCAATCCTCAGGGTTGTGACGGACTGCATCACATTGTCATCCAATATCTCCTGGTACTGAAGAGAATTCATGGTACCTTGCACACGCTGAAGCTTCCCTGTACCTGCTGAAGCAAAACAGCCCCAAAGCATGATTGACCCCCCACCATGCTTCACAGTAGGCAAGGTGTTCTATTCTTCATAGGCCTTGTTCTTCCTCCTCCAAACATAGCGTTGATCCATGGGCCCAAACAGTTCTAATTTTGTTTCATCAGTCCACAGAACACTATCCCAAAACTTCTGTGGTTTGTCCACATGACTTTTGGCATACTGCAGTCGACTCTTCTTATTCTTTGGAGACAGCAAGGGGGTGCGCCTGGGAGTTCTGACATGGAGGCCTTCATTACGCAGTGTGCGCCGTATTGTCTGAGCTGAAACTTCAGTACCCACATCTGACAAATCTTTTCTCAGTTCCTCAGCAATCACACGGGGACTTTTCTCCACTCTACGCTTCAGGTAGCGCACAGCAGTCGAAGTCAGCATCTTCTTTCTGCCACGACCAGGTAGCGTTTCAACAGTGCCCTTTGCCTTGAATTTGCGAATGATGCTTCCTATGGTCTCTCTTGGTATGTTTATCATCTTTGCAATCTTCTTATAGCCATTGCCCTGCCTGTGAAGAGTAATCACCTCTTCTCTTGTCTTCCTGGACCATTCTCTTGACTTCACCATGTTTGTAACCACACCAGTAAATGTCTAAAATTACTCTGATACTCAGCTCCTTCTAAAGCTGCCTAATTGGTGCTTATTATGCTTTATTGCTGCTCCGTGACATCCACAGGTGTTTTCAATACCTGATTGAAAACACCTGAATGAACCTCTGTTCTTCAGAGTGGTAGTCTTTAAGGGGTTGAATAATTGTGTCAATGAAGAATTCACAAAAGAAACATTTACTACTGTATTACAAAACCAATTGATGTCATTTTAGTTGCATATGGTTCTTTAAAAAGTCCTTGTAGGATTTCATTCTGAATACAATTACAAATGTACACTAAATTCCCTAAAACCCTTTATAGCATTGGGGGTTGAATAATTTTGAACACAACTGTATATCCATATGTGAGCTGGGGCAATATATATCCATGGGTGAGCTGCTGGAGGCAATATATAATTGTGAGCTGGGGCAATATATCCATATGTGAGCTAGGGGTAATATATATCCATGTGTGCCTTCACTTTCACTGCCTTAAAACAGGCACTGTACTTGCTGGCAGTTTGCCAAAAGAATCTGTAAAACTCGGGGGGGGGGGTGACACCATAAATTACCACACCGGGTGACACCAACCCTAGTGACGCCACTGCAGCATATAATTCCGCACACTGCCGGGCAGCACCGCTACAGTATATTAATGTAGCATATAATTCCGCACACTGCCGGGCAGCACCTGAATCTGCACACTGTGCGGAATTATATGCTGCATTATTATACTGTAGAGGTGCTGCCCGGCAGTGTGCAGATTCATATGCTGCATTATACTGTAGAGGTGCTGCCCGACAGTGTGCGGATTCATATGCTGCATTAATTACACTGTAGAGGTGTATTCATATGCTACATTACTTTTTTTTATTCCGTCTTTAAATCATTTAATTTGTTCTTTTTTTTTCGTTTCAGATAATTTTGTTTAGTTTTTTTACCCGTTTTAAATCATTTTGTTCTGGTTTTTATTTTTAATGTCAGGCCATTTGGGTCAGTATTTTTGCGTTTCTTTAAATAGTTTTGTTCATTTTTTTCCTTTCATACCATTTTAATATGAATATGCATTGCGGATTCATATGCTGCATTAATTATACTGTAGAGGTGCTGCCCGGCAGTTTGTGGATTTATATGCTGCATTAATTATTTTGTAGAGGTGCTGCCCGGCAGTGTGCGGAATCTTATGCTGCATTGAAACCTATGGGTTAAGAAGCCTTGTTTCTTTAAAAGAAGTTAAGAAACCTAAAATTTCACCCAAAAAATGCTTAAAAAAATCTTAAAAGAATAAATAAGTAAAGGAACTTTAATTCTATTAATAATGCAGCATAAAACGAAAAACCGAATGACCCGAAATGATCCGAATCACCGAAATGATCCAAATCGAATCGACTCAAAATTTCGCATCATCTGAAATATCAAAATCGAAGGAGTTGAAATTTCAGATCGATTCGAAAATTTTGTGTGATTGACATTTCGGATTTGGGATGCTCTCGGAAGCACGAAAATAGTAAATTTTGTCCGAAAAACTAATTGGTACGAAACGAATTGCACATCCCTACCAAAAATGAATCAGCGGCTATTCCTCTCCATATGGTGGTATTCCCCAGTCCACCAGGAGTAGTAGGTGTCAAGTCAAACTGCAGAGGTACAGAATGGTCAGCTAAGGTACAAGCAAGTGGGATAATAAAATGACTGTAATTCCGTTTAGGTAATTGAAATCTGCAAAAGTCTGTGAGAACTACTAGTTGCATGCAATTCAGCTCCATTTAGGGTCAGCCAATCAGAGCAGAGGTCAGGTTTCCCAGCAGCTTCAGCGAGATCTGTGGAGGAAGAGAGGAGCCATCTAAGGCTAGGGACAGATGAGCGCATTTTCTGCGGCCACCGTCAAAATGTACGTCGATGCGTGCGCACGCATTTTTTCACGGAATACGCTTAAGTGGTCAGACGATGCGCAATTCTGGACGTATTTCATGACGATGGGGTGAAAAGAAGTCTAGGGAAATCCGGCTGTTTGAACGTTATGTTGGCCGCACACTAGCAGCGTCTGACATCTCCTAATCACGCACACACGCTGCCATGCGGCCACAGCGCACTCTGTACGTCAGTACCAGCGGTTTAACGTTCTCGAAAAAATGCGTTCATTTTCCACTTGCGTTGCGCGGCCGGACTTTTGTGCGACCGTACTTCGTATATTGGCTGTCATTGCCCGGCATCTGCTGCTAGTGCGGCCGTGATTATGTGCGCCAGAACGCGCGTTCGCACTGCCTCAGTCTGACCCTAGCCTTAGAGTTCCATGCCATGCAGCAGGCAACCTGGATAAGAAAGTGCACAGACATTTACAAACATCTTCAGATCCTGGAGTGGCAGCCGGTGAGCAAAAGGATTTGTTTCACATTCATGTGCAGGAAAGGAATTGAGCCAGTTTAGTGATACTTGCAGTCTGTTAACTTGTAGATCTATTTCATTCTCAGTGTGTGGAGATTCCACATGCAGTTCTTTAGATTAGTTAATTTCATGTCTGTTTTAAGTTAAAATATATTTTGGCAGTAATGATATTCTAGAAAAGTGAAAATATGAAGCTGACACATTAACAATAAGTTAATGATTAACAAACTTTATGTGCAATGCATTTATACAATTTCTGTATTTCTTTCTGTTTAACCTTTTCACTGCTGAGGACGTGTGGGGAACGTCCTGATTGACTCCTACAGAAAGATAGGGGTAGAGATAGGGGGTTCATTTGAACCCGGATACCTCCCGACTGTTGACAGCTAGCAGTGTCATGTTTGGTATCATTAGAAAGGCCAGAGCATGGCCTTTCCAATGATATCAAACATGACCATGTTTGAAGTAAAGAAAAAAAATAATAAAGATAATAATAAAAAAAAGAAAAACGTGTTTTTTTTTTAAGACTTGAAATGGCTCAGCAGTGAAGGGGTTAAGGTTTTTCACCTTTAATTCATCTAATCACTATTCAACTATTTCACCTAATCAATCTACAGCTACTTAATTTACTACCCAACTTACTGAAATTAAACTTAAATGCAAGTGAATAGTGGAATCCAGTTATTTCCGGCGATGATGTTTGAAGTTCCTTTCAAGCGGGGAAATTTTGTGCACAAAATCATAAAGCTTGACAGTAGGTTTAAGGCTAGGGTGAGACGAACACATTTTTCACATATACCATCAAAAAGTGCATCTATGCGTCCGGATGCACTTTTTCACGGAAGACACAATCGTGGTTATACGGTGCGCAATTACGGCCATGATTTTTGACGGAACTAGAAAAAAGAGAGAAATCTGAGTAACCAAAGTTTGCGTCTCTGGACGTTATGTAGGCCAGACATGGTGCAGCGTCTGACGTCTCCTAATCACACACACACGCCGCTATGCCGACGCAGCACACTCTGTGCGTCAGTACTAGCGGTTCGATGTTCTTACGAAAATTCGTTCGTTTGCCGCTTGCGTTGCGCGGCCAAACTTTCGTGTGGTCGTACTTTGTATATTGGACGTTATTTGCTGCTACTACGGCCGTAATAAAGTGCGGCTGAATGCACGTTCGCACTGCATTCATCTGACCCCAGCCTAAAAGAAAATGTGGTAGAAACAGCACTTCCTTCAGATGGAGGCAGTGCAATCTTTTAAGCCTGAGACACACTGAGCATGTAGCGACGCACAGCGTAGCGAAGCAAACATTTTGCAGGCTTGACTTCACTCCGCTCCTCCTCGCAGCCAGACGACACTGCATCATGTTTGCTTCTCTCCACACTGGATAGGAATCCAATACTCTGCAGATCAAACTAGAGAAATGTTTCTCGTCAAATGGAGCAAAGCATAGAAAAAAAACAAGTTTATTTTAAAACCACTTTTACATTACAATATACATCATGCCAAAACTTTATTTACAAAGCGCATGTCATACAGGCAAGATCTAAACACGACTTATATCAGCTGCCCAACCGCGCTGACACATTACGTCCATTAATAAAATACATATAAATTACTGCCAATTCAATCCGAATAGTATCATGTCCAGATACATATAAACAGACCAGATCATGCCCACTCAAGATACATATAGAGACCTGAGCCCAAATCATGCCCACAGAAATATATAGACCTCAGACCAGATAATGCCCACATAGAGACCGCAGACCAGATAATGCCCACATAGAGACCTCAGACCAGATAATGCCCACAGAGACCTCAGACCAGATAATGCCCACATATAGACCTCAGACCAGATAATGCCCACATATAGAGACCTCAGACCAGATAATGCCCACATATAGACCTCAGACCAGATAATGCCCACATATAGAGACCGCAAACCAGATAATGCCCACATATAGACCTCAGACCAGATAATGCCCACATATAGACCTCAGACCAGATAATGCCCACATAATGTAGACCTCAGACCAGACCCTCTAATCGCTAGGCAGGCAGGGAGGGAGGCAGGCTGGCTGGCTTTAGCTGAGCCAGAGTTGGCAGCTCAGCCGACTGTCAGAGCGGTGTGAGGCTGCTGCTAAGCTACGCCCCCAGCGGGGTGACGCGATGGTAGGTGGGAGGGATCTACAGCACACGGCACAAGCGCCATGTGCTGCAGGTCCTGCCCCTCCCCTCAGCGCGTCGCTCCGCCAAGGGGAAAGTTGGATTTTTCCAACTCCCTTCGCTCAGCGCCGCATCGTGACGCGGCCTGAGCGAGGGAGGGGAACAAAACCTGTCCACACTGAGCGCGTCTCGTCGCACAGCGCACACTGTGTCTCAGGCTCTAATCTTGTTGAGGCATGAAGACAACCGAAAAGGCATAAGGCCTCATTCACACGCAAAAAAAGATTAAATTGAATATTGCATATTCACGCGTATATGTGCACACATACGCAATATTCAATTTAATCACTGGCCCTCTGGTCGAGTGTGGCTCGGGATTAACTTTCAGTGCTGAAAGCGGTAACCCTGAGCCACACTTGGCCTGCATACATTACCTGTCCCTGCGCTTTCTCGCTGACCCCCTCTGTCTCCTCCGGCGATTGCAGCGTTTTACTTTCTGGCTTCAGGAAGTAAAACGTTGCAATCACTGGAGGAGTCAGCGAGGGACAGGTAATGTATGCAGCCCGAGTGTGGTTCGGGGTTACCGCTTTCAGCACTGAAAGTTAACCCCGGCCACAATCAGGGGGTTAAACTTCGTAATGTACGCTGCACACACGCGTATAAACGCAAACACACGCTGCCTCTCGGTGTCAGGGGAATGCGAAGGTATGTGCCCAGGATGCGGTGATATATATGAGGAAGCCAGGATATGGTGCATAATCAGTGGGTTTATTGCAGATATATTCACACCAGGAATAATGAGGAGCAATACAGGAAATCGGACTGGCTGAGGCTGTGGGCTGGATACTTAATACAGAGGACAGGGGAAATACTGGACACTGACACAAGAGGACAACACTTACACAAGACATGAGACAGATGGGACAGGAAGGTAGGTCTTGGCACCGCAGGAGTCTTGGATTCACAGGAGGTTTGGCAAAGTCTGTGGTAAGGCAAAGGTTTCCAGAGGAGGGTCCAGGAGCTTGGTCTGTGGCAGTCGTGGGTCAATGGGCAGGAGAGATCAAGCAGGTCTATGGCCAGCTGAGGGTCTGGTACACGAGAGACAATATTATAGCTGATAGCTTCAGGCAGGTCAGAGGCAAAATGACAATACTTACAATGAACCAGCACTGGAGGAAGGGGTGTGCCCTGCTTAAATGGAGATTGTGCTCCTGGAGTAAAGGAGGAGCACCTGGTCACTGTAAACAGAGCAGAGGCCTGAGCCATGAGAAATGCTGATTATGGCAGAGCAGTGCCAGTTTTGCCAGCGGCGTGAACCATGGCACTTGGTTCCATTCTGTTTTTGTGCGCGTTTACGCAATGCAAATATACGGCTCCATACGCGGCTATGTGTATGGAACCATTTATTTGCATATAGTACAGTAGGCGCTTATACATGCGTATCACAGTGAACGAGGCCTAAAGATTAAAAGACTGCACTGCCTCCATCTGAAGGAAGCGCTGTTTCTACCACATTTTCTTTTAACCTTCGTGGTGTTCCGATTCTATTTTATGTCAGAATCTATACAATTTATTTGACCCCTAATACCTAGCAGTATTAGAGTGTGGCTCAATGCTGAAAACGGTAACCCTGAGTCACACTTGGGACTGGATACATACCTGTACATGCGCTCTCTCTGTCACCTTAGGACGATTGCAACGTCCTACTTCCTGGTTCCCTTCTCGCGGGAAAGGAACCAGGATGCCGCGATCGCCGGAGGAGAATGTGATTGCGAAGGTCAGCTGGGGAGCGCAGGTAAAGGTATGTATCCAGCCAGAGTGTGGCTTGGGGTTACCGCTTTCAGCAGTGAAATTTAACTCCGAGCCATACTCGGGAATACCGCCAGGGAGGTTAAGTGAAATATTTAATTTGTTTTCTTTTCAAATTATTAATGCAGCATTACTGTAGGACTTTTCCATTATAATGTGAACAATGATGCTGCACTAAAATGTTTTTCCAGTGTTAACTAAAATCATGTATTTTCGCAGAAAAATACAGTAACCAGTTCCCATTTTTAATTTTTTTTAACAAGTGCACTCCAAAGAATATAAAATCGTAAAAGCTTGGATAATAAAATGTGAATTTTTTTTTACATACTGTAGATAGAACTTTTAATGGAAGTTGCCTTGTACTTCATTTTGGTATTACTCCAAATGGTTAAGCCCTTACAAGGTTCATTGTCCCACATAGTTTCTGTTGGTGTGGCAACCTGGTCCCCATCAGGTTCACCTCGCATAGTGTTGTTTGGGGGGATTACAGGGGAGCAGTGGCACTCATGGCAACACGGTACATAAAATAACATTACTGGGACGGATTCGCTGGTGCTCAGTCTGGCACCTCCATCAGCAGCCATTTTAGTGTACATCTGTGGGTCCCAAAGATGGTCCAGTCCATTTTTGGGATGACCGGGAGCGGCAGCAACCTGGGGGTACTATTTGAAAGCCCTGGCCTCTACGGTGTTACAGTCCAAAAAGCACCCAGATCCGCACGCGTGGGCCAGAGCGGCAGCGTGAGGCAGTTACCACAGGTGATGCCGCATGGCTGCTGCTGCATGAGCTCCACGGGCCAATGAAGGCTCAGAAACTCTGGGTACCGACCTAGCTCTCTCCTGAAAATCACCCCAACTGCAGCTCCCACGAGGAGGATCCTAACCCCAAAAGAGCTCCCTGCTGGGGCAAAGAGTTTTCAGGGCAACGGTGGTTAAAGTTTCTGCAAATGTTTCCATTAAAGTGAAGGCCATGCGGTCCTTGATGGGGATTGGTTGCCACATCTGACGCCTGGATGGTGATTGGCTGGGGTTTCAAACCAGGCTCCCAGGTAACACAATGGACAGACTTAAAGGACATTTGGTTTATGTTCTGATGGGTGGAAAAGTCACAAAAACACCACCCTTAACATGGAAACATATACAGACCAATAGCTTAACCCCTTAAGGACAGGCATCACCCATCAGGGGTGGGTTAACACTGGCGAGGCATACACCTCAACTACAGGGCCTGCCCCGCAGTGCGTCATTGGCTGCAGGGGGACGGCCTGCTTCAGGCTACCTCTCTGCAGCAAACGGTGTGCGTCTGCTGTGGGGAGGGGCTTAAGTAACCCATTGAAGACAGCAGGGCGTACATGTACGCCCTGCGTCTTCAAAGCCCTCCTACCACTAGGATGGCATAGCACGTCCCGTGGTAGCAGGTATTTAATGAAGGGAATAGTGGAGGAGCAAGGTTTTAGTACAGTCCACAGTCTCTGTGCACGGGGTTCCATGAGACACAGACATCAGGGAGTAGGGTAGAGATGGCAAACAAATACACCCCCTTCACCTACAGGTACATGGTGAATTCAGCATAAGAGATGGCAAGGAAACAACAAAAAACCAGACCTGCATCTCCTGGTCCATGCACCTCAAGTCCAAGGTGGCTACCGTCCCCCAAATGGCTGGTTTTGCACCGTGGGGGAGTGCCAAAGGGAGTATCTGCCTCGGGTGCGAAATACCTTAGGTACGCCTCTGTGCTCAGTTGCTCTTTGTGAACACCGATGCATGGGTCCCAGGTTCTAAGGTTTTGAATCACAAACATATTGACAGACACTTGAATCCCTAAGTGTCAGGGTGAGACATCAAAGATGAATCGCAGATGTCCCATTTTGATTTCCTTACGGCATTTGAATTATACATGTTGCAGGGCAGCATTTTTTATTGTGCCCCCCCCCCTCTGCATGAAATAGTAATGTGTCCAGGAAAATATGACCAATCTGGCAACACTAGTCTGGGCAGTGTGCACATGGAAGATCACGGGGACAATGTGTGACGGATCCCGCTACTCAGGGTGAGTAGATCCGCCATCAGCGCCGAGTACACCTGGAGGTCGGTAGTGTGGTAGCGAGGTCCTGCTGGTCCTCGTAGGATACCCCGAGGTTGCAGCGCTGTAGAGAGGTCCTTGAAGCGTTCCGGTTCCCAAAGCCCTGTTATCCCCAATTACTAGCCGAGGCAGGAGTTCAAACAAGAGTGATTTATTTTGCATGGGAAACACAGGCGTATTTATGGGGGAAAAGGCATTGTTCTCCCCTGGCCCACCCTCAGCCCTCCCGGGGTGATTTCTGCTACTGCCCCAAGCCATTGCCCAATTTCCCTTTGTTAACCTGGGGGCCCCCCTACTGTGCACAGCCCTTATCTTGGGGCTCAGAGCTGCTCCTGTGGTGTGAGCGCTTCCTTTGTCTCGTGGCCCCCCTGCGGCTTTCAGCCCAACTTTGGGGTTACGTTGGTTTTGGGGGTGATCCCCTTGGAGCGGCGGCACGCTTTGGGTACAGCCATGTAACTCGGGCCCCTGGGCTGTTTCACTCCAAAAAGCACCCTGATCGGACCATGGGGACCTGAGCGGTGGAGGGTGGAAGCTCGGCGGCTGTACCCGAGCAAGCGTCACCATTTTCAGCCACGCTCCAGGCCGAAGGTCGCTGTTCGGTTCTCAGGGTTACCGTGGGCGCTCCGACCTGCAATTCACACCCCCGATAGAACCTATTTTAGGGGGCACACTGGCCAAGAAGCGCTCTTCTACGTGGTACCCGCTCCGCGGGGCAAGGCGGACAAGGTTGGGCGGCTGGGCAGGCATAATTAGCGGCGGCTCGGGGGCACTTATAGACTGGTGAACTTTCCGGGGCTCTGAACGAGCGGGGAACAACAGGGAAAATCACATTGGGTACTTATTAAAAGTTTGTTAGCCCTTATTTTTATAACACACAAATAAATAAACACTTGAACTGTTGTACTGCGCTACGGCGTAGTGGCGGCCGTCCCGTCACACAATGCAATTCAGAGCACATGTGCACAATAAGGAGGCATAGGCATTTGTACTCATACCTCCCTATGATCAAAAGGTACTTGACCCAATTCTCTAAACAGGTTCCTATGGTGGGGTGCACACTTTGGTACTCGCTTCCGACCAGGCCTCTTTTTGCTCTATCGCCTTCTCCTTCCCCTTTATTACCCCTGTCGCATAACCTGGCACTTCCAGGTGGGGTCCGTACCTCGGTACGACTTCACTTTACTGCATCCTCGTGTCGCACCATCTTTTCGCAGATGGGCCCCGCTGGCGGCGGGAGATGAACTTCAGAGCTGACATTCACAGAATAACTATGCACAGCTGCGCTCTTTCCTCTTCCCTGACCGATAAATTGGGTCTCTTGCGGCCTCTGTCCCAGTTTGAGCGCTGGGAATTTTCTGACTCACAGCCTCTCTACCCTATACTCTATGCTTCAGAAGTTCTCAGCTGACCTGCCTTATAAGTCCCTCAAGTCCCTACGTCTTCTGCTGGCTGCGCAGTCTGTGCCCCCGTTTTGGAAATCCCACTCTGTGCCCCCTTTGCGAGAAATACTCCACACAGTGGAGACCATTAGGTCGGAGGAGCAGCTGCTGTTCCCCGGAGATCGTTGGGATGCTGTCTTCCGTCATACCTGGTATTACTGGTCGGAGTTCTTGACCTCGACCTTCTGCAGTGGCTCAGTGATGTTCGTTCCCCCAAGTCACCCTCTCCTGACTGAGCGACCTGGAGTACCCCTATTGAGTTTCCTCTGCCTTCCTTTGGATGGGTGGAGATGGTCTACGCCTATCCACTGCGGTTGATATGGCCCCTGTGGGTGCGTCACCTCTTTTCTACGGTGTTCTGTTCTCTCTCTTCTTGTTCCCTTCACCTACACCTCTCTTTGCGTTCCTTTCTTCTCGGGGGAATTTTCACTCTTTTCTCTTTGGCCCGGTCTCTCCTCTTTCATGTTGTATGTTCTGTGTTGTTGGTCCTTACTGTGTCTCCCTATCTGCTCTGTTGTCAGTTTGTCTATGTTTACTATACTGGTCCCGTGTTTACCGCACCTCCCCCCACACCCTGTACTCTCCTGGGCCCCCCCTTTTAGGTGGGATAGGCCTCGCCGCACTTTACATTTAGCCTCCATGTCTCTGGGAGTGATACAGTGGTTTATTGGGGACAGATGAGAAATTTTCATTCTTTGATGTCGGGTAATGGGAATAACATTTGAAGAGCACCTACTGCATGATACAATAGCCCTGATTGTAGGGTACGATGTGTATAATAAGGGTTGTTCGCTCCTTTTCTGTAACTTATTTGTTCCTTTTGAAAAATAAAAACGTTTTATGCAAAAAAGGTACTTGCAAGCTGTGCTTACCACCCCTGTTGAGCAGGGCACCCCAGAAGCCTGCGCTGGTGTAGGAACTGTTCAAGGGCTGACCAGGTCCCAGGTGCGACACCATACCACCAGGTAAAATTGACTTTTGAATAGCCCAGTGCTCCTTAAACACCACCCAAAACAAATTGCTATATGATAGATATTTTAGGTCAGGAAATAAGAGGATTTGGCAAAACATGGTAACACAGCCAAACCTGAGTTCTCCACTCCATCCATGTCTACTTTTGACCAAATGCAAGTTTGGTCCATTTCTGACAACTCATTAGTTGATTTTGGAGGTTTATAGTGTATTAGATGTGTGGGATTAATAGCCCAGTCTCCTCTTCCTCTAAAAGATGGCTGCTTCCTCCGTGCATTGCAAGGAAATTGTGTTGCTCAGTGCGGTTTATACGGCTGCACTGATAAAGCACAGTGTTTTTGAGAATTCAAATACTAGGTTAATATTCCCTTCGTCATAGGAGGTTTGGTTATTCGAACTCACATCCTGAACCCGAAACACAATGGATTTTCTGAATCAAGTGAACGGCTCCTCTCTGCACTTGAAACGCTAACGGGGGAAAAAAAAAAAGAGCCCAGATACCGCGGTCCGATAAGGTAGCGCAAAGTAAATAAGGATTAAACATGGCGGCTACGCCTGGGATCACATGACCGAATTGTCCGCAGCAGTCACTGCTGACGAGCCCGGAAGTGACGTTTCTCTGGTCCATGAACACCTTGTTGCAGTCTGTTTCCTCTTTTTACTAAAGAAAAAAATAAAATTGGGGCGGGCCCCGAGCACCGGAGCCGGTATGTGTCTGTTCCTGTCTTATTATGTTTTTGGCGCCATGTGAATGTATATATGTAGATATAGCTGCTAAGTGTGTGAATAAGATTGGTAGCTCTTCCTTGCAGCGACTCCTCGAGAGATAAACAAACACTGTTATGTTTTGTGCTATTGTCATGAATCGCATCCAAACTTTTAAGGAGCTTGATGGGAATTGTAGTTCGGAAGAGAAACCTGTGCCGTGTCACATATGGTTTTATTTTTCTTCTATAAATTCCTTCTGATTTGTGTTTTTCTTCCCTCCGTCTAGACTGCAAGCGTTTTTGGTTTGTCATGTCTTCACTGTTTGTTCGTGTCTAAACCTGCTGCATTTTATTCCAAGACTTGACACTTCCCTGTTGAATCTATTTCCTCCGTCTCTTTTTGTTATTTATACCTTTTTCTGTCCGAATTTTATCTTTATTAACCTAAACCTAGTCCTAAATCTTAAAAGTGATCTTCATTTGAGTTTAAATTAAGATTAACCTCTTCAGTACCATGCACATTTAGTAGTAAAACTATTTACTTAAATCATGGTTAGCATAGTTAAAGGGGCGCTCTGCTAACCCCCCCCCCGAAAAAAAAGAATCATCCCTCCAGTTATTGTATTTTTAAGCGTAAATACCTTTTCACCCTCAGTGCTCTGCAGGTCCATCTGTTCGGCTAATACCAATGTCAGACGAGCGCACTAGTTGCGCCCGTACTGACCTGAATTCCGGAGTCCGTTGCAGCATTGTGACGCTGCGACGGGGCTGTCCACACGCTGTTGCGCTCACGCAACAGCGACCGTGCTGCAGGCCTCTCCATCAAAGCGCTAGGACACACTTTGTGGGAGCTGCACAGCGCGATCCTCCATAGAAGGATCGAGCCAGCGTGGTGACGAGACAGGCATCAAGTGGAAGGAACGTCCACTCCCACGGATGTTCCTTTCGCTTTTCAAAACGCTCATCTGACCACAGCCTTAGAGCTTCCAAAATACATAACAGACGTAGATTGCATAACATATGCTATGCGTATTGCTTGCAGATCATCCGAACTTCATCAGCCCCCAAGTTGGTACTTGGCAGCTGGGATATTCAAATTTATTTATTTATTTATTTATAAAGGATTTTACCAGGAAGGATACATTGAGATTTCTCTCGTTTTCAAGTATGTCCTGGGTTCGAGAACATTGAGTGGTTACAGTTGTTACAGAAATACAAAGTAATAAAATGCAAGATATTAAAAACAAAACACAAATATACAGATTAACATATCATGGGAAGGGCTAGAACCTTGGGTTAATTAGGGTGATTTGCAAAGTGGAAGCAGCTGGAAAGTAAAGTACAAATTTCAGACCAGCACTGGGTGGGACAGCAGTGTCCAAAAACAAGCGCTGTGGCAGAGTGTGATGTCTGCTGAGTGACAGCTGTGTGGGCGGAGGAAACTCCTCCACTGCAATAGTAGCTATATCTACAGAACTGTCTGAATACAATTGCTGGCACCTCAACACATGTAAACACAGAATAATATTATCCGCATGGTATGTCACATGAAACTTGTACAGTGGTATGTCACATGATGCTTGTACTCGCAGGTGCATGTAATACAAAAAAGGGCGCAATATCAAAACAATAGGGTCAAATATATCTTGAAATGAACAGATGGCCACTCACGTGGGTCAGAGCCTGGATATTTTAAGTAGGGATGCACCGATACCGAGTACTGATACTTTTTTTTAAGTATTCACCGATATGAGTACCGATACTTTTATGTCATGTGACCGCTTTCCAATAAGAACAGACTTCATATAAAAATGCCCCCAGCTCACATGTATATATCCCCCATAGGAAAAAAAAAAATATATATATTTATACACACAGAATGCCCCCAGCTCACATGGAGATTGCCCGCAGCTCTCATGGATATTGCCCGCAGCTCTCATGGATATTGCCCGCAGCTCTCATGGATATTGCCCGCAGCTCTCATGGAGATTGCCCGCAGCTCACATGGAGATTGCCCGCAGCTCACATGGAGATTGCCCGCAGCTCACATGGATATTGCCCCCAGCTCTCATGGATATTGCCCCCAGCCTCTCATGGATATTGCCCCCAGCCTCTCATGGATATTGCCCCCAGCCTCTCATGGATATTGCCCCCAGCCTCTCATGGATATTGCCCCCAGCCTCTCATGGATATTGCCCCCAGCCTCTCATGGATATTGCCCCCAGCCTCTCATGGATATTGCCCCCAGCGTCTCATGGATATTGCCCCCAGCGTCTCATGGATATTGCCCCCAGCGTCTCATGGATATTGCCCCCAGCGTCTCATGGATATTAGAGCTGCGCATCTTCACTGGTCTCACGATTCGATTCAATTACGATTATCAGGTCAACGATTCGATTCCTCGATGCATCACGATTAGTGATAGGTGTCATTGGACGGGGCAGAGTCTGGCCTTTCTAATGATGCCAAACATGACAATGTTAAATTTCACACAAAAAAGATAAATAAAACCAAAAATGTTTTTCTTTTTCTTCTAAGACCGCAGCATTGTACATTTTTCCCATATATAGTGAACAATAGCACTGCAGTTACTTACCTTCTCGTTTCCCACGCTGGCAGCAAGTTTAGTGTTTTATACACAGTCATATTATTCATTAAATGTAACGGCCAAAATACATGCGAACATTTAGCTTTTTCAATTTAGATTAAAATGGTATATTTTCATCGAAAAATGCAGTAACAGATTCCCCCGTGCGATCTAAAATCACAAGGTCTGGATGATAAAATGTGGAAAAATGATTTTGCACATGGGAAATGAATGATGGCTGAATAGAAATGGACATATTTTTATTTTTGCTATAGCGCTCCAACGGGGCACTGTCACACACGTGGTCACGCACAGCACTGAGGTGGTGTGGTCACACAAAAACACAGCACTGAAGGGGGTGCACACAGATCACTGGGGGTCACATACACACACAGATCACTGGGGGTCACATACACAGATCACTGGGGGGTCACATACACACACAGATCACTGGGGGTCACATACACAGATCACTGGGGGTCACATACAACACAGATCACTGGTGCGTCACATACACAGATCACTGGGGGGGGGGTCACATACACACACTGACCCCCTCCCAGTGATCCGTGTATGTATGTGTCCCCCCAGTGATCCGTGTATGTATGTGTCCCCCCAGTACACGCAGATCACGGGGGGCACATGTATGCGCACATACATAGATCACTGGGGGGCACATGTATGCGCAGATCACTGGGGGCACATGTATGCGCACATACATAGATAATTGGGGGCACATGTATGCGCACATACATAGATAATTGGGGGCACATGTATGTGCACATACATAGATCACTGGGGGGCACATGTATATGTATGTGCTTATAGATGTGCCCCCCAGTGATCTGCGCATACATGTGCCCCCAGTGATCTGCCGATAAATGTGCCCCCCCCCCGTGATCTGCACATACATGTTCCCCCCCAGTGATCTGCGCATGTGCACATACATAGATCATTGAGGGCACATGTATGTGCACATACATAGTTCATTGGGGGGCACATACTTACATATTCAATGCTCTGTATCTTATGTAAGAAAAAAAAAAAGGATTCACAGAGCACTGAGGAGTGCCTGTGTACCTTGCACGAATGTCCAGCAGGTGGCGCTGGAGCTGCTCCCTCACGCTGATCAGCCTCTCGTGGAAGGAGAAGGGGGTGGAGCCAAGGCCATGTGCAGCAGAAGCTCCTCGCACGTGGACTGGCTTCCCCTGCTCTGTCGGGTCTGTGCTGGAGCAGCCAGCGGAAAAAGTGAGTGGCCACATCGGGATTCCAGTGTGCAGCAGAGGCAGGTAGGCGATGAGGTGGCAGGCAGGCTGGGCTGAGCAGCTTGTGCACTGCTGGGGCTCCATCTCCCGTCCAGCCTCACTTGCACAGGCAGGTCGGGGACCCAGGAAGTGCAGCTGCAGCGTGTAACACCGCTCCCGCAGGCTGCCTCGAGGCCGCTGCAGGTTCGATCTGCCCGACTGCTCAGTCTGCGGTTGGGCAGAATCGATTTTTCAGCCCAAATTAATCGATGCAGCATCGTTCAAGGCTGAATCACGATGCATCGATTAGCCGATTATTTTTGACAGCCCTAATGGATATGCCCCAGCTCTCATAGATATTGCCCCCATCTCACATGGATATGCCCCCAGCTCTCATGGAGATTGCCCCCAGCTCTCATGGAGATTGCCCCCAGCTCTCATGGATATGCCCCCGGCTCTCACAGACCTGGGGAAGCTGGCCACGTGCATGAAAAGCACGCGGCCAGCGTTCCCCTCTGAGCCGCAATACTCACCCGTCCAAAGGTCCGGTCGCACGGCTGTGGCACGATCACGTGGCCGCCGGGCGCCTCTGTCACGATGCCTCCATCCGAGAGGCAGCGTCACAGAGGCGGCCGCTTTTTAATTTTTTTGGCATGTCATGTGACCAGTTTCCAATAAGGACAGACCTCATATACGGAATGCCCCCCAGCTCTCATGGATTATGCCCCCAGCTCTCATGGATATTGCCCCCAAGCTCTCATGGATATTCCCCCCCCAGCTCATGGATATTTCCCCCCCCCAGCTCATGGATATCCCCCCCCCCCAGCTCAGACCCCAGACCAGACATGGGGCGGCTGTTCGAATGCTTTATCGGCATTTGGACAGCCGCCCCTGGAGCTCTCCACGGCATACTTACTTTCCCGAGCGACGCCGAAAAAGTCTTTGCGCGTGCGCTCGTTGAAGGACCCCAGCCGCGATCACGTGGGACTCCCACTTGATCGCGGCTGGGGTCCTTCAACGTGCGGAAGCGCAGAAACTTTGCCGGCGTCGCTCTTGAAGGTAAGTATGCCGCGGAGAGCTCCAGGGGCAGCTGTACGAATGCCGATAGAGCATTTGAACAGCCGCCACAGCCCCTCGGATGCCGGCAAGCCGGGTTAATGCCAGCTTCCGGTATCGGGGGAAATATCAGGGGTACTACACGAGTACCAAGTACTCCTGCAGTACCCGGTATCGGCACCGATATTGATACTAGTATCGGTGCAACCCTAGTATGTATATACAATCAGGTCCAGAAATATTGGGACATGGACACAATTCTAACATCTTTGGCTCTATACACCACCACAATGGAGTTGGAATGAAACAAACACAATGTGCTTTAACTGCAGACTATCAGCTTTAATTTGAGGGTATGTACATCCAACTCAGGTGAACGGTGTAGGATTTACAGCAGTTTGCAGATGTGCCTCCCACTTGTTAAGGGACCAAAGGTAATGGGACAATTGGCTTCTAAGCTGTTCCATGTCCAGGTGTGTGATATTCTCTCATTACCCCAATTACAATGTGTAGATAAAAGGCCCAAAGTTCATTTCAAGTGTGCTATTTGCATTTGGAATCTGTTGCTGTCAACTCTCAAGATGAGATCCAAGAGCTGTCACTAACAGTGAAGCAGGCCATCATTAGGCTGAAGAAACAAAACAAACCCATCAGAGAGATAGCAAGAACATTAGGCGTGGCCAAAACATTTGGAACATTATCAAAAAGAAGGAACGCACCGGTGAGCTCAGCAACACCAAAAGACCCGGGAGACCATGGAAAACTGTGGTGGATGACCGAAGAATTCTTTCCCTGGTGAAAAAAACACCCTTCACAACAGTTGGCCAGATCAAGAACACTCTCCAGGAGGTAGGTGTATGTGTGTCAAAATCAACAATCAAGAGAAGACTTCACCAGAGGGAATTACAGAGGGTTCACCACAAGATGTAAACCATTGGTGAGCCTCAAAAACAGGAAGGTCAGATTAGAGTTTGCCAAACAACACCTAACAAAGCCTTCACAGTTCTGGAACAAGATCCTATGGACAGATGGGACCAAGATCAACTTGTACCAGAGTGATGGGAAGAGAAGAGTATGGAGAAGGAAAGGAACTGTTCATGATCCTAAGCATACCACCTCATCAGTGAAGCATGGTGGTGGTAGTGTCATGGCGTGGGCATGTATGGCTGCCAATGCAACTGGTTCTCTTGTATTTATTGATGATGTGGCTGCTGACAAAAGCAGCAGGTTGAATTCTGAAGTGTTTCGGGCAATATTATCTGCTCACATTCAGCCAAATGCTGCAGAACTCATTGGACGGCGCTTCACAGTGCAGATGGACAATGACCCAAAGCATACTGCAAAAGCAACCAAAGAGTTTTTGAAGGGACAGAAGTGGAATGTTATACAATGGCCAAGTCAATCACCTGACCTGAATCCCATTGAGCATGCATTTCACTTGCTGAAGACAAAACTGAAGGGAAAATGCCCCAAGAACAAGCAGGAACTGGAGACAGTTGCAGTAGAGGCCTGGCAGAGCATCACCCAGGGATGAAACCCAGCATCTGGTGATGTCTATGCGTTCCAGACTTCAGGCTGTGATTGACTGCAAAGGATCTGCAACCAAGTATTAAGAAGGGAAAGTTTGATTTATGATTATTATTATTTATTATTCTTTATTTATAAAGCGGCAGCATATTCCGCAGCGCTGTACAATAGGCACAGTAGAGACAGGCTCGCCCGACAACGTCACGGCACCTCTATAAGGGCGTGTCCTAACCAAAATGAAACCACAGGCTGCTACATAGCAAACCATACCTGCTCATGCTGCTTTGTCAAACATGAGGTAGACTGGTGGGCCTTTATTTATGCTCCCCCAGAAACAAAATCCACTTTGGGATCAAAACAAAGACACGGAGCGGAGTCTTGCTGCAGGGATGACCTGGCTGGAAGTACATTGAAACATACATAGTGCAGGAGGGGTGGGGTCGCGCCTATTCCCCGAAGGGTTGGCTGCAACCACCAAATGCATTCAGTCCAACAACATGTGTAGAACATAACAAAGAAAAAAATGTCATCTGCGCTTTTTACTCCAATTATACCGTGTGAAACTAAACATTTTTTACATTTGTTATGTTCTACACATGTGGTTGGGCTGGATGCATTTGGTGGTTGCAGCCAACCCTTCGGGGAATAGTCGCGACCCCACCCCTCCTGCACTATGTATGTTTCAATGTACTTCCAGCCAGGTCATCCCTGCAGCAAGACTCCGCTCCGGGGGGGGGGGCGTGGCTGGCCGCGCGGGGGAACAGACGTGTCTGTGCTGAGCTCCAGCTCCAGCGGCTGTCAGAGGAGATTTCTGACATGAATCCCTGCTTGAATAGCCCCCTTGGGGGTCCCTGCGCGGCTGGCCATCGGGTGGAGTGCCCTGGAGCCGCGGGGTCCCCCCTCCAGGGCCCAGCGGAGTTTGGGGCCTTGCTTCCCGAGGGAGAACTGACCCGGCGGCCATTTTGAGGCCTGTTACCTTACCTCGCTCCGCTGTGGAATATCTATCGCTTCCTTTTCCTCCCCCTGTGTAACGGCTCTGCCCGAAGGACTGGCGGGCGCGGGCTTGGAGGATGGAGGGCCCCCATCCTCTGAACGCGACTGCTGACCCGGCGGCGGATTTGGCGGGGGTGCGCGCAGAATGGAGGCGTCTGATGTGCGCCCTCAGCGGCGGGAGGGAAGGGGTTGCTCTTGCCCTGATGTGGAGGTCGAGGGATGCCTGCTGATCTGCGGCCTTGGAGTGGTTCGCCGGCGGTATGACAAGCTGGATGGAACCCCGGGAGGGGAGGCCCCGGATGCGACCTGGTCGATGAGGGTCATACCTGATGATCGTTTCAAGTACCAGGTGATTTTGCCCAAAGGACTTGGCGGTGGATATCGCGGAACGGCGCAGGCTTCAGAAGGCCCAGAAAGCTTCTCCGGGGATGATGCTTGAGCGGCTGTCGGGCGCTGTGGCCAGCTGGGGGTCGCATTGCCTGTATGCCGCCCGTTCTTGTTTTACCCTTATAACCCCCCACCACGCTGAGACTTTGCTTTTTCTTTTTGGCCACACATTTTGGATGAGACCCCCCTAATTGGGGTGATTTTGCTGATCTTTTGCTGTCTTTGGATGCTTTTATTATTTCCGTTTCTGAGACTCCCCCCTTTTTTAGGGACACTGCAGCCTTTTTTGCTATAGTCCCACGGCTGGGGCTTATTCTGACTGTGTTCCCCACTTCCCCCTCTGCTATTCGAGAATTTGATGTTTCCCTATGAGACCCCCCCCCTTATGATTTATGTGTATTTGATGCCTATTTGGCCCTGCGAGGCCTATCTTACCAGTTTGTGTATCATTCTTGCTTGCATAATAAAAACTTGAAATATAAAAAAAAAAAAAAAAGACTCCGCTCCGTGTCTTTGTTTTGATCCCAAAGTGGATTTTGTTTCTGGGGGAGCATAAATAAAGGCCCACCAGTCTACCTCATGTTTGACAAGCAGCATGAGCAGGTATGGTTTGCTATGTAGCAGCCTGTCGTTTCATTTTAGTTAGGACTCGCCCTTATAGAGGTGCCGTGACGTTGGCGGGCGAGCTAGTCTTATAATGGCCTTTAGTAAGAAACCAAACCTCTTATTGTGTTTAGTTTCACACGATATAATTGGAGTAAGCACAGATGAAATTTTTTTCTTTGTTATGTTCTACACATGTTGTTGGGCTGGATGCATTTGGTGGTTGCAGCCAACCCTTCGGGGAATAGGCGCGACCCCACCCCTCCTGCACTATGACAGTATAGACAGGGTTACAATACAATACATTGAACAACATTTGACAAACAGTACAGGAGGAGATGAGGGCCCTATTCCCGTAGGAACTCACAATCTAGGAGGGTTGGGGTTGGAAACCGGAGGAGAGGACTGCAAGGTGAGAGTGATTGATGGTTGCGTCAGTGAGTTGGGTGGTAGGCTTCCCTAAATAGGAACGTTTTAACCCCTTAAGGACCGCTGACGTACCCTGTACGTCCTGTTCTCGGGTATCCCTTAGACCCGCGGACGTACAGGGTACGTCAGCGGCGCCTAATCCCCCTCCCGCCCGATACTCACCTCCCTTGCTGGATCCCACGGTGATCTGGCAGGGAGGAAGCCTGCCCATGTGATTTACATGGGCAGGCGAGGCTGATGACGTCGCCACGCTGCGTGGTGACGTCATCAGCAAGCGTCCCCATGCAATTCAATGGAGGGGAGGGGGGCTCTATCTCCCCAACCATTGAAGCTAGGGAGGTGCCGTTTGCACTGCTGGAGAGGGGAGAGTCTCCCCTTTTCAGCGGTTTATGGCATTAACCCGTTCGCTGCCGAATCGCTTTTCGGCGCTAATTGGCGCCAAAACGCGATTCGAACCTGGAGGGGGGCTGACATCTTGGATGTCAGCCAAGCCTCCAGGTCCCCCCCACCCACTGACAACCTCACCATATGTGTGAGGATGTCAGTGGGCCAGTTAACCCTCTAGCTGCCATGTAGAGATAAGGGGATCCTAAGGATCCCTTTATCTCCCGATCCATGGCAGCTAGATGGTCATATTTGACATCATTTGAAAGGCCTGATTATGGCCTTTCCAATGATATCAAACATGACCAGGTTTGGTTTAAAAAGAAATAAATAAATAAAAATGTTTTTTTGTCTGGGGGGGGGGTTTAATTAAATAGGACCTAGGCTTTCATCTAAAAATAATTAGCACAAAATGGTCAGAATGAGCGCAGCGCACATAGGTGAACTGTCTCAGCAGTGAAGGGGTTAAAAAGCAAACGCATGTAAATATTGGGTATTTCTAGTCTCGGGACAAAATTTTGAACCTATTTAGCCAGGGTCTTTTTGGGTGGTTGTAGATTTTGGGGATTAAATTACGAAAAAGTGTGTTTTTTTACCATTTTTTTTTTCATCATATTTCATATTTTTTTTTTAGTAAATTATTGGATATGATGGAAATAATGGTATTTCTAGAAAGTCAATTTAATGGCGGGAAAAAGGGTGTATAATATGTGTGGGTTGAATAAACGAGTAAGAGTAAAATTTGACCTAAACACTAACAGCGCAGAAACGTAAACGGCATCGGTCACTAAAAGACGGATTTGTGTAAAACCGCCCGGTCACTAAGGGGTTAAGGGAGCGTTTGAAGGAAGAGAAGTTAGGGGAAAGTCTGACAGTACGAGGGAGCGCGTTCCAGAGAGTGGGGGCTGCGCGTTAGAAATCCTGCAGTCTATCATGGGAAGAGGTAATGCGAGGAGACGCTAGGCGCAGGTCGCTGTTTGACCTTAGGGAGCGGGCTGGGGTGTATTTGGTGATTAGTGAGGTCTGGTAGTGGGGAGCTGAGTTAGTGAGAGCTTTGTAGGTCCAGGTAAGGAGTTTGAATTTGATTCTGCAGTGGATGGGGAACCAGTGAAGGGACTCACAGAGAGGAGCGGCAGAGACAGAGCGGCGGGTGAGGTGAATTAGCCTGGCGGAGGCGTTCAGGATGGATTGTAGGGGGGAGAGGCGGGACAGAGGGAGGCCAGATAAGAGATTATTGCAATAGTCGAGTCGGAAGATTACCAGGGCGTGTATGAGTTGTTTTGTGGTGACAGCGGTAAGAAATGGCTGAATTCTGGAAATATTACGCAGTTGGTATCGGCAGGAGGAGGAAAGAGACTGATGTGGGGGATGAAGGAAAGAGCAGAGTCAAGTGTAACTCCAAGACAGCGAACTTGGTTTGATGGGGAGATGGTGATACCCTCCACCGTGATAGAGAAGTCAGGAGGTGGGGAGGCTTTGGAGGGAGGAATAAGTAGGAGCTCAGTCTTTGACATGTTGATCTTTAGGTGGTGGGAGGCCATCCAGGAGGAGATGCCAGATAAACAGTCACTGACTTTTGAAAGGACAGGGGGAGAGAGATCAGGGTAGAGAGGTAGATCTGAGTGTCATCAGCGTAGAGGTGGTAATTAAAGTCAAAGCTGTTGATGATTTTGCCCAGGGAGGAGGTGTAGATGGAAAAGAGCAGAGGACCAAGGACAGAGTCTTGAGGTACACCAACAGATAGAGGCAATGAAGAGGAGGAGTTACCAGCAAAGGACACACAGAAGGACCTGTTGGATAAATAGGAGTCAACCCAAGCAAGTGCAGTGTCACCGAGACCCAGAGAGTTGAGGGTCTGTAGAAGGAGGGGGTGGTCAACAGTGTCAAAAGCAGCCGAGAGGTCAAGCAGTATGAGAATAGAATAGTGGCCGTGTTTTTTAGCAGTTAGGTCGTTGGTGACTTTGGTGGCAGTTTCAGTTGAGTGTAGGGGACAGAAGCCAGATTGCAGGGGGTCAAGTAGGGAATTGGAGGACAGGAAGAGGGAGAGGCGGTTGAAGACTAGTTTTTCTAAGAGCTTAGATGTGAAGGGAAGCAGGGATACAGGGCAGTAGTTGGATGGAGAGTTGGGATCGAGGGATGGTTTCTTTAGTAAAGGGGTAACTAGCGTGTGTTTGAAGGCGGATGGAAAGGAGCCAGTGGAGAGAGATAGGTTGAAGATGTGTGTGAGAGCAGGGGTGAGGGAGGAGGAGAGGGGATGAATTAGATGTGAGGGAATGGGGTCGAGCGGGCACGTGGTTAGATGTGAGGAGGACAATAAGGAATTGACTTCCTCCTCAGTGGCTGGGAGGAAGCGGCAGAGGGTGGCAGAGGGGACCTCTGGGAGTGGAGGTGGCAGATAACTATCTTGTGTTGGGATGTTGCTTCTGATAGAGTTTTACTGAGGAAGTAGTCTGCCAGGTCTTGAGCGCTGAAGGCAGCTGAGGGGGGAGGTGCAGGTGGGTAGAGGAGGGTGTTGAAGGTGGACCAGAGCCGTTTAGGGTTGGAGGACAGCGTAGATATAAGAGATGAGAAGGATTGTTTGGCCAAGTGGAGGGCAGAGGTGTATGACCGGAGAATAAACTTGAAGTGAACAAAATCAGCTTCAGAGCGGGATTTCCTCCAGGCACGCTCTGCAGTGCGGGAGCATCTTTGCAGGTAGCGAGTCTGGAGGGTGTGCCAGGGCTGAAGTTGGCGGCGTAGGGCCTTACAGAGTCGAAGAGGAGCAAGAGTGTCTAGAGCAGAGATAAGAGTAGTGTTGTAGTGATTAGTGGCAGCATCAGGGCAGGTGAAGGATGAGGTGTGATGGAGGTGGTGAAGTTCTGTCCCATTACCTTTGGTCCCTTAACAAGTGGGAGGCACATCTGCAAACTACTGTAAGTCCTACACCGTTCACCTGAGTTGGATGTACATACACTTAAATTAAAGCTGACAGTCTGCAGTTAAAGCACATTGTGTTTGTTTCATTCAAACTCCGTTGTGGTGGTGTATAGAGCCAAAGATGTTAGAATTATGTCGATGTCCCAATATTTCTGGACCTGACTGTATGTATATATATGTGTGTATATATATATATATATATATATACATACACTCACTCACTCACTCTCTCTTCTGGTGTGCGTATACATGTGTACCAAAGAAGTGTTAGAGCATTCTGCCAGCCGTCCCAGCCCCTCAGATACCACCCGACAAGCCAGCCCAGTGCTGGTTTCCCGTATCGGATGCTTTTGTACAAGTACTCGTTCAAATGGCCAGTATCGATACCAATACTAGTATCAATATCAGTACATCCCTAGTATATATCAGTCGGACTTCTAATTTAATTTCTAATAAAATCAGGGTAGTGCGTGGCTTCAAAGAGTCCTATGGACTCCAGAAACATTACAGCGGTGGCTGGCACAGGACTTTTCCATTTGCAGCCCTAGTTAATGTCCCTTTATCATAAACAATTTCACATGTGTCTGCAGTATTAGTGTACCGGCATAAACGGCCTGTGTGTCAAATACAGTAAATATGATGCTGATAGATAATAAAAATGGTCAGATATCCTGCTTATGGGGATTTGTGGTGATCATAATGAGATATTTTTTTTTTAGCAATGCAATTTCCAAAAAAATGCAATGGAATATAAATATCTGTATGTGGCATAATGCCTGTATATGGGAATTACAGTAATACTTTGTATCTGTACTGTAGAGGGATTTTCTGCAAATTAAACCACTGCATCTTATCCCTGTAGTGATATCCCTGCAGTGATGGATTGATTATGTGCGTGTGTGCAGCTCCAATCCATTACCTTGCGCAGGCGCTACCCACCTTATGTACATAACCTGCACAATTTGTGCTTCCTACTGTATGCAAATTGCGTACTAAAGCTTCAGGGACTTCCAGAGTCATGAGTCCTTAAGATGAAGAGGGGTAGCTGCTTGCGACGATGAACAAAAGGCAAGTAAAATCACCCAAAGTAAAAAAAATATTTAAAAAATAATTGGGCAAAGGCTGTCGGCATCATCTGTCCAATTATTTAAGGACAAAAAAAGGAAACTCCATTAAAAATGGAGTATCCCCTTAATCTTTCCATAAAAAAAATCTATTCATAGTCCTGTACTTCAAGGGAAAACTATTAAAACCTTTGTTCTTTCCCACTCCTTTTATCGCCTCATAGAAATCTGTATTAGGCGATAAACCCTTTATAATCCAAATGTACAATCCTACTGTGAACACTCTAACACGTCTAGGTAACATTTTGGTTACTTTTGCCAACGAATTAATTTTGGAGCAAGTGTTAGTTCTATAATGGTTAATGTAAAATGCAAGCATTTAGCCAGCAGCTATAACTATATTCTATAATAAAAACTTGATATGAGCAAATTCCTACCAGTGTGTGTTAGTCCTGTAATGCATTTTTAGCTGGGATGTCACTGTTTTTGTGTGTGTTTTTTCTTTTCTTTACAGATCTCTCCCTGTGCTCCCTGCAGCCCTTGACTTTGCAGGTTGTAGGTGTGGAAGCCACAGGGAAAGGTTGGAAACATGAGGCGTCTCAATCGCAAGAAGACCCTGAGTCTGGTGAAGGAGCTGGATGCTTTCCCCAAGGTGCCAGAGAGCTACGTTGAGACATCAGCAAGCAGGGGGACCGGTGAGGGGGAGGACAGTATAGCAATGGAAAAGAGTTGGGGTGCAAACATAATCAGGAGAGTGGGAGGAAGGTTTTTGAAAACTTCGGGTATAATTCAATGTCCTTTGACAAAGTTTTAAACAAAATGTAATATTTCAAATGCTCTTTTTTTAAATTTTTTTTTAGATGTTTCAAGGCTAAGCGCTTCACACAGCTGTCTGAACAAACTACTGTAATTGGTTGTTCTATCAAAAGGAACAGGTTTCAATTATACAGTTTTTATTGAAAAGTTCAAGCAAAAACCACAAGGAATCTTTTCTATTAGGGATAGACGGATTATCGGTAGCCGATATTGGCAAATTGCCGATAATCGGTATCTGCCTTTTATTTGCCGATATCTTGCCAAGGCAGCTCATTGCAGCTGCGACACGTAAAGTCCGACACAGCTCAGCACTGATATGCTGCTTTTCCTGTGGCAGGCTGTCAGACCTCTCTATAGGATTTACCGTGCTCACTGACTGAATTGCGCATGAGCGAGATGACAACTGAAATAAGACTTACTAGGGCTGTGCAATTAATTGCAATCGCAATCGAATCGCGATTTCCGACCATGCAATTTCTAAATCGCATAAGGCTGCAATTTTCGGCTCCCTGTTAACTTCCGGCGGCATGGTGCTTTGGGCGCTCGCAGGGGGAACCACGTGACGAGCCACGTTCTCGCGGCTCGTCACGTGGTTCCCCCAGGCGAGCGCCCAAGCTCCATGCCGCCAGAAGTTAACAGGGAGCCGAACACGTGGCGCACAGAGGTGAGCTGGGGCAGTATCCACGTGCTGGGGCAGTATATCCATGAGCTGGGGCAGTATATCCATGAGCTGGGGCAGTATATCCATGTGCTGGGGCAGTATATCCATGTGCTGGGGCAGTATATCCATGTGCTGGGGCAGCATTTCCATGTGCTGGGGCAGGATTTCCATGTGCTGGGGCAGCATTTCCATGTGCTGGGGCAGTATATCCATGTGCTGGGGCAGTATATCCATGTGTTGGGGCAGTATATCCATGTGCTGGGGCAGTATATCCATGTGCTGGGGCAGTATATCCATGTGTTGGGGCAGTATATCCATGTGCTGGGGCAGTATATCCATGTGCTGGAGCAGTATATCCATGTGCTGGGGCAGTATTTCCATGTGCTGGGGCAGTATATCCATGAGCTGGGGCAGTATCCATGTGCTGAATACTGAATACATTTAGAATGTATGTAGCATGTTTGAAAAAGCAAAAACAATTGGCTAAATCGCAAATAAAATCGCAATCGCAATATTCATTCAAGAAATCGCAATATGATTATTTTGTCAATATTGCACAGCCCTAAGACTTACCTCCCATCTCTTAGGGAATTCCCTATATAGGAGATTCAGGGGTCATTTTGAACCCAGGATCTCTGGTACCGTATGTCCTATAGCCGGGATCTGCAACATTGGAGCATCAGATGTTCTGAAAGTACATTTCCCATGAGGTTTTAAGAACCTAATGAGTAGCTGAGCATCAGGGTAGATGTAGTTCCAAAACATCTGGGGCAGTATTACAAAGCTGGTGCTAACTTAACCAGAGCTGTTGTAAACTTAACAGCTCCATAGACTACTATGGCTGTAGTAAGTTTACAACAGCTCTGGTTAAGTTAGCTCCAGCTTTGTAATACTGCCCTAGGAGGGCCAAAGTTGCTGACCCCTTACCTACAAGGTCATACAGTGAGGGCAAAAAAAAAAATTTGATCCCCTGCTGATTTTGTATGTTTGCCCACTGTCAAAGAAATGATCAGTCTATAATTTTAATGGTAGGTTTATTTTAACAGTGAGAGACAGAATAACAACAAAAACTTCAGAAAAACACATTTCAAAAGAGTTATAAATCGATTTGCATTTTAATGCGTGAAAAAAGCCTATGACCCCTTAATAAGCAAAACATGACTTAATACTTGGTGGCAAAACCCTTGTTGGCAATCGCAAAGGTCAGACTTTTCTTGTAGTTGGCCACCATGTTTTCACACATCTCAATACGGATTTTGTCCCACTCCTCTTTGCAAATAATTAACCTCCGCTACGGAGCTGATTGGAGAAGACGCGCCGCTGCTTTACTAGGTAGGATTTAGTTCTAGGATTATGTCAGACACAACCAGTTTGTTTTTATTCCATTTACAACAGTAGCAGATAGGGATGCACCGATACCACTTTTTTAAGACCGAGTACAGATACTTTTGTTCAAGTACTCACCGATACCAATTACCGATACTTTTATTTTATGTCATGTGACGCTTTCCAATAAGAACAGACCTCCTATAAAGCCCCCAGGTCTCATGGATTTGCCCCAGCTCATGGATATTGCCCCAGCTCATGGATATCCTGACCCCAGCTCATGGATAATTGCCCCCCAGCTCATGGATAATTGCCCCCCCAGCTCATGGATAATTGCCCCCCTGCTCATGGATATGCCCCCCTGCTCATGGATATGCCCCCTTGCTCATGGATATGCCCCCCCTGCTCTCATGGATATGCCCCCCTGCTCATGGATATGCCCCCCTGCTCATGGATATGCCCCCCTGCTCATGGATATGTCCCCCTGCTCATGGATATGCCCCCCTTGCTCATGGATATGCCCCCCCTGCTCATGGATATGCCCCCTTGCTCATGGATATGCCCCCCTGCTCATGGATATGCACCCCTGCTCATGGATATGCCCCCCCTCTGCTCATGGATAGCCCCCTGCTCATGGATATGCCCCCCTTGCTCATGGATATGCCCCCATGCTCATGGATATGCCCCCCTTGCTCATGGATATGCCCCCCCTTGCTCATGGATATGCCCCCCCTTGCTCATGGATATGCCCCCCCTTGCTCATGGATATGCCCCCCCTTGCTCATGGATATGCCCCCCCTTGCTCATGGATATGCCCCCCTTGCTCATGGATATGCCCCCCTTGCTCATGGATATGCCCCCTTACTCATGGATATGCCCCCCTGCTCATGGATATGCCCCCCTGCTCATGGATATGCCCCCCCTGCTCATGGATATGCCCCCCCTGCTCATGGATATGCCCCCCTGCTCATGGATATGCCCCCCCTGCTCATGGATATGCCCCCGCACTCTCCGCTCATACTTACCTTCCTTCAGCGCCGCCGGTAAAGTCTTCGCGCGCGCGCGCTCCTTGGAAGGACCCCAGCCGCGACCACGTGGGACCATGTGATCGCGGCTGGGGTCCTTCCAACGAGCGCGCGCGCACGGGAACTTTCCCGGCATCGCTGAAGGAAGTAAGTATGACCGGCGGAGAGCAGCTGCAGGGCCTGTCCGAATGCTCTATCTGCATTCGGACAGGCCCTGCAGCTGCTCACTTTGTTTAATACTTACCTTCCTTCAGCGACGCCGGGAAAGTTCCCGCGCGCGCGCTCGTTGGAAGGACCCCAGCCGCGATCACATGGTCCCACGTGGTCGCGGCTGGGGTCCTTCCAAGGAGCGCGCGCGCGCGCGTGAAGACTTTACCGGTGGCGCTGAAGGAAGGTAAGTATTAAACAAAGTTAGGTGACCAGCTGCAGGGCCTGTCCGAATGCCGATAGAGCATTCGGACAGCCGCCGCAGCCCCTCGGATACCGGCAAGCCGGCTCAATGCCGGCTTCCGGTATCGGAAAAAAATATCGGGGGTACTGCACGAGTACCAAGTACTCCTGCAGTACCGGTATCGGCACCGATATCGATACTAGTATCGGTATCGGTGCAACCCTAGTAGCAGAACTATAACACAAACAATAGGATACTGCCACTGGGTGAAGGAGCTGTATGCCTGTGTTTTATCCTTACTTGAAGCTGGAGTCCTGTGCCACCACCCCACCTCCCTGCCACACCCTCTTTGGTCAGGAACTGCCATTCCCACCCTTTGGTCTGGTCCCTTTCCCCAAACTCACTCCCACACTCAGATCCGTTATTTTGTCCATACCCACTCCCTCTCACACTCAGGTTAAGTCACTTGAGCAAAGTCACTCCCTTCCACCTCCAGTCCTTCCTCCCACTCAGTTTGTTCACGAAATTATTTAAAAGGGAGACTCTACGCACCTTGACCACTTTAGCTTATTAACCCTGATTTCATGCTGACATCATGATCCATTACCAAGTACTTGTAGCCGCTTTCATGTGGGAAAGCTAACATGGGCTTAGAAACATAGAAAAATGTCGGCAGATAAGAACCTTTCGGCCCATCTAGTCTGCCCAATTACATGGATACTTAACCTGGATTTATCTTTTGTTTAGGATAGCCTTATGCCTATCCCATGCTTGCTTAAATTCAATTACTGTTTTGGCCTCTACCACTTCAACTGGAAGGCTGTTCCATGTATCAACCACCCTCTCAGTAAAAAAATGCTTCCTGATGTTACTTTTAAACCTTTGCCCCTCTAATCTAAGACTATGTCCTCTTGTTTTGCTACTTTGTTTCTGTTTAAATATACTCCCTTCCTCTACCTTGTGGATTCCCTTTACGTATTTAAATGTTTCTATCATGTCTCCTCTGTCTCGTCTTTTTTCCAAGCTGTACTTGTTAAGATCATTAAGCCTTTCCTGGTAACTTTTCTCCTTCAAGCCGTACACCATTTTAGTAGCCCTTCTCTGAACTCTCTCTAAGATGTCTATATCCTTCTGGAGATACGGTCTCCAGTACTGCACACAGTACTCCAAGCGAGGTCTCATCAGTGCTCTGTACAGTGGCATGAGCACTTCCCTTTTCCTACTGCTAATACCTCTCCCTACACAACCAAGCATTCTGCTAGCATTTCCTGCTGCTTTATTACATTGACTACTTACCCTTAGATCCTCTGAAATAATGACCCCTAAATCCCTTTCCTCAGATGTTGAGGTTAGGACTGTATCAAATATTCTATATTCAGCCCTTGGGTTTTTACGTCCCAGGTGCATTATCTTGCACTTATCCACATTAAAACTCAATTGCCACAGCTCCGACCATTTTTTTAGTTTACCTTAATCATTTGTCATTTGGCTGATCCCTCCAGGAATGTCAACCCTGTTGCAAATCTTTGTGTCATCAGCAAAAAGACATACTTTTCCATTAATACCTTTTGCAATATCACTAATAAAAATATTAAAGAGAATGCGTCAAAGTACTGACCCCTGAGGTACCCCACTGGTAACAAGACCTTGCGCCGAATAAACTCCATTTACCACAACCCTCTGTTGCCTGTCACTCAGCCACTGCCTAATCCATTCAACAATATTGGAATCCAAGCTCAAAGATTGCAATTTATTGATAAGCCTTCTATGCGGAACAGTATCAAAAGCCTCACTGAAATCTAAATAAGCAATGTCTACTGCACCACCTGTGTCTATTATTTTTGTTACCCAATCAATATAATCAATAAGATTAGTTTGGCATGATCTCCCTGAGGTAAACCCATGTTGTTTCTGATCCTGTAATCTATGTGTTTTTAGATGTTCAACAATCCTTTCCTTTAACATGGTTTCCATTAATTTCCCCACTACTGACGTAAAGACTAACTGACCTATAGTTCCCCGATTCCTCCCTACTACCCTTCTTGTAAATGGGCACAACATTTGCTAATTTCCAGTCTTCTGGGACGACTCCCGTTAACAAGGATTGGTTAAATAAATCTGTTAACGGTTTTGCTATTACATCACTGAGCTCTTTTAATAATTTAGGGTGGATCCCATCAGGCCCCATTGACTTATTTGTCTTTACTTTAGACAGCTGCTGTAGAACCTCCTCCTCTGTAAACTGATATGTAAATTTCTCGTTAGTGTTTCCTCCTAACTGAGGTCCCTTTCCTTCCTTTTCTTCTGCAAAGACTGAACAAAAATATTCATTGAGGCAGTCAGCGAGACTTTTATCCTCTTCTTGTTTTACTTTTCTTTTCTCGATTTATGTATCTAAAAAATGTTTTGTCCCCCTTTTTTACTGACTGAGCTATTTTCTCTTCTGCGTGTGCTTTGGAAGCTCTTATAAATTGCTTTGCCTCTTTCTGCCTAATCTTATAGGTTTGCCTATGCTGCGCATGCAGCATCAACCCCTCCCTCTGACCAAGCACTCGCATACCTTGTGTGAAAAGTACGCAGGATACGCAATTTGCGTTTGTACGCACGAAAGTTATGTACACTGCGCAAATTGCTTAAAAGGGGAGGGGTTGTGGTTATTTATTTTTTTTTTACATAAAATTCCTTTTAAGTAAACAAATTTTTTTCAAATATTTTTAATCCGATGAATCGATTAATCAAAGTAAGAATCGACCAACTAATCGATTATGAGAATAATCATTAATTGCAGCCCTAGAATAAACCTACCAATTAAATTATAGACTGATCATTTCTTCGACAGTGGACCAGCGTACAAAATCAGATGTCCCTGCCAAGGCCAAAGTCTAGACAAGGCCGTGTTTCTAAAATGAAAAGCTTAAATATAAATATTTTGTTTTTAGTAAATTGAATACATGAAATCGTTGCAATATTTAAAGTTGTGTTAATGTGTTAACATTCAGTTAATGGCATAGTGTCAGATTTCACAACTTTAAATATTAAGAATATCGACCAGAAAGGCTGCTGATTATCGGTATCTGCTCTGCAAAAAAATCATATCGGTCTATCCCTTGTTTCTATACAAGTGAATTGGCAAGGGAATTGCTAATTTTGCTCAAAAATTGATGAAGTGAAAAAATTCCCCATTCCAATCTCCTTAACCCCCCACGCCCCATCCATCCCCTTTCCTTTCCGAGGTGTCAAGTATGGTGTGTTGGGTTGTGAGGGTATGAGCTCAATATGCAGACACTAGTGTGGAGTCAGCAATGGCGTGTGCCCTAACACGAGGTTTGTGAAATATGTAGTTAGTCATAAGTAGTGCATATCAAAGGGCAGTTGGGCAGCGGGGGCCTCAATTGAGGCAAACCTGTGCAATTTTAGATAGTCCTGATGGCCAGCAGGTTGCACATAATAGGACTGCTTTTCTTCCACTTATTAAAGGAAAAGGTTAGATACCTTAACTCCAAGGCAGGTCTAGGAGGTTTACATTGGATTGCCTGGGATCTACTATTTCCCTTTCAATGATTGATATTGAGTTGGCCACTCTATGAGCATCCTTGTTATTGCTGAAAATGTCTGTAGCAGCTTATGTCAGCATAAACCCTGTTTCTGTTTATCAACTGCTCTTTTTCCACTGACTATTGAGACGGACCACTTTTTTGGCTCACTGGGAGAGCAGGTCTGCTAACCTAAATTAAAGCTGCTTTCCCAGTAGTTACCTCAGTGAATGTGGCAAACGGACAGGCTTGCTTGCCACCAGACAGGCCTATCTGTGCCTGGGTTTTCAACTACTGCTTTAGACTTTTGACTTCAGATATCTAACCTTCCTATCAAATATGTTTTTTGTAAATTTACCAGAGTATTGGTTAAGTTTACACCTGACTCATAATCTAGCCCATAATCCGAGTTGACAATGCCATCAATATTTGATATATAACTTTGGTCAAACTTGTGTGTTCACTTTTGTAGCTGTGTGAAGAACATAGCAAGTTAATGTGCAGTTTGTAAAGTGAAAATTTAATTTTCAAGACCTATATCTGTTTGGTTTCTTTTCTTCACCCCCTCTGTTTCTTCTTTTTTGTGTTCAAGTTGGCTCACTAATTGGTTTCATTCACTTATCCATCTCTATCTTTCTCTAGTGTCTCTGCTTGCTTTTTCTGCGATGGCCCTTCTCACGATCATGGAATTTTTGGTATATCGTGATACGTGGATGAAATATGAGTATGAGGTTGATAAAGACTTTTCAAGGTAAATTGTCATCTGGCTATGATCACTTGTGTAGTAGTGATGTGTGCTATTATTTTTATCACCCTTGGTTTTCTACTTCTTTTTCATTTGATGTTTGTCATATTTTTATGAGTTTACTTTGCTTTTTCTTTTTAGTGACAATCTCAAGACTACATATTTTAATGGATTGATCTTGTGTCCTTTTGTACTAGTCATGCTATGAGCATATCTCAAATCTTGTTTAATGGGATAATCTGGGGTTAAGCTTGGATGGGGAAAATGGAAGGGGCAAACACATTATCCTCTACTGACCTATAACGAGCTTCCACACCATTCAAATGGCTCTCAATGCCAATGGGGGTTAAAATATTAGTAACTGAGATAATGTTGCTGCCCAGTTGCTAATATTGTGGGGGGGGGAGGGGGACTACAGTACTAGACACGGTACTGTAACCCATACACAGGTTGGTGCTATAATAACCTGTGGAGTGGGGTACATGTGCTGTATGGGTATTAGGGCGGTCCTTAAAATCTAACAGGGTTATTCAGGGAGAGGTGAAAACCAGGAGAATGACTGGAGAAGTGAAAATTCTAGGTCAAAATAGCCAAACTAGAAAAATTCTCCCATTTATCTCACTTTCCAAATTGGTGATTTTGACCTAGAATTTTCACTTCTCCAGTCATTCTCCTGGTTTTCACCTCTCTCTGAATAACCCTGTTAGTTTTTAAGGACCGCCCTAATACCCATACAGCACATGTACCCCACTCCACAGGTTATTATAGCACCAACCTGTGTTCACGGTTTTGAGAAAGTGAATTACCTTGAATTTTCAGCTGATCAGGCAATTTTAAGAGGTGTCACACAGAGTTCAAACTTTAAAAATCGAATTATTTAAGGAAACGGTGAAACATGAGAGGTGTTCTGTCAATTTGGGGAAAAGCCCGAAAACCTGCCATAGCTGACTACAACATCATCCCGAAGGTTCAGAAGGAGAGTAAAGCCTCAGGGACTTCCGGGTTCAGGAGTCCCTGAGCTGAAGAGGAGGAGCTGCGTGCAGCGAGGTAGAAAAGGTGAATAAATTCACCCGAAATTAAGAAAAATAAATAAAAAATAATTAGGCAGAGGCTTTCAGCAGCCTTTGCCTAATTATTTAAAGGATATAAGGACTCTCTATCTTTCAGTGGCAGATGGCTAGCATGCAAAATTGATACAGCAGTTGTCTATTGTTAGCTAATTATGTCCAATTGGGCGATTTTATACTTTTGTATTTCAGACTATGTAATTGGTATTCGTCTGGAAAAAAAAACCTCATGTCTAGTATTTATATTATTATGTTTAATCCAGTTCTTTTTATCTTGCAGCAAATTAAAACTAAATATTGATATCACTGTCGCAATGAAGTGTCAGTGTAAGTATTCAGCCTTCCACAAAAAAATATAATTTTCCAAATTCATAAATTGAGCTGTTTTGTTTAATTGACATGTCTTCCCCAGATATCGGTGCTGATGTGTTGGATTTAGCAGAAACCATGATCACATCGGCAGAAGGTCTCGTGTATGAGCCGGTAAGAATCAAAAAGCCCAAAATTCAGTTTTCAGACTGATCAGGTGTATCAGCAGCCGAAGTTCGGTACGTGGCTAATTGAGTGTTAAAGAGACTTTCTAGCCACAGTTACAATTATTTATAAAGACTATTCTATGTTTGAGACCTTTGCCATGATATTCTATTTAATTTTCATTTAAAATGTATATAGCTTAGTTACATAAACCTACATATTGTTTTTTAGCTGACAATTCAGGCTTTTGTTTCATATTACGGAATCTAAAACCATAATGTGAAATCTAAAGAAGGGAGGAAAAATCCCACCTCTATATTTTCAATTAAACTATAGTAACTGTTATCTAACCACTGTTGCTTTACAGTGCATTCACTTTGATGAATTGTGGTGCAGCTATAGAGAATTCACTATCTCGGGAAGTTCCCCCATAGGTTTTACCGTTGTTTACGCTGAAGTTGTTCAGTGTAGATTTCAAATTATTTTCACGCTGTTTCAGTTGGAGTTCAATGAGGATCGCCACTTCAATAACTGTCCGAGTGTATTCACCATTGTTGCAAAGAGTTAAACAATGGTAGTCATAAAATAGCCACAACTGAATTTTTTCTTGATTGTTGGCAACTACGGTGAAACGGCGATGCATAGAGAATAACCCCTTATATGAACATCCTTCAATTTAATGACTTGGGTTATTTCATGTGGGGCATGCTGATTCCATTGTGGAACTATTTGATAACCAGTTTCTGATATTTTTTTTCCTGGGCACCAATGACCATAATGAAAGAGCTACTCACAAACAGGATGTTGTGGGACAATGGTTCCTGTACTCCACTAGCCTCTATCTTTTATCTCCTCTCCCCAAAGGGACATATCTGGATCAGCAAGGTAATAACAGGTTATGTCAAGAGGTGTTCAACTACATCCCTGGAGTACATCAGTGTGCCATTAACATAGGTTTTTTTTTATGCTGCTCTAAAGTTATAGCCAGAATTTTATGAATACACCAGTGCTGTGATGTAAAGGGCTCCGTTACAGGCTCAGGGAGTGTATGGGATGGTCATCACACTTTGCAGTCGGATATCTAGTTTCCGGGTCTGTCTTGCTTTCTGGGCACATACTACTTCCTCACAAAATGATCATTTGCCTAATTAAGGCCGTTAATTTTGGCGTCCACGCTGATAAACCATTTAATTTGCTATTTGCAGTATACTGAGTCTACACTCTGTAGAGCTGCACTTTTCCACAAAGTGCCCAAGAGAGAATGAGAGTGTGTGTGTGTGTGTTTAAATTAATGAGGAATAATCTGAAAGTAGCTAATAATTATTCACATATATCTATAAAACTCATTTGCTATATTAACACACACACGTTGTAAAAGCTTACACATGGTGTGAATTTGCTGTCCTGTACTATGAACTCCGGTTCTAGTAGTTTGTGAGCCTGAATATTGGTATGATTGACAGATTTCTGCATGAAGGTCAACTACATAGCTGAATTGCCCTCATAGGGCAATAGTAAACATAGCTGGCGATAACTTAACCAGAGCTGTTGTAAACTTATCAAAGCTATTATAGTGTATGGGGTTGTTAAGTTTACAACAGCTCTGGTTAAGAGGGCACCAACTTTGTAATATTGCCCATTGTGTTTTAACCTCACAAAATAGTTGAGCACACTTGAATTTTTGGCTATAAAGTGCTCAGAGTTTGAGCTATTTATCCACGTGACCCTTTTAAGTAAATGTATGTTTGAATTGTCATTTAGTTGCGTGTAGCAGCTTATGTTTAACAAGAATGCGGGTCAAGTGGTTCACATAGCTTTCAAGTAGCGTTGGTTTATTAGGGAATCTTCAACATTTTGGCCATAAAATGGCATTGCTCAAGCCTTATAAACCAAATCTATTTGAAACCTATGCAGATTGCCTGGACCCTCTTTCTTGCTGGTTCTGTATCGTGGGAGCCTGGGCATGCACTGGGTTACATGAGCTCTGATTTAGGGCCCTATTCCATAATTAATGCTAAAATGGAAACTGTAAGCAGGAAAATCTGTGCCTGCATATTTTCCTTACCATCTCAACTTTAACGTCCTATTCCATGGGAAGGAGCTATCTTGGCACCTCTCCCTGGAACGAAGCACAAAGCAGCCAAATACCACCATGGACTCCACGGATCTTTGAGCGTCCTGGCTGCGAGCTTGAGATCGCAGAGAGCAGCAGAGGTGGACTAGGAAACTATTTGTTCCCAGTCTCACTCTGGTCCCAGTGAGAAGAAACATCGGATGGAGCTGCCATTTTCACCGCGGGATGAGAGTTGAGTTTGGATTTCCCTCCTCCTATAACCTCTGATCCAGGACCTGCACCTTACGTACAATACCACAATACAAAACCCTCATTTTCCTACAGAGCACCACAAATATGGAATAGCCTCCCAGACATCATAAAATGTTCCCCCAGTCTAAAGTCCCTTAAGAGCTCTTTATTAATATACCTCAATACAGAATGCACCTGTAAACATATATACATGTGAGCATATTTCCTACATATTTATTTTCTGTGTAAATCTGTATATTTGTGATATTTTTAATATCTTGCATTATATTACGTTGTATTTCTGGAACCGAATGTAAAAATTTCAGTGTTCTTGAACCCAGGATATACTTGAAAACGAGGAGAAATTTCAATGTATCATTCCTGGTAAAATACATTTATAAATAAATGAATGTTAACTTGCGTCAGCAGCTTGGAAATCAGTAAAAACTGATTCTGTTCCCCATGTTAGGTCCGTACCTAAGATGGGAGATGCTAAATACAGTAAAGTAAGCTGGCGCAAGCTATGAAGCGCTAATTTTACACAAGTGTAGCATCAACTTTGGAATATTGATGCCAGACGGTAAACTTGCATATCGAGATGCTACCATAACAGCAAATATGGAATTGGGCCCTAGAGTGGATACATTTGTGGAGTAAGAAATTCATGTTTCCTCCTCACCATTGTCCTATGTACAAATGTCTGACTTTTCTTTTTTTTCCCCTTTACTCTGCAGGTAACCTTTGACCTATCCCCTCAGCAAAGACAGTGGCAAAGGTATGATGAAAGAATCACATGTGACTGAAAGGAATAACTCCTCTGTGAACATTTAAACAAATTACTTTTATTCTTAGGATGTTACAGCAAATTCAGAATCGTTTGCAAGAGCAGCTATCCCTTCAGGATCTCTTGTTTAAAAGTGCAATGAAGAGCTCTGTTACAGCACTGCCTCCAAGGTGAGACTACCTAACTAATGAGCTAGAAAATCTAGGGGTTAGCTACTCCTTTTCTACTCCAGTCGAGCCACCAACCGGCATTTTTCTCTCTATACGTTTATCTAAAGCTGATGATTGTTCGTTGGTAGAATTACTGTTTTTTTTTTTTGTTCAAGGAGTTTTTGACACCTCTGATCTCGCAGTGTTGAGGACAGCGTCCTATGCTGCCTCCTTTCCCTTGTGGCAGAGGTCACTGAGAACAAATGGTTCACAGTGTTCTTCTGCTTGGCCTCCACAAGCAACCTGTACAGCCATGGCCAAAAGTTTTGAGCATGACACAAATATAAATTTTCACAAAGTCTGCTGCTTCAGTGTTTTTAGATCTTTTGTCAGATGTTACTATGGTATACTGAATACAAGCATTTCATAAGTGTCAAAGGCTTTTGACAATTACATTACGTTTATGCAAAGAGTCAATATTTGCAGTGTTTGACCCTTGTTGTTCAAAACCTCTGCAGTTTGCCCTGATTTTATGCTGTCAATCAACTTCTGGGCCACATCCTGACTGATGGCAGCCCATTCTTGCGTAATCAATGCTTGGAGTTTGTCAGAATTTTTGGGGTTTTTTCTTTGTACACCCACCTCTTGAGGATTACCACAAATTCTCAATGGGACTAAGGTCTGGGGCGTTTCCTGGCCTTGTACTCAAAATTTAGATGTTTTGTTTCCTGAGCCACTTAGTTAACACTTTTGCCTTATGACAAGGTGCTCCATCATGCTGGAAAAGGCATTGTTCGATACCAAACTGTTCTTGGATGGTTGTGAAAGTTGCTCTCAGAGGATGTTTTTGTACTATTCTTTGTTCACGGCTGTGTTCTTAGGCAAAACTGTGAGTCCACTCTCTTGGCCGAGAAGCAACCCCACACGTGAATGGTCTCAGGATGCTTTACTGTTAGCACGACAAAGGAATGTTGGTAGCGGTCACCTTTTCTTCTCCGTCCAAATTTTTGACATGATGTCAGATGGTCCTTTTGTGGCAGTGCTGAATTGCAGTGGAAATGTTGTTTTTTGGGATTAAGGTCATTTTCATGGCAAAGAGGGACTTTGCAATTAACTGCAATTCATCTGATCACTCTTCATAACATTCTGGATTATATGCGAATTGCCATCATAAAAACAGCAGACTTTGAAGTTTTGTTCGGAGAGCACTTAAATTTCGGTGCTTTCTTGTTCGGTTCCCTTCGGCAAGCTCAATTTGCTGAACCTGCATTGAATTCAGCGTAGGGTCCCGAAGTGCTCCGAATGGATCCTGGAACGCATCTGATAAACCGCCGTGCACAGCCGATAATCCTCCGATCAGCTGCCGAAAAAGCAGATCAGCCGTCAAACAAGGGTAAAAACAAAACAAAAAAAAAGAGAACGCAATTTTTGAAAGGCGCTTAAACAAAAAATAGCATGGAAATTATAAGGTCCTATGAAGAATAATAATAAAAAATCGGAATCCTAACTCTCACTGAAAAATGCCTAAAAAAAAAATAAAAAATAAAATAAAATAAAGACTTTTGCTGCAAATGAAAAGAACAGTAAATAAAAAACTTGAAAAAAAATCCACATTTTTCTTTTTTTACATTGCAACAACCTATGGGATTCGCCTGTTTAAACCTGTCGAACAAAAGCACTGAGAATCTGGTAATTTCACCAACTTTTCTGTGCTGTTTCATGCTCTGAATAGATTAACCATTATTTCTCTGGAGAATTTCACTGCTGCCAAAGGTTGCCAAATTGCACCATATTACGCTGGCAGTTCGTCAATGTTTGGCGTATTGCCAGGTTTCTGAATAGCCGAATTGCCACGAAATTGCACCGTATGGTGAAATTCACAGTTCGATGCAATCTGGTGGCGAATTTGGCACTCTTTGAATAATTTCTTGGGTGAAATTTAATATTTGTGTCATTTTTCAATACTTTCGGCCATGGCTGTACTACATAAAAAAACTTCTAGAAATGTCAGAACTGCTCTAACAAGAGAAAAATATAGTTGGTTTTTTTTTGTCTAAATTTATCATGCTTTTGTTTTTAGGGAAGACAAACCTACAGAGCCCCCCAATGCTTGTAGGATCCATGGAAATCTTGACATCAATAAGGTGGCTGGAAACTTTCACATTACTGTGGGCAAGTATGTTCTCCTCTCAGGACTTGCTTCTCCTGTTGTATGGTGTATAGGCAGACTGTCTATTCAGAGAATGCGCTTTATTTAAGTATATCTAACTTTTTTGTAAACGTGTTTTGAAACACATGACAAGAAATGAGGGATAATCTTACGTCTATGAAATGTTATCAAAATGTTCTCACATTTAATATCTAGCTACTATACATATAGTTACACATCGGTGGACTTGAGAAAGGGGTCAGCAACCTTGGTCCTCCAGATATTTTGGAACGATTTGCCTTGGGTCTCCACTAACCTAATGTGTGGCTGAGCATCATGAGAGATTCCAAAAACATTTGGAGGGCCAAGTCTGCTGTCCCCTGACTTAAATGGACATGCATGCTTTGTTAGTGTGCTTTTTAAAATGTACAATGCCTTTTGAATGAGTCAGTAGTGTCATTCAGCAGACATAAAAAGCAAGTAAATAAGATATTTTTATCATATTTACCTGCTTTTCCTTCTTGGTGTTTTCCACGCCCACCTCAAGGCACTGAGCATGTGCAACTGAGTTGCTCTTCTTCCCTCCTGCACTGTGAGCTGAGGGGAGGGCGGGGCTGAACTTTCACCCCCAGCTACTGCAGAGACAGGGAAGGAATCCATACACACAGGGAGAAAAAGAGACCGCAGAGAGGGACAGCAAGAAAAGGTAACGTGAGAAAGACAGCAAGATAAAGCATAGGGCCACCAAGAAAAGTGCAGTGAGAGAGCGCACACACAAGGGACAGACCGCACAAGTAGGTGTGTGTGAATGACTGTGTGAGGGAGTTTGAGTCAGTGAGTATGTAAACCATGAAAGTGCGTCAGTGGGTGAGAGAGTGTGAGTTTTGCTTTCACCGTTGCAGAGATAGCTAATATTCAGTTCCTCAGTTTCCCGGTCTGAGGTCCTGAGCGTGTACAGCTTGTGTTACATCATGTGAAGCTTTGATGGGTGGGGTAGTGGGCGGGGAATATACAGGAAGTGGGAGCTGAAGAAACATTCCTAGCTGAGGGGTATGGCCAGAGAAGATGAAATGACAGAGTTTAAAGCAAGAAAATGAAACTTTTTTTACACATTCTAAAACTTTTATTGATTTATTCTAGTTGGTCTATTGGTATAAAAGTGTTTAAATGTCAATTATCCTTCCTGGCAAAATACTTACTAAAAAAAATTCGAGACATGCATATCCCTTTAAGCAATGACTAACTGCAAACATGGAAGGTGTAGGAAAAGCTTGTTAAACAGATTGGTTTCCTAAGGCTGCGGTCACACGAGCGCACTGCGTGCATACGGGTGGCCCCACCTCCCTGCGTCAGTCGCAGCTTTTTGATGCTAGACGGGAGGGTCACACAATGGAGCGTGCACACTAGTTACGTGCGCTACATAGGACGTGCTGAAAGCCTCCCCGTCAAAAAGCTACGATGGATGTAGGACGGGGATGCAAAGTGCCTAGCCGCCATAGGAGGATTGAGCGTTGAAGCACCGAGCGCACTAACTGCGCCCAGCGAGGTGGTCACATGGGTGTCCACTCATATGGACGTTCCTTCCGCTCTCAAGTACGCTCGTGTGAACCCGGCCTTGGTGGCAAATGGATAAGATACCTTGTTCTATGTTTTAATTTTTTTGGTGGGGGGGGGGGGTTGAGTGTATATTTGTGATTTATGAGGTAATGAAGGAAGAGGTTTATTAGTGTTTGGGGAGAAGATTTTTATTTCTTCACCCCATCCCCCTTCCTTATCTTTTGGTAAGGAGTAGGGAGCCCGATACATTGCATGGTTGTGAGGGGCACCTTCTACTAAATGGTACACCAGTTATAACAGTAAAATATCAAAACTCTGAACAGTATCCGCTTTTCTACGATCCCCTAGCTGCTTTACCTTTCCACCGGGAAAATTTAGGCTGAGAAGTTTAAACTGAGCTTGAAGGTACAAAGGGCTCTCCCTCTCTTCTTGCTGCTGACTAGTTACTATGTTATAACCATCATTATAGTGCATCTGTTGTCAAGGTGGAGACCTTTCTCGACTAAGCGCAATAGTAGTCACCCTACTTCAACCATAGTTGTTGCTTATCGGTTTATAAAAATATTTTTAGAACTAAATAAATACAATATTTCTTCTTATTCCGCATCCTGTAGTCCATATTGACTCTTACCATGGAAAGTATTATAATGTGGATACCACAGAGCCCTTCCAGTCAAAAGTACTAGACACTGCTCATTCATTTAACTAATTTAATATATAATGGTAGACCACACCTGGAGGTTCATTATTTCTTTACATATTCATGGTATCTTTTGTTTTCAGAGGATTTATTTTTCCTCATATGGTTGTGATAGTAATCTGATATTGTCTTTTTTTTTAACCTCTTTTAGAGCAATCCCTCATCCACGAGGTCATGCACATCTGGCAGCTCTTGTGAGCCATGACAGTAAGTGAAAATCTCTTGTTCATTACTTCTGTCACGTATCTTCCACAGTTGAATGCAAAACCATTCCCAACTTCTTATAATTTATTTATTTTCCAGTTGAGCTAATTCGCATTCACCTAATGTGTGGCATAAGCACTTGCTTACTGTTTCTAGCAAAAATGCAAGTACAGTTCAGCCAAACATTTTAACTATGTGTAATTTATACCTGTTTTCTTCTCTTTTGTATTCATTACTGTTGATGCTTGCTGTGTTTTTGTTTTGTTTTTTATGGAAAGGGTAACAGAATATTTTTAATATTATCTAAATCCGTTCAGAATCTTAAAACAAACATTTAAGGCACGATCATGTGCCCTGAGCTAAAACTGGAATGCTAAGGGGGAAAAATTTGTGATCACTAATTTCACCTTGGAGTCCCCATTTCACCTGCTGATTACAGGGCAGGCGCTGAGTCGTCCAGCTTGCCCTGTAACTGCCGCTAGGTCAATAGGACTCCATGGAGGCTTCTGCTGCTGGGTCATGTGACCGTCAGGATCTCTCCCCTCGTGAGATCCTGCTGGTCGGCGGAGGGAGACTGATGACTTTTTTCCCACAGTTTCACTTTGCTCCCGGCAGCCTGAAGTGGCAGATTGGGCTCGCCGCGGGATGAGAGGTGAGTATTTGGGGTTTTTTGGGTGGGGGGGGGTTTCAGCTGCTGCTAACTTACTCTGCAGCAGCGGAAACAGTTTGCTGCAGCTCAGAGCTGGTGTTAACTTTGTTTAGTTAGCACCCGCTCTTAGTAACTAGCGTTAGAACATTGTGATCCTGACTCTAGTTGATCTCTGCTTGAAATTTGCGCTCCCCATGTTAAGTATAGGGAGCAGAAAGTACAGTAAACTCACGCAAAAAAGCGCTGCAACCGATTCCCTAACAGGTTTTTTAACCTGTCAGCACTGCACCTGAATCCCCTCTGATTCGCTATCCCCTCAAATGCTGCTGAAACTCAGTGCACCGGCAATTGCAAATCCTGTCGCAACCCTAATCAATGAATCACTGGCGACTGGATACATACCCAAACTCTGGAAGATTGCGAGAGTGGTACCTATCCATAAAAGTGGCGACAGTACTTTGGTCTCCAACTAACGTCCGATATCATTGCTCCCTGTAATGTCCAAAATTTTGGAAAACTGCGTCTACACACAATTACGTGATTATTATCAATATTGGAACTACTTAACCCCGGATCAATCCGGCTTTCGTCCAAATAACTCAACTACAACCGCCCTTTTAAAAGTCTGTAATGATATCCAAGCTGAGATGGAACAAGGAAACCTAACTGGAGCCATCTTCCTTGATTTTGCCAAGGCCTTTGACACAGTAGACCATGGCATCTTGTTAAAAAAACTTAAAGACTCTGGTATTGGTGATCACACGCTAACCTGGTTTCAATCCTATGTATCCGACCAATGGCAATATGTGTCCATTTCTGGCAGCTCCTCCCTCCCCCTCCCAGTCACTTGCGGTGTACCCCAAGGCTCAATACTCAGCCCCCTGCTATTCATGATATTCATAAATGATCTGCTGAACATCTGCAGAGGCTCAACTGTACACATGTATGCAGACGGCACCGTAATCTATACCTGCAAACCAAATCTCCCACAGCTGGAAGCCATGCTGCAAGAACAATTCACAGAGGTAGAAAAGTGGATCAAACACAACAAACTTTTTAAATACTGACAAAACTGTAAAGATGCTCTTTGGTACAGCACCAAAACTACATAAATTGCAAAATCCCCATCTATGTGTGGGACAAAATTAAATGGCACGCTGACCACAGTCACTTCTCTCAAATATCTAGGTATGTGGTTAGACCCAAATCTATCCTTTGGCCCCCACATCGAAAAACTCTATTCTAAACTTTACCCCAAACTGGGTGCCCTGTACAGAAACAAATCCTGCCTGTGCCCCACGGTAAGAAAGCAAATTGTACAACAAATGCTTATGCCGGCTATTGATTACGGATATGTAGTGTATGCAGCGGCCCCGCAAACACACCTTCAGAAACTTGCCACATTGTATAACTGATTCTGCCACTTTGCGCTACAATGTAACTACATGACCCACCATTGTGACATGTTAAAAGAACTAAACTGGCCATCGCTGGAATCTAGACGCACCTTTCCAACCTGGTGTTTAAGAGCTTTTCTGAGAAGCTGCCACCCTATCTGAATAGACTGCTTCCCCCAGCAGCTCCCTCATCCTATAACCTCCGATCCAGGACCAGCACCTTACTTGCAATACCACAATACAAAAAGACAGTGGCTCGGTCCTCATTTTCCTACAGAGCACCACAATTATGGAATAACCTCCCAGACGCCATCAAATCTTCCCCCAGTCTTAAGTCACTCGCGCTCCCTATTAACATACCTCAATACAGAATGCACCTGTAAATATGTAACATAATGACTATTTCCTAAATATTTATTTTCTGTTAATCTGTATTTTTGTGGTTTTTTTTTTTATATATATCTTGCATTGTATTACTTTGTGTTTCTGTAACATTTCAATGTTCTTGAACCCAGGACGTACTTGAAAACGAGAGAAATCTCAATGTATCTTTCCTTGTAAAATACTTTATAAATAAATAAATTTAAGCGAACGCTCACGCTCACGCTAGTGTTAGCTTGAAGAAGGTGAGCGGGCCCTTATTGTTTTAGAGATGATTCTTGGATTTAAATGACTTCAGTGTTTATGTAGATCTCTTCATCTTAATGCAGTCATTGCTTTACCCAGTAGTGTGAAGTATAATATTAAACAAATGTTATCTGCTCTTCACTTTTTATATTCCGATCCACAGGCTACAACTTTTCCCATCGAATTGATCACTTTTCTTTTGGAGAGCTTCTGCCTGGGATCATCAACCCTTTGGATGGAACTGAAAAAATAGCCTTGGACAGTATGTTCTTTTCTATATTCCAGGCTATCAATGTTTACTGCCAGATGCTTAGGAAAAATTAATCGTGGCAGGGTATATCTAGTTGGCAAATCATGCAAATGTTGAGAAGAAGATAAAAGTAAAATATAGGTTACAATAAGTGACAATGCATTTGTGAAACCTATATAGACAGTCCAAAAGGAAAAAAGTAAGTGGATCGAGCTCGCCCAAAATTATCAAGGGAGGTGGTTTACTAGAACAAACGCAACATTTCGTTTGCGATTGCAGGCACAACTTAAACGTTGCTTTTGTTCTATTAAACCATCTCCTTCACGAGCATGTTTTGTGTGCTTGACTGCCTCTTTGTTCCTTTAGGAGTGCCTTTGGGCTGGCTTCCCTGGGGGATCAGTGCACCCATGTCCCTCAATTCGAAGCTCCAGTTCTATTGGTGGCCAGGTGCACTATTTACGGTTTCTTCTGTTTTGTACTCATGCGGATGGTGACACTGTGATTTTTGCCATAATTACAAATGGACCTCCATGATCTATATTAAATTTGCAAGCTGAAGTTAACTCCTTTTACAAATCTACTTTAGTAGTTTGCTTTCTTGACCAGGCTTCTTCTCAGAGCCAGTTAGGTACACAATATAAACAATATCCAGAAAGGAAATCTAGGTGGGGGAGGGGGAGAGAACTAAAATTGGTGCAGATTGGGGAAAGCACCAAAGGCCATAATAAAACAGCTACTCACAAACAGGATGTTGTTCCTGTGCTCCTTTACCCTGGCACTTCCTGGAACTCTGTCTCATCTCCCCAGTGGAGCATATCTGGATCATCAAGGTAATATCAGGTTCTTTTTAATATGTATACAATAATCTACAGATCGCAACAAAATGCTATAGCTGTCTGTCCTACATACAGTAGTCCTCAATGGGGACTACTTCTGGTGCTCAATTTAATTGCCAGTAAAATGACTTCTGTACCAAGAATCCTCTTTCAGATTCTTTGTTTTGGAGTAATTTTATTTGTGTCTTCTTTAAATTCTTTGTATAGGAGTCAAGATACTTGTGCTGTTTTAGTTTTAGTGGCAGTTTAATGAAGCCCACGATGAAGTCCCCTTGGAACAGCTCTAGATATTTGAAGCATGTTGACACTATGCTTTTCAAGTATCATTCTGCACATAATAAAAATAACCAGATGTTACATCGCTGTTGCAGTCTAGGGGGTGCTGAACAGAGTTCCTGGTAGTCCTAGGATAATGCCGTCTGGGCACAATTTCGGACACGTCCTCCGCTGTGTATGGTGCTTGTATTTTTGATAAACTATTTATTCTTGGGTTTTATTTTACTTCCACGTTTAAGTTTTTTTTGTTCTCTATATTGCTCTTTACTGGAATATTTTTTCTTTTAATGTGAGACTGTATCTTGTTTTGTTTTTAGGTAACCAAATGTATCAGTATTTTATTACTATTGTACCAACAAAGTTAAATACAAGGAAAGTTTTCTGTGACCACCATCAATTCTCCGTGACGGAACGGGTGAGTTTGCAAAACCAAAAATTTGATGTGAATATTAACCCCAGACCTCTCTAAAGGTGTTTTTTTTTTGTTTTGTGTGTGTGAATGCATCTCATAATGAAAGGCACATAAGATACATTCATTTTTAATCGTAAACGTCACGCACAGTGGTTTCAAAGTACCAGCCTGTGGTCTTTTTGCAGCTTTTTGCTATGGGGGGGGGGGCAGTACAGCTTGCCTAATCCCCCCCCCCGGTCAAACATGTAACCTGGTGTTGATGCGCACAAATGGCAAAGACTGCAGCATTGAGCAGGGAACTGGAACTAATCAGAAGGGACCTTTCAGTGTGCGCTTCTGAGTTCGTCAGATGCTTGCAAAGGGGTTCTCTGCATGTAATCGATGCAGGAGGGTGAGAAACTTTTAGGCTGGTGTCAGACGAGCGCATTTTGTACAGACTGTGCGTCCGTGCACAACGGATGTATTTTCTGACAGAAGAAGCCGTAGTGGCCACACAGTCAGTTTTTGTGACTGATGTTATTTTTGACTGAATTAAAATTAAAAAAACATTTTGTCTGTCAAAAATGGTGGACGTATAAATGCAGTCCGTCTGACTTCGTTCCATCACTCACACACAAAGCTATGTGGACATGGCGCACTCCACGCGTCCGTTCTAGCAGTATTACGTTCTTGCCTAACCTGCGTCCGTTAGCCTCGTCCGTCATGCGTCCGCACTTCAGTGCGGGCGTACTTCGTATGTGGGGCTCCATTGGTCAGAATGCTATGCAGCCAAGGACGTTAAAATGTGCGGCAACACAGACGTGATTAGTGTGCTCCTCTGACACGAGCCTTCAGAGCAGCGGTCACAACATGCTTCGCACAATCAAGTGCATTGATCCTGGATACTTGTCCAGGAGCTCTGTTTTTTCTTTTCTTTGTTCTTGTTTTGTGAAGCTCTGTGTTACACGTGCATTACTGTGAGATTTATTGCTGTACAGTTCTGTTATTCACAAGCTAGTACTGAATATAGTTCAGTGTAGTTTTTGAAGTTTGGAATTTTGACAGTCTCCCCCATGAAAAAGAACTTTTTCTACTAATGTTTTTTTCTTTTTTCCGTTTAACTTTAGGAGCGTGTGATAAATCATGCCACTGGAAGTCACGGTGTATCGGGGATTTTCATGAAATACGATATCAGTTCCTTGATGGTGACTGTAACTGAAGATCACATGCCTCTTTGGAAATTTTTGGTTAGACTCTGTGGCATCATTGGTGGCATTTTCACCACTACAGGTAAGTTAGTCTATGTGTGATCTACTGTATTTTAACATTTCTAATATATCCTCTCTAATATGTATGCTTTCTTTTTGTATCAGGGATGATCCATGGATTGGCTGAATTCTTTGTGGACTTAATTTGTTGCCGCTTTAGGCTTGGTGCATACAGACCTCTTGAAGTGAGTTACAGAACACTCGGAGATTATTCTATTTTAACTCTCATCCAACATTTTTTTTATTCTTCGTTTTTACATATATATGTGAAAATCTTACATGTACTTTTATGTTCCAATTGTCTTAAGTCTTCATTTTTAATAAGAGTTGTTGATTTCCTAATCCAAACTTTTTTCTGCAAAAGTCTCTACCAATTTCCCTGAAATAGAAAAACCTGAAATATATAGGCTAACTATACCCTTTTCTATCCTTTCACCTTTCTAGAACTGACAAGTTGTGTACACCCAGTAGTGCCAATTAGACATGTGCAATTCCTTTTGTAACAAATTTCAGTTCATGGGAATCTCCGTTATTTCGTTTATTTGGAAGCGTTCAGAATTACAAATCACTATCCTATGACAAAAATGAGAATGAATGGATGTAGCAAATACACTCTTTTTTGGATCAGTTCATTTATTTTATTTCGTCAAGGCATTGTAATGCTGCCGCCTTGTGGCCGTGGATACAATTGCTGCAAAAAAAATATACAGGGTTTTTCAGAGAGCGTGAAAAGCAGGAGAATGACTGGAGAATGAAAAATTCTAGGTCAAAAACCAGAAAAATTCTCCCTTTCATCTCACTTTCCAAATCGGCTATTTTGGCCTAGAATTTTTCATTCTCCAGTCATTCTCATGCTTTTCACGCTCTCTGAATAACCCTGATAGTGTTAATTTCAGGGTTCAAAAAAAAGCATTTTTTCCCCACAAAAATCAGCTAGATTTTTCTATTCCATTTCACACCATAATTTTTCTGATGCTTAACTAACACTTATTTTCAAATGATGGCTAGAGTTAGTGTTCTTGTTTGTTTTTTAGGGTTATTTTTAAACTTGAGGTTAGTATTTGTGCTTGCTTTAGGGTTAGTATTTGTCTTTGTTTTAGGGTTAGTGTATGTGCTTGTTTTAGGGGTTGGGGTTACTTTTAGGGTTACCTCTAATACTAAACCTGACCCTAAATGAAAATTAGTGTGTACAGAAAAGGGATTTATTCCTTGAAGAACAAACCCTGTAATCCCAGACAATTTATTAGAAACTAGTGGATAAACTGGTTACTCAAAAGGCAGCATATAAATCCTAGTAAAATCTATATGGTCTACTTTCGAAAGGTATGTAGTTAGTGGTTGTTTTACATCATAGCATTTTACACCTCCACAATCAGACCTACACTAGATATTCTGCCAGGTGCTTATGCAAGACCATTCCAATGACTCTCAATGCATTTAGAGCAATTGGCTGTTCAGTAATGTATTGAACAGTACATTCCCAGCCAAAACCCCAGATGGCTGATTTGCACAAGCTGATTGAAAGCTTTACATGTGGAGGGAATCCAGATGCAGCAGGTGAGGGCTGTTAATAGAAGAGCAGGGACATGCCCTAGTATCACCTGGTTCTCTACCCATGTGCATTTCGTGGATGGCTGTTGAAATCCTAGGACCTAGGGGGATGAAATGTCCAGCCCAGCCCAAACTCATGGGTATATGGTCGAGGGGCTGTTGCAGGGATATAGACATTTTTCTAAAAACTCTACTTGTCCAACAAACTAAAGTAGAAGTCAAATCTACTTGGACCTCATAAGAATCTAGTTGTCCTGATATGCAAAATTTCAACAACATGGCCAGAGATCAATTGAAAACACATTGCCATGGACGCACATGACTACACAGGAACTCTGTACCACACAATCTTATTTTATACACCGGAGACTACTTGGGAGCGTACTAGTAGAGTGTCGAGGGCTGGTTATGCAAGAGCTGATGTCAAAGTTTAATTTGGTGTAAGGCTAAACTTGATTTCATGTATTTGTTTCCATGGGCACATCCTGATATTCATACATTTACCCATACATCTGCTTGCACACCAACGCGTTTACCCAGACGCCCGCCTTCACATCCACGTGTTTACCCATAAACCTTGCCTGTACATGCACATACATACATTTATATGACTAGACACTTAATCGTTTACCTTTATATTTGCCTGCAAAAATGTACATCTGCAGGTGCACAAATATTTGAATATAGTTTATGAACACACTAACCAGATTTGAGCAGCCAGTCACTCAATTGAGATGTAGGAGTATAGTTTTGATGGTAGTGGGGTTGTCACATTTCATCTCCGTTTTGTGTGTGTGTGTGTTTTGTTTTTAGGGATCGGATGGGAGGAGGACTAGGTAGGCGCTGTACCAGCATTAGCCACTCTTTAAGGCTGGACTGAATGGGGGGATGCTAGGTGCTACATGTCTTGGGCATTGAGCAATCGGAATTCCAGTTCTGTATTGAAATCCCAAGAGGTGGACATGCCCAGTTCACTAGCCTCCACCCAGGTGTAGTGGGCTTTAATAAAACTAGAAGGGGGAAACCTGCAGTTCTGCTCTCCTCTGCACACCAACCATGGGTGTTTAGTGCGGGTAATTAGGCATGGTGGGCAGACATGCTAATGTCTACTCCCTCATGCTATTAATGAAAGTGGGGGGAACCTGCCCTTGCCCCCACCAAATGACATCAGGAGGTGGATATATCCACCACCTAGTATTTCAATGGCCCAAGTCAGCATTCAACCATGCATGGCAGGCATCATGCCATATGCATTGGGTGGCAAAATGTTTCTCCTAGCGACTCGTTTTCCTACCCCCCCCCCTTCTCCTTTCACGTAATAGATAATTGGCTAAAAAAATCATAAGGCAAAAAAAAAAAAAAAATGCTGGTGCTTTTAATAATACAAGGACGTAATACAAGACAAACAGCAACAAAAAGAAAACTAATGCAAAAAAAAATTCCAATTCTTTGCTCATAGGTCACGCATAGAATGGTTCTTCCAGGAAGAGAAGCACTTTGAAAGGCATTCCCACACCTCGCATAGAGCTCTATGATTGGTTGGTGTGCATGGTAACAGAATACTTGGAAAAATGGGCCTTGTCGATATATTTCAATTATTTTTTTTATATTGGTTAGTAACTGTAGAGTGGCGGCTGGCTAGCAAGCTCCGGCCAGCTGTCTCTAAATTAATGCTCACACCTCCAGTGGGCTTCATCTCTCGATTCTTTTCATTCAAAACTAATGGACAGAATTTTGATGAACTGAATTGCAGCATAATCTAAATTCGGATAAATTTCAGTGGAATCCATTGGTTTGCTGTGCATACCCTTTCATTGGTACAGTAATCACAGCCTGTGTGGCTAAGAAAACTCATTTTAAAGTATTTTTTTTTTTTTTTTCCCACCTGCTTACTGATGATTTTCCTCTTTCTGTGTTGCTTTTTAATCTGTAGCCATACATTTCAATCTCAGCTTGGCTTTTTACAACATAGTCTCTTTAATATTTTTCTTCTTTTCCTTCGGGGCATTAATCTTGCCTATGATGTACAGATTGATGGTAACATCTTTTTTCCATCATCCTAATAGCATTTAAAATTGCATTTTCCCCAAATCTGACTGATGTTTATTTTTCAGGATAACCACATAGGTGGAATCTCGTCTAACCACTGCACGTCCGAGAACTTCCCTCCAGATCCACTCTGAGTGTTTTGTTTTATTGTAATAAACATTCAAACATTTTACAAGTTCTGCCTTGTTTGTGTGTGAATAATGGTGTGCAATTTCTCTTGTAAATCCAGTCAGTTCTTTCATTCTCCCATGTCTGACATACATAAAAACATCTGCAGAGGCATATGACTCTCTGAAAATGAGTAATTCTTTATTTTTCTTAGCAGTCACTGACCACCATGAATGGAAATCTGGCTACATCTGTACAAACTAATATTGCCAATACTGTGTGTATATGACATTGTGTTTATACATTTTACTTTATATAGATATCCCTAGTGTACAGCTGCCTGTCATCCTCTCTTTCTTCTCTTTGTGTAGACATACAGCCATAGCAATAGAACCTAATTTTAGAAGCAGCTCATGACTAGAGTATAAGCATTCTAAAATGCCATACTTTAGACCTCTAATGTTCTAATGAGCAAAATTTCCTTATAAATTCCACTAGGTGGCATACTTTACATCTTAAAAAACAAAGTTCCTGCTTAAAATGTTGATAGTTTTGCTTGGTAAAACTAAGGTTTATATCGAGCGTTAGGAATGTAAAGCAGTGATTTTCATTGATTGCTGATCAGTAATCTATTTTAAGTAATCAAGAGAAATCTGCTTTTTTACATGTCCTTTTATTGACCAATGTTGGGATGACTGCTGAATACCCTTTATTAAATATAATGTAGATTACCGTACATTTCTATTGCTTTGGAAAGGGATACATTTACGTTTCTGCATGCTTATTGTGTACTACTGGAAGAAATGTGGGTAGTAGGAAACCTCCCCCAAAGGTAAATACACAAGCAGTCTCTTTTAAACCAGGGGTCTCAAACTCTGGCCCCCTGGATGTTTATGAACTACACCACCCATGATCCTATGGCCAAAGAATTCTGGGAATTGTAGGTAATAAACATCTGGAAGGCCAGATTTTGAAATCCCTGTCATAAACTGATTTATTTATAGTGTTAGATGCTGCAAAAAGATGAATTAGTAACTTTTAAAAGTTATTGACTTGCGTTTGAACAATAAACACAATAGATAAATGTGGACCTAATGTTTATCGTGATGTTTCTCAAACTACAAAAGAGCATTGGGTTTACAATTAAACCTTCTCAAATACGAACAGAGGGATAACCAAAACGTTCAAAGGGGTTTTCACTGTGGGAAACTGAAAACCAGTTGATTGCATTCAGTCTGAAAAAATTACACATGTGAATAGCAACTTGTTCAGAAGGAACACCTATAGGGTAATGTAAGCAATCCCCCCCAAGATCATATTTAAACAATCATTAGGCTCTAAGGCAGGGATCTCAAATTTGGGCCACCTCAGATGTTGATGGATGACCTATACGTCCCAGAATCTTTTCTAAACAGCTGGTCAGAGGTTCATGGGAGTTGTAGTTCAGCAACATCGAGGAGGGGAACTGATGGCGTGTAACATCCCTACTGTAAAGCATTTGTCCTTTCCTGGAATTCAATACAGATGTGTGTAGTGGCATATCTTGAGCCATAGGCTATAGTAGCAGCATTTCAGAAGGTAAACCTCTCTCCCATGAATATCAAAAGATTTAAAGGTTTTATTAAAAGTAGGTATGACTGAAGCAATGTATAGGCAGGATAGGTATGAACATACATTGATTATATATTTCATTACAATGTAATATCTTGTACTGCTGTATGACACAAGGAATCACCCATGAATTTTCACTCAAAGCCAGCATTGCATTCAATGCACTGAAATGCCATTTGCTGCAGCAAATATTAATTTGTGGAATCATGACATTGAAGGCAGAATAGGAAAAAGCGCTTTTAAGCCTTTAAAATGCTACTTTGGTTTGCACTAGGCATATAGTTTTTTAGGCTTTACAATCCATGTTCCAATCACATTGTTCACGTGCTGTACTGTATAGAGCTCCCACTATACTATCCTGTGACTGTGCATTATATACACACACATACTTGGTTAGTAGCATTTGCTGCGGTCACTGTCTGTTTGGGTTTCTCAGGCTTTGGTAAATGCGGCAGATGCTTGTGGATTTTTGCCTCTCTCCCTTGTAACCACTTGTGGTACGTGGTCAGGAACAGACTTTACCTCAGAACCAGCAGCAGGAAGTCCCAGGAGAGGAAACGGGGACAGAAATGAGGAAATGTCTATGCAGCCAAGGAACCTGTAAACTGATCTATTTAATCTACATGGGCACACTCGTACACAACCTCTCATTTGATCAGACTGCGTTGTTACCAAATAATTCTGAACTTGTCTGAAATGTAAAAAGCAATTAGAAAAGCTATAACAAATATTTTTAACCAAACACTGATATCCAAATTTTGGCTTTTCAACCGATATTTCGTGTTGCCGTTCCTTCACCGTACAATGATGAATTGATTTAGCAGTTCAAAATGTATAATTGCCCCTTAAATTTCTTTGGCCTGATCTTTTAAGATTGTGCTTCTCTGGCTTTTTTGATACTCGTTTCGTATATCCTATTTTATGTCAGGATTTAAATCCTATCAGGTCTATTCAAAGAAAGGTGAAACTCAGGAGAATGACTGGAAAAGTGAAAATTTTAGGTCAAAATATCCAAACCAGAAGAATTCTCCCATTTATCTCACTATCCAAATGGGCTATTTGGTCTAGATTGTTCTCTTCTGCCCATTCTCCTAATTTTCACCTTTCTTTGAATAGACCTGTCAGTGTTTCTTAAATGCCAATTTGCACTTAAAGGAACACTCTAAGCAAAAATCCCCCCCCTGTTTTTTTACATTAAAATATACCTATTCCCTCAATAAGTAGGTGGGGTTTTTTTTTTTACTGTAATACTTACCCTAAAATCCACTTGTTTCCAACAGCGTCTTTTTTTTTTTTTTTTTTTATACTCCGCTCCCGTCCTTCTAACTCTTTCACTTGGCTAATGGTTTACGTGAGAAGCGCGCATGCGCGCCTCTCACGTAAGCCAGCCAATCAGCAGGCTTCCTCTTCTTGGATTAGTGTTACGCGCAAGAGGATGCGTGCAACACTAATCCCAGCCGTAGACTATGCTGGCGGCTCGCTCCCGCCAGCTACTGCGGCGAGTTGGAGACGTCATCGCGCTGAAAGCGCAATGACGTCTCCTACTCGGCAATAGTCGGCAGAAGCGGGAAATATGAATCCCGCTCTGCTGACTGACAGCTGGGAGGACAGAGTAAATTCCTCCGCGTCTCTCAGCTGTTTTCAGCTGAGCGGAGGGAGGGGGGGGGACAGACAAGGGCATACTCAGGGCATCATGACCACCTAAAAAGCTTAGGTGGTCATGTTGCCTAGAGTATCCCTTTAATAGTGTTGACCCAGATAATCACGTAAAGTGTCAACTAGTACTCCTGAATTAGCCGAAGTTTCCTTATGTAATATATATTTTCTTTATAGGTCACTGGGTGCATCCACTTTGTGATCTTTTGTGTTGTAAACTGTCCCCCCACAGTAACGTTCTGTCACTTGCTCCTTACTGGGTGGCTTTGGCCATAGAATGGGTCTATGGTTCAGGCAGATGACCAACATCATTGAATACATATCACACAATACAAAGGATGTAACCAGGAGTAGATTAGAAGTCTTTTATGCTCTGTCATATCTCATTCAGATGCTAACTCTTGTCCTGTCTCTACTACTTGAGATAATAGCCCCCTGCTGCCTTATCTAACATACCCTCCTCCACCTCGTTAAATACTGTATATGATAAAGCACAGCCACAGCTGTAAAACTCACCATAAGATTTTGTTAAATGTATAATGGAAACGAGAGACAAAAAGCCTACGTCTATTTTTCCCTTTTTACATGCAATGCCTTCATACAGAGAAAACAGTAGAATGTGTTTTATAAGGGATTTTTTTTGGTTCGTTATGATCAAGTAAACTAGTTACTGCTTATGTAAGTGGTAGTGTCCCTTTAATGCTGTGAAAGTGAAACTCTTGTTTAGTCCCAGTAAGTGAATAGCTAATTAATGAATCCAGAAGAACACCCTGAGGTCATAATCTGCTTTTCATTGTGTCTGACTAGTGTGATCCTACAAGAAGAAAGCCCACTGGGATCCCTATTGAGAAAATCTCAAAAGTCTTGCAATAGGAATATGTTGCATACAGTATGTATATGCTTCGTGCTCCTGCGTTTAAACCAGCAAAAATTTTTAGCCCTTGTACTTTAGTCACAATGTACAGGTTAGGAAACACACTAAATCAGATGCATTACCTTTTAAATAAAAAAAATGTATTTCCTGTGCCCACATTTCGTGGCAACTTTGTCTTAAAGGTTGCATAAGCTGTAACTACTTTACTTGTACATTACCAAAAAACATGATAAAACACATGCTGTTTATTTTTCTTTGTAGTACTTACTCGTAAAAAGGAAAAATAAAGTTAGATTTTCGTGCTTCCATTTTTTGGATTTTTCCCATGATGCAACATTTACCAAAATCTTATTGTGAGCTTTACAGCTGTGGTATAGCTTCTACGGTATTTAACAGTCAATGGGTTGGTAGAGGGAATGTTTAGAGAAGGCTGCAGGGGATATTGTGTGGTTTATGCTACCTGAAATAAGAGATGGCAGATAAATGATATATGACTGGGAGCTTAAAAGACTTCTAATTTATCCCCTGGTGATGTTATTATTATTAATCTTTATAAAGCACCAGCATATTCTGCAACACTGTACAAGGGGCACAGTCTAGACAGGGTTACAATACATTGAACAACATTTGATAGACCAGTACAGGAGGAAACGAGGGCCCTATTGCCATGGGAACTCACAATCTAGACGAGTTGGGGGTGGAAACAGGAGGAGAGGACTGCAAGGTGCGAGTGATGGACTGCAAGGTGGGAGTGATGGAACGGTTGCGTCAGTGAGTCCGGTGGTAGGCATCCCTAAATAGGAAAGTCTTAAGGGAGTGTTTGAATCAAGAGAAACTAGGGGAAAGCCTGTTCTTTGCATACATCCCACACAATATAATGCTGTGAGTCAATTTCCATGACTAGAGACCCATTCGTTCCATTCTACTTTCAGTGCCACACAGTGAGGAGCAAGTGCTGGCAAGATTCTCGGGGGGGGGGGGGGACCGTTTACAACACAAAATGGATGCATACAGTGACTAGTACAGAGTAGAATATTTTCTTTAAAACCACCTTCCTAATATTGTCTAGGTCCCCCTTGCACTGCCAAAATATATCTGATGCATCAAGACAGAAACTCCACAAAACCGCTGAACGTTTCCTTTGGTATCTAGCACCTTCTAAGCTGCTCCTTTAAGTCCAGTAAATTGCGAGGTGGGGCCTCCATAAATCAGACCTGTTATGTCACCACATCCCAAAGATGCTAAATCAGATTGAGAATTAAGAATTTTGAGGCAGAAACCATACCGTAGAATTATTGTCATGTACTATTTCTGCTTGTTTTAGGACTCGGGTTAGCATCAGGGTGCGGGTTCCTATTTCTACTTATTTTTTCATTAGCATTATTATTTCTGCTTGTTTTAGGATTATAATTGGTGTTACTGTTTGGGTTAGGATTATGGTTACTATTTGTGCTTGTTTTCGTGTTAGGTTTGAGGTTTATGCTCTGTTTTGTTCCTCATAAACCTTTTTCCCTTTGTGGAATGTAATCTTCCAAAGAACATATTTTTTTTTTTGAGAAAGGATTTTACCAGGAAGGATACATTGAGATTTCTCTCGTTTTCAATTATGTCCTGGGTGGCGAGTATGTACCGTTGGGTGTCTTCCCCAAGGACACTTACTGGGGAGGTTGACTCGCTGGGATCAAACCCATGACTCAGACTCGGTGTCATGTAGAGTTAGTCCTGGTGCTGAGGAGGATTCTAGAGCTTCAGCCAGTAACATCTACATCAATGGACTGGCTGAAGCTCTAGAATCCTCCTCAGCACCAGGACTAACTCTACATGACACCGAGGTGAAGTTCCTGTTGTATGCAGATGACCTCCTATTACTGTCACCAACAGAGAGAGGTCTACAAGACAGCCTGGAAGTGCTGGAAAAATACAGTGCGGCATGGGCACTACCCATCAACCAAAAGAAAACAAAGGTCATGGTTTTCCAAAGGAAGAACGCAAAAACCAAGAGTTCCTGTTTCACACTTAATGACTGCACTCTTGATGAAGCCAACAGCTACACATACCTCGGCCTAGAAACAAACCGATCAGGAAGTTTCAAACCAGCCATAGAGGCCCTAAGAGACAAGGCGCGTAGAACCTTCTATGCCATCAGGAGAAACCTCTACAAACTAAAACCGCCTGTAAGAGTCTGGCTTAAAATCTTTGATAGAAGTATGGGGCCCCATCACCTACCCTGACCAACCCAAATGGGACACCAGCCCAACAGAAATATTCCATCTGGAATTCTGCAAGCACCTCCTCCAAGTCCATCGGAGCACCTCTAACAATGCTTGCCGGGCCGAGCTGGGCAGACTCCCCTTACTTCTTGCAGTACAGAAGAGGGCGCTATCATACTGGGACCATCTAAACATCAGCAGCCTCAACTCATACCACCATAAAGCCCTACTGGCCAACAAGGACCATCCAAAACCATGTGGGCTGCAACAACTCATATCCACCCTGATCATCCAAAACCCCCATGAAGGCAACCTGACAAAATATCAAATAAAGGCCCTAATTAACGATTCCAGGGAAAACTATATCAGAGAATGGAGACATGATATAGCAAACTCCAAGAAACTCACCATTTACCAATCCTTACAGAGGGAATACAAACTGGCCCCATACCTGGAGGTACTACAAGACCCCAAGGACAGACAGATCCTGAGCCGGTACAGACTGAGCGCCCACAGCCTGGAAATTGAATCAGGGCGGCATAGACAGACCTACAAGTCCAGGGAGAATAGACTGTGCCAGCATTGTGACCAGGAGGCCCTGGAAGATGAGGTCCACTTCCTCCTACAGTGCCCCAAGTACTCAGCACTGAGGGAAACTCACTTCCAGAGACTCTCCGCTCTCATCCCGGACTTCACCTCTATAGAAGAGACGAGGAAACTCCACATCATATTGGGAGAAGAGGAGCCGGCGGTGAAAATATCTGCCCAATACGTCGCAGAATGTCACAGACTGAGAGGAACATGAGAGATCCTGGACTTATAAATCCCCAACACGGACTCGCCCCCATCCCCCTTCACATTATCCCTTACCCCTGATAATGTCCATGGACTTGCCCATTCCCCCCATATATATGTCCCACTACCCCCCTCCTCCCCATATGCTTTGGCAATGCTAAAATGTATTCGGTCCTGCCAATAAAGCTTATTTTGATTTGATTTGATTTGATTTGAACAGGCTCTCTCCATGCAGAGCAGTGACATTACCTCTACTCCACCAAGCCGGTGGAGAATTGTGTTCTTCAGTCCTGTGGAATGACTTTTCTTCGCCCTATCAAACACTCCCCTAATCTTCAGTGCTTCAAGAAATCCCTCAAAACCCATCTCTTCAGATTAGCATACCATACACTTATGCAACTCATCCCTCTGCTCACCTTATCACACATGATTGAAGCTGCTTCTATGGCCCCACCATTCTCGAACCACTGGCACTAATGATCCTGTTGTCCAGTAAAACTCCCCTCGCTCCTTTTGGTTATTGTAATGTGCTGCAGAAACTGTTGGCGCTATATATATGATGATAATATAAAGTTGTTACACTGAATTAGTATCTGTTTCTCTGTATACAATTCTAATTGTTATTTTAAATAAGCTTATCCGTTAAAAGTTGAGCACCATTTATCCCTTGGGAGCATTCTGATTTTCAAATTCTTCAGAATTTTGGAATCTGGGGAAAATCTGATGTCTGAGAGGACGGCAATCAAGGCATGGGAGCTGTGATACCCTTCGTTTTGCAGCACTAACCTGTACACACTCTGATGAGAGATGTGAAGCCTTTCTCAGGGGTAGTCCAGATTCATTTTCCTGCATTAATCATCTCCTTTGACAAATAATGAAAGCACGACTGGTCAAATTGAAGAATTTGGTAACGTTAAAAATTACGCCATATGAGGCCACCTTTTGCACATTTTTCTGCAAAATGTCTGTTGTTCTTGATTTGCCCTATTCACTGTAAGCTCTAAAAATTTTAAGGTGATACATCTAGGAGCAGCAACAACGTCCCAGTGGTAGGCCATGCAAAATCTTAGAGCAAAGTCTCAGGTGCTTTTTTTTTTCTTTGTACTACAGTTTTGACGGAGCATTTATGACATGTTACAAAACTCACTACAGAGTTGCAAACTGCGTAAGGGCAACTACATCACAATCACAAGAAATGTGTATAGGCTGAGCATCTGTACACAAGGCTCACATCACCTTGTGCAATACCAAGTATTTTTTTGGAGTGGTGTAAGCTATTCAACACTGGACTCTAGACCATGGGAAACGTTGAGTGATGAATCATGCTTCACTCTCGGGCAGTTTGATGGAAGAATCTGGTTGTGGTCAGTGTCAGGAAGAAGGTGCCTACAGGATCGCTTAGTGTGAGATGTAAAGTTTGGTGGAGGAGATATAATTGGGATGGTGTTTCAGGGTTTGGGCTATGTCCATTAGGTCAAGTGATAAATCCTTGTAATGCTGCAGAAAACAAAGATATTTTAGATAATTGTTGCTTCTAGTAACAGTCTAGGGTAGGCCCTTTCCTGTTCCAGCATGACTGTTACCATTTACCCAAATGAGGTACGTGAAGACATCGCTTGATACTTTTGATGAAAGTGAGTGGCCTGCACAAAGCCCTGAACATTATTTTTATCCAGCAACAGTGCCTGTCACAATCTTTTGGTTGCACTGGCACAAATTCCCACTGAAAAAAATCTCGTGGAGAGCCATGCCAGAAGATCGGTAGCTGTTATAGCTTCAAAGAGGTAGGGAAGACAACTTAATAATAATATCCATGGTTTCGGAATGAAATGTCCAACAAGGTCATGTAAGTGTGATGATAATGTGTCCTCCTCATACGTCTGGCAAAATAATGTGTGTACATTTATAACCACTCTTATTTCTCCATATAACCTCTCAATATAACTGACCCATTAATAATTCATCCAATTACGCTCATCTTTTTTTCCAAATTCCCCCATTTCTCTTAAAAATACTTCCAATAATCTGTTAGTAATTGTCCTCCTCTTAAGCACTCTCCCTAACTGTTCACATGGTCCATACAACCCATTTAATAGCTACATAACTCTTCACATTTAATTACAGAATGGTTTCCTATAATGCATGTTGCTCCATGTAATAAGCCTGCTGTGTAACCGCTCCCTGTATCATTCCCTGGTTCCTTGCCAGGAGATTCATGTCCACACTAAGTCTCTGCCTCATATTTGGCTCTGGACACACAGCCCTCTTTGTCCCAGCTGATGATGGCGGAGACACTTACTATGCACCACTAGATAGGCAGTAAGTGGAAGCAACTGTAATTTATAATAAACCTGTTCTGCAGAATATCAAGTCAACCACAACCTTTCTCTTGTGATTTTCCTGGCTAGAGGTAACAGGACGTTGTGTTTTATGTAAACTTCTGACCTCTTTCTAATTCTTTATGCAGCACAAACGTATTCATGTTTTTCCATGACCAATAGCATATATACTGGAATAAGGGTTACTCTGTTTTTAAGTAAATGAGTCCAGTTGGCTATATTAACTAGGCACAAGGATAAACAGCTGAAGAACTGGATAATTACTTAAAGTGGCATTTCATGCTCCAAAAACGGCTACAGTCTTTGCACTGGGTACACGCTGAGTGTCATCAGAAGCCATCACAATAGTGTTTTAAAATTGCAGCAATGTGCAGCTCACAACACTGATATACCCAAATACACAATGCACAAAGGAGTTTTAGTTCCATTTATTATTTACCCCCTTTAATTTGAATACCTGGTACAAGATTTACACACATTTTTGATTCCCACTCTTTTGACTGGTTTACCATCATCAGACTTTAACGATTCAATGCCTAAAACAGTAAGCCACTCTAGACACAGTTAAAACCTCCAACGGACCACAAACCTTGAAGCATCCTTTTAACATCTCCCAACATCTTTTTCGCCAGGAATGGGGCACCCTTGGCCCTCCAAGTGTTTTGGAACTACATTTTCCACGAGGCCATTCCAAAATATTGAGTGGTTGAGCATGTAGGAGAGGTAGTTCCAAAATATCTGGAAGGCCAAGGTTGCTGACCCATGTTCTAAGGTATCTATCTGTGGTATATGTTTTGAAGATTTGAGTTAACCCCTTAAGAACCAAGGGTCTTTAAAGTCAATGCATTTATGACGGTCCAGTTACGTCATTGGTCCTTAAGGGGTGAGGCTGGCTGTCCACTGAGTCCGTAGTCGGATGGCCAACTTGGTTGTCCGCCTGTGGACAATGCCGTCGGCTGATCACGGTCGTCCACTGGAAGCGTCTGTGGGTGACCCAGGTCAGCCGATGGACAGTTCGCCGAACCAAAAAAAAAAAAACAACAAGCCCGCTGCAGGTAAATAGAAAATCTTGTCCTTGGTACTAAAATGTGGTTTCAGCACCAAGGACAGCCCTGTCCAGCGCAGCTGAAGGTGAAAAAAAGAAAAAATGTTTCCGAAGACTGCAGAGATAATAAACTCCCTGTCCCTGGTGCTGAATTCAGCAACAAGGACAGCAACGCTGAACGTAGCCGACAAGTAGAAAGAAAGGTTAAAAAAAAAAAAGCTGTGTTCGGCAAGAGAAAAAAAAGTCTTTTGTATAAAAAAAAAATGGGAACCCAAAAGTTCCCACCTAAAAACAAAATCCAGAAAAATACCTAAAAAAAATCTGTAACTATAAAGACCTTTTGCTCTGGATGAAAAAAATAAATGGTTGAATACAAAAACAATTAAATAGAAAATATTTTTTTACATTGCATCCTATGGGCTATCCTATGGTCAAATTGAATCACTTCTCTGTGCGGCAATTTCCCTGCCGCGGCATGACTGGTTAACTAACTATACAATTCATCCTTTTCATGTAAATTGTATCAGATCGTTCCAGAATCGTCCTATAAATCCCACTGACATGGGAAAGATCGCTAATCTGTTGTAGTCGTAAAAAATCGTCTGTAGTCATCCGATGGAAGTGGGATGCAGTGGAAGAGGACTGATTCACCTGAATGTTGTGGGATCGGTCAGATGCCTTCAGACGATATTAGATGATCGCACCATCGCACAAATATGAGCCCAGTGGACGGCCAGCCTAGATAATTGATAAGAATTTTTACATTTTTTTTCATTCCCAATTAAGATGTAATTGATCTACACTTTGCTTATCCCCATATATCAAACCTGTCTGGGGAGAGCGTGCTTCAGCCTTTTTGCAAGAACAAGTTCTTTTGATGGAGAAACAGGACAACCATAATGGAATATTCTAATTGTGAAAACAAGAATTTGTTAACTGGTCTGGCTGCTGACCGCGATGGCCGCTTAACACGAGAGCTCTGCACCGACCAAAGCAATCCAGCACCAGCCCGGCACCGCAGCACCTCTGATGGGGAAAATAAATAAAACTCCCGCCACTAAGAAGCCCCAGGAGGGTCCTCGGGGCTCCGGCGCATCGTGCCTCCACTCTTTCCTCCTCCCAACGGAGACGCGTATGGAGGCCGCAACCAAGCCAGGACCCACAGTAGACCCGCTCGCGGATCTCTCTGGCATACCAGCGCTTCGGAGCACTGCATCGCTGCCACACTCCCCAGCCAGGTCGGTGACCGAGGACCCAGCTTCATAGGGGGAACTGCTGAGAGTTCTACCCACGAGGGCCAATATTATGACGCTCCAGGCCTCCATAATGGTGGAGCTCCGCCACCTCAGAACAGATATCCAGGGCCTCCGCGACAGAGTGGATTTGGTAGAGGCTGCCTGTGACAAGACAAGACAGGCCCAGATTATCACGTCTGACACAGTGGATTTGCGCTCGGCCCAAATGAGAAGTATGGCGCAGCACATCATGGACCTGGACAATAGAGGATGCCGCAACAACCTTAAGCTTCGAGGCCTACCCGAATCAGAGGAATCCGCAACAGAACTCAGGTCTGCTTTAACCACAATTTTTAATTCCCTTCTGGAACACCCTGCGGACACCCGAATTGACTTTGTGCGTGCACACAGAGCCCTCAGACTGCAATGTCCGACGGGGGGCCCTCCCCGCGACGTAATATGCTGTTTTACAAATTTTGGCCTTAAGGAGGACATCTTGCGCCACTCGCGGTATTCCACACAGATTTAATACGAAGGGACACCCCTCCAGCTGTTCCCGGATCTCTCCCGGCGACTCTAGCCTATGGAAGGGCATTGAAGCCCGATTGAAGCCCCTCACTAGTCAACTGATGGCTCAAAAAATTTGCTATCGTTGGTACATCCCTATTGGCCTGGCTGTGACGACTTCCGCTGGCCCATACCTAGTGGCTTCGGAGGCGGACGTCTCTCCGCTTCTGGAAGACCTCCAACCTTCGCCCATACAACTACACTGACCGGATCAGCTGGCTCTTTACTCCTCGCCTCGTGGACATCCTCCTCTGCCTGGACTCCCTCAGAGGCCCTTGAGGACCGGCTCCCAGGCTGTTAGGAGGTCCGGAGCAGTTGGCTGATTTTCCTCTATTTTCCTGGACTTACGTGACTCGTACTACATCCCCGCGCCTCCCATGATGGAGATGCTGACAAACGTCAGTCAGTTTTGGCTTTTGAGTGGGGAGCTCTCCCTTTTTGCTGTGCTTCACGAGTCGTACTTGACCTTATATTCTCACTACGCTTGTTGCCATTTATTTTATGGACTGTTACCTCTAGTTATGCTGGACCCTCCTGCACACTTCCCCTATGAGTGTCTTGGCTTCCACCGCGCCGTCCACATCTGATGTCTGATACGTGGTACTGAATATGGCCCACACATCGTCCTATCATCCCCCTGAACGCCGCTAATCCTGAGGTGGGATACACCTTCAGCTATTCCACAGCCTGTAATGGGTTGTCATGGAGCGGGAGAATGGGATAATTGCTACACTGCCTCGCAGTCGAACTTTTGGCTTCATGTGGGCATGCCTGATTCCCTGCCCACACGACACTTGGGCACGTGGCAGTGGTGATATCCTTTATTGGTTCCATTAATGTGCCTTATATTGTATTCTTTGACTTGTTTAATGCTGGTTTGGTTTAATATCAATATGTTCACTCAACTGGGTCGGTGCGCTGCCCTTCATTTATTGTGTTCAGACCACAGCTCCGCAGAACGGTTCTTTTGACGAACTGCCCGGACTTTTTCCCGGTCCCGCGGTTTAGCAGCCGCGCGCCCCCACCCTTTCCCGAGGTTGAGTGTTCCTCCCTTCTCTCTATTCCCTCCGGGGTGGTGGGCGTCCGGGGATTGGGGGTTCCTTCTTAGTTCATTTGTCAGGGGCCCCTCTTACGAGGTACCAGTTTTCGGCAATTTTTAGGCATTGTATTGTATCGTTGGGTCATGACCCGAGGCAGTTCGCTCCGCATTCTTTCCGTATAGGCGCAGCAACGATGGCGGCGGAAGCGGGTGCGTCGGATGACGTGATTAGGCGTTTGGGTAGATGGCGTTCGGATCGTTTTCGTTCATACGTGCGCCCTAACCTCTTATAATTACAGGTTCATCCCCGAAAACGGTTTGGATGATCGGCCACGCGTATATACACTGGGCGGCCAAGCGGGCTGCACAACGGCCGCTTGGCAGGAACCTGGGTTTTTCAACGGACTTGGCTACGATTCAGTGGATTGGTATCAAGGGTTACGTTGGGCCCAGGTGGTTGGAAAATGCAAGGCATTGGCTTGTCAAGCGGCTAAGGATGTGGTGTTAGTGGTGCATGCAGGGGGGAACGATCTGGGGTTTGTTCGTTCTGTAGACTTGATTAGGGAGATGAAACGTGACTTAGCCAGTTGTTTCATCGTCTTCCGGGGTTTATCATTAGTATTTTCAGAAATAGTTTATCGCCCCCGTTGGGAAGAATTTGCGGCCCCCGGGGCTCTGGACAAGGCTCAGAAGCGGGTTAACAGGGAGATCTTAGATTTGTTGGTGATCTGGGTGGAGTGTCGGTTAGGCATACGGAGCTAGAAGGGGACAATAGGAATGTCATTAGAGGGGATGGGGTCCATCTCACGGAAATTGGGTTGGACATTTTCCTGGTGGGTCTGCAGTCTGGTGTGGAGGAGGTGCTGTCTGCGGGGGGGCGCAGGGGCGGACGCTAAGGCGGCCCCTGGCGTTGGCGGTTTTCCCTGGACAGCAGTGCTTAAGGATGTATGAGCCGCCATCGGGTGAGGCCTGGGGGAGACGAACCTCGCTTGCGGGGGACGAGCTCATTTGTGGGTTGGTAATGCCTATTGCATGGAGCGATAGGGCAGGGTTGTGAGTAAGCACTGCGAGGGATGGTTGTATATGGTTTAATAAAGCTGTGGCCCATGCACATTCCAACTGACATATATGCGTTGTGTTTTATTCAGGTTATTGGGGTATGGGCTGGGAAGGTCTCAGGCTTAATCAGTCAAGAACCCCCTGGACCTTCAGGAAGGGGACATGACTGATGGCCTGGGCCTGTAAGTTAAGGAAGGATCTGGAAGGTGTAGAATCCCTGGGCCCCTCAGGAGGGGGGGGGGGGCTGGGATCATATGGGCCTGTCAGTCAAGGAAAAGCTATGGTGTTATTGTGGTGTGTTTGCAACAGTGTTTTTTACCTGGACTATATATGCTGGTGATGGGTGCAGGGTTCTTCCTCTTGTTCCTGCCAACGTGAGAAGTGCATCAAGGTGAGACCCGCCCACCCACCCTTGGATTTCATCCCATCGTGTCACAGCTGAAGATTGGCGGTTTTCCCTGGACAGCAGTGCTTAAAGGATGTATGAGCCGCCATCGGGTGAGGCCTGAGGGAGACGAACCTCGCTTGCGGGGGACGAGCTCATTTGTGGTTTGGTAATGCCTATTGCATGGAGCGATAGGGCAGGGTTGTGAGTAAGCACTGCGAGGGATGGTTGTATATGGTTTAATAAAGCTGTGGCCCATGCACATTCCAACTGACATATATGCGTTGTGTTTTATTCAGGTTATTGGGGTATGGCTGGGAAGGTCTCAGGCTTAATCAGTCATGAGATTAGACAGGCTTTGTGTGTGTGAGTGTTTAGGTAGATGCTGTGAGTGCATGTGTTTAGGTAAGCTCTGTGTGTGAGTGTGTGTTTAGGCAGGCTCTGCGTATGTGTGTGTGTTTAGGCAGGCAGGCTGTGTGTGTTTAGGCATTGTAATAGCAACTGGGGTTTACTGATCTCCGGCTTGAGGACCAGTCCCGAACCTATTACAGCGTCCATCAAGCAGATCCACAGCAGCTTTCCTTCTCTCATGACCCTGAGCCAGAATTTGAGGGAGTACTGTATAATCCTAAATAATGTATCTCTCCCCAAACACCAGACACCGCTTAGTGCAGGGAAGTATAATGATCTTTAATCTGGGGACCAGTTATATGGGAAACAGGGAAGGGGGAGGTAAAATGACATAATCAACACAATACATTGTCTTCATGAGGGGGATGTGAATTCCTTCAGGAGACAGAGAAACCTGATCAGTACACACAAGCCAACACACTAGACAAGATTAGCAAATAAACCACATCAAATCAATCTAGGGTCAAACAGTTATACAGATAGCAAGAACAATAAGTCTACATTATATCACTAACAGAAACCAACTTCTAAAGTTCAAAGAGTTTGCCAAGACATTTGATAACATTAACCTCTATGTGGCCCACTTATGTCCACTGTCCGTTAGCTTTGGCTTTGCCATTATTGGTCCATGGTTCCTTGGCAGGAGGCCATCAGCGATGCTTCTCCAACATGCACTGAGTCCATGTATAGTGTGAGCAAGGGTGTCAAGGAGGGTGAGGGCACAAAGTTAGAGGGAGCTTTGGTTACAGGCAGGCTCTGTGTGTGAGTGTTTAGGTAGACTCAGGGTGTGAACGTGTGTGTTTAGGCAGGCTCTGAGTGTGTCATTGTTGCACCCAGCGTTACCCGAGGTGGGGCCCATATACGGTGCTAAGAGCCCAAAAGGCAGGAGTGCCACTGGCTGAATAGCAGACAGATAGGACTCAGCAGAGACCAGAAAGGCAAAGGATAAGGAGTAGCCAAAAATACACACATACACACACAGCAGCACACCAAAGGAAACCCTAATCTGAATACCAGTCCTTAAATGGCTATATCTGTTCTAGGGGTAGGAAATAGAACTGCTGGGTAAAGCAACACAAAAAGCCGAAAAAACTGAATAAAAAGCAAGCCGAAGTCAGAACTAGAGAGGGAAGAAAGACAAGACAGGAGTCAGACCTAGAGTGGGAAAGTCAGGAAGCCAAGGTCGGTACACAGGAAGATCTGCACAGCAAGGGTAAAACAAAGAATAAACCACACAAGAGCAAAGAAGAGAAAAAAGAATAACCAAAAAAATAAACAACGGACCAGGCAACAGGAGGGACAAATAGACAAGGGCAACAGGGAACCAAATATAAACTGAACAAAATATACAAAAGGAATATAAGACTTCTCCTGGGCTGCCCCCTATCTATGGAAGTCCTTCCCTGCAGCATTAGACTTTCCCTGTCTCTCCAGTCCTTCAAGAAGTCTCTGAAAGCACATTACATTAGAGAAGCCTATCAGTTCACTCCATGAATCCCCCACTGTACATTTCTTGCACGATCTTCCCAATCAGGCCCTCATGCACCCTGCTACTTCAGGTTCTCTATTTACCATCACCTAGTGTGCCACCCCTCTTCTCTTAGATTGTAGGCTCTCTCCTACTGTTCTGTGTGTTTAACTTATATGTATATTTGTTATTCTGTCTCACCCATTGTACAGTGCTACGGAACTTGTTAGCGCTTTATAAATACGTGTAACTGTAATTGCTCTTAAAGAGAAACCGCCAGGAAAACTGTTTGTACCTAGAAGTGAAAGAGACCAATTACTGATGTTGCACCATGATACAAAACCCTCGGATCACTTGGGCATAACCAAGACTGAATCCGGCTTATCACGTCAATTCTGGTGGCTTGCTATGCGTAATGACGTGAGAGAAAACATGTCTGCCTGTGAAGTATGTGCAAGAAATAAGAGTCCAAAAACATTACCTATTGGTTTTCTTCAGCCTTTGCCCATTCCTGAAAGGCCATGGTCACATTTGGTTATGGATTTTATTATTGATTTACCCAGGTCTAAGGGTAATGCTTATGATAGTTGATCGCTTTTCCAAAATGGGTCATTTTGTTCCTCTCCCAAAATTGCCTTCGGCTGCTGAACTGGCTCCAATTTTCGTGAAAGAGGTAGTCAAACTCCATGGAACACCTCAAGAGATCGTCTCTGATAGAGGTACACAATTCGTCTCACAGTTTTGGAGGGGTTTCTGTGCAAACATGTGGGTCAAGTTAGCAATTTCTTCGGCTTATAATTCCCACACCAATGGTGCACCTGAAAGAGCTAATCAGGGTGTCAGGACTCCGGTACTGGGGTGGCACCAGAGTATAAGGGGGGGTTTGAGCCCAGCGTGCAGTATGCTGCACAGATGCAGATATGGGTGGAGGTGGATGGTTGGATAATAGACTGACCAGATTGCCAAATACGGATGAGGATGGTGAGAGTGGGAGACAGGGAAAGTCTAATGCTGCAGGGAAGGACTTCCATAGATAGGGGGCAGCCCAGGAGAAGTCTTATATTCCTTTTGTATATTTTGTTCAGTTTATATTTGGTTCCCTGTTGCCCTTGTCTATTTGTCCCTCCTGTTGCCTGGTCCGTTGTTTATTTTTTTGGTTATTCTTTTTTCTCTTCTTTGCTCTTGTGTGGTTTATTCTTTGTTTTACCCTTGCTGTGCAGATCTTCCTGTGTACCGACCTTGGCTTCCTGACTTTCCCACTCTAGGTCTGACTCCTGTCTTGTCTTTCTTCCCTCTCTAGTTCTGACTTCGGCTTGCTTTTTATTCAGTTTTTTCGGCTTTTTGTGTTGCTTTACCCAGCAGTTCTATTTCCTACCCCTAGAACAGATATAGCCATTTAAGGACTGGTATTCAGATTAGGGTTTCCTTTGGTGTGCTGCTGTGTGTGTATGTGTGTATTTTTGGCTACTCCTTATCCTTTGCCTTTCTGGTCTCTGCTGAGTCCTATCTGTCTGCTATTCAGCCAGTGGCACTCCTGCCTTTTGGGCTCTTAGCACCGTATATGGGCCCCACCTCGGGTAACGCTGGGTGCAACAATGACACACTCAGAGCCTGCCTAAACACACACGTTCACACCCTGAGTCTACCTAAACACTCACACACAGAGCCTGCCTGTAACCAAAGCTCCCTCTAACTTTGTGCCCTCACCCTCCTTGACACCCTTGCTCACACTATACATGGACTCAGTGCATGTTGGAGAAGCATCGCTGATGGCCTCCTGCCAAGGAACCATGGACCAATAATGGCAAAGCCAAAGCTAACGGACAGTGGACATAAGTGGGCCACATAGAGGTTAATGTTATCAAATGTCTTGGCAAACTCTTTGAACTTTAGAAGTTGGTTTCTGTTAGTGATATAATGTAGACTTATTGTTCTTGCTATCTGTATAACTGTTTGACCCTAGATTGATTTGATGTGGTTTATTTGCTAATCTTGTCTAGTGTGTTGGCTTGTGTGTACTGATCAGGTTTCTCTGTCTCCTGAAGGAATTCACATCCCCCTCATGAAGACAATGTATTGTGTTGATTATGTCATTTTACCTCCCCCTTCCCTGTTTCCCATATAACTGGTCCCCAGATTAAAGATCATTATACTTCCCTGCACTAAGCGGTGTCTGGTGTTTGGGGAGAGATACATTATTTAGGATTATACAGTACTCCCTCAAATTCTGGCTCAGGGTCATGAGAGAAGGAAAGCTGCTGTGGATCTGCTTGATGGACGCTGTAATAGGTTCGGGACTGGTCCTCAAGCCGGAGATCAGTAAACCCCAGTTGCTATTACAATGCCTAAACACACACAGCCTGCCTGCCTAAACACACACACATACGCAGAGCCTGCCTAAACACACACTCACACACAGAGCTTACCTAAACACATGCACTCACAGCATCTACCTAAACACTCACACACACAAAGCCTGTCTAATCTCATGACTGATTAAGCCTGAGACCTTCCCAGCCATACCCCAATAACCTGAATAAAACACAACGCATATATGTCAGTTGGAATGTGCATGGGCCACAGCTTTATTAAACCATATACAACCATCCCTCGCAGTGCTTACTCACAACCCTGCCCTATCGCTCCATGCAATAGGCATTACCAAACCACAAATGAGCTCGTCCCCCCGCAAGCGAGGTTCGTCTCCCTCAGGCCTCACCCGATGGCGGCTCATACATCCTTTAAGCACTGCTGTCCAGGGAAAACCGCCAATCTTCAGCTGTGACACGATGGGATGAAATCCAAGGGTGGGTGGGCGGGTCTCACCTTGATGCACTTCTCACGTTGGCAGGAACAAGAGGAAGAACCCTGCACCCATCACCAGCATATATAGTCCAGGTAAGCAACACTGTTGCAAACACACCACCAATAACACCATAGCTTTTCCTTGACTGACAGGCCCATGCATCATCCAGCCCCCCCCCCTCCTGAGGGGCCCCAGGGATTCTACACCCTTCCAGATCCTTCCTTAACTTACAGGCCCAGGCCATCAGTCATGTCCCCCTTCCTGAAGGTCCAGGGGGTTCTTGACTGATTAAGCCTGAGACCTTCCCAGCCCATACCCCAATAACCTGAATAAAACACAACGCATATATGTCAGTTGGAATGTGCATGGGCCACAGCTTTATTAAACCATATACAACCATCCCTCGCAGTGCTTACTCACAACCCTGCCCTATCGCTCCATGCAATAGGCATTACCAACCCACAAATGAGCTCGTCCCCCGCAAGCGAGGTTCGTCTCCCCCAGGCCTCACCCGATGGCGGCTCATACATCCTTTAAGCACTGCTGTCCAGGGAAAACCGCCAACGCCAGGGGCCGCCTTAGCGTCCGCCCCTGCGCCCCCCCGCAGACAGCACCTCCTCCACACCAGACTGCAGACCCACCAGGAAAATGTCCAACCCAATTTCCGTGAGATGGACCCCATCCCCTCTAATGACATTCCTATTGTCCCCTTCTAGCTCCGTATGCCTAACCGACACTCCACCCAGATCACCAACAAATCTAGAGATCTCCCTGTTAACCCGCTTCTGAGCCTTGTCCAGAGCCCCGGGGGCCGCAAATTCTTCCCAACGGGGGCGATAAACTATTTCTGAAAATACTAATGATAAACCCCGGAAGACGATGAAACAACTGGCTAAGTCACGTTTCATCTCCCTAATCAAGTCTACAGAACGAACAAACCCCAGATCGTTCCCCCCTGCATGCACCACTAACACCACATCCTTAGCCGCTTGACAAGCCAATGCCTTGCATTTTCCAACCACCTGGGCCCAACGTAAACCCTTGATACCAATCCACTGAATCGTAGCCAAGTCCGTTGAAAAACCCAGGTTCCTGCCAAGCGGCCGTTGTGCAGCCCGCTTGGCCGCCCAGTGTATATACGCGTGGCCGATCATCCAAACCGTTTTCGGGGATGAACCTGTAATTATAAGAGGTTAGGGCGCACGTATGAACGAAAACGATCCGAACGCCATCTACCCAAACGCCTAATCACGTCATCCGACGCACCCGCTTCCGCCGCCATCGTTGCTGCGCCTATACGGAAAGAATGCGGAGCGAACTGCCTCGGGTCATGACCCAACGATACAATACAATGCCTAAAAACTGCCGAAAACTGGTACCTCGTAAGAGGGGCCCCTGACAAATGAACTAAGAAGGAACCCCCAATCCCCGGACGCCCACCAACATAATCCCTGGCCAACATTACCGGGCAGTGTACCCCCCCAATCGCCCCCAGAGTAACTACCGAACCCCTACCCGACTGGTCCGTTTTTGAACAAGAGATCAACAAACGCACCCGGTCATGCAAAATCGTAACATGCTCTAAGCGCAGAGCCGAAAGCGCCCCCGCGTTAGGAGCCACCAATTCCCCCACCCTCAAAGCCCCATAGTAGCAAAAGGCGAACGCAATTCGAAACAGACCCACCTCAAAACAGTCTCTGCAAATAACATCCAAAGACACTAACAATTCCGCAAAGAGCTCCCCCGACACCGGGCGCCTGGCATCAGGAACCACCGTCCTACGCCATCCCCTAATAATCCGTTGCAACAAAAAATCCCTCCCTACGTCCTCCCAACCGACCACACCACACAAAAAAGAAAGAGCCGCCAACACTTTCGCCGCACCAGGCCCGGAACCCCCCCGCTCCCGAAACTCGCTCATGTGAACCATCGTGGCCCACGTGCGATCCTCAGCCGTCTGCCAACCCCTCTCTCCCGCAGCCACAGAACCCCATGCCCGCCAGACCTGCGAATAGGAACTCCACGTTGCAGCTGACAGAGAACCTTCTAATAACCGCCTCAGTCCAGCGAAGCGAGGGTCCAGAGCCACGGAGGAAACGGTGTCGCGGTTCTTGCTGCCCCCGGAGCCACCTGCCAAAAACGGTCCCACTGGAACCGGGAGAGAGCGTCAGCCACCACATTCTGCACACCCGGAACATGCTTAGCCCGCAACCACACATTTCGTTCCAGGCAGCGCAAAACCAGGCGCCGTAAAAGTGCCAAAACGGGAGGGGAACTGGACGATGCACGATTCACCACCTGCACGACACCCAAATTGTCCATCCAGAAAACCACCCGCCTATTCGCCAACCGCTCCCCCACAGCTCAAGGGCGACCAACAATGGGAACAGCTCCAAAAACGTCAGATTCCGTACCAGATCTGATGCTGACCATTCCGAGGGCCACGCCTGCGCACACCAGTCGCCCTGCAAATAGACCCCAAAGCCATGGGCACCTGACGCGTCGGCAAAAAGCTCTATGGCCTCATTGTCCACTTCCGCCTCCGGCCAATAGGTCAACCCATTATAGGTTAGCAAAAAGGATTGCCATACCATCAGGTCAGCCCGCAAGGAACTGGTGATCCTTATAAAATGGTGCGCTGCCCGAACACCCGCCATAGCCAACGACAAGCGACGGCAAAAAGCGCGGCCCATAGGCATAACCCGGCAAGCGAACGCCAAGTGGCCCAACAGCGATTGAAGCTCCGACAGACGCAACTTAGCGACCCCCCGAGCTCTAACCACCAAACACAGCAGGACTTGAATTTTTTGCACCAGAAGTCGGAACACCCTGAGCACCGTGTCGATTTTAATGCCCAAAAAGGTGATCAAACGACCCGGACCCTCCGTCTTCTCCTCCGCCAGCGGTACACCAAATTCCCCCGCCACCTCTCGAAAATTTTGTAACAGCATCGCGCAATCAGCGGAATCCGATGGTCCCACGAAAAGAAAGTCATCGAGATAATGAACCATCGAATTCCGCCCAGCACGCCGGCACACCACCCAGTGTAAAAAGGAAGCAAACAACTCAAAATAAAAACAGGAAATTGAGCAGCCCATCGGAAGACAACGATCATAATAATACTGGCCCCGAAACTCGCAACCTAGTAAATGGTAGCAGTCAGGCCTAATCGGCAATAGCCGAAAAGCTGAATCCACGTCAACCTTGGCAAGCAATCAGCCAGGCCCCGCATCCCTAACGAGCTGCAAAGCGTCAAACGAGGAATACCGTACCCGGCAACCTTCCTTGCCAATGCCATCGTTGACCGAAAATCCTGCCGGATAAGACAGATGGTGTATCAAGCGGAACCTGCCTTCCTCCTTCTTGGGCACTACCCCAAAGGAGAAACCCGAAGGTTAGGAAAGGAAGCTCCGCAAATGGACCCACCATCCGCCCCCGCCGTACTTCGCCTTCCAACTTGGCCGCCACTACTTCCGCGTGCTGCCCAGCTGAAACTAGATTTCGGGAAAATTGCGGAAAATCAGAACAGTCGTGCAGTATATAAAAACCCTCTCGGAAACCCTCCAGCAACAATAACGCACCCCGCCTATTGGGGTACAGCTCTAACCAAGGAAGCAGAGCCCCCACGGTCACCGGCGTTATCCCTCCTACCAAACTGTCCACGCCTGGCAGGCCTGAAGGTCGAACCCTGTCCTTTCTTAAAACACCGGAACGCCGGGTGGGGGCACCCGCAGAGAGAACAGTCGTGTTTGAACTTACAATTAATGGACCATCGGCTGTTAGACTCATTGAAGAGCCAACACCACCCCCTTCCAGCCCCCGACTGCACTCCCGGGGCCCTAGGTGCAGCGGACACTGGAAAGGGAGACACCGCCGGCCGATTAGGTGTCATGAGAAGAAGCCACAAATTCGTGTCCTGGACATCGAACCTGAGCCCCGGACGCACCGCCATCTTTTGCCGGAACTGCTGGTCATAACGAAACCAGCACTGTCCCCCGTAAATCTTATACGCCCCCCAAATTAGATCGATATACGCAAACAATGAAACGCTGCGCTCCGGGAACCGCTTGCACAAGATAGCACAATAAGCCAAGAAACCCTGCAGCCAATTTCCGAAAGTGGGAGGAAGTGTTTTCTTTAACTTCTCCCTTTCCTTCTCGTCCATGAACGATTCAGGCCGTTTAGGACGGTCCACCGTCTCCCTATCCACCGAAAGCCGCGTAAGCACATCCACATATTCGTTTTTCCAAATCTTCTCCCGCAACTCCGAAGTGACCTGCAAACCCATTGGGGACAACTCGCAGGACCCATAAGATATGCCCGCACCCCCAAGCCCGACGGGAGACACCCCAATCAACGCAGGTCCAGCCATTCCCCCCACACCAGGGACCAACACTGCGCCAGCCTCGGAAATCCCCTGCTGACCCAGCATTGGAGCCAAAACGGTCGCAGGCGCAGCCCCCGCCGCGCAAGCTGACGCGGTAACCCCCACAGCAGCAGAGCTAGACGCGACCATAGATGCAGGTACCATGCCCCCAGTCACGACGTGTCCCACCACGTTCAGCACAGCGCTCTCCCTTGCTGAAGCATCCGACCTATCCTGCCAGCGCCTAAGCTCAGCAACCAGGGTGTCTATCAACCCCGTCGTCACACCATGAGCCACCGCAGATGCATTAACCCCCAAAATACCGAGCGATCCAAGTGCAGCACCCCCACAATCTGACTCACGTGCAGCCATCAGCGATGATCCTCCAGAAGCCGTATGAACCGCAGCCAAAGGTGAGCCCAGCGCTGGACGCCCAGGAATAGCACCTCCACTGGTAACCGGTACCCCTCTCCGACCTCCATCTCCAGCTTCAAAGACGCCGCTCGGCCGAGAGCGATGAGAACAATCGCTCCCCATCTGAAGGCTGCCATCCGTTGTTTCTTGCACCGGCACCGTCATGTCCCCAGCCACCGGGCCTCTCCTCGTAACCGCCGCCGGAATGCTTCCCCTTCGCTCCTCTGCAGCCAGATGGGCGCCGCCATCTTGTGGGCTGGCCGAACGCGCCGCCTGTGACGCTGCCGGCCTGCGATGAGTGGGCGGGGGCCTGGAGGCAGACGCCGCCGCTCTCATCACTCTCCCCCTGGCTGCCGGAAGTGCCTGCTTGCTCTGCGGGCTCCTAGAACGCGGCATCCGCCGGCCATTCTGCCTGGCACGTGGGGGGCGGTCCTCCGAACCCCCCCAGCCCGATCTACAGCTTCCCCGCGATCAAGGCTTTCGACCGTGGCACCTAAACTGGGGGATAAAACCGCAGGTGCATGCACCATGCTCACCCTCCTCGTACCAGAACGCAGGTCCCTGGGCGGCGTGTCCATCACCATGGACTCCTCAGAGGACTGGGAACCTGCCACATCTCCTTCTCCACCGCCGCTCAACCTGGCTCCTCGAAGCCTCGGGGGACTTGGGCTGAGACGACTCGGAGGCCGGGAACGCCGTTCCCTTCGCCACTGGCGGGGCTCCTCACTCGACCCGGGTGTTTGCTCGCCTGGAGTAGCTAAGGCCTCCACCAGTAACTCCTGCATCGATGCTCCCCGAGCCGCAGCGTGCTCCCTCAACTGCTCCAGCAGCCTTTCCAGCGATGAAGAAGCCATCCCAGCCACCAATTCACTTTTTCTCTCTTTCCTTTATCAACAGAACACCTGAAAAAACACCAGCTCTCACCTTGATGCACTTCTCACGTTGGCAGGAACAAGAGGAAGAACCCTGCACCCATCACCAGCATATATAGTCCTGGTAAGCAACACTGTTGCAAACACACCACCAATAACACCATAGCTTTTCCTTGACTGACAGGCCCATGCATCATTCAGCCCCCCCCTCCTGAATGGGCCCCAGGGATTCTACACCCTTCCAGATCCTTCCTTAACTTACAGGCCCAGGCCATCAGTCATGTCCCCCTTCCTGAAGGTCCAGGGGGTTCTTACATACAGAGCCTGCCTAAACACACACACACACACACAGCCTGCCTAAACACACACACAGCCTGCCTAAACACACACACAGAGCCTGCATAAACACTCACACTCACAGAGTCTACCTAAACACTCACACACACAAAGCCTGTCTAATCACATACATACAGAGCCTGCCTAAACATATACACACTCACACACAAAGCCTGCCTAATCACTCACACGCAGAGACCCTGCCTAAACATACAGAGCCTGCCTAAATACTCTCACACACAGCTTGCCTAAACACACATACAGAGCCTGCCTAAACAATCACACACACACAGCCAGCCTAAACATATGTAGGGCTCACTCCCGGAGGAGCCGCTGAATAAACCTCGGGTTAGTCTCACCGCACTAGGAAATAACTATACACCAGCACTGTTGTGGATATTTATGTATTATATTCTTTACTGATCCCAATAAAGCAGCATATATTACGCATGTACGGTAATTTAAATGACAAGAATTCGTAACGCGGGAAAAAACATGCGGCGGCAAAAGAAACGGTTAACCCCCTCAGTTCTGGAGTGTAAGTCCCGTGAATAATGGCTCAAAAATGTGTATGTGTGTTGTCTCGGGTACCCGGGTACTGTATTCAACTGGCCAGTGAATGAAACAAAACAATCTTCGACTAGTCACCATTGGGGCCCTGTGGATTTAAACAATATTGCAGCATGCGTTTCTTATTTAGGAACTGCGGCCTGGGCTGGGAGGCCTCTCACCCATCCAATGAACGAGACTGTCCAGCACCCGATACCTCAGTCAAAGGATCTTCTCCGCTGTACACTGGGACTCCGTGCCACTGAATCTGCTTCCTGCTTGCCAAATCTCCGCAACTGGAACAACGATCCACAGCCTGCACTCCCAATCGATCAGCGCGGTCTCCTAACTCGGGGTCCTGCCGGATCTAACTCTTCCTCCAGACCTCCCAGCGCTGCACAGGTAGGTCTTAACACAGTCACTGTCCCGATCTCCAGTACCAGTAAGACAGCGTCTGCACTCCGGCCTGGTTGCGATCCCTGACAGCTCCAACGTGCATCCTCCACCTTTGACTGCTCCACTCACTCTGCTCTGGCTTGCACGAGGCTGCTGAACTCTTTCCTTTTCCTGTCCCACCTCCTTCCTGTCCCCATGCAAAGGATCATGGTACATGTAGTTCTGTTTTGTCCAGCATAGTATAACAATGTCTCTGTCTCCCTCTGGTGGCAGCAATAGTTCAATGCACCAGAATACAGTGGTTTTTTTTAGCAGCGCTACACTCTCCCCCCCCCCTTAAACTCTTGGGTCCCTCCAAGGGAGTGTAACAGCTACATAACATTGCAATATTTACATTAATCAATACATTCAGGTTCAGTAGCAAACATATAATGGGTCAGATATACATCCTAGAGTTTACTCATGTCCCTAGCTACCTCAGCCAGCATAGCAGACACTTCGGGCAGCCTTCGCACAGTTGTAATCGCTTCTTCTGTGCTATGTCCCGGTGAATCATATGTAAGTCTCTGAGGAGGCCGTATTGAACGTTTAGGCTCAGGTTTATCAATTTCCTCTTCAGGTGGAAGGGCTACATTTACAGGCTCAATTCTCTCTTCTACAACCGGAGCAGACACCTCTTCAGAGTACGAGCCTTCCAGTGAAGTCATAGAACTATAGTCTATTGATACATCTTGTAGGATTTCAGGAACTTCCAAGGTTTCAGGTACTTCAGGTCTGAATTCTGGAACATCAGGCCTCAGGTTACATTCACACTGAGCAGAGGCCGGAATAACTTCTTCAGGCTCAGGTGGGCGCACCCAGCTCAAACACCAGTCCTCTTCCTCACTGTCTTCTTCACTTTCTCCGACAGAACGTAACTGCTGAGACCGAGTAACAGGAGCCGAACAAGGAACAGGAGGATTAGGCAAGGAAAGTTCCTCTCCAACTGGTATCCGTACTGCCGCTCTCAAAGGTAACAGATGATTTCTGTGCCAGTTCTTTAGAGGCCCGGCCTTTCCATCCGGACGGATTTGGTATACCGGCAGACCAGGCAGTTGCTTGCAGACAATGTAAATTTGAGAACTCCATCTATCGGCCAGTTTGTGTCTTGCAGAAACACCCAAGTTTTTTAACAAAACCCTATCGCCGGGCTGTAGGTCCTGTACCCGAACTCTCAAATCGTAATTTCGCTTGTTTCTCTGCTCTCTACCTTCTGCGGTCAAACGGGCCTGTTCAAATGCAGCAGTTAGGTTTTTCCGGAGTCTGTCCACATAATTTTTGTAGGAAGTGACAGATGTCTGGTCAATAGGCTAAAAGCTAAATCAACTGGCAGTCGAGCCTCTCTTCCAAACATGAGATGATAAGGCGAGTACCCAGTTGCATCACTCTCAGTGCTATTGTACGCATGCACCAGCGTAGCTATGTGACGACTCCAACTCTGTTTCTCTTTAGCTGACAGTGTCCCCAACATATTCAGTAGAGTGCAATTAAACCTTTCTGGTTGAGCATCACCTTGGGGGTGATATGGAGAAGTTCGAGTCTTTTGAATTCCTAGTACTTCTAACAATTGCCCGACAAGTTGGCTCTCAAAGTCTCTGCCTTGATCTGAGTGGATTCTTTGTGGTAGGCCGTAATGAACGAAAAGCTTTTTCATTAAAACTTTTGCTACTGTAGGAGCACGTTGGTATTTTGTAAAAAAAGCTTGGGCATAATGAGTGAAGTGATCAGTCACTACTAAAACATTTCCCTGCCCACTAGCATCAGGCTCTAAGCACAGGAAATCAATGCACACCAAGTCCATGGGTCCTTGACTTTGCAGGTGGCTCATTGGAGCAGTTCGGGTGGGAAGGGTCTTTCTCTGAATACACCTCAAACACAAATGGTAGTAACTTTCAACTTCAGATCTCATACAGGGCCAATAGAATCAGTCTCGCACCAGTTTAAAAGTCCTCTCTGCACCCAAATGTCCATGATCATCGTGCAATGCTCTCAACACACTTTCTCTGTGCTTCTCTGGGAGGAACAATTGTTGCGTTTCTTCAGCATTGTTCGAGGGGCCCTTTCGGTAGACCACCCCATCTAACACCTTCAGCCGCTCCCACTCTTTATAGACCAACCGAGCTCCTTCGGGGGAATTAGTCAGCAGAAGCCCCCTTTGACCCGCGTTCATTGCTTTTATTGTCAATCCGATCAGGGGATCTCCGGCCTGATCTGCTCTCAGGTCTTGTTTCGAGAAAGTAGGTAAGCCTTCACTCCTCAGTTGTGTAGGATTACAATAAAGTTCTGGAACGCCCGCAGCCATAACTCCTATAGCTTCTGCCCCAATCACTCCCTTTACCCGGCGCTCGGACCCTTGACATAAGGCTTGCACCCCATCAGGAGTCAACTGAGTCCATTCTGTATTATAAGGCCTTCTTGACAAAGCATCTGCATCGCGATTATTTACTCCAGGGCGATACTTTAGGCTGAACTGGAACCCTGACAAAGCGGCTAACCACCGATGTCCTGTCACATCCAGTTCCCAGTAGTAAGGACGTACGTAAGAGGATTGTTGTCGGTCTTTATCACAAATTCGGCCCCATAGAGATAATCTTTCAGCTTGTGCACGACCGCCCACTTCAAGGCCAAGAATTCCAATTTGTGAGTAGGATAATTCTTCTCTGAAGGCGAAAGACTTCGGCTCACACAAGCTACAGGCCTCAGCAGACCATCGTATTCTTGATACAAGACTCCCCCTAGACCTTCTCTACTGGCGTCCACATGCAATTTGTACGGTTTATGAGGATCAGGGTAAGCCAGGATGGGAGCTCGAGTCAGACTCTCTTTCAGCTTCACAAAGGCACTTTCACACTGATTAGTCCACTCTTCTTGGATGGATTCTCGAGCCTTCCTAGGCCCTTGAGCCAACGAACTTCGATCAAAGGCCTTGGAGTCTTCTCCCACTTCTTTTCGTAGGAGCTTATTCAAAGGTTGAGCTATCTTAGCAAATCCTCCTACGAATCTTCGGTAGTATGAGCAGAACCCCAAGAAGGATCTAAGTTTGGTAACATTCCGGGGTCTAGGCCAGGAAGCTACGGCTTCCAACTTTCGAGGATCTGTCGAAACACCTTCTCCCGAAACAACATGTCCCAGGTACGTAACTGAAGGTAGACAAAATTGACACTTGGGACAGGGACAGTTTCAACCCCTCTTCATGGAGCCGCTTCAAGACCTTCTCCAACCGCTGCTCATGTTTTTCCAAAGTCTTCCCGAACACAATAATATCATCTAGATACACCAACACCTCTATCAAGTTCATATCTCAGACTGTTTTCTCCATTAACCGTTGGAACGTGGCGGGTGCCCCCGTGAGGCCTTGAGGCATTCTGTTGAACTCAAAGAACCCCAGTGGGCAGATGAACGCAGTCTTCTCTTTGTCTTCAGGATGCATTGGTATCTGATGGTACCCACTTCGTAGGTCTATTACACAAAACCATTTTGCTCCAGACAAACACTGTAGGGCATCTTCTATCCGAGGAGTAACATATTGATCAGGAATGGTCCTCTGATTTAACGTGCGATAGTCTATACATAAACGGATAGAACCGTTCTTCTTTCGAACCATCATTATGGGAGAGGCATAAGGACTCCTGGACTCTTGAATCACCTTAGTCCTCTGTAGTTCATTTAGCTGTTCTCGTAGATCATCCAAGTCTCCCAGCGGAACTCGTCTTGACCTTTCCCAAAACGGCTTATCCTCTTGTAGTCGAATGCGATGTTCAGTACTCTTAGCGCATCCCACGTCGAACTCATCCTTCGAGAACAAGTCCTTCCATTTTAGAATCTGGGAGTGAAGTCGTTTCTTCCATTCAGGCGAGATGGGAGCGTCTTTAGGATAGAACCGTTCAGCTGGAATCTCTTTGTTCACTCCCCCTCCTAAATCAGTAGGTGAGAGAGGCGTAACAGAAGCCACTTGTCCTAGGGGCATTCGTGCTTTTAGGACCACTGGAGAATCAGATACATTACATACACTGACGGAAATTCTTCCTCTTGCCCGTTTTAAATCTCTTGTGGAGATTATCTCAGGGATTACTTCCACTCCGGCCTCACTCTCGCGACTGGGATCAGTTTCCAGTACCACATAAGGACCCAGTAGTGATACGTTCAACTTGACTGAAGCCCGGAAACTCGCCACTTCTCCTGATTGCAGAACCTTCTCTGTTCCTCCCAATCTCCACAGACGCCCCACTTTGGCTGGTGCCCTCTGTTTTTCGACCATTCGTTGATAGACTGGACGTAACATCGGATGCACTCCTCTTGTAGAACCTTCTTCCATTACTATGGGAGTCAGAAAACGCCTCACCAGATCAGTGTTCGTCCCCACTATCACAGAACTTCTGTTGGCTCCTGAAGGACGAGGACACACAATGGCTAATGCATCACAACCTACAGACTGTCCGACGACTTCGGATTCGATTTCTAACTTCACCTGTAGATATCCATCATAGGGAAGTTTCTCAGTTCCGATGCCCCAGATCTCCAGGTCCTTTAATTCCTTTAAAGGTATGTGCTTCAAGTGTTTCTCGTAGAAGTCTCGATAGATCAACATCACTTGAGCACCTGAGTCTAACAGAACTTTAGTGTAGACTCCCTCTACTTGGATTGGAACGATGGGAGAAGGACCTATCAGCTGGTCAGGAAACTTGTTCGTAGCCGCAGGAGGTATAGGCCCAGTTCGTTGCACTCTAACCTTCTTCCTGACCCGTTGAGATCTTGGGTGTGCATTGCTTTCCCGCGACATAGGACCGGATACTAAGGGAGTAACTCTTTCAGTCCTGGCAGACACCGCATTTGGCACGGATCTGGGCCCTCTCGGCCTTTCATTTCGGACTTGAAAATTGGAGCGGTTTTCGACAGTCGGGCGCCTAGTTTGCTCCCTCACCAGGGCCCTCTGGAGTTTCCCGCTTGCAAGGTGGACAACAGTTTCTCCACGGCCTTCAGAAGTTCTTCGACTGGTTTCTTTTCGGCCCTCCCTTTTGGGCACTGAGCCCTGAAATGGCCGATTTGCCCGCAGCCAAAACATTTCTTTCTTGAGAGTGTGGGCATATTCTCTTCTTGCGGCTCACTTGGAGACCGCCTTTTGGAGGCTACAGCAACCCCCTCAGTTCTGGTGTCCTTAGCTGACAGCAATGTCATCAACTCTATCATTTGCGACATCTGAGTTTTCAAAGCCAGCACTTTGGTCTGTATGTCCGCTACACAGAGAGTTCCTACTTCTGCGGTGAAAACTGTGTGTGAAGCATTAGCAACCCTTTTTGCCTTAATTAAAGCCTCTTCTTCTCGGATAGGTTTGAACAATTTGGAATAGGTCAGTCTTTTGCTCTGGCATCTAGTCTGATATTTCAACATTATGGGATCCAGTGGGAGTGCTCCTTTGAAAACTTGATCTATCAAAGCTTTGCTTGCATGACTCGGTTCCATGCCTCCTTTTAGAATAACCTGATGGATGATTTTATCCAGCTGCCAGACATAGGTGGACAATTCTTCTCCTTCCTTTTGATAGGTGTGAGAGAACCTGTGGATAAGCTCGGCACAATCCTCCACTCCTCCGAAAATTTCCTGTAAAGCTTCTAGATACTCAGCAGCAGTGCAGCCGGGCTTGTCTCTTTTCAGATTTCGGACGACATCTGAAGCAGGAGCCTTTAAGCTGTCGATCAACTTTTGTCTCTTCATGGTGTCAGCAATTTCCCATTCTTCCACAGCTTGCACTGCCTGATCTATCCAAGTGTCAAAGTCCTCTTCTCCAGCTGGCACAGGGACCTTACCGGAACAGAACCCCAACTTGCGATATCCATAATTGGCAGACGCGGCTGAGTTTTGGGCCAACGTTTCCACCAGCTTTATTATAGTGGTAAAGAATGTAGCAGGAGGGAACCCTGTAGTTAGGGTAGAAGTAGTATCCGGTACCCTGTGACTTGACGTTGTCGGGCTAGCCGCGGGAACGGTCGCGGAATCACCACATGGCGCGCTGGGTTGGACCAGTCGAACTTCCACATCGTCGGCCAGATTCACACTTGCGCCCTGAAAACACACTGGAACATCCTTTCTCCACTCAAAAAGAACATATGTGTGAGAAGTCTCTGGGTTCGCCTTAATGTCCAGTATCACCCCCCTGTGATCTGGTGTCAGCGCGGCCACGGCCCGGCGAATTTGGTCTTCGGCCCAAATGTCTGTGGGAATGTCCATAACTACACTTAACCCTATCTGGATATTTTGCTCCTCACACCATTTGGCAGCAGTGTCTGGATCCATAATTAACCCTTTAATTGTGGTATCCAAAGAGACTGGAATCCCGGAACGAGCCCCCACGTGTAGCGCTCACTCCGGAGGAGCCGCTGAATAAACCTCGGGTTAGTCTCACTGCACTAGGAAATAACTATACACCAGCACTGTTGTGGATTTTTATGTATTATATTCTTTACTGATCCCAATAAAGCAGCATATATTATGCATGTACGGTATTTTAAATGACAAGAATTCGTAACTCGGGAAAAAACACGCGGCGGCAAAAGAAATGGTTAACCCCCTCAGTTCTGGAGTGTAAATCCCGTGAATAATGGCTCAAAAATGTGTATGTGTGTTGTCTCGGGTACCCGGGTACTGTATTCAACTGGCCAGTGAATGAAACAAAACAATCTTCGACTAGTCACCATTGGGGCCCTGTGGATTTAAACAATATTGCAGCATGCGTTTCTTATTTGGGAACTGCGGCCTGGGAGGCCTCTCACCCATCCAATGAACGAGACTGTGCAGCACCCGATGCCTCAGTCAAAGGATCTTCTCCGCTGTACACTGGGACTCCGTGCCACTGAATCTGCTCCCTGCTTGCCAAATCTCCACAACTGGAACAACGATCCGCCTGCACTCCCAATCAATCAGCGCGTTCTCCTAACTCGGGGTCCTGCCGGATCTAACTCTTCCTCCAGACCTCCCAGCGCTGCGTAGGTAGGTCTTAACACAGTCACTGTCCTGATCTACAGCACCAGTAAGACAGTGTCTGTACTCCGGCCTGGTTGCGATCCCTGACAGCTCCAACGTGCGTCCTCCACCTTTCACTGCTCCACTTACTCCTTTTCCTGTCCCACCTCCTTCCTGTCCCCATGCAAAGGATCATGGTACATGTAGTTCTGTTTTGTCCAGCATAGTCTAACAATGTCTCTGTCTCCCTCTGGTGGCAGCAATAGTTCAATGCACCAAAATACAGTGTTTTTTTTAGCAGCGCTACACATACATAAACACAGAGCTTGTCCAGACATACACACAGAGCCTGCCTAATCACTCACACACAAAGCCTGCCTAATCACTCACACACAGAGCCTGTCTAAACACTCACACAAAGCCTGCCTAATCACATACATACAGACCCAGCCTAAACATACACAGAGCCTGCCTACTCACACACAGCCTGCCTAAACACACACGCACAGAGCCTGCCTAAACACACGCACAGAGCCTGCCTAAACAGTCGCACACACAGCCAGCCGAATCATACACACACACACAGGGCCTGCCTAAACACTCATACACACAGGGCCTGCCTAGACATACACACAGAGCCTGCCTAAACACTCACACATACAAAGCCTGTCTAAACACATACATTTAATTGTGGACCAAGCAGGAAAAGACTGACAGGTGGCTCCCTGGCTGAGCTCTCTGCAAACAGCTCATTAGGTCTGCCTCACTCCTTGCTCCCAAATCTGCTGAGCTGAGAGTTTGGCCTGGGGTGGGGCAGAGCCAGCAGATTCAGCCAGCTCACAGCACTCAAACTGCTGCACTGAAAACTATAGTTATTTGATTGAACTCACATGATTGAGTAAACTTATCCCATCAAATTAATTGAGTAATAGAGTCTCCTAAAATTTATATATTTAAGTTTACTTAACTTGGTGCTCATGTAGACTGCACTTAAATTGTTAAACTCGCCTAACTTGGTTTTAAAATAGTGCTTTCGTGTTCCCCGTTTTAATTGTACGCTTGTACTTTTATTTTCCTCATTACCATGATCATGGGCATCCGCAGGATGGGGCAAGGGGGGCACTTGCCCCCCCTGGATCAACAGGCTTAAATTATGATAATTTATTCACTGCACTGCTGCAGTTCCTTGGCTCTCCACTAGGCTGCAGGAGCGTCACACGAGCGTCACACGACGCTCCTTCCTCCCACTCACTTTGCAGGCTGGGAGAAGCAGGGTTGAGATGCAGGTGCAGCTGCTCCTATGGGCCACTGGCTGGGATGCTGGACACAAGAAAATAGGTGATGATTTTCAAACAAATACATTTTTATTAAGCATGATGCCATTGTCATTATTTATGAGAGGTCCCTGGTCTGAGGTCTAGTTTATCTGTCTGGGGAGGATGGACACAAAATGAGTAATAGCAATCTGGTGGGGGCCTGTGTTAAGCTCACAGAGCTTGCATGAGGTACAGGCCAGGGCAATATTGGCAGTACACAGGTGCACTAGGCAGGGTCTTGCCTGGGCAGTGTGGATGAGGACCCTGCTCCAGATCTTACAATCTAAGAGGAGAGGGGAGCCTGCTCAAGAGCTTACAATCTAAGAGGAGAGGGTACCCTGCTCCAGAGCTTGCAATCTAAGACGAGAGGGGGGACCCTGCTCCGGCCCCCACACACTTCTTCGGGCTGGCTTACACACTAACTGGCAGCACTCCCCCTTCTGCTGTCTCATGGGGGCTGGCATATTTGGCTTTTGTTTGTGCTATTGAGCTAGAGATCATCCACATAGTAAAACATTCTTTACCATGATGATTTCTTCACAAAGCCAACCTCTTCTTTTCTTACTCTTGATGCTTTTTGTACATCGCTCTAGTATCTATATCTGCTGTAATGTCCTCAAAATGTATGTAGCGCTCACTCCCGGAGGGGCCGCTGAATTTAACCTCGGGTTAGTCTCACCGCACTAGGGAATAAATATACACCAGCATTGTTGTGGATTTTATAGATTATATACTCTACTGATCCCAATAAAGCGGCATATATAATGTGAATACGGTATATGAACGACAGGATTTCGTAATGCGAGAAAACACACGGCGGCAAAAGGAAGGTTTAACCCCTTCATTTCTGGAGTGTAAGTCCCGCAAAAGTAATGTCCCAAAAAGGTGTGTGTGTATGCGATTCAGGTACCCGGGTACTATATTCAACTGGCCAGTGAATGGATTGAGCAATTCTTCGACTAGTCACGTTGGGCCCCTGTAGATTTAAACAATACTGCAGTGTGCTTTGTTTAAACTTGGACTGTGGCCTGGAAGGCCTCTCACCCATCCGCTGGACAATCTGTTCCGCTGTCCAATCAAGGATCTCTCTCCGCTTGATTATACTGGAACTCTGTGCCACCGGATCCGCTTCTCCTGCTTGTCCAATTTCAGTAACGAGAATTACGGCCTACCGCCTGCACTCCCAGTGGATCATCGCGGTCTCCTTACTCGGGGTCCAAACCGGAACGTTGTGTCTACGCAAAAACCTCTCAGCGATATGTGGATAGGTCTCCGCCAGCACTGTCTCTGATTCTCAGCACCCGCAAGGCAGCTCCTGCTCTCCGGCCTGGTCTCAATCTCTGGCAGTCTCACGTGCGTCTTCCACCTTTCGTTGCTCGGCTCACACTGGCTCTCCTTCGCAGGAGGCTGCGGATGTCCTTCGCTCTCTCCCACCCACTTCCTGTCCCTGCCGCAAAGCATGATGGAAAACGTAGTCCCGTTGTGTCCAGTATACTTTACATTGCGCTTGTCTCCCTCTGGTGGCCAAACCTGAGCAATACATCAACAGAGTTTTTAAACAGCGCTACATGTATTTTAAATTAAAAAAATTAATTTTCCTGTTTAACTTTAGGTGTAGATGATGTAATTTGATGTGGAGCTGTATAATTCAATATCCTTGAGGGGGTGTTAAAATATATTTATGTAAATAGTTTATTTGGAGGGAGCCAGAGCTGTATCTTGGCCTAGGCCGACAAGGCCTAGGCCTACGGCGGCATTTTTAATGGGGCGGCAAAAAATGCCACCCTCTACACTAAAAAAGCCCCCCTGCCGCTCACTGGGACCCGCGGTTTCTAAAATCAAAAGGCCTCAGCTCCGGAAGCTTTCTCCCTCCAGCGCGCACGCAGCTTCCATAAGTGGAGCGAGCTGAAGGAGGGAAGCGCTGGGTTGCCATAGAGACGAGTCTCCGCTGGTGGGCGGAGCCTCGCTCTTCATGGCAACACACACCCGGCAGCTGTGGGGTCTCTGGTAGGGGCGGGGGCCACAGACTATGGGGGACTCGATGGGGCACAGACCTTGCTTACTCTCAGGTCTGCTGCTGAAGCCACATGCACTCTGCAATGCAGCGCTGTGAGGAAGTGATCATATGACGTCACTTCCTCCTAGCGCTGCCTCCAGCATGATGATCGTGCAGCTGCATGATCTCCACAGCAGCTCCCAGGATCCATCCCCAGTTTCTAAGGTGAGGTGGGGGAGATGAATTGAGTGTGGGGGGGGGGATGAAATGAGTGTGGGGGGCAGTGGTGTATTTAGGTTTTGTGCTGCCCTAGGCCTGACTAAACTCGTGCACCCCCCAATTTAAATTTGAGGCACCCCTTCCTGTCAAGGGCACACCTCTTCCTGGTTAATCCCCCCCCTTCATCTTAAAGCTCCACCTTTTTCTCTTAGAGCTCCGCCTTTTCCTCTCTTTATATTAAAAGTGGATACCAAGTGCCCTTGTACTGTATATTTATATACCCTTGTATATTTTGTATACCATTTCAAATGTATCTATTGAGATAAAGAAAATTATGAAATGTTTAAATTGAAGCATTTTTACAAAGAACAACCACGCATGTCAAGTATACTGGATCACAGCCGCTCTAATTGGTTGAACAATAAAATCCACAGAAACTTGCACTGCATATGAGCGTATCACAGAGCTGCACAGCAATAAAACCCCCAGAAATGTGCAGTGTGTATGAGCATATCACAGAACTGCACAGCAATAAAACTCACAGTAATGTGCAGTGTGTATGAGCGTATCCCAGAGCTCCAGGGCAATAAAACTCACAGTAATATGCAGTGTGTATCACAGAATCCACAGCAATAAAACTCCCAGCAATGCAATGTGCGGTGTGTATGAGTGCATCAGAATCCACTGCAATAAAACTCCCAGCAAACCGAGTTTATATGAGCACACGGCAATTATGCTGTGGAGCCATCTTGTCAGCAGTGGGGTGCCACTGCCAGAGGGTGCACTGTAGCTTTGATTCCCTTCCCGGTGGGTGTTCAGTCCAGAATAGAGTCTGTGTTAACGAAAGGGCGGGCAGCTGCGCGCGTGCGTTTCACGTGGTTCAGCCAGTCATGTGGTACTGAGACTCCGAGAAATGGCAGTGAAATGCCCTGATGTTCGGTGGTTTCAATTAGCAGGTTTATTCAGGCGAACCCCATAGGTTTCAATGTTAAAAATATTCCCTTTTTTATGCAATATCTAATAAACCATTTATTATTTTAATCTGCAGTAAAAAGTCTTTATTTATTGATTATTTTTTTTAGTACCTTTTAGTCATTTTTCAGATTTTTTTGGGCAAAATCCCCCCCCCCTTTTTTTTAATAGCAGTTTTTCTTTTTTCTGTAACAGAACTTTTTATTATCAATCATAGGATCTTATATGTAAATTCCAGACATTTTCGTTCAGTAGTTCTTTTGAAAACAGCAGGCCACGGGTTTGCGGTGGCCTCATTCAGCGGCCGACTCCATGCACTTTGGGGACCCTACGGTGAATGGTGAATTCACTGCAGGGTGGGGAAATTTTATTCCCCGAAGTGCAGGGAACTACAGAACACCAAAAAGTTGGCGTCATTTCGGTGCTCTGTGAGTAACCCATCTAGTGGTGAGGTTTTTTGCTGCCCCCTGGAAAGTGAAAGCCTAGGCCTTGCCTACCCAGGACATACTTGAAAATTAGTGAAATCTCAATATATCCATCCTGGTAAAATAGTTTGCAAAAGTAAAAAAAATGTAAAAATTTTTTTAGGGGTGGGGCCACCCAGTGCGGCCCCCCCCTGGAAAGTGCCGCCCTAGGCCTGGGCCTAGTCGGCCTAGGCCAAAATACACCACTGGTGGGGGGTGAAAGTAAATGAGAGTGGAGGGAGATTAAATGAGTGTGGGGGAGATGAAATGAGTGTGGGGGATGAAATTAAATGAGAGTGGGGGAGATTAAATGAGTGTGGGGGGTGAAATTAAATGAGAGTGGGTGGGAGATTAAATGAGAGTGGGGGAGATTAAATGAGTGTGGGGGAATGAAATTAAATGAGAGTGGGGGAGATGAAATGAGTGTGGTGGTGAAATTAAATGAGAGTGGGTGGGAGATTAAATGAGAGTGGGGAGATTAAATGAGTGTGAGGGGAATGAAATAAAATGAGAGTGGGGGAGATTAAATGAGTGTGGGGGTGAAATTAAATGAGAGTGGGGGATATTAAATGAGTGTGGGGGGAGATTAAATGAGTGTGGGGGAATGAAACTAAATGAGAGTGGGGGAGATGAAATGAGTGTAGGGGGATGAAATTAAATGAGAATGGGGAGATGAATTGAGTGTGGGGGAGATGAATTGAGTGTGGGGGGAGATGAAATGAGTGTGGGGGATGAAATTAAATGAGAGTGGGGGAGATGAAATGAGTGTGGGGTTGAAATTAAATGAGAGTGGGGGAGATGAATTGTGTGGGGGGACATGAGATGAAATTGAGTGTGGGGGGTATGAAGTGAGTGTGGGGGAGATGAAATGAGTGTGGGGGAGATGAAATAAAATGAGTGGTGAATGGGGGGGTATGAAATTAAATGAGTGGTGTATGGGGGTATGAAATACGACACATTACTGTGGGTTTTATTGCTGTGGAGCTCTGTGATACACTCATACACACTGCACATTACTGTGGGTTTTATTGCTGTGGAGCTCTGTGCTTCGCTCATACACAGCGCACATTACTGTGAGTTTTATTGCTGTGGAGCTCTATGATACGCTCATACACACCGCACATTACTGTGGGTTTTATTGCTGTGCAGCTCTGTGATACGCTCATACACACTGCACATTACTGTGGGTTTTATTGCTTTGGAGCTATGTGTTATTCTCATACACACCGTACATTAATGTGGGTTTTAGTGCTGTGGAGCTCTGTGGTACGCTCATACCAAATTTGGTAAATGGCTATACACCTTCAATATATGGGTCATTTGATATATATATTGTATACTTGTGTCTGGCAATTGGCCAGAAGGGCTAATTTATTGGACTGTGGTCCTGTCCTGTGCTATGAATACGCTTTATGACTGCTGAATTGTGGCATCTGCTGGATGGCACTACATCCATCATTTGGTCTGCAGAGGAAAACCTGTGCCCTTCTATTGTTAAAAATCATTTTTGACTAAATAGCCAGTGGCTCGCTTCTCTGTATACTCTCCTCATTGTTATGAGGGCGCACTATTCAGACAATGCCTTATTTACTCCCTACTTTTCATTTATGTTTTTTAATAGTGTGTTTTACCTTTCTGATATTGTCTGACGTCTAAGTAATAAATTCATTGTGTTGTTTGTGGACGCATATCACCCCCCTTTTAGCACTCTATACCCACCCTATTGTTGTGTTGGGTTGTTATGTGTTTGTTCTCAATTATTCAGGAGGGTTAGGCCCTTGTGATTGTGTGGTCAGTGCACCACCTAGCATTCCTTTTGTGCCTGCTATTGTTTTTTTTTTTACTTGACACGCGTGGCTGATCTTTGTAAAAATGGTTTAATTTGCACAGTTCATAATTTTATTTGATTATCTCTTAAAATAATAGATACAACATTTGGACTGGTATACAAAATATACAAGTAGGCACTTGGTATCCCCTTTTAATATACAGAGAGGAAGAGGCGGCGCTCTAAGAGGAAAGGGTGGGGCCTAAAGAGGAAGGGTGGGGTTTAATGAGGAAGAGATGTGACTTTGACAGGCAGGGGTGTGTCAAATATAAATTAGGGGGTGCACGAGTTTAGTCGGGCCTAGGGCAGCACAAAACTTAAGTACACCACTGGAGGGAGCTATGGCATCCTGGGACTTCTTAATTCTAATCAAATTGACTTTTGTTGCGTATTCAGTGTTTCAGTCCATTAGCCTGGTGAGAGTCTGCGGATCGTGGACCAAAACATTGAATACGCAATGAAATTGATTTGATTTGACTTATTTATGACCTTGCTACGCCTCTGCTTCTGGATGCCATACTCTGTTCAGGGTGCCACGGCATGCGAAGGCAGGTGCATTCTGCACAGCGCTCTGGGACCGCCTTCTGCGCACGTGCATCCCGTATGTGCTTTGATACAGCACTTTGGGAACATCCAACTTCTTTTGCAATTACCTTTTGAGGCTTTCCCTCCTTATGGAGGGTGCCAATGATGGTTTTCTGCACAACTGTCATTTCAGCAGTCTTTCCCATGATTGGGATTCCTACTGAACCAGACTAAGAGACCATTTAAAGGATCAGGAACCCTTTGAAGGTGTTAGGGCTTAATTAGCTGATTAGAGTGGGACACTTTGAGCTTTGAATATTGCACCTTTTCACAATATTCTAATTTTCTGAGATTGTGGATTTGGGGTTTTCATGAGCTGTAAGCCATAATCATCACAATTATGACAAATCACGGCTTGAACTAACACCTTTAAGTTGCATTACTGAAATAAATGAACTTTTGCACGATATTCAAATTTTTTAAGTTTCACCTGTATATGTATAGATATATATGTGAAGGAAGGGGGGCTGGTGTGTGTGTGTGTGTATATATATATATATATATGTGTGTATGTTTGGAGTGTGGGCCTGGTGTGTGTGCCAGTATCTGTGGGGGGGGGGGGTGTCATGGTTTGTGTATACAGAGATGGCCTTAAAAAAACACTTACTTTAGTGCCTTGATCATGGGTGTATGACTAGTGTGGTGCATTGAATGGCGTTAACAGACTAGGAAATGCAACACTCGGATCAGACACTTACACCTTTATTCTTCTATTGGACTTGCATCATGTTTCGCATCCTCTGTATTACTACGCTTTATTTTTTTTTTGTAAATAACTGTTTATTGGTTTTCCAAACAAAGACGAGCAACAAAGGACTCGCAGGTTCATTAATGCATTTTGAAAATTAACAGAGGGACGCGCAGGACCCTTATAATGTTGCATTATAAACACAGATAAAAAGACAAAATCTTGGAGGGAAATGGGTAGGGAACTGAGGGATTGAGGATAAGCACTCTAATGCGATCTTACATGTGTTACGAAAATGTCTGAGTTCCATTGCTGAGTGTGTATGTGTTCATGCGGGGATGATAAGTAACTCTTGGAAAGCGCGGGACGAGGATTGGAGTATCCAGTTGGACCATATCGCTGTATATTGGGGTAATCTATCAGAAGCACTGAAAACCATCTGCTCCACTGAGTGTAATTCTTCCATGCGAGTAAACCATAGGGAGAGGGGTGGTGGGGTGAGTTGTCGCCAGTAAAGTGGCACCAGGGCCTTGGCAGTGTTCAGGATGCGAATGGCCATAGTGCGTTTGTATGCAGCAATAGAGTAAGTATTATGGTGTAAGAGGAACGCGGCCGGTGTGAACTCTGGGGGAGGGTCCGTGAACACCTTAAGTATGTCATAAATCCTGGACCAGAAAGGTTGTAATTTCGGGCAATCCCACCAAATGTGTAGCATGTCTCCCAGTGCCCCATTACATCTCCAGCATAGTGCTGGTACCTGGGGGTCGTAGCGATTAATCTTATCTGGGGTGCGGTACCATAGGCTGAGGACTTTATATGCAGTTTCCTGCGCTTTGGAGGAAACCGAACAGTGATGTATCAGTTCGCAAATCTTGGACCATTGTGCATCGGAAAGAACCACGTCTAGCATGTTTTCCCATTTTCCCATATACGGCGGGGGCACATCCGAGGCCGCCTCCCTAAGTAGAGAATGAAGCAGGGATAAACCATGTGAGAGAGGTCCTGTGGTACAGCATAATTTCTCAAAAGACCGTAGTGGGCGCCCCAGCTGATGTTTCTGAGGCAAACTGTCAAGATAGTGTCGGAGCTGCGCATAGTGGAACGTGTGGAGAAACGAGATGGGGCTATCTGTTATTAAGTCCGTCAGAGGCCGGCAGGTCGAGTCGTGGAAGAAGTGTAAGATGCGTGGTGTGGGAGCCGGGACCAGTCTTCGTATCGAGTGGGGATCTAGTCCGGGGAGGTATTCCTCATTGTGTACCACCGGTGTCATAGGGGAAGGGAAAGAGGTGAGGCCAAATTTAGAGGCAGACCTGCGCCATATCCCAAAAGTCACCTGCAGGTATGGCGACGAACCAGCCAGTCTCCGGCCCTCCTTCAATGTGAGCCAGGGAAGGACAGTCAATGGTCTTCCCACCAGCTCCTGTTCTACTGCCCTCCATAGCTTAACCGACCCCTCTCTCGACCATTCCACCACCCGTTGAAGGTGGCAAGCCTGGTGCTAGAGGCTAAAGTTGGGTAAGGCTAGTCCTCCCATTGCTCTGGATCGGGTAAGGACTTGATAGCTCAATCTAGGGCGTCTACCTCTCCAGATGTAGTTGGCTACCATGGATCGAAGAGAAGTGAAAAACGCCCTGGGAAGATCGATAGGTATCGTTTGCATGAGGTATAGGAGTCTGGGTTGAACATTCATTTTGACCACTGCAATGCGACCGAGCCAGGAGATATGCGGGTGACTCCAGTTGGCTAGGTCACGTTGCAAGGCTCCGAGAAGTGGTGGAAAGTTATCCTGATAAAGACGGGAATGTTGTGATGATAGCCATATGCCCAAGTATTTGATTTTATCAGTCATCCATTTAAAGGCGAAGTGTGGTCTCATTGCCTGGGCTCTAGATTCTGGTACTGTGACGTTGAGGATATGTGATTTCAAGAAATAAATTTTCAGGTTAGAGAGTCCGCCGTATTCCTCAAAAGCTGTCATTACTCCCGGTAGGGAAATCTCCGGCCTAGTTATAAAAAACAAGAGGTCGTCTGCGTACGCCGCCACTTTGTGTTGTTGAGTTCCTACCGTGACCCCTGTTATATTGGGATTGGATCTTATAGCCTCCAGGAATGGCTCTAAAGTCACCACAAACAGTAGCGGCGAGAGAGGACATCCCTGCCGTGTGCCGTTGCGGATGGCAAACGGGGCCGTGAACACCCCGTTAACACATACGCGCGCAGTTGTATCCCCATATAGGGCACCTATCCAGGCACGGAGATGAGGGCCCAGCCCGATGTGTGTCAAGGAGAGGGAAATAAAGTCCCAGTCCACCCGGTCAAAGGCCTTCTCCGCGTCTGTGGACAGGAGCGCCAATGCCTGTGAGGAGCGGCGGGCATGATGCATAAGCTGCAGGGTCCTCATGGTGTTGTCCCGGGCCTCTCGGCCAGGAACAAACCCCACTTGGTCCGCGTGGACAAGAGCCGGGAGGAAGGGTTTCAGTCTGTCCGCCAGGATTTTTGAAAAGAGCTTCAGGTCACAGTTTAGTAGGGAGATGGGTCTATAGCTGGCGCAAAGTTCAGGATCTTTGCCTTCTTTTGGCAATATTGTGATATTTGCACTGAGGGTCTGCGCGGGAAGTTGCATTCCGTCCGTCAAGTCATTAAGAGCCGTTAAAAGATGGGGAAGAGGATCGCAGCATAACATTTATAGTACCTGACCGGGAGGCCATCCGGGCCAGGACTTTTACCAGGTTTAGAGGATTTGAGTGCCAAGGCCAGTTCTTCTATGTTCAAGAGGCGGTCAAGGAGGTCGGATGTTTGGCGTGAGACTTTTTTGGTGGAGTACTTGGTCAGATAGGATAGGATGTCAGAGCGTTTGCGTGCCCGATCTTGAGGGTTGGTGGTCCCCTGCAAGTCATATAGTGCGGCATAATAGTCCCGAACTATCTGAAGCAATTTTACAGGCAACCGCTGCAGTGTGCCCTGTTTGTCTCGCAATTTAGCAATATAGGCTGCTGATCTTTTCTTGGCTAACATTCGAGCAAGCAGTCTCCCACTCTTGTCCCCATGTGAGTGAAAAAGGGCCTTGGAGCGCAGATATGTCCTGTGATAGCGCGTGTTTAAAAGTTTAGCTAGGGATCTGCGCAGCTCGGTCAGGAGGGCCATGGTTTCAGGATCTCCATCCCGCTTGTGGTCAGAGGAGACCTGGGATGTTTGTTGCTGGAGATCTCGTATGTCAGCCGAGCAGCGTTTAGCCCGTTCGGCGCCTTTACGGATAAAGTAGCCTCTGATTACACATTTGTGAGCCTCCCAGACCGTTGGAGAGGACACGTCCCCGACTGCGTTCCTTTCAAAATAGTAAGGACCTGCCGACCTTCCTCAGCCACAAGCGGGTCAGACAGAAGGGAGTCATTAAGGTGCCAATTTGGTGCAGTGGGTTTAAACATGGGTGAGCGAAGGGTAATGGTTACCGGGGCATGGTCTGACCAGGTGGCAGTGCCTATCGCAGCGGCACGCAAAGCAGAGAGGTAGTACTGGGGGACAAAGAAATAATCAATTCTACAATATGATTGGGAGGGGTGTGCATAAAAAGAAAAGTCTTTACCCGTGGGGTGTAATGTGCGCCAGCAGTCTGCAAATCTAGCTTTATGTAAAGAGCTCCAGCATGAGCGCAGAATGTGCAGTGGGATAGAGGAGCGGCCCGCGGAAGTGTCCCAAGAAGGTTCTAGAGGTACGTTAAAATCCCCCCCAGTACTACGAGTCCTTCCGCAAAATCCCGCAACGTCCGCAGAGTTGTGGAGAGGAACTTGTGTTGAGCTTTGTTGGGGGCATAGCAGTTAGCGAAGGTGTAAGTTTGGTTCAGGATCTGCCCTTTCACGAAGATGAAGCGGCCCCCCACATCAGTCACGGAATCAAGAAGTTGAAACGGGATTCGCTTATGGAGCAGAATTGCTGTCCCCTTGGACCTGGCCTCAGCATTGTGGCTAAAAAACCCAGTAGGATAATGGGAGTTAGTGAGAGAGGGTGCCTTCCCTTCCTGAAAGTGAGTCTCCTGTATAAACACAACAGAGGCCCTCTGGGAGCGGAAGTCACGCATGGCGTGAGAGCGTTTCTCTGGACTATTTAGTCCGTTAGCATTGATGGAGACAATGAGTAGATCAGCAGGCGTCAGTGGTGTGCTACATTCAGTTGACATTTCTATATCCTCAGGGGGGACAGGGGTAAGGGAAAAGGAACAAAAAATCAGGGGTAACTATATACAAGCACAAGGAGGTGACGAGCGGCGGGTGCGGCGACAGTCCTAGTGAAAACACCGGACAGTGACCGCACTCTGTGGAACCGCTAACCTCAACGAGGTTTGTGGTCAAGCCCCACCCGGGACCGACAACTAAGTACTTAAAGAGAAACCAAACTGTACAGAGCAATAATATGACTCATGAATTAGCTTAAAAAAAACATTGTGGGCAAACATACGTGCTGGAGGCCGGAGGCCAACTTTTTAGGGATTGAAACGAACCTGACCAGGTTTGGGGCGCCGGCGGAGGCCCTCCGACAGAACCCGAAAAAATAGTCCCAGCACGAGGCCAGTCTTGCGGTAGGGTGTGACGGGTTATTTTGTCCAGAGTGGCCATGAGGTTGCTCTGTCGCTAAGGTAGCGGAGAGTGGGCCCTCAGTTCTCGGACGAGTAGATATCAAGTGACTGCCCAAGAGGGCACTCTTGCCCATGTGAAGTGGTGATGCGTTCCGTTCCCACATGGACTAGGCCGCGGAGGTATTCCAGAATGTGCATAGGTCCCCGTCGGCGTCGTTTCCCGTAGACACACTCGTGGGAAGTCAGCGTAAAGACGGGGCAAGGTCCCATGATGATCCGAAGAAAAAAACCCCTTATAATCTGCGTGTGGGGGAGCCTCCCGAGGGTATCCTCCAAGTCCGCTTGTGGCCCTGTGTTTAAGAGAGAGGCAAGCAGCCGTGCCGCAGGGGGTACAGCTGAAGAGGGGTCGCGTTGCAATGTGTTCCGTCAGCGGGACAAAAATTCAAAAACAGAGGGCCAGTTCCTGAGGATGTGCCAGTAAGGCAGGTGGTCATCAGTTCACGACTGTGAGCCAGTGCGTCTCCCCGCTTGACTGCGGCTTCTCCCTGTGCGCGGGGGGAGAGGGGTCTGGCGCGAGCCCCGTGCCGCCTGGTTATATAAGGCAAGAGGGTCCGTCCATACAAATTGCAGAGGGGGTAACTGTAGATCCGCCGACAAGGCCTCAACATCTTCCAGGGTCTGCAGAATATGGGTGCCCTGGTCAGAGATGACTGCTAGGCCTGTTGGGGTGTGCCAATGGTAGCGGAGTTGCTGATCACGTAAGAGCGAGGTGAGGGGCTTCAAGGCACGCTTGTAGGCTAGCGTGGCTGGTGACAGGTCAGGATATAATTGAAGTTCGGTCCCTTCATAAGAAAATTGCGTTGCCTCTCGGGCTTTGCGTAAAATTTCTTCCTTGAGATTAAAGTCATATATACAGCATATCGCATCTCGTGGCGGGCTACCCGGCGGGCCTTTCGGTCTGAGAGCTCTATGGGCCCGGACAAAGTCTATGGCTGAGGGTTCGGGCCTATCCAGCAAGGAATTAAAAATGGAGGAGAGCATACCCTTAAGTTGTTCCGCAGACGTCTCTGTTTCAGGTAAGCCCCTCAGCCTAAGGTTGTTGCGGCGGCCTCTGTTGTCCAGATCGGCCAGGTGTAGGGCCATGTTACGCAGCTGACTGGAGCGCAGGTGTAAAACTGATGCTGTCACTTCATGGGCTAGCCGCAATGAATCTGACCCTTGTTCCACCGTGTCAACCCGGAGCGCTAGGCCCTGGATGTCTTGGCGCACGTGCTGCAATTCGGCCATAATAGAAGAGCGCAGTTCTGTATTGGCTTCTTTTAAATCATATTTGGTGGGTAGATTGCGCAGCAGTGGAAGCCATGTCGCCGGGTCCATCGAGACCGCCTCTATAGTACCTGCCACTGGGATCGAGGAGATTTCAGGCTCTGGTGGTGTCCTCGTCTCGGCCGCCATCTTGTCCGGCGGACCCGCTGGGGAATCTGCAGGCCCCACCAGGAATCGGCGCAGGGAGGGGGTGTCAGTCACCCGGTCTGTCCCCTGAGGCTTCTGAGTGCCGGGGGTTTTATTGGATTTCCCCATCGCCGGTCAGGGAGTGTTGGAGAGCCTGAAATAGCCGGAGTCAGGACGGAGCTCTGCACTCACACGTCCATCCCGAATGGCGCCCAAGCCACGCCCCCTACTACGCTTTATTTTATGACTGTCCCCTTCAAGACATTGTCAAAAGGGCAGAATATGGATGCCATTAAAATTTTGCCCCCCTCCGGAAAAATTTCTGCGGATGACCATGATTAAGATGTATGCTTTTCTTTACTTGCATGTTAATCAGGGGTGCCCTGATTGCAGCACTTTTCATGGATAGTTTTGTTTTTTTAAGAAAGTATTTTACCATGAAGGATACATTGAGATTTCTTTTATTTTCAAGTATGTCCCGGGTTGGCAAGTATGTACCGTTGGGTGTCTTGCCCAAGGACACTGTAATGGAGTGGACCTTGACATGTGAACAGCACAGAACAGTGTTTCATCAAGCAGACTTTATTCCTTATAGCATTTATGGTTACAGGCACAGCTGCTTAGTTCAAACAAATAAACAAAAGAAGAAAACCTCTCTCTGCTATCCAGCAATCAATGTAACAATAACAAAAGATTGTGTCCTTAAATCACAGCCCTTTTGGAGCTGTATCTGTCTGAGGGGAGATCCACCAAAATGAAACTCCTGTGCCTGTATAGGCGTGTCCCTTTTAAAGCCCCAGCAATCACAACATAAATTGTGTGTTGGTGGGCTAATCAACCCAGCCAAGTTAACCCTTTCCTCAGGGAACCTTATATACAACCCATCACATACCTCCCCCCTTAGAGTGGACCCCCAGGCACACTCTTCCACACCAAACACATCCCTAGATAGGAAATCCGCATTCAGGTGCTCCTTCCCAGGACGATGCTGGACACTGAAGGAGTAGGTTTGTAATTCCAAATACCACCTAGTGAGCCGTGCATTCTTGGATTTCATGGTGTGAAGCCAACGTAGAGGAGAATGGTCGGTCACAAGGAGAAAGTGCCTACCGAACAGATAGTAGCGCAGAGTCAATAGCCCATTTCACTGCTAAACATTCCTTCTCTATTACGGCAAAATTCCTCTCTCTGGGAAGTAGTTTCCTGCTTAAATAGAGGATGGGGTGTTCCTCTCCATCAAATTCTTGAGACAATACCGCCCATAAGCCCACCTCTGAGGCATCCGTATGTAGTAAAAACTCTTTATCAAAATCAGAACTGCACAGCACTGGCTGATCACACAGCCTATGTTTTATTTCTGTAAACGCTTTAGCACATTCAGGAGTCCAAATCACTTTGTTTGGAGCAGAGTTTGTCCGTTAAAGGGGCTACCAGGGTAGAAAAATGTGGCACAAATTTTCTATAGTACCCAGCCAAGCCAAGAAATGTCCTGACCTGCTTCTTATTGGTAGGAACAGGCAATTTAGCCAATGCTGCAACCTTGTCTTACAAAGACTTAATAAGGCCATTGCCTAAAACATAGCCCAGGTATCTAGTTTCTGTTTTCCCTAGCATACATACATTTGCTTTGAGACCTGCTAACCTCAATGACCTCAAAACTGGAGCCACCTTGTCAAGGTGGTCATTCTAATGTAGTGCTCACCCCCGGAGGAGGCGCTGAATAAACCCAGGATAGTCTCACCTCACTAACAATTTACTGTACACCAGCACACCATTGTGAATTTTCTAAGATATATTTTACTGAAGCAATAAATGGCAAAGAAATACACTTATACTCTAAGCATAAAGTCAATCAGGCAAAATGAATGGCATAATACGAAACAGGGTTACGCGCAGCGGGAAAAAGAAACGGTTAATACCCCTCAGTTCGTGGGTTTAAGTCCCGCTCAAAAAGGCTCATTAATTGGTGTCCTAGGGTACCTGGGTACTAGACTCACTGACCAGTGAATGAACAAAAATATCTTCGACTAGTCAACGTTGGGGCCCTGTAATTTGAAGCAATCAGATAAGTGCGCACTGTTATGGAAGTTGTAGGCCTTGAGGCCTCTCACCCATCCGGTGAACAACTTGTCCCGAACTGATGACTCGACCAGAAGATCCCTCTCTCTTCCGACTGGAACTCGGTGCCAACGAAATCCACTCTCCTGATGTCGAATCTCCGCAGCCAGGACTCGATCTGCCACCTGCACTCTGTTCCGTCCGTGGCCTCCTTACTCGAGGTCCTCCTGGAACAACTTGTCGCCAAACTGCTCAGCGGAATGTAGTATAAGATGATGCACACTCTTTCCCCGATCTCCAGCACTGGATAACGCCGATCATACACGCTCCAACCTGGTTTTGATCCCGGACAGTGTCTCTCATACGTCTCACTCCACACGCTGCTCTGTTCATTCTCCCCACGTTGCGCACGATGCTCTGATTCTCCTTCTTGGTGCCAGCAGGCTCACTTCCCTTTTCTCCCCCAAGGTTTCTGGGAGATAGAGTCCTTTTAGTCCAGCACAGTCCTTCACGCATATATGCTCTGTCTCCCTCTAGTGGCAATATCATTTCAATTTAGAAGGACAAATTTAAACACAGCGCTACACTAATCACTGCTATAAATGACCACATCGTCTAGATAGGCAGAGGCATACTGTTCGTGAGGGGTAAGAATATGATCCATGAGCCTCTGGAATGTCGCAGGGGCCCCATGAAGCCCAAACGGCAGCACACGGAATTGGAACAGGCCTACAGGTGTAGCAAAGGCTGTTTTCTCTTTTGACGCTTCTGTCAAAGGGATTTGCCAATAGCCTTTGGTTAAATCCAAACAAAAATACATAGGGTGATACCCCTTAAGCCAATTGTATACGCAATACAAAAATGGCCACTCACAAGCTGCCGATGTTATACAGGCACATCACAGGTTCTTTTAATTCCAGAAACTTGCATTGGCCTTAAAGAGAAATAAACACAATAGTGTAGATTGCCAACAATTTTAAAATAGCGTTTTTAATTGCGCTTCCATAATTAAAAACAAATGAGGCATATCAACATCACCAATTCCTTAGTGTGTCGAATCATTAGTGGTACTGCTCGACGCGTTTCGTCTATCAGACTTCCTCAGGAGAATAGAGAAGTCCATCTAATCACTCCCCTTATATACACATAAAATTAGGAACAATAATGACATTCATTAAATATGAAACGAAAAAACCGCGAAAAACGAAAAATGAAACTGAGTCCCAAAGTCCATCCAGTCCGACGACCCGGAAGTGTTCCTCCACCTGACCACCACCGGCTGGACCCAAGTGTTCTACCAAACACTGCGGTATCTGCCTGGCGGAGTCCTCAATCCGGAACCAAACAACCATCCTGTGTCCTGTTCGCATAGGAGTCCCCATGCCGGGCGGATATCGTCACTATAGGGTACATCCGGTTCCCAGCATCCTGGCAATTCAGGGCTTCTGATTCGGCCAACGGTGAAATCCCCGCCACCATGTTGTCAATGGGGAATCTGGATTTTCACCCCAATAATTGATGATCATGATATCCGAAAATGATAAATTTCCAGTGGATCGTATATTGAATGGATGAAATAAAACAGGATAAAAATAATGAGTGATACAGGAATGATTATAAAGCAACATGAACACTATTTTTGTAGAAAACATATAAGATCAATATCGCTGTTTAACCCTTTAGGTTCCAGTGTCTTTAATCTATGTATCCAATATGTTTCCCTCCTAGATAGTTTATTCTCCCTATTACCCCCCTCCAATCACTCTTAACTTCCTCTATTCCAAAACACATCAGTGATTTTTCTTGGTATTCAGGACATACAGTTGTGTTCAAGATTATTCAACCCCCACTGAAATTGAGTGTTTTGTAGGCTTGTGCACCGATTTTTTTTTCGGTTCGATTTGTTCGGATGTTTAAACGTTTCGATTCGGCTCGTTTCGACCGATTTCTGTTTCGATTCGATTCGGTTCGGATCGTTTTTCGTGTACATTTTTTTTAGGAAAATCAACCATTTTTCGTATTTTCGGGTCACTTTGCTCGTTTTTTGTATCGACTTTTCGGAAATTTCAGAAATTTTCGTTTTTTCGGAACGTCTGTTCTCCTCGTTTCAAAGTGTCTATGATAATTCTGGCGATTCTATCGTGTTTTTTTTTTATTAAATGAAGATCCTTTTTTTCTTATGAATAATTGAATATACATTTCACAACTTTATTTAATCATATTAAAATGGTATGAAAGCCAAGGAACAAAAAAAATGAACAAAACGATTTAAAAAACGCTAAACTGACCCGAATGCCACAATAAACAAGTGATACGCATTTACAAATACAAAATTTACAGAATCAGCGATATAACCGATAATAGTTAAATATACGATGTCCAGAATTACCGAAATGGAACCGAAATCACGAATGGAACCAAAATCATGAACAGAGCGAAAATAAATTTCGATTTGACACATTTTAAGTCCATTTGAAAAATTTTCGTTTCAGCTCGGAAAACTTTTCGGATCTGCCATTTTCGGATCTAAAAATTTATGGAAAATCGGCCGCATCCGAAAACACGAATCGGGAAATTTCGTGAAAATTCCGAAATTCCGAAACCCGAAACGCACTTCCCTAGTGTTTTGGCCAGTTTGACATTGATTTTGATCATTCAGTCATCTTGCTTACAATTAAATCAAAGAGGCACGTGTAGGTCAGACAAATATAACATAACATTTATAATGAAATAACCACAAATGTCTTTTCTGTGCTCACATCATTATCAGTTTTATTCAACCCCCAAGTGACATTCAATCTTAGTACTTAGTACAACATCCTTGTACAGTTATAACAGCTTTTAAACGTGAAGCATAGCTTGACACAAGTGTCTTGCAGCGATCTACGGGTATCTTCGCCCATTCGTCATGGGCAAAAGCCTCCAGTTCAGTCACATTCTTAGGCTTGCACACTGCAACTGCTTTCTTTAAGTCCCACCAGAGGTTCTCAATCGGATTTAAGTCAGGTGACTGCGATGGTCATTCCAAAATGTTCCAGCCTTTAATCTGCAACCATGCTCTAGTGGACTTGGAGGTATGCTTGGGATCATTGTCCTGTTGAAAGGTCCAACGTCTCCCAAGCCTCAGGTTTGTGACGGACTGCATCACATTGTCATCCAATATCTCCTGGTACTGAAGAGAATTCATGGTACCTTGCACACGCTGAAGCTTCCCTGTACCTGCAGAAGCAAAACAGCCCCAAAGCATGATTGACCCCCCCGCCATGCTTCACAGTAGACAAGGTGTTCTTTTCTTCATAGGCCTTGTTCTTCCTCCTCCAAACATAGCGTTGATCCATGGGCCCAAACAGTTCTAATTTTGTTTCATCAGTCCACAGAACACTATCCCAAAACTTCTGTGGTTTGTCCACATGACTTTTGGCATACTGCAGTCGACTCTTCTTATTCTTTGGAGACAGCAAGGGGGTGCGCCTCGGAGTTCTGGCATGGAGGCCTTCATTACGCAGTGTGCGCCGTATTGTCTGAGCTGAAACTTCAGTACCCACATCTGACAAATCTTTTCTCAGTTCCTCAGCAGTCACACGGGGACTTTTTTCCACTCTACGCTTCAGGTAGCGCACAGCAGTGAAGTCAGCATCTTCTTTCTGCCACGACCAGGTAGCGTTTCAACAGTGCCCTTTGCCTTGAATTTGCGAATGATGCTTCCTATGGTCCCTATGTTTAACATCTTTGCAATCTTCTTATAGCCATTGCCCTTCCTGTGAAGAGTAATCACCTCTTCTCTTGTCTTCCTGGACCATTCTCTTGACTTCACCATGTTTGTAACCACACCAGTTAATGTCTAGAAGGAGCTGAGTATCACAGTCATTTTAAAGCTGCCTAATTGGTGCTTATTATGCTTTATTGCTGCTCCGTGACATCCACAGGTGTTTTCAATACCTGATTGAAAACACTTGAATGAACCTCTGTTCTTCAGAGTGGTAGTCTTTAAGGGGTTGAATAATTGTGTCAATGAAGAATTCACAAAAGAAACATTTACTACTGTATTACAAAACCAATTGATGTCATTTTAGTTGCATATGGTTCTTTAAAAAGTCCTTGTAGGATTTCATTCTGAATACAATTACAAATGTACACTAAATTCCCTAAAACCCTTTACAGCATTGGGGGTTGAATAATTTTGAACACAACTGTATGTTACAATGGACTGGTAGGGAGTAAGTGAGTTCTTCCTAATATTGTTTTGATGTTCCTTCCAACAATCTGCATTTAAACTTCCGAATGGTCCGGCCCACATACTGGGAGCCACATGGGCACTGGATTAAATAAACTACAAAGGGAGTGTTACATGTAATTTCACTCTTAATTGGAAATTGATCTCCTGTAAAACTACTCCTGAAATTATTAACTATCGGTGGTAAAAATCAGCATGCTTTACATGTCCCGCACCTCTTAAAACCCTTGATTCCCACATGGGGTTTAACAGGACCTTGAGGAATACTCGGTGCTAACGTGTTTTTAAAATTACTGGCTTTTCTATAGATGATAGAGGGTTGAGATGGTAATTCCGTACCTAAAACTGGATCTTGTAATAAAAGAGGCCAATGTTTTTTTACAATTCTCTCCATCTTTTTATAACCCGTATTGAATTCGGTCAAAAAGGCAAATCTACTTCTATTCTCAATTACTTTCTCTTTTGTTCTGAAAAGGTCCTTCCTTCGTATTCTCATCACTTCTTGTTTCGTCCTTTCCACTTCCTCTGGATTATAATCTTTCTGCAATAATTTGTCTTTAATGTATTCAGATTGTTCAAAAAAATCAGCTAACTTGCTACAATTACGTCGCAATCTGATAAATTGACTCCTCGGAATGGACTTAAAGGGACACTCTAGGCAACATGACCACCTAAGCTATTTTAGGTGGTCATGATGCCCGCAGTATTCCCTTGCCTGTCCCTCCTGCCTCCACTCAGCCGATCGTCAGGAAAGGCTGAAAACAGCTGAGAGAGGCGGAGGACTTTACTCCGCCCTCCCAGCTGTCAGTCAGCAGAGCGGGAATCATATTTCCCGCTTCTGCCGACTTTTGCCGAGTAGGAGACGTCATCGCGCTGAAAGCTCACCGCAGAAGCTGGCGGCTCCCTCTGAGGGTTAGTGTTGCGCGCATCACGCGCATTAAAAAAAAAAAACTAAAGATTTATTAAGAGAATAGGGATAGGTTAGGATAAAAAAACGGGGGGTGATTTTTTTGAGTAGAGTGTCCCTTTAAGCCAAGAAGGATGATGACAACTCCCCCGATGAACGTAACCATTACCATCGGTTGGTTTAAAATAACATCTGGTGACAACTCTCTGGTTATCACTACTAATGGTGAGGTCCAAAAAGTCAATCTGGTTATCGTTAAACATGGGGTTAAATTTAAGGGAAAACTGATTATTATTGATATACTGCGTAAAATTCTCCAATGTCTTCTGGGAACCCCCCAAATAACCAAGATATCATCAATATATCGCCGCCAGATGACCAGGCCCACCCCAACATTAATCTGGCCAAAAATAAATTGGGACTCCCAATATCTCATGTAAATATTGGCATAATTTGGGGCAAACCTTGTCCCCATGGTGGTACCCGTTAACTGTAAATAAAATCCATTATCATACCAAAAATAATTATGTTGTAATATGTATGAAATGGCATAAAGTAAAAATGATTTCAACTCAGAACCTACACTGGTATCTTGGGACAAGTAAAATTCCACAGCTTCAAGACCCAATTTATGATCAATTACAGTATATAAAGAGGACACATCGAATGATGCCCACCTATAACTAAGGTGCCATTTAATCCTCTCCAGATCCAACATAATATGAGTTGTATCTTTAATATAGGAGGGAGCCTCCTGGGCATATCTCTGGTGATAAAAATCTATAAACTGCGATAGATTTGAAGTTATGGAGTTAATCCCACTGATTATAGGTCGGCCCGGGGGTCTAGTCAAATTTTTATGAATTTTGGGAATAAAATAAAAAAACGGTATTTTAGGATGTTGATTCAACAAGAATTTACGATTGTTTTCAGAGATAGCCCCATTGATTTTAGCATCATCCAGAATCCTTGACAATATTTTGTTGTATCTTACAGTGGGATCCCCAGTTAGTCGGGTATAAATTTTAGAATCCCCAAGAATAGCATACGATTCTTCTCTATAATATTCCAGGGTCATCAACACAATAGCTCCACCCTTATCAGCTTCCCTGATGACAATATCCTTTCTTTCTTGAAGTTCCTTAATACTTCTAACCTCATCTCTAGTTAAATTGTAGGTTCTAGCATTCCTATTATTACACAATTTTTCAAAATCTTTCTCAACCATCTTTCCAAAAATTTCCAGAAATGGTCCCCTACAGTATCCTGGATAAAATGTGGAATTTGGTTTAAATTTAGCCGTTCCCACCAGAATTCCCATATCGACATTATTCACATTAGCTCCTTTAAGAAGAAAAATCTTTTTTAATGTCATTTTTCTAAGAAACTTTTGCAGATCAATGTAAGAATTAAACCCATCAGGGGATTTGTTTAGGGTAAATTTTAATCCTTTCTTTAATGTTTCCCTTATTGTCTCATTCAAAACCACATTGGTTAAATTAAGTATACCTAATTCTTTCCATGTTGATTCAATGGGCCCCGGGACCTCCCTACCCGTGGGCTCCTGTCTAATCGCCTCTTCTTGTGTGGGGAATCCTCCTGCAACACATCGTATTTGTTGGGATGGGCCCAACCATTGTTCTTGGGCTGAAAATAGTTCTAATAGTCCGCTCCTTTGGACGTACCCCTAAAAAATTACTCTCTTCTATCCGTTCTTGGCTATCAGCTGCCTGAGCCCAAGTTTTAGATAATTTGGGACGCTCAATTTGCCCATTCCCATAATGAATGGTAGTTGTATTGGAGAGGCCAGAGGACACTTGGTCCAATCCATTATTGATGACTGTTTGTTTATCAGGTCGTTCATATACTTTATTAGTGTCAAATTGTTTATCATTCCTTTTAAATTCATTATTTGGATATTTAGATCTTATTCCATTGAAACCCCTCTGGAATCTGTTATGGTCTGGTCTAAAGACCCCCCCCCCTCTTCCTCCTAGCTTTAGTTTTATTTAAAGTCATGTAGGAAAAATTCTCCCAATCACTTTTATCTCTGAGGTATTTATTATTTTTTGTAGTGGCAATTTTTTCCTCCAAATTTTCAATCTTTTTGCATAATTCACTCTCTTTCTCTTTAAATGCCACACTCTCTTTATCCATGGTTACATTCTCTGTGTGATCCTTGATCTCCTGCTCAAGAATACATAAATTTTTATTTTCAAAATCAATAATATGTTTCATAAGTTGCCTTGAGCAGTCGATCAGGATACTATCCCATTTTTTCATAAATTCCTCATCATCTAAACCACATGCAGGGGTCTTATCCAGCCTTAAACCCCTAGGTACTAAGCCCTTATCTAGGTAATTGTCCAGATAAGATACTTCCCACCATTTTTTTGTTTCTTTTGACACCAATCTTTCCAATTTAATGAAGTAATCATCTACATTGGGTACTTCCATACAAATGGTGCTTGTTTGTGTTACCAAATCATTAAATCTCACTGACCTATTGCTCCGTATCTGAGATAAGGAGGGTATTAAATAGGACATATTCCAAACTTTGTATCACAGTACCTTAATAGACACCAAAAAACAATACAGTCACCAGGAATCCCCCTTTGTATATGGATTCCTTCAATTAGAAATTTCTAGGGTATCTATGCAAAAAATAGAAACGAAAATACATAGGGTGATACCCCTTAAGCCAATTGTATACGCAATACAAAAATGGCCACTCACAAGCTGCCGATGTTTGGTTAAATCCAGCGTGGTAATATATTTGGCTTTACCCAGTCGGTTTAACATTTCGTCAACTCGTGGCATAGGATAGGCATCGAAATTGGATATTGCATTTACCTTCCTAAAATCAATGCAAAACCTGACCGAGCCATCTGGTTTCGGTACAAGAACTATTGGGCTGCACAACTCACTGTTTGAAGGCTCTGTAACCCCCATCTTGAGCATGCTTCTATTTCTTCTTGCACTACCTTCCGCAACTTCTATGGTATCAAGTATGGCCTCAATCTAACAACTTCATCACTTTTTGTCTTTATGTGATGTGTAATTAAGTGTGTATTTCCTGGACGTGTAGAAACCACATCGGTAAAGGCCTCCAGTAGCCGCTGTGCTCCCCTTTGCTGGGCTGGACTTAATTGTTTTCCCAAAGTCACGCCCATTGGTTTCTCCTGCATTTCACGGTCATCTGGCCCCACATCTAGTCTATCCGCTCTGGGAGCAATAAACAAGTTTTCATCAGCTCTCCAGAGTTTTAACAGGTTAATCTGGTATATTTGGTTTTCCTTCTTATGTCCAGGGCGAAAGATTTCGCAGCTCTGGCTGGGATTTGAACCTGTGTCTCCACATTTATAGAGCAGTGATGTTACCTCTACAGTACACCATCCAGCCGGTGCAAGTTGTTTATTTGGTGTGGTTTATTCCTTGCGCTTGTACCATTTATTTTTTACAAAGACAGTCTGCCCACCCCCAGACTTCCACACTGTTGTTTACTGAATTTGTTTTGCTTGTGGTGTTGGTGTTGGGAGGTTCTCAGTCTGGATGGGCCTCAGACAACATCCAGGAGGGTAGTATCTGTTGCTAGGCAGAAGCTACTTGCATGACCACTCACACCAAAGAAAGACTAGAGTAAGTTATTTTAATGAATCATTATTTTGCGTTAGTAAGACTTGAAAAATTAAGTTTGCGCAATTTGTGGGTAAAACATATTTTTGAGCTATGGGTCAAAAATAAAAATTTACTCACACAGGTACTCATTGATTGTCCTCTGTTGCTTGTGCAGACGCTGCAGCATTGCCAATGTCGAGTTCCACCTGGTGGGCATGTCACAGATCAGGCGGTTTGTGGAAAGGTGGAATTCTCTTTTCTGCCAGGCGAATACTTGCTGGGAATGACCGTCTGAAGTGGCTTCAGACTTTTCTGGCCTGGCTGAGAAGCTGTGCCAGCCCTGGGTACCTGTTTACGAAACGCTGTACCACTAGATTTAGGACGTGTGCTAGGCATGGTACATGGGTCAATTTGCCCTTGTGTAGGGCAGAGAGAAGGTTGCTGCCATTATCACAGATGACCATTCCCAGCTGAAACTGGCGTGGTGTTAACCATCTCTGCACCTGCCCCTGCAGAGCTGACAGAATTTCTGGCCCGGTGTGGCTCCTGTCCCCTAAACAAACCAGCTCAAGCATGGCATCTTTTTGCTTGAGCCATTGCGTAGCCCCTGCCACGCGTCGGTTTAACTGCCTCTTCGCCAGAGACAGAGAAGGAGGAGGAGGAGGAAGAGGTGGTGGAGCAGACAGACCTCATGCAAGCAGCTTTCTGGAGGCGTGGTGGATGAACAAGTTTCAGCACAGAGCCCCGTCCTGGATCCCTCCCAGCTGCAATCAGAGTTACCCAGTGTGCCGTGAAGGAAATGTAATGGCCCTGTCCATGCTTGCTGGACCACGTGTCTAAAGTCACATGCACCTTGCTGCTGACTGCCTTTCCCAATGACTCCATAACATTGTCTTCCACGTGCTGGTATAGTGCTGGAATGGCCTTCCGTGAAAAGAAATGGCGTTTTGGAACCTGCCACTGTGGTACAGCACATTCAGCAAATTCACGGAAGGAAGCAGAGTCCACCAGCTGAAAAGGCAGCAGCTGTAATGCGAGTAATTTTGCTAAGCTGGCATTTAGACGCTGTGCTTGGGGATGGTTGGGACTATATTTTTTCTTACGCTGCAGCAGCTGGGGCAACGTAATCTGACTGCGTAAATCTTCAGCTGATGGGATGCTGTCACATTGTGAGGAAGGACCTGGTACACCCATTACTGTAGCATCATCCCTGTCAGTGGAGGTTGTAGGCAATGACATGGCAGGACATATAGTGGGAGTAGAGACAGATGAGGAGGACCTTTGCAAAATGTTGTGCCAACGGGATACATGGCAGGTGGTCATATGTCGCCTCAAGCACATGGTACCCAATCGTGGGATGTCTTTCCCACGCTTGATCCTCATCTGACATAGATTACAAATAGCAATAGTGCGGTCTGCTGTACATTTCTTAAAGAACTCCCAGACAGCAGACTTCCTGTACATGTGCTTTGAGACAACAGCGCTCTGCACCAGAGCAGCTCTGACTTCTGATGCCTTGGACTGGCTACGGTTGGTCATAGAGGACGTTCTGCCTCGTTTTTGTTGTGACTCCTCCTCCTCCGCCTCCTCCCTTGACTCCTCTGTTCGATCAGGTGCCCAGGTGGAGTCAGTGACCTCATCATCGTCATCACCCCCTATCTCCTCATCACTGGAGCCAACCTCGCAATATGCTGCAGCTGCTGAGGGAACATGAGTGCCGGTTCTTTGTGTGTCACTGGCACCCCCTCCCTCTAGGCTGATTATACTCCCTTCTTCAACCTCAGAGTTTGAATCAGAGCACTGGAGTTGCTGCGCATCCTCAAGCAGCATGTCAATGACACTGTCACTGTAGTCAAACAATCCAGCTGACTCCTTCGTGTATGATAGTGAGGCTACGACAGGAGTAGCTGTGGACATGGAGGCTGAATTAGGTGTTTTGGCAGCTGAGGTAGACTGTAAACCACTACAAGCCTGGCTGGCAGAGGACTCGGAGGATGAGGATGGCCTGGTTAGCCAATCCTGCAAATCCTCTGTATGTTGCTGCTGCTTAAGACGGCCAGCACCAGTTAGAAACAAGGACAAGCAGGCCCCTGCAGAGGATGCACCACGTCCACGATGACCAGGGGCACAACCTTCCGACACAGAGGCTGCTTGCCCTCTTATCTGTGTCTGGGAGCGTCTGCATGTCCTTTTTGGTCTTTCTGACTTGGTGAGTGATATATAGATTAAAGATATACAGAACTCTGATTCAACTCTGTTATAAAAATTGGAGATATGCAGAACTCTGTTTCAACTGTGTTATCTAGATTAAAGATTTCCAGAACTCTGGTATAACCCAGTGAGACACCCTGATAGCTGGCAGCCAGTGACAAGACACAGATTAAAATTCCCAGAAACCTCCTATAAGTCTTTGAAACCCCCGATGAGTGTCAGTGTCAAGACACAAATTACAATTCCCAAGAACCTCCTATAAATCAGTGAGACTCCATGATGGGTGGCAGTGACAAGACACAGATTACAATTCCCGGGAACCTCCTATAAATCAGTGAGACCCCCTGATGGGTGGCAGTGACCAGACACAGATTACAATTCCCAGATATCTGGTAGAAGTGCAACCCCCCAATAGCTGCTGGCAGTGAGAACACACAGATTACAACAATTCCCAGATATCTGGTAGAAGTGAGACCCCCCCAATAGCTGCTGGCAGTAAGAACACACAGATTACAATTCCCAGATATCTTGTAGAAGTGAGACCCCCACAATAGCTGCTGGCAGTGAGAACACACAGATTACAACAATTCCCAGATATCTTGTAGAAGTGAGACCCCCACAATAGCTGCTGGCAGTGAGAACACACAGATTACAACAATTCCCAGATATCTTGTAGAAGTGAGACCCCCACAATAGCTGCTGGCAGTGAGAACACACAGATTACAACAATTCGCAGATATCTTGTAGAAGTGAGACCCCCCAATAGCTTCTGGCAGTGAGAACATACACTAACAGAACAATCTCCTCTCAAAAAACGCGTGCTGGGGCTGCGAGGGATGCCTTATATAGTGTGAGGCAGGATTTAGCTCCGTGAGCCCATGATTGGGCAAAATTTGCCCAATCAGGACTCTGAACCGTGATTGGCATAGTCTTGCACCTGACCTGTGGTCAGGTTCAAGGCTGTAGCCAATTACAGGCTTCAGGCCAGTGGAAAAGTGCATTGTGGTCCATTGTGGTGCATTGCGGGCGAACTCGAACTGAACACGCGGAAATGATCGGAGTTCGGCGAACAGCCGAACGGCCGATTTTCGATGCGAACTCCGAACATGTCGAACCGAATAGCTCAACCCTATAGGAGACCAACAAATGGCTAAATAAGGCCAATCAGTGTAGACAGAGGTTGATGACAGGTATAACTTCTGTAAAGGCTCCTGAAGAAAACTTGTCCAGGCTCCAGAAAAATATATCCTGTTGAATTATTAAAATCAGGGCTCGAGTCGAGCGGGAACGTGCAGGAACGGCGTTCCCGCACTTCTCCCACAGCGGGAACGCTGCGGGAACGCAGCGTTCCCGCTGTGGCCCGAGCCCGAACGCCGCCGCCGCACATTGCCGGCGGCCGTGTGCTTCCTGGTACAAGGGCCGGTGACAGGAGGTGGAGCCGCTCGCCTGGCTGTTCATAGATCCCAGGCGAGCGGCTGCACTTCCTGTCACCGGCCGCTGAAGCAGGAAGCACGCGGCCGCCGGCAATGTGGAGCAGAAGCAGCAGCAAAGGTGAGCTGGGGGGGCAGTATCCATGAGACCTGGGGGGGGCAATATCCATGAGACCTGGGGGGGGCAATATCCATGAGACCTGGGGGGGGCAATATCCATGAGACCTGGGGGGGCATATCCATGAGACCTTGGGGGGCATATCCATGAGACCTAGGGGGGCATATCCATGAGACCTGGGGGGGGCAATATCCATGAGACCTGGGGGGGGCAATATCCATGAGACCGGGGGGGGCATATCCATGAGACCTGGGGGGGGCAATATCCATGAGACCTGGGGCATTATCCATGAGACCAGGGGGCATATCCATGAGAGCTGGGGGCATTATCCATGAGACCAGGGGGCAGTATCCATGAGACCTGGGGCAGTATCCATGAGACCTGAGGCATATCCAAGAGACCTGGCGGCAATATCCATGAGACCTGGGGCATATCCATGAGACCTGGGGGCAATATCTATGAGACCTGGGGCATATCCATGAGAGCTGGGGGCAATATCCATGAGACCTGGGGCATATCCATGAGAGCTGGGGACATATCCATGAGAGCTGGGGCATATCCATGAGAGCTGGGGGCATATCCATGAGAGCTGGGGGCATATCCATGAGAGCTGGGGGGCAATATCCATGAGACCTGGGGGCAATATCTATGAGACCTGGGGCATATCCATGAGAGCTGGGGGCAATATCCATGAGACCTGGGGCATATCCATGAGAGCTGGGGACATATCCATGAGAGCTGGGGCATATCCATGAGAGCTAGGGGGCATATCCATGAGAGCTGGGGGCATATCCATGAGAGCTGGGGACATATCCATGAGACCTGGGGCATATCCATGAGACCTGGGGCATATCCATGAGAGCTGGGGACATATCCATGAGACCTGGGGCAATATCCATGAGAGCTGGGGGCAATATCCATGAGAGCTGGGGGCATATCCATGAGAGCTGGGGGCATATCCATAAGAGCTGGGGCATTATCCATGAGACCTGGGGGCATTATCCATGAGACCTTGGGGCATTATCCATGAGAGCTGGGGGGGCATTATCCATATGAGCTGGGGCAATTATATCCAAGTGAACTGGGGGCAATTATATCCATGTGAACTGGGGAAAATATATCCATATAACCAGTGCTGTGTATATTATTCTTGGGGTTCAGTGCTGTGTATATTATTCTGGGGGTTCAGCGCTGTGTATATTATCCTGGAGGCTCAGTGCTGTGTATATTCTGGGGGCTCAGCGCTGTGTATGTTATTCTGGGGGCTCAGTGCTGTGTATGTTATTCTGGGGGTTCAGTGTCGTGTATGTTATTCTGGGGGCTCAGTGTTGTGTATGTTATTCTGGGGGCTCAGCGCTGTGTCTATTATTCTGGGGGCTCAGCGCTGTGTATATTATTCTGGGGGTCTGTGCCTGGATAGATTATATATATATATATATATAATGCGTTAGTCCAGTTGCCACAATCACGAGTATACCTGTAAGTAGTGATACCTTTCACTGATCAGTATAGTTTCCAGTTTACACTGTTGAAAGCTTGTCTTTTAAATATAAAGTTAACCCAATAAAAATGGTATCACCGGCTGGTCTGGCTATACTCGTGATTATATATATTTTTTCTTCAGGTAATAGGGGTTGTGGAATTCGTGGGTGAGTTCCCTCACTTTTTTTCCCAGGACTTGACCCCTGATTAAAATGAATGTGAGGTGCAGCATCGCTAGCACTGTGAATGTGTGAGAAGAATCGAGAAAGACCTTTCTTTGCAGTGGTCGATGTTACACCCTAATACTAACTATAAGTGCCCATTCACACTGAACGATTTATCACGCGATTTTTGCTGCTATATCGCTCATATTTCCACGCGATATCACTCTATGTAGCTTCTCCAATGCATTTCAATGGAGCTGTTCACATCTCACAGCTCAATGTCGCTCGTAGCTCGTCGCTGTAGCTTGTCGCTGGTACATGACCCTTTTCTCCTCGATTCGCTGAGATTTGCATTGAGAGACATACAGTGGTGTCGCGTGATATCGCTCTGTAGCGCTGTGTTAAAATCTTGCTGTGGCATTACCTATTTTTGGCCACAAGATGGAGACAGTCGCGATTAGAGACACTGGACATTGGGACTACATTTCCCGGCATGCTTTGCAAGGAGACAGGAAGTGGGTGGGGACTGGACACTTACATCCTCCACCTCGTGGAGAACGCGCCAGAGCGCGCCAGGGAACGAGAGAAAGCAGACGCATTGAAAGAGATCGCTAGAGGGCCTAGGCCAGAGCCTGAGTGAGACCTGTCAGTCCTTATAGCGGTCACTCAACCTGAGGAGAAGGAGACTTGCCAGAATCCAGGAATTGCTGCAGACCGGAGGAACCGAAGACCTCGAGTGAGGAGTCACCGCGAGTTGATCGGGTACGGAGAGCAGGCGGTGAGCTGGACAAGCTGCATAAAGTCAGACAACGGATCCGGCCGCTAGTATCCCCAGTCAAAATCGAGCGGAGAGACGTCCTGGGTCAGCGGAGCCTAAAGCAATCGTCGGATGGGTGAGAGGCCTCCAAGGCTGTTTTGTGATTAAAGGACAAGCTGCTGTTTTCACTTTAAAGTCCACAGGGCCCCAACTGACTAGTCGAAGACCTTCCTTCAGTAAATTCACTGGCCAGTTGAACAGTACCCGGGTACCATACACACACATACACACCTTTTACATTCCGGGACTTAACCTGTGCGGGACTCATTTCTGTTACGAATCGGAACAGGGGTTAAAGATACGTTCCAAATAATATTTTTCTCTTTTCCGCTGCGCGTTTACCGTAATACGAAGAGATTGTACTTTTGGGTTTCGCTAAGTGTCCCTTTTACTGAACTTTCAGGAAATTGCATTTTTTTATGTTCGGTTGCGAATATTTTATTTTTCCGAAATATGAAGCCTCGTGTTTCGTTTCTTTTCCGCTACGCGTTTTACCGTGATACGAAAATACTGTAATAATACCTGTGAATACCGTGTCTCAACGTCTGCTTACTATTTTAGTAAACTATTTAAATGATAAAAACTCACAACGGTGTTGGAGTATATTTATTCCCTAGTGCGGGGAGACTGACCCGTGGTTCATTTTCAGCGGCTCCTCCGGGAGTGAGCGCTACACGTGGGGGCTCGTTTCCAGGATTCAGTCTCTGGAAAAACCGCATCTAAAGGGTTAAATATGGATCCAGACACTGTTGCCGAATGGTGTGAGGAGCACAGTAGTCAGCTAGAATGTTGTATAGTCATGGATATTCCCGCAGACACTTGGGCCGAAGAGCAGATCCGCCAGGCCGTGGCCACGCTAGCACCAGATCATCGGGGGTTAATACTGGACATTAAAAAAATCCCAGATACTTCTCACATGTATGTTCTTCTCGAGTTGAGAAAGGGCGTTCCACCATGCTTTAAGGGCGCGAGCGTGAAACTGGCCGATGAGGTGGAAGTCCAACTAATTCAGCCAAGTGCGCCACGTGGCGAATCCGCAAGTGTTCCCGCACCTAGTCTGTTGGCCATGATCGGGCCTGAATTTATCGTGGCTATTGGAGATCTACTGGCTAAATGTCAGAAAACAAGCCCTCCTCACACTAACTTCGGTTATCGACGGTTAAGAAATTTTACAGGAAACGTACCAACTCCGGCGGGAGAAGAAACCTTTGAAGAATGGGTGGAACAGGCGATGCAGGCTCTGGATGAGTGGGACGTCCCTGAGGCCCAGAAGAAGCAAAGGATCACCGAGAGCTTAAAGGGACCTGCGTCGGAAGCGGTGAGAAACCTGAAACTGAGTAGAAAAGATTGTACTGCTTTAGATTATTTAAACGTTCTTGAAGAAGTTTTTGGGCGAACCGAAAAGGCAGCCGAACTGGTATATCAGTACGAACACACCTATCAGAGAAGAGGTGAAAGGATGACCGAGTACATGAGGCGCCTAGATAAGATTCTACACCAGATACTCCTGAAGAAAGGGGCCGAACCGGCCGAAGTAGATAAGATCCGAATAAAACAGATCCTGAGAGGCTCTCAACCTCTAGATCCAGTAATGATGCAGCTGAGAAGCAGAGCAGGTAACCAAGAATTGAAGTACCTGGAACTGATCCGAGTTGTACGAGAGGAAGAGGCTTTGCTGGAAGAGAAATCCTTCAGGCGGGGGGAAAGGGCTTATGCACAACCTGTGAGACATAACGACGGCCTGCAGCCTGAAAGCGACTCTCTAGATACTTATGGATCTGACGAGGACGAACAAGAACACCTAGTTGTCTTTAAATCTACAGAGAGGGCTGCCAGGGAATCGAACCTCTCTGAACGTGGGGAATTGTCCAAGACCGTCAAGAAAGTACAGGAAGCTCAAGCTGAATTGCAACAAGCGCACGCGGAACTGTGCCGAGTGTTGATGAAGGTGACCGAAATGCAGGCAGAAATGCAGAAATTCCTCACAGATATACAGACGACGGGAGCTGCTGTGGCGTCTGGTCCAAGTCCCTTAACAAAATCCCAACAAGCAACTACGTCTCCGCTCTCCAAGAAGAGATGTTTTGGTTGTGGAGAACTGGGCCATTTCCGCGCACAGTGCAAGGGCCAAAAGCCTGAGAAGGATAGAGTCGAGGGACTGTTGAAAGCCCTAGAAGGACTGTTATCTACCTCACCGGCGGGAAACGCCAGAGGGCACAAGTGAAGGAGCAACCTAAGTGCCCGAAGGTTGAACCCCGCTCCAGAAACCAAGCCAAGACTAAGAGGGCGAGAAGGCCCAAAGCCGAGTCAACTGTGGAGCCAGCCAGGACTGAAAGAGTCACTCCCTTAGCATCCGGGTCTACGTCATGGGGAGGCAATGCACACCCAAAACCTGCACGGGCCAAGAAAAAGGCCAGGGTACAGCAAACTGGGTCTAAGTGTCCGGATACCGCCACCAAGTTCCCTGACCAACTGATAGGTCCTTCTCCTATTGTGCCAGTCCAAGTGGAAGGAGTCTACACCAAAGCCCTGTTAGATTCAGGGGCTCAAGTGACATTGATCTACAGAGACTTCTACGAGAAACACTTAAAGCACATTCCTCTGCAAGAATTGAAGGATTTGGAGATATGGGGTATCGGTACTGAGAAACTCCCTTATGACGGGCACCTGCAAGTGAAGTTGGAGATCGGATCTGAAGTCATCGGGCAGTCTGGGGGTTGTGATGCATTGGCCATTGTGTGTCCTCGACCCTCGGGTGCGAACAGAAGCTCCCTGATAGTGGGGATGAATACTGACCTAGTGCGGCGTCTCCTGACGCCTATCGTGTTGGAAGAAGGTTCAACTCAAGGAGTACACCCAATGTTACGTCCGGTCTATCAGAGGATGGTCGAAGAACAAAAGGCACCTGCCGAGGTGGGAAGACTGTGGAGACTGGGTGGAACAGAGAAGGTTCTGCAAGCAGGAGAAGTAGCGAGCTTCCGGGCTTCAGTCAAGTTGAACGGATCGCAACCCGGTCCCTATGTGGTGCTGGGAACGGATTTTAATCATGGGAGTGAAACCGGAGTCGAAGTGATTCCTGAAATAATCTCCACCAAAGCTCTGAAGAGAATACGAGGAAGAGTCTCGGTCAGCGTATGCAATGTGACGGATTCTCCAGTAGTCCTTAAAGCACGAATGCCTATCGGGCAAGTAGAGTCTGCTACACCCCTCTCTACCGATTTAGGAGGGGGAGTGGATAAAGAGATTCCAGATGAAAGAGTTTACCCCAAAGACGCTCCCATTTCACCTGAGTGGAAGAAACGTCTTCAGTCTCAAGTCTTAAAGTGGAAGGAATTGTTCTCGAAAGATGAGTTCGATGTGGGCCTAGCAAAGAGTACTGAGCATCGCATTCGGTTACAAGAAGACAAGCCGTTTCGGGAAAGATCAAGGCGAGTTCCGCTAGGAGACTTAGATGATCTGCGAGAGCAGCTGAATGAATTGCAAAGAACCAAGGTGATTCAAGAGTCCAGGAGTCCATACGCATCTCCCATAGTGTTGGTCCGGAAGAAAAATGGTTCTGTCCGTCTATGCATAGACTACCGCACGTTGAACCGGAGAACCATCCCCGATCAATATGCCACTCCTCGGATAGAAGATGCCCTACAGTGTTTGTCTGGAGCAAAGTGGTTTAGTGTACTAGACCTGTGAAGCGGTATCACCAGATACCCATGCATCCTGAAGACAAGGAGAAAACTGCGTTCATCTGTCCACTGGGGTTCTTTGAATTCAACAGAATGCCTCAAGGCCTTACGGGGGCTCCAGCCACGTTCCAACGGTTGATGGAGAAGACAGTCGGGGATATGAATCTAATTGAAGTATTAGTGTACCTGGATGACATAATTGTGTTTGGGAAGACTCTGGAAGAACATGAGCAACGTTTGGAGAAGGTCTTGAAGAGGCTCCATGAAGAGGGGCTGAAACTGTCGCTGGAGAAATGCCAATTCTGTCTACCCTCTGTTACGTATCTGGGACATGTGGTCTCAGCAGAAGGTGTTTCGACAGATCCTCGGAAGTTGGAGGCCGTAGCTTCTTGGCCTAGACCCCGAAACGTCACTGAGCTTAGATCTTTCTTGGGATTCTGTTCATACTATCGAAGATTTGTGGGAGGATTCGCAAAAATAGCTCAACCACTGAACAAACTCCTGCAGAAGGAAACCACCGAAGAAGGCTGCAAGGTCTCTGACAAAAACCCGTCAGCTCCGGGGCCAAGGAAAGCTCGAGAGTCTATACAAAGTGAATGGACCAGTCAATGTGAAGGAGCTTTCGTAAAGCTGAAAGAGAGTCTAACCCGAGCTCCTGTTTTGGCCTATGCGGACCCTCACAAGCCGTATGAACTACATGTGGATGCCAGCCGAGAAGGTCTGGGAGGAGTCCTATATCAGGAGTATAGTGGATTGCTGAGGCCTGTAGCGTACGTGAGCCGGAGCCTTACGCCTTCAGAGAAGAACTATCCTACTCACAAGTTGGAGTTCCTAGCCTTGAAGTGGGCAGTGGTAGACAAGTTAAAAGACTATCTGTATGGAGCCGAGTTTGTGATCAAGACGGATAACAATCCTCTTACCTACAACCTTACTACCGCAAAACTGGACGCAACGGGACATCGGTGGTTGGCCGCTCTGTCAGGGTTTCGGTTCAGCCTGAAGTATCGCCCTGGGGTGAATAATGGAGATGCTGATGCGATGTCGAGAAGACCCTACACTACAGAATGGACTCAGTTGACTCCAGACGGGGTGCAAGCTTTGTGTCAAGGAACAGAGCGCCGGGTCAAAGGAGGGATTGAAGCGGAGGCCATAGGAGTTATGGCTGCGGCTGTTCCTGAGATCTATTGTAACCCTACGCAGTTAAGGGATGAAAGTTTACCTACCTTTTCGAGACAGGACCTGAAAGCGGATCAGGCCAGAGACCCTTTAATTGCCTTGACCATAAAGGCCCTGTCTGCAAACCAGCGAGAGATTTTGTTAACCAACTCCCCGAGTGGAGCCAGATTGGTCTACAAAGAGTGGGAGCGGTTAAAGATGTTGGATGGGGTGGTCTACCGAAGGGGCCCCTCAACTAGTGCTGAAGAGATTCAACAGTTATTCCTCCCTACTAAACATAGGGAGAGTGTGTTGCGATCACTACATGATGAGCATGGACATTTGGGTGCTGAAAGAACTTTTAAGCTGGTGCGAGATAGGTTCTATTGGCCTTGCATGAGAGCTGAAGTGGAAAGCTATTGTCACTCCTGTCTAAGGTGTATTCAGAGGAAGACTCTACCGACCCGAACTGCTCCAATGAGCCATCTGCAGAGCCAGGGACCCATGGATTTGGTGTGCATTGACTTCTTGTGCTTAGAGCCGGATGCTAGTGGGCAAGGGAACATTCTAATAGTGACTGATCATTTCACCCGTTACGCCCAAGCTTTTTCCACGAAAGATCAACGCGCTCCGACTGTAGCCAAGGTGTTGATGGAAAAGTTCTTTGTTCACTACGGACTGCCAAGGAGGATACACTCTGATCAGGGTAGAGACTTTGAAAGCAGACTGGTGGGGCAGTTGTTAGAGCTGTTGGGAATCCAAAAGACCCGAACCACACCATATCACCCTCAAGGTGATGCTCAGCCTGAAAGGTTTAATCGCACACTGCTAAACATGCTGGGGACCTGGTCGAATGTGGAGAAGCAGAGTTGGAGTCGGCACATAGCTACTCTGGTGCATGCATATAACAGTACGGATGCAACTGGATACTCACCGTACCGTCTTATGTTCGGAAGAGAGGCTCGACTGCCGGTTGATTTGGCATTTGGGTTATCTCTAGACCAGACGTCAGTAGCTTCCCATAGAAACTACGTGGACAGACTTCGAAAGAATTTGGCTTCTGCATTTGAACAGGCCCGGTTGACCTCAGGAAACAGGGAGCAAAGAAACAAAAGGAACTATGACTTGAAAGTCCGAATACAAGATCTACAACCCGGTGATAGGGTTCTATTGAAGAACTTGGGTGCTGCTGCGAGACACAAGTTGGCGGATAGGTGGAGTTCCCAGGTTTACATTGTCTGCAAACAACTGCCGGGTTTACCAGTGTATCAGATTCGCCCGGATGGAAAGGCTGGGCCTCTTAAGAACTGGCACCGAAATCATTTGCTACCTTTGAGAGAGGCTGTAAGGATGCCAGTTGGGGACGAACCGCCTCTGCCAAATCCGCCTGTTCCATGTTTGCCTCCTGTTACTCGGTCTCAACAGACCCGGGTTGCCGAAGAGAGCGAAAGAGACAGTGAAGAAGAGAGTTATTGTCTGGACTGGATGCGTTCACCGGAGCCTGAAGAGATTATCTCAGTTCCTGAGCGATGGGAGAGTAATTTGAGGCCTGAAGCTCCTGAATTTCTGTTGGAAGTACCTGAGACTGTTGATATCCCTGAGCCTCTTGAATTTCAGTTGGAAGTCCCTGAGGCTGTGGGAATCCCGGTAGCTCCGGAAGCTTATTCAGGTGATTATAGTTCTATGCCTTCACTGGAGGGATCATACTCTGAAGAAACGTCTGCTCCAGTGATAGAGAGAAGGATTGAGCCAACACCTATAGTACTTCCACCTGAAGAGGAACTGATTGAGCCAGAACCAAAACCAGGGCCGTCTTTAACGCAGGGCAAAAGGGGCAGCTGCCCCGGGCCCAGTCATTGTTGAGGGGCCCAAAGCAGCTGCCCCTTGGGCCCACGTATTCTGTGGCCAACCGCTAGACTGGGATACCGGGAGCCAGGAGGAATGTCCCGGACTGTGGAAGCCTGCACTGAGGAGCCGTGCGGATAGAGAACACAGGCTTCCGCATCCGGCTCCTCCCCTATCTCCCCCCTCCCTCATCTTCCTGTCCCCGCGCATAGCACTCTGTGTGCACGGGGAGCGAAGAGGGGGGGCGAGTACAATGGAGCTAGACAACCAGGGACCCAGCCAGGGCCACACAAAGGGTCAGGGACACACATCAGCCCCCCTGCTCCTCTTCTGACTCGGCAGGCACAGCAGCATTCAGATCGGCAGCCCTGGAAACTACAGCACAGCTGCAGAGTCTCCCCTGCCTCCTACATTCCTGGTCCTGCCTCCTACATTCGGGCAGCAGCTTCGGGTCCTGACAGGGAGGTAAAGAGGCACACTGTGAATAAATTCAGTTGCGGGGGGTGTTGTGGCTAGTAAAAGTTTTCCTGATTATTTCTCCTTTATAAGATTTTATTTAGTCCTATTTAAATAACTGATTAATGTGTAAAGACCATCAGGCTTATTCAGAGAGCACCGAAATGTCACTGACTCTCTGGGGTTCGCATGACTTTGGCGAGTTAAATTTGCTGACCCTGCGGTGAATTCAGCATTCACCGCAGGGTCCTCGACGTGCAGCAAATTGACCCGCCAAACCCTGCAAACCTGCTGAACACCGCAGAGCATGCCGCTGAACGCAGTCGCAAACCTACTGAACAAAACCGCCAAATGCACCCGCCTAAGAGACGGCCAAACGCACCCACAAGGAGACTGCTGAACGCATCTGATGACCCGCAGAACGCAGACACAAAAAGCTGACCAGTCGCTGAACGGGTAAAAAAAAAAACCCTGCAACTTTAAGTCTAGGGTCAGACAAGTGCATTTTGTACGGACGCACGATCTGACAGAAGACGCAGTAGTGGCCACACAGTCCGTTTTTGTGACTAAAGTTATTTTTTTTTGACGGATGTAGATGGGAAATGAAAAACCATTTTGTCCGTCAAAAATGCTGGACGTATAAATGCCGTCCGTCTGACTATGTTCCATCACTCACACACAAAGCTATGCGGACGCTGCAGACGTGTCACACTCCGCACGTCCGTTCTAGCGGTGTTACGTTCTTCCCTAACCTGCATCCGTTTGCTGCGTCCGTCATGCGTCCACAGTTCCGTGCGGACGCACTTCGTGTGTGGGGCTCCATTGGTCAGAATGTTATGCTGCCACACGGACGTGATAACTGTGCTCGTCTGACCCCAACCTTAAATGGCTTTTGCAATAAACTACTTCATGAAAATGCCTGGAATTAATATAGTATATAAGGTCCTATGAATAATAATACAAAAGACTGTTTAAAAAAAAAAAAAGCCATTTAAAAAACTTCGCCAGAAAAATGCCAAAAAATAGACTTTTTGCTGCAGATTAAAATAATAAACGGTTTATTAGATATTGGATAAAAACGGGAATATTTTTAACATTGAAACCTATGGAATTCGCCGGATTAAACCTGTCGAATGAAACCACTGAACATCAGGACATTTCACTGACATTTCTCTGCTGCTCAAAGTGAATAGATTAACCATTGCTTCTCTATGGGGGATTTCACTGCCGCCGAACAGGCACTGTATTTCACTGCCGCCGAACAGGCACCATATTTGCTGGCAATTCACCAATATTTGGAAACCTGCCTGCTCTCTGAATAGCCGAATGGCCACGAAATGTCACCGTACAGGGAAATTCCCTGTTTGGTGCAGTTTCTGGGCCATTTGGCTCTCTCTGAAAAACCCTGTATATGTGGGACTTTAGCCTAACTCAGGGACTGGTCAGTAATGAGGGCTGTAATTATTATTTTATCATTATGGAGTGTCTCCTCCATGTTCTATGCCAGGATATTATTTTTGTTTCCTCTTTTGTCCCCCCTGTCTGTTCTTTCACCATAAGAGCTTGTGGGCACTTTTCCTTGCCCTGTGCTAAAACGGGGACATTAAGGTGGATAATGTGCGCCTGCAGGTTTCCCCTTAGTATCCCTGTTTTAGCTCCATATTACGGGTCAGGTGTTAATGCAGAAGCCTGCCCCGTAATGCAGCGCTAAGCGCCGCTGTGAGTACCACCTCCTGGTGACCTGCAGGATCTTGCAGGCTTCGGGGGGGGGGGCCCAAAGAAAATGTTTGCCCCGGGTCCAATCAATATTAAAGACGGGCCTGACCAAAACGCTCTGTTCGACCGCCCCAACGACTCACCTACGACTCACCAGGACATAGCACTGAAGAGGCCATCACCACAGTGCAGAGGTTGCCCGAAGTGTCTGCTATGTTAGCTGAGGTAGCCCAAAATATGAGTCAACTTGAGGAAGTGTTCCTAACTCACTATATGTATGCTGCTGAACCTGTGCATGTTATGTAAACTGTATTCAATATTGTGGAAATGTAATGTAACTGTTGTACCTCCTTGGAGAGACCCAAGAGTTCTAGGAGGGGGAGAGTGTAGCGCTGTGTTAAAATCTTGCTGTGGCATTACCTATTTTTGGCCACAAGATGGAGACAGTCGCGATTAGAGACACTGGACATTGGGACTACATTTCCCGGCATGCTTTGCAAGGAGACAGGAAGTGGGTGGGGACTGGACACTTACATCCTCCACCTCGTGGAGAACGCGCCAGAGCGCGCCAGGGAACGAGAGAAAGCAGACGCATTGAAAGAGATCGCTAGAGGGCCTAGGCCAGAGCCTGAGTGAGACCTGTCAGTCCTTATAGCGGTCACTCAACCTGAGGAGAAGGAGACTTGCCAGAATCCAGGAATTGCTGCAGACCGGAGGAACCGAAGACCTCGAGTGAGGAGTCACCGCGAGTTGATCGGGTACGGAGAGCAGGCGGTGAGCTGGACAAGCTGCATAAAGTCAGACAACGGATCCGGCCGCTAGTATCCCCAGTCAAAATCGAGCGGAGAGACGTCCTGGGTCAGCGGAGCCTAAAGCAATCGTCGGATGGGTGAGAGGCCTCCAAGGCTGTTTTGTGATTAAAGGACAAGCTGCTGTTTTCTCTTTAAAGTCCACAGGGCCCCAACTGACTAGTCGAAGACCTTCCTTCAGTAAATTCACTGGCCAGTTGAACAGTACCCGGGTACCATACACACACATACACACCTTTTACATTCCGGGACTTAACCTGTGCGGGACTCATTTCTGTTACGAATCGGAACAGGGGTTAAAGATACGTTCCGAATAATATTTTTCTCTTTTCCGCTGCGCGTTTACCGTAATACGAAGAGATTGTACTTTTGGGTTTCGCTAAGTGTCCCTTTTACTGAACTTTCAGGAAATTGCATTTTTTTATGTTCGGTTGCGAATATTTTATTTTTCCGAAATACGAAGCCTCGTGTTTCGTTTCTTTTCCGCTACGCGTTTTACCGTGATACGAAAATACTGTAATAATACCTGTGAATACCGTGTCTCAACGTCTGCTTACTATTTTAGTAAACTATTTAAATGATAAAAACTCACAACGGTGTTGGAGTATATTTATTCCCTAGTGCGGGGAGACTGACCCGTGGTTCATTTTCAGCGGCTCCTCCGGGAGTGAGCGCTACAGCTCATAACGGCGATATTGAGCGATACTATCGCTCAATGCCGCGTATATGAAAATTGCGATCTCGTGAGATTGCAGCTGGCTGGTGGATAAATCCCACCCAGGCAAGCGAGCGGCAGAGTTTATGCTGACGGCCGCTCGAAGGAGGTAAAGCATGTGGCCGCCGCAATGACTTAGCTTGGGGCCTTGCAGAGCAGACCAGACGGTCTGCAGAGGAGAGGTGAACTGGGGCAATATATCCAGTTGAGCTGGGGCAATATATTCAGGTGAGCTGGGGCAAAATTTCCATGTGAACTGGGGCAACATTTCCATGTGAGCTGGGGCAATATATCCAGGTGAGCTGGGTCAATATTTCCATGTGAGCAGGGGCAATATATCCATGTGAGCTGGGGCAATATATCCAGGTGAGCTGGGGCAATATATCCAGGTGAGCTGGGGCAATATATCCTTGTGAGCTGGGGCAATATATCCATGTGAGCTGGGGCAATATATCCACGTGAGCTCGGGCAATATATCCAGGTGAGCTCGGGCAATATATCCAGGTGAGCTGGGGCAATATATCCAGGTGAGCTGGGGCAATATATCCTTGTGAGCTGGGGCAATATATCCAGGTGAGCTGGGGCAATATATCCAGATGAGCTGGGGCAATATATCCTTGTGAGCTGGGGCAATATATCCAGGTGAGCTTGGGCAATATATCCAGGTGAGCTGGCCTGTGGCAATAAATCCAGGTGAGCTGGGACAATATATCCAGGTGAGCTGGGGCAATATATCCATGTGAGCTGGCCTGGGGCAATATATCCATGTGAGCTGGCCTGGGGCAATATATTCATCTGAGCTGTCCTGGGGCAATATATCAATGCGTGAGCTGGGGGCAATATATCCATGCGTGACCTGGGGCAATATATCCAGGTGAGCTGGGGCAATATATCCATGTGTGAGCTGGGGCAATATATTCATGTGTGAGCTGGGGGTAATATATCCATGTGAGCTGGGGGCAAATATATCCATGTGAGCTGGGGGCAATATATCCATGTGAGCTGGGGTAATATATCCATGTGAGCTGGGGGAAAATATATCCTGCTCTAATATATAAATGCCTTTGTAATGCGCTGTCAGCTGCGCACGCACCCATCACAGCTGCTCACTTGGCCCTCCTGTTGTGGATGGGATGGCGCCAGACACGTTACAAACACATTTACAGTCGTGTTCAAAATTATTCAACCCCCACTGAAATTGAGTGTTTTGGCCAGTTTGACATTGATTTTGATCATTCAGTCATCTTGCTTACAATTAAATCAAAGAGGCACGTGTAGGTCAGACAAATATAACAAAACATTTATAATGAAATAACCACAAATGTCTTTTCTGTGCTCACATCATTATCAGTTTTATTCATCCCCCAAGTGACATTCAATCTTAGTACTTAGTACAACATCCTTTTACAGTTATAACAGCTTTTAAACGTGAAGCATAGCTTGACACAAGTGTCTTGCAGCGATCTACGGGTATCTTCGCCCATTCGTCATGAGCAAAAGCCTCCAGTTCAGTCACATTCTTAGGCTTGCGCACTGCAACTGCTTTCTTTAAGTCCCACCAGAGGTTCTCAATCGGATTTAAGTCAGGTGACTGCGATGGCCACTCCAAAATGTTCCAGCCTTTAATCTGCAACCATGCTCTAGTGGACTTGGAGGTATGCTTGGGATCATTGTCCTGTTGAAAGGTCCAACGTCTCCCAAGCCTCAGGTTTGTGACGGACTGCATCACATTGTCATCCAATATCTCCTGGTACTGAAGAGAATTCATGGTACCTTGCACACGCTGAAGCTTCCCTGTACCTGCAGAAGCAAAACAGCTCCAAAGCATGATTGACCCCCCGCCATGCTTCACAGTAGGCAAAGTGTTCTTTTCTTCATAGGCCTTGTTCTTCCTCCTCCAAACATAGCGTTGATCCATGGGCCCAAACAGTTCTAATTTTGTTTCATCGGTCTACAGAACACTATCCCAAAACGTCTGTGGTTTGTCCACATGACTTTTGGCATACTGCAGTCGACTCTTCTTATTCTTTGGAGACAGCAAGGGGGTGCGCCTCGGAGTTCTGGCATGGAGGCCTTCAATACGCAGTGTGCGCCGTATTGTCTGAGCTGAAACTTCAGTACCCACATCTGACAAATCTTTTCTCAGTTCCTCAGCAGTCACACGGGGACTTTTCTCCACTCTACGCTTCAGGTAGCACACAGCAGTCGAAGTCAGCATCTTCTTTCTGCCACGACCAGGTAGCGTTTCAACAGTGCCCTTTGCCTTGAATTTGCGAATGATGCTTCCTATGGTCTCTCTTGGTATGTTTAACATCTTTGCAATCTTCTTATAACCATTGCCCTTCCTGTGAAGAGTAATCACCTCTTCTCTTGTCTTCCTGGACCATTCTCTTGACTTCACCATGTTTGTAACCACACCAGTAAATGTCTAGAAGGAGCTGAGTATCACAGTCATTTTAAAGCTGCCTAATTGGTGCTTATTATGCTTTATTGCTGCTCCGTGACATCCACAGGTGTTTTCAATACCTGATTGAAAACACTTGAATGAACCTCTGTTCTTCAGAGTGGTAGTCTTTAAGGGGTTGAATAATTGTGTCAATGAAGAATTCACAAAAGAAACATTTACTACTGTATTACAAAACCAATTGATGTCATTTTAGTTGCATATGGTTCTTTAAAAAGTCCTTGTAGGATTTCATTCTGAATACAATTACAAATGTACACTAAATTCCCTAAAACCCTTTACAGCATTGGGGGTTGAATAATTTTGAACACAACTGTATATATGGAGATTCTCTTGGAAAGGACATTGGAAAAACAAATATGTGGACATGAATTCTGAGCTGGCAACAACACTAGTTTGTTATAAAGTGAGAGCAACAGAATTTAGCACCAAGATTATATAGACCATGGCGGGTGAGGTGCTCTAAGAATTGACAAGCCTGCACTATGGTAAAGTTTGCCAGTTGGTTGATTGCTCTCCTTTTAACTTCGTGAGTTTCTGTCTGGGGACATTTTTATGGCTTTAAACTATGTGGTATATTTGTATTTTTTACATGTGTTAAAAACTCCTGGATTTGGTTTTATTATCTCTTATTTCTGATTATCTGTGGAGGAGATATTCTGGAAGCATGAGATAAGAAATGTATAGTGTGTTTTACTATTGGGATGGGTTGTTTGTTCATGCTTGTTTTTTAAACAAAATAAGTCAGAAAGCCTACAAGCAGCAAACTAAGCAGTGATATGGAAGTTATTGCTGTTACCCATGCAGTTTTCTCTTATACATATAAACAGGTATTTCTCAGAATGCAAGTGTTGTGCGTAACTGATATCATGTACAATACTTAATGGTTATGATGTCTAAATCATACTTGCAAACTGTTTTAAGACATGTGGACTCTGCAGATACCCAGGTGCGGCTGCAACTCTTTTTTAAAATATCAGAAGAGAAAGGCCCTGAGATGGTATTCGTAATCCCTACGAATGTGTTATTGGGTACAGATTTGGGTAGATTGTTATCACAGTATGTGCCTGAAAATGATACTGGTGATATACACAAACGCACTGGTTGCCCTACAGTGGAGAGAGCAGTGTGTGTGAATGCACAATGAGACCCCTGGAATGGAAGGCAGGAGATTGCTGCGTGCCAGTCTGTGCCTGAGTCTGGTGTGTCTGAGGTGTTGCATGGAAGTATGAGGGGACTGTGTGGTCGAGAAGAAGGGCAGGAGGGGAATGTGCAGCATCCTGCGCCATAAACACCCAGTCACCTATGTCCCGTATGTGTGGGGACAGCGGGGAAGACAGCTGTGTCCATGGTAGCCATGGTTACCCGCTGGCAGTCTGCGTGGAGTAATGCACAAGGCCTGTCTCTGCTGTGTGATGATGTGAGAGGACCATATGGTTGGGAGGAAGGGCAAGGGATGGATGAGTTTCAGCTAGTGCCTGAACCAACCAGGTCTACACTACCACATGAGAATGGTATGGATCAGAATACCTGGGAGGAAGAGCAGAATACTGCGGTATACTCATCTAGTTTGGACTCAGGTGTGTCTGTGAGGCCATGCAGTTGAGAGGGAGGGCAAGGGATGGATGAGTGTCACCTTGTGCCTGAACCAAATGGGTCTGAGCTGCCATATGAAAATGGTAAGGAGTGGAATACCTTGAATGGGCAGAATTGTCGCGATCCACCCTGATAACTATGAATCTGATCCCTATATGTAGCATGTCTATCCTAACCCTCCGAACCTTAGAGTGGGCGCTGAGTATAACTATTGCCAAAAAGAATAAACAGTAAACACAAATACAGCGGGGTGAAAGCCTGACAGGGTTAACAGTAACTAGGCACACAAGATAAACAGGAAACTGACACACAGGGTTGACGGAGGAATGTGAAGGGTGTCAGCCGTATGCCAGGGGTCAGTATCACAAAGGCCTCTATCGTGGATGTGGTTCAGAGACGAAGTGTAAGCCTTAGTGGGGGAGGTGCATGGGCATCTGTGGGTTGCACACTCCATGCAGGAGCAGCAGTATTGCCCAGATGCCTAGGAAAGCGTTTATAAGGTAGGGCAGGAAGCACTGGTGCTGAGTCTGACATCCCTGAGACAGAACCAGATGCAGGCTGCCTGGGAGGATCCATTCCCTTTTATAAAACCATATGATTTACCATCTGCAGCAAAAATTGCATGGTGATGCTGATGTAGTGTCACGCCAAGGCGAGGATTCTGCTCAAGATGCAAACGAGAGGCGTGCGACCTTCCTCCCAGTGCGTCTCTGTTTGGGGGAGGTGTCACGGACAGGGACTATGTCGTAGGATCACCTGGTAAAATATTAATGAACTGTACAGTGCTTCAGAATCTGTTGGCGATATATAAGTGACTGTAACTGTAAAAGTGTGTGCATGTCTGAGTCTATTTATTCACAGTCCAAGCAGAGGTGATTGGAATCTGGAAATACATTTTGCTATCAGGGAACATCAAAGGAAATGGCCCAGGGAGCCCCTTGGAACTGGGAGGTGTGCAAGTCCTTGCCCTTTGATCACAAGGAGGTGGCTGATAGGGTCGGTTACCCAGTTCACACCTTTGATAGCAGCTAGCAGGCACAAGGAGAGAAAATGCCACATTCACTAGTCTGAACGGAGCCAAGCTTACACTAATTAAAACCAAGAAGCAGCTCTTTGTTCTCAGAGCTGTATCCTAAAAATATGAGTTATATTCCCAGACCTGTGTATGGAAGGTTCGTGGTATATATTTTTGCAAAGCCAAGTATTTATCCTTCAGAATGAAATCCAACAAGACTATCTGGTGGGAAACGTTCTTGAGAAATGGAACCAAGCTCATTCATAATTCATAACCCTATCATGTGAAATGTCTGCTGAATGGGGAAGATATAATGGTTTCAAAAATGTATAAAACATGATTATTGCATGTAGGTATCTGGAGATAGATGCATATTTTATTCATTTGGGGCATTATTACTAAGCTGATGTTAACTCATTCAGAGTAGGGATGTGCGTTTCGGGTTTCAGATGCGGCCGAATTTCCGAAAATTTTTAGATCCGAAAATGGCAGATCCGAAAAGTTTTCCGAGCCGAAACGAAATATTTTCGGAATTTTCGAATGGACTTGAAATGTGCCAAATCGAAATTTATTGCTTTGAAACGAGGAGAACAGACGTTCCGAAAAAACGAAAATTTACGAACTTACGAAAAGTAGATACAAAAAATGAGCAAAGTGACACGAAAATACGAAAAACGGTCGAAATTCCGAAAACATGTACAATTCCGAAAAACGAAAATTTCCGAAATTAAGAAAAGTCGATACAAAAACGAGCAAAGTGACACGAAAATACGAAAAATGGTCGATATTCCGAAAAAAATGTGCACGAAAAACGAGTCGAGCCGAACCGAATCGAAACAGAAATCGGTCGAAACGAGCCGAATCGAAAAGTTTAAAAATCCGAAAAATCGAACCGAATCGAACCGAAAAAAAAATCAATGCACAAGCCTAATTCAGAGCTGTCGCAAACGTAACAACTCTATAGACTATAATGGCTCTGGTAAGTTTACAACAGCTCTGGTTAAGTTAGCACCAGCTTTGTAATACTGCCCTTAGTTTATACAATGGGTAAAATGTGATATGGAAGGACAAGGAGGAGGTTTGGACACTCCTGTGTGTCCATGAAATGTGAGAGCCAGGAGAGTTGCATAAATTTCAGCTACACAATGAAAGTAACTGCCGTTTTTCCACCAGAGCCCCCCTGGGAAGAGATTCTAGCTTTCTAAGTACACAGGATTTCCGTTATTTTTATTCTGTTTATTTTCTGTTTGTGGGTGTAAACATATTTTTGTATCATCTTTTATCCTGAATATGCACTGTGACCATTTTTCTTGTCATAATAAATATTCCATTATTAAACTCTTTCTTTGTCTGAAGAATCGCGTTACTCGAAGAGACATTTGTCCTTATAGCCTTGAGACCTTGTTAGTTTCTAGACGATCTACTAAATTGGATTTGGCGGGGTCAGTCTACTAAACTGTGTTTTGTGGGTTTAAATGAACGGGGCGTTTCAGGTCACCTCCTTTTTGCATTTGGCAAATGACCTGAGGTGGCAGCAGTTAATTAAGGGAAGTGGGTGTCGATGAGGGGTCTAGTGCAGACAAATAGTGATTTTTATCCCTTCACCCACTTAGCTGAGGAGGTATGGGGTCTGGTCGAGGTTTGGGAGCGGATGAGATTGGCGAGGAGGTGTCCCTGTTTATTGCCATATCTAAAAAAACAATTCCACTGGTGTTGTCACGATGGGCATGATTAGTGACCAGAGTGTTGTATTTGGTTTTACGATTCTTAATTTCTTATAAATTTGGAGAGATTGGGGAGTAGGATCAGATAGATACCCTTTATAGCTCTTTGTCAAATCATCATGGAGGGCAGAAAGGCGCTCTGAGGCCTCCCTCCTAACCTGAGTAGTGTATTCAATTATATGACCCCTGAGAAGCAGTTTCAAAGAAGACCAGAAGAGGTTGATATCAGTGGCGTCACTAGGGTTGGTGTCACCCGGTGCGGTAACTTATGGTGTCACCCCCCCCCGATATATTGCCCCAGACCAGTTCACACATGGATATATTGCCCCAGACCAGCTCACACATGGATATTGCCCCAGCTCTCATGGATACTGCCCCCAGCACACATGGATATGCCCCAGCAGCTCTCATGGATACTGCCCCAGCTCCTCTCATGGATATTGCCCCAGCTCCTCTCATGGATACTGCCCCAGCTCCTCTCATGGATATACTCCCCCAGCTCCTCTCATGGATATACTGCCCCAGCTGCTCTCATGGATATACTGCCCCAGCTGCTCTCATTGATAATGCCCCAGCTGCTCTCATGGATTTTGCCCCAGCTCCTCTCATGGATTTTGCCCCAGCACATGGATATACTGCCCCAGCTCATGGATACTGCCCCAGCTCATGGATATACTGCCCCAGCTCATGGATATACTGCCCCACCTCAAGGATATACTGCCCCAGCAGCTCATGGATATAGGATATACTGCCCCAGCTCATGGATATACTGCCCCAACAGCTCATGGATACTGCCCCAGCTCATGGATACTGCCCCAGCTCATGGATATTGCCCCAGCTCATGGATACATATGCCCCCAGCTCATGGATACTGCCCAACTCATGGATATGCCCCAGCTCATGGATAATGCCCCAGCTCATGGATACTGCCCCCAACTCATGGATACTGCCCCAGCTCATGGATAATGCCACAGCTTATGGATACATATTCCCCCAGCTCATGGATACTGCCCCAGCTCATGGATATGCCCCAGCTCATGGATATACTGCCCCAGCTCAAGGATATACTGCCCCAGCAGCTCATGGATATAGGATATACTGCCCCAGCTCATGGATATACTGCCCCAGCAGCTCATGGATATGCCCAAGCTCATGGATACTGCCCCAGCTCATGGATATTGCCCCAGCTCATGAATACATATGCCCCCAGCTCATGGATACTGCCCCAACTCATGGATATGCCCCAGCTCATGGATAATGCCCCAGCTCATGGATACTGCCCCCAGCTCATGGATACTGCCCCAGCTCATGGATAATGCCACAGCTCATGGATACATATGCCCCCAGCTCATGGATACTGCCCCAACTCATGGATATGCCCCAGCTCATGGATAATGCCCCAGCTCATGGATACTGCCCCGCAGCACATGGATACTGCCCCAGCTCATGGATAAGGCCACAGCTCATGGATACATATGCCCCCAGCTCATGGATACTGCCCCAACTCATGGATATGCCCCAGCTCATGGATAATGCCCCAGCTCATGGATACTGCCCCGCAGCACATGGATACTGCCCCAGCTCATGGATATGCCCCAGCACATGGAATGCCCCAGCAGATGGACATGCCCCAGCAGCTCATGGATATGCCCCAGCAGCTCATGGATATGCCCCAGCACCTCATGGACATGCCCCAGCTCACCTCCGCTGCGTGTTCGCTCCCTCTGAGCGTCCGGCGGTGCGCAGCTTGGGCGCTCGCCTTGGGGAGCCACATGACCAGCCGCGATTGGCTGGTGACGTGTTTTCCCCAGGCGAGCGCCGAAGCTGCACCACTGGTTGATATTATCAATGTGAGTTATATTGTCATCAGTGTAATTATTCTACGTCGGCTCCAGGTTTGATTTAAACTGCCCAGATGTGAGTAAATGAGATGGAAAACTCCAATTCTTAGGCTGGGGTCAGACTAACGCATTTTTAACGTGCGTTTAGGCGCACTTAATCACGGCCGTAGTAGCAGCAAGTGACGGACAATGACGGCCAATATACGAAGTCCGGCCGCACGAAAGTCCGGCCGCGCAACGCAAGCGGCAAATGAAAGCATTTTTTCGAGTACGTAGAACCGCTAGTACTGACGTACAGAGTGCGCTGCGTCCGCTAGTGGCGTGTGTATGTGATTAGGAGACATCAGATGCTGCTAATGTCCGGCCAACATAACGTCCAGACGCAAAAATTGGTTTATTGACGACCCGAAAAAAAACACGCACGAAAATGCGCATCGTATGACTGTTTTCGCGCATTCCGTGAAAAAATACTTCAATGCGTTCGGACGCACTTTTTGACGGTCGCTGCGAATAATGCGTTTTTTGACCCTAGCCTTAGAGTAAGGGAGAGCCAGCTCATAGGCCAAGTCCGAGGTGATCGGCAGGTTGTTGTTAAGGGCTATCGGGCCAATAGAGGTACATCGTGCTTGATGGGAGAGTCAGAAATAAGAAAGGGGTAAATTCAAGAGAATGTTTTATGGGAGTCGGAGTGAAAAGTGAAATCCCTACTCATCGGGTTCTGGGTTCTCCAAATGTCATTTTATCGAAAATGGGATTGGAAAAAAGAATGACTTCGACCTAAAGGGTGATAGGCAGAGCGATTCAAGATGGGGTCTAGGACCTCATTAAAATCCCCTCTCACGATCAGACGAGAGGTGTCAAGGAGGTGAAGTAATTGGAGCAGTGTTGGATTAAAAAGCTATATTAGGGGCATTCTGGGTGTAAATATTAATTAGTTGAAGTGATTCCAGGCCTATGGTAAGGTTCAAAAGCGAGTACCTGCCCCCAGAGTCATTGACGACTTATGAGTCTCCCCTTTTCAGCAGTACATATAATTAACTGTTTCACTTCCAGGTCACGATTCAGCTCCAATCGGCGCTGAATTGCGATTCAAACCTGGAGGTGGCTGACATTGTGGATGTCAGCCAAGCCCCTGGGTCACCCCCCCCACCCACTAACATCCTCACCATATGTATGAGAACTTCAGTGGGCCATTTAACCCCCTAGCTCTACCAATCCTTGGGAGCTAGAGGGTCATATTTGACATCATTGGAAAGGCCTGATCATGGCCTTTCCATTGATACCAAACATGGCCAGGTTTGGTGTAAACTAATAATAATAATAATAATTAAAAAAATTATTTTTTTAAAAACAATTCTGTCTGGGGGGGTTTAATTAAATAGGACCTAGGTCTGACATTTAAAGATCGTGAGCATAAAACGGTCATAATGAGCTCAGTGCACATAGGTGAACTGTCTCAGCAGTGAAGGGGTTAAAAAGCAAAAACATGTAAAAATTCGGTATTTCTATTCTCGGGACAAAATTTTGAAACTATTTAGCCAGGGTCTTTTGTGGCAGTTGTAGATTTTGGGGATTAAATTACGAAAAAGGGTGTTTTTACCATTTTTTCATCATATTTAAGATTTTTTTATAGTAAATTATACGATATGATAGAAATAATGGTACTTTTAGAAAGTCCATGTAATGGCGGGAAAAACTGTGTATAATATGTGTGGGTTGTACAAAAGAGAAAGAGGAAAATTTGACCTAAACACTAACAACGCAGAAACGTAAAAACAGTGCCGGGCACTAAAGGACGGACTTTTGTAAAACCACCCTGTCACTAAGGGGTTAAATATATGGGAATATAAAAATCGGTGCCTATGATCACATTCATATACAGTAAAGTATTGATATGTAACACCTATTAACCACTTGAATGCTAAGGACGCGCTCAGCGCGTCCTCAGCATTCCCGCTGGTATGCGGAGGACGCGCTGAGCGCGTCCTCGCATTGGGGTCAGCGTTCGGCCGGGTACCGGCCGATCGCTGGCCCCTCCGGTGCGGGCTGACATCCTGGATGTCAGCCCGGCATCCGGAGCAGTGGCCGCCATTATTATGTGTCATCGCGCCCCCGCGATGACACATAATTCAGGCGCCCCCCCCGCATGTGCGGAGGAGGCGCCTGAAAGGGAGGGGGGGGAGGTCCTTCGGACCTCTCTCCCTCCCGATCGGCGGCTCACAGGGGCTTAACCCAGGCATCATTTGGAAGGGCACAGCCTGCCCTTCCAAATGATGCCTGGCATTAACCCCTGGGGAGCTGGATCGCAAATCGGCGCTGAAAAGCGCCGATTTGCGATCCTTCCCGGGAGCTGGCCGACATCTTGGATGTCGGCCAAGCTTCCGGGAACTCCCCCAGAGGACTGGCGTCATCGTGCGCAGCACGATGACGCCAGTCCTAGCATTAACCCCTAACTGCCACGAAGTGTGGAGATAGGGAGTTCCAATGAACTCCCTATCTCCCGATCCGTGGCAGTTAGGGGTTAAATTTTGATATCGTTGGATCGGCCAGAGCATGGCCGTTCCAACGATACCAAACATGAAAGTAAAAAAAATTGTAAAAAAAAATAATAAAAAAAAAAAATAAAAAAAAATTAAAAAAAAAAAATAATAAAAAAAAAATAAACACTTTTTTTTTTTTTTTTTTTGTTTTTTTAATGCAGCAATATTGTTCCCATTTCAATTATAATGTGAACAATGATGCTGCATTAACGATTTTTGTATGCGGTGCGTTTGTTAAAAATGGTGTCATTTTCCCCAAAAAAAAATGTAACGAGACCCCATCTCTAATTTTTTTAACAAGCGCACCCCATACAAAATATAACCGCAATTGCTCGCATGTTAAAATGTGGAAAAAAACACTTTACACGCTGTAAATTATTGAAAATACATATTTTATTGCATTTTTTGTTATAATATACAAACATGACATAACGTATACATATAATAATGACATATTATGAATCTACCGAGTCTGACGGAAAGAACGATATATAATATGTCGATGTCATATACTAAAATAAGCCTTCAAAACACGTTTAAACATGATGCGCAAAACAGGTAAAAAATGACCTCAGCACAGGGGCGGGAAAAGCCTCAGCAGCGAAAGGGTTAAACAACCTTACTGGTGAGAAAAGAATGAATATATAAATATATTTGTGCCTTATTGATACAGATCAGTATTACAATGTTGGTGCTAACTTAACCCGAGCTGTTGTAAACTTAAAACCTCCATAGGCTATAATGGCTCTGGTAAGTTTACAACAGCTCTGGTTAAGTTAGCACCAACTATGTAATGTGGCCCACAGTGATTGAAATCGCCGTACACATCAAAGTGACGGGTTAAATTTTTAACTGATAAGATACAGTGAATGACAAAGCTTGTCCAACTTTTACGTAACTACATGCATAACAAATGTGCTTGATCTATATACAGTATAGAGACCATACCATGTAATAGGTTCTCACTCGATTTCAAAAGTGCAAAACATGCATAAAAATGACAGCTACTGAATAAAGTGCTATATAAATCAGAATAGCTAAAAACATGTATTCGATGCTCAAAAATAGCAACAAATATATGTGCAAGAGAGCAAGACGTGTATAAATCTCAGTCCTTAGCACTAAAAAAGTGCAGTCCAAGAAAATGAAAGTTATATTACAGTCTTTGGTGTTTTGGAGCTCACTCCGTAGAATCGCAGAAGCATCCATCGTTGTGTCAAAGTAGTGGACCTGACCGTTCAACAGCAAACGCAGCTGAGCCGAGTGTTGAAGCGTGAAGCGTACATTGTTGGCAACAAATCTGGAACAGATTGGAGCTAAGGCAAGATGGCATTGTGTTAAGGCAGCAAAGAAGTCTTGGAAGATGTAACAGATCTCTGAGCCCGAACAGGGTCACAACTGTCAAATGCCACTTCCTGGCTGGACACCCAGGTTCTCCTCGTGACTCTCATGCCTTTCTCCAAAACTTTAGCAGCAGGTTAAGGACAGGTGCATGTAGAGAGCCTGACTAGCACCCTCAGAAATAAGCAGAAGCTGTAGACCTGGAGTCTTTCGTTGGCACAGCAAGCAGAAGGTAACTGCTACCCCAAATCATGAGCCTTGACTTCAAGCTTGGTCAGAATAGACTGGTTTAATCAAATTGACAAGCACAGATTTTTATGGGGACAGACAGAGGCCATTTACATATTTCCATACAGCCTCTTCTAGGAGGTCCTAATCACACTGATACAGATAATTATACAAACAATGACCTCTGGGAATGAGAAATCTAATTACATTCGGTAGACAGTACAGTAAACATTACATAACATTTCTTAACCTAAAACAATGTGTGACAGCTGATTACAGTCTATTCAAATACACAGATAACCGTGAAACATTATACCTTACATAATCCAGTTAACACACCTAATTACATTGTAGAAACTCCATTCTGTCTCCAGCCATTTAAACACATATTTTTCCAGAAGGAAACAGTCACTGTATAGAAAGAAATTATATATTTAACCGAGCCGGGCTAAAATGAAAAAGTAGCCCATAATAGTTCCAGTCACACGGCTGAAAAAGCTGCATTCGCCTGGTTCAGTGGAACCGGCGACTGCAGATATATTTAGCACTGTGTGCCATGCGTCTGATGGTTGCGGGAGACGGCAAACAGCCCCAAAATCTCCTATTTAACTGTTGGACCATGGGCCATGTTTGGTGGGAAGAATCTCCATGGGTCGAGGTGAGTTGAATACCTGCGGCAGAACACGTGTCAGATGCGACCTTAATTCGGCCTCAGGACCTCCGGAGCTTGAGGGGAAGGTACCTGCAGGGGTCTTTCGAAGGGGAGATGAGAGAAAGCACGCTCCTGAACGATCGCCGTGCAGAGATGCCAGAATAGAAAAAGAATCCAGTCCAGCAACGGGTGTAAAATTTGCCCAGCAACGGAGCTATACTAAGATGCAGCCATCGTGGCCCACCTCCCAGAAGTCCCTACTTAAGTTTTTTTTATTGATTTATTTATTGTAACAAAGAACATTGTTAGATAACTGAAATGCAATCTACACAAGATGCAAACTTCCATCCAAGCAAAACAGTTCTGAAGATAGCTGATAAGATAATTTATACATGGAACCTACAGTTCAAAAAATAATATTTGCATGCATGTAAATCAGTTGGTGTGGGTCTTATGACAAGAACATTGTTTTTGCATTGCACTGCTCAGAAAATACTTAAAAAGAGATTAAAAACCTGGATAGGAATTCCAGGCTGTGACGAAACGGCTGCCCCAATGTTTGTTTGCAGTTAGTTTGCTTTACAGGTTATTGTCTCTGTATATAAGGTAGAGTGTTTGTTCTGTGTCCACTATTATCTGATGTCTGTGATACATTAATATTCCCTTATGTGTTTATTGTAGAGTATTGTTTCTGTGTACCTTCTCTCTGTATAGTGTACATCTCTGTATTAGCTGTCCTCCGACTTTATACTGTACTTCTCTGTGGCTACCCCCCTCTCTGTAAATTGTATTTTCCCTGCAGTAAGAAGATTCCTTTAAGATGAGAAGGCATGTGTAAACACTCCATTGTGTTAGATGAGTCTTTCTATTGTTCTCTGACTGAAGACCTTTGATCTTATCTGTAAGGGAGGGGAGTGTGTTTCAAATGTGTTTTCCCTTTGTGTGTCTAAAGTGAAATAATGCATTCTCCATTTGGATTTGAACCAGCAACAACTACTCAACAGTATACGTGTGTAACGGTAGCTATATCGCTTACCCAAGAGTAGCAGAGTTGGGATCTGTGAGGACAGAAGTATCTGCTTGAATAATACAAAAGGTTTATAAACTACAGACCGTAACAAGGAGACACAAGGACTAACTGAATTGTCTCTAAGCTCTGAAGGTTTTGAGACCAACAGATTACCTAGGACACACTCAGAAACCGCAGACGTGGAATTACAATCCGTGAAGTATTCAAGGTGCAGGGCAGTCAGATGCAGAAACCAATCGTTTTGGTACATACAAGGACTAACTGAATTGTCTCTAAGCTCTGAAGGTTTCGAGACCAACAGATTACCTAGGACACAATCAGAAACAGCAGACGTGGAATGACCGTCCGTGAAGTACTCAAGGTGCAGGGCAGTCAGAGATGCAGAAATAACATAAAACAGAAATAAACAATAGTTTGTTATCGTGGTCCTAGCAAAACCATAAACATAAGTAGTAACCTGGGTAAAGGGAACCCCGGAGGGTTGCAAGCGATAACCCTGAACGTGAAGGGATAGAACCCAAAACAGCAAGTGATCAACCCAGCAACCAGCAGGGGGTTAAATCACTAAAACAAGTGATACAGCGTAATAAACATGATAGAGAGAGAGAGAGAGTAGTCTAAGCCAAGCCGGGTCAATTTACAGGAGAAGGGATCTTAATCAAGCAGGGTCGTCAACAGTAAAGTCAAATAGATATTAGAAATAGCGGTGCGTGAAAGAACTCCACAACAGGGCAATGAGGCCATTCCTTGAGCCCTGTTTTAAAGCCTGTGGCTCCTGGTAACCACAGCTGACCCAGCCCCCTCAGATGTCGATCTGCCAGCCGAAAGTGCTGGCATCCGACCAGCCAGAGGTCCCCCTTCTTGCCCAGACCCCCCAGGGGGCACATTGGGGGCAGAAGATGTAACAACGTGTCGTCTATTCTGTGGGTTTGTATGAAAACCTCCTGTGTACAGCAGAAAGGGGCGCTCAGACGGAGGGTACAGAGCTTGGGGTACCCAAGATCCGTAACACTAGTTGGCAGCAAGGTGGGATTGCCCTTTCCAGCTGGAGGAGCTGGAGACCAAAGGCTTGAGTGGGTGCAGACCAGAGCAAAATGGAGATTCTTGAGGAGGTAAAGAGACGCCTCAGTAAATATGGACCGAACCCCAGCATGGACCTGTTCCAGAGCGTGTGGACCGAGGTCTGCTTGTTGCAGCAAGAGAAAGCTGTGGGGGGTGAGGAAAAGATTGGCACTCAGGATGTGGAGTGCAACGAGGACAAGTTCTTGATCTGGATCAAGCCAGAGGACATTTGCAGCCAGGAGGATTGCCTGGTGACGGAGAGAGAGTGAAATCTTCACCAGTGATTTATTGGGAGGCTGGGCAGCCGGCCCAGATAGCCCACAGTGTGCTCCAAGCCAAGGATGGCTGAGGGAGCTGGAAGGCCTAGAAGACAAAGTAATACAATACCAGCGCTGCTTGAATAGGGTCCACTCGTGACACCCAGTTTATTTCCAGTGAGGACAGGAAAATACACAACACAGACGTTTCGGGGTCACAGCCCCTTCCTCAGTGCGTAGTGCCCTAACCCTTAACAGACAAAACCCATATATATATACAAACACATAACAGGTAGGACAGCCAGACCTCCCCATAGCAGGTGAAAAAAATCTCCACAGATAATTAAGACAAAATGGTTTCACAATACTCTTACCGATTTTCCATGTGTGTATGTATTGAAAACGGCGATAGCGGGCGCCATTGCGCATGCGCAAAACAGCCAGATTAGCACGCAGGACCGGAAGAGCCTGCGGTGAGCTGGCAGGAAGTAACCAGGATCAGGAGAAAGAAATGGCCACACCGCGGCCATATTTGTAGTTTTTTCTATTAATGATGATCACAGGGCGGAATACACTCCAACTATCCATCCTGGTCACACTGATAACGCTGACAGGGTTAGAAAGGCTAAAAATAGCCAGGTCTGAAAAATACAAAAATAAGCCACACAACTATACAACAACCTAAACCAATGTGAAAAGTAACATGTAAATATGTATACAAAGTGTATAAAAATATGTAAAAATAAAACACTGGGAAATAAATATAAAAATGACTGGCTCAGCATTTAACGTTAATTGTTAGATCTAAAGTCATAAAAAAATGACACCTTCCAAGTATTCATTAAACTGTATATATTGGCAAACGTATAACCATCTATACAAATAAGGAGAAGAATTAATTTAATTATTTTGCACCAAAAACAATATAGCTCACCCTTTATCATCAGATGCCTCGGGATGAAAATCAGAGAAACCAGTGCCACTCAAGTTTCTCATTAAGACCATGAGGGGCCACTGTGTCTAACCGATACATCCATCGCACTTCTTTTTGAAGCAATATTCGATCTCTATCGCCACCCCTCATTAGTGGGGAAACTTTTTCCAATATTTGATAACGTAACTGGGAGACATTATGTCTCTTTTCCCTGAAGTGTCTTGCAACAGGGGATAGAGATTCGGAATTCCGGATAGATGTTTTGTGTTCAGATATCCTATCTTTAAAGGGTCTAATGGTTTTACCCACATAGCCCAATCCACAGGGGCATTTTAATAGATAAACAACAAAATCGGACTGGCATGTAAAGAATCCTTTCAATTTAATGCTCTCTCCTGTACGTGGGTGCGTGCAAACATTTCCTTTCAGGATCCCATTACAGTGGTTGCACTGTAGACATGGATATGTACCGTATGTAGGGGTGGACAAAAAAGTCTGTCTCGCTCTCGATTGAGTGTCCGCTCTAACGACAAGATCTCGTATGTTTTTATTCCTTCGCATAGCAAAGACAGGGGCATTGGGAAATAAATGCCCAATGTCACTGTCACTCTGCAGAATATGCCAGTTAGACAAAATGATCCTTTTAATATCTCGAGATAACGGTGAAAATGTACTTACAAAAGGAACCCTCTCAAGTTTCCTTTTTGGTCTATCCTGTAATAAGTCATCCCTATCGACATTAGAAATTTTAAGCTGGGCTTGATTGAGTACCCGTCTACTGTAGCCCTTCTCTCGAAATTTGGTTCTGAGCCCTAGTAGTCTAGAATCCAATTTAGTTTCATCGCTCACTATACGTTTCACCCTCAGCATCTGGCTAAAAGGAATAGAGACTTTCTGCCCGCTGGGGTGATAACTTGAGAAATTCAATAAGCTATTAGTGTCAGTAGGCTTAATATAAAGATCAGTGGCGATATGGTCACCTACCCTATAGACCTGCACATCCAAAAAATGTACAGACTGTGTATCAAACTCCATAGAAAAAATGATATTGGGATTCCTAGTATTGAGATACTGTGCAAATTCATTCAACTCACACAGAGAGCCCATCCAAATCAAAAAACAATCGTCGATGTAACGAAACCACTTGGAGATCTTGTCACTGAAGGGATTATTCTGCCAAATATAGGATTCTTCAAATGTAGTCATATACAGATTAGCGTAAGAGGGTGCCATATTCGCACCCATGGTGGTCCCTTTAACCTGTTCATAAAAAATAGATTGATATCGAAAGTAATTTTTCTTAAGGACTATCTCCAGTAGAGCCATCAAAAAATCAATCAAATTCCTCGAGATGGTAGAGCACAGAAGATGTTGTCGAATAGAGCGGAGACCCTCATTGTGAGGAATGGAGGTGTAGAGGCTACCAATGTCAAGGGTAACTAGAATGGATTCAGCAGGTAATACAACATTACTCAATTTGAGCAAAAAATCTTTAGTATCGCGTACATAAGATAAAGCCTTAGGTACAAGGGGCTGTAAAAATTGATCAATAAAGATAGCCAAAGGTTGAAAAACAGAATTAGTACCGGCGACAAGAGTTGATGGGACCAGCAATGGATTTAAAAAGTTTGCAGAATGCAGCACAGCAACAAGTTCCTGAGACCCCTGGAGGAAGCCTCCCCACACCAGCCAGCGGGAAGAGGAAGAAAAATAGGGGCAACCGAGTTAAAGCAGAGCAGAGGGAAACGCCGTCGCTACCCACTGATTACAGTACTAAGCCATCTCCCAGCATGCAGTATCGGAGGCACTGGAGAGACTGGCACCCAGGCTGTTCCCCTCATGAGAGATGGGACCACACAGACCATGGATGATCCAGTCAGCTTGTTACAGGCTGAGTTGTTGGCTGCTCAGGCACAGATAATGGCCCTGACAAAGACATTGCAAGAGCATCAGACCAAACTGCGAGTGGTCACAGAGGAGAGAGATTGTCGTTGCATGGAAGTGCAAGAGCAGGAGGCCACTATACAAAAATTGTCAGCCCAGCTGCGGGCTGGCGAGGACTCTACCCACACCGTACACATGGAGCTCAGTGGAGCCCACGCTCAAATAGAGAAGCTGGAGCATGGCTCCCATATAATGATTGAGCAACTAGAGGCTGAACGGCGAACCAGAGCTGCTCTACAGACAGAAAGGACTGCTTTTAAAATTCGCCTGGAGAACTGTGAGCAGGAATTACAGCGGACACAGCTCTCCCGAGACAGTATGCAGGCATGGGCCCATGAGCAGCAAGAGGAAATACAGCTGCTCCAGAACCAACTCCAGCTGTGTCAACACCAGCTGCTAGAAACTGATGCAGCTCGGACTGAGAGCCACACTGAAGCCGAGGCAAGTGAGATGGAAGTGAGGTGCCTGGCACACCAACTGGATGTATTGGCGCAGGAGCACCAGGGCACTACCAGCCACCTGCAGGCTGAGTTCGAAGGGACACGAGCACAGTACCGACAGCTCCAACATGAGTTGTCCCTGGCACAAGCTGCCAGCACCCATGTGCCCACCACGGAGGAGAGCAGCACAACAGGGGGTCGAGTCATTGGCCCCGTTATATTTTGCACAGTAGAGCGATTGTACCCAGAGTTGCTTGAGCTGGATGCTGTTCTGACATACGAGTGTGCCTGTTCCCCGAGGAAAATGGGGACCTCCCATAACGCCACCCCTACCAACCAAGGTGCAGAAAGAGAGGAGACCATTTCCCCCCTGCCCAGAAGACCGGTGAGTGATCATCCTGGGAGGCTGCTAGGTTCCTGGTCCCAGGAAGAGTTGCACACATTTGGGATTGTGGGGTGGGCCCCTTTTGAATGTATGGGAGGTGGGCATCAGCAAAAGGAGAGACTGGGAACTGGGACTGCTGACTGTATTCGGGTCCTGGGTCCGCAGTGGTGCCCTGGAGAGAGCAAGATATGGGGGGGGGGATTTCCGGATTCCCACTAACGAACATTTTATGCCTGTGGACTGTGGTGGCCTGTTGAAAAAAAGGGGAGAGGTGAAGCGCCCACCGGAAAAGTGTCTATCCCACTCGCTGAATGCTGTGTATGGGGGTTTCTCTAAATACCCGAGTGGCAATTGAATGAACAGAAATACAACACAGAGCTTAAAAAGACCAAAGTCCGAATAAGACAGTGGGGTAGACACCCAATATGTCCACAGGCAGAAGTCACTATCTTTAGGAGTAGATCTTCTCAAAAGTACAGATGCAGTATGAACTGTAAGGAGGAAACACAAAAAAGGAGGGACCAAAATTGAGCAGTATGCCAGTACTCAGAATGAAAGTAATGCGTATTAGTGGTAAACTCACATTCTGTGGAGCCTACAACCGGCTCTTAGGAATAAGGCGGGCTGGGACTTTATTTCAGGTGCCCATAAGACCTCCAAATGACTTCTCCGGAAATCTCCAAAGATGGGAACACTGTAGAGAAATTGCCAAAAAGCAAAAAGGCACCTCCTAGTGCAATAAATCAAAAGCAGCTTTGTATTTTAGAAGAGAATTTGCCAAATTCAAACTCACACTCAATTGAGCCTCTATTGGCTCCGTCACAATGCGCATAGGGAATCGTAAGGTGTTCCCCAAACCTTCTTTACAAGAGTTATGGAGGCAGACAGCAATTAGAGTTGTTCAAAAATTAAAAACATTTATTCATTTTAAAATAGATAGATCATATCTACCATATCTACTATATCTACTATATCTTGGTTTGGTAGATATGATCTATCTATTTTAAAATGAATAAATGTTTTTAATTTTTGAACAACTCTAATTGCTGTCTGCCTCCATAACTCTTGTAAAGAAGGTTTTGGGAACACCTTACGATTCCCTATGCGCATTGTGACGGAGCCAATAGAGGCTCAATTGAGTGTGAGTTTGAATTTGGCAAATTCTCTTCTAAAATACAAAGCTGCTTTTGATTTATTGCACTAGGAGGTGCCTTTTTGCTTTTTGGCAATTTCTCTACAGTGTTCCCATCTTTGGAGATTTCCGGAGAAGTCATTTGGAGGTCTTATGGGCACCTGAAATAAAGTCCCAGCCCGCCTTATTCCTAAGAGCCGGTTGTAGGCTCCACAGAATGTGAGTTTACCACCAATACGCATTACTTTCATTCTGAGTACTGGCATACTGCGCAATTTTGGTCCCTCCTTTTTTGTGTTTCCTCCTTACAGTTCATACTGCATCTGTACTTTTGAGAAGATCTACTCCTAAAGATAGTGACTTCTGCCTGTGGACATATTGGGTGTCTACCCCACCCACTGTCTTATTCGGACTTTGGTCTTTTTAAGCGCTGTGTTGTATTTCTGTGGTGGCCTGTTGCCTGGCACACTGGACACGAGGGATGCCTTGCCTCTTAGCCCGGGACTATGGACCCACAACCCTGCACGACCCCACTGACGGTGCTTGTGCGCCAGCACCCTGGACCTTTACAAATGGTGGAGCAAAGGGACAAAGGGATAGGTCTCGTCAGTGGCAAGCGATCCGTTGGGATCAAAGCTCGCCCTGACGATCTGGAATGGGGGACATATGTGACGAAACGGCCGCCCCAATGTTTATTTGCTGTTATTTTGCTTTACAGGTTATTGTCTCTGTATATAAGGTAGAGTGTTTGCTTTGTGTCCGCTATTATCTGATATCTGTGTTACATTAATATTCCCTTATGTGTTTATTGTAGAGTATTGTTTCTGTGTACCTTCTCTCTGTATAGTGTACATCTCTGTATTAACTGTCCTCCGTCTTTATACTGTACTTCTCTGTGGCTCCCCCCTCTCTGTAAATTGTATTTTCCTGCAGTGAGAAGATTCCTTTAAGATGAGAAGGCATGTGTAAACACTCCATTGTGTTAGATGAGTCTTTCTATTGTTCTCTGACTGGAGACTCTTGATCTTATCTGTAAGGGAGGGGAGTGTTTTCAACTGTGTTTTCCCTTTGTGTGTCTAAAGTGAAATAAAGCATTCTCATTTTGGATTTGAACCAGCAACAACTACTCAACAGTATACGTGTCGTCTATTCTGTGGGTTTGTATGAAAATCTCCTGTGTACAGCGTAAAGGGGAGCTCAGATGGAGGGTACAGAGCTTGGGGTACCCAAGATCCGTAACACTGGTTGGCAGCAAGGTGGGATTGCCCTTTCCAGCTGGAGGAACTGGAGACCAAAGGCTCGAGTGGGTGCAGACCAGAGCGAGATGGAGATTCTTGAGGAGGTAAAGAGACGCCTCAGTAAATATAATGATTGAACAACTAGAGGCTGAACGGCGAACCAGAGCTGCTCTACAGACAGAAAGGACTGCTTTTAAAATGTGTTTTATCTTTGTGTGTCGAAAGTGAAATAAAGCATTCTCATTTTGGATTTGAACCAGCAACAACTACTCAACAGTATACGTGTCTTCTATTCTGTGGGTTTGTACGAAAATCTCCTGTGTACAGCAGAAAGGGGAGCTCAGATGGAGGGTACAGAGCTTGGGGTACCCAGGATCCGTAACACAGGCATACAGTTATTTGTCTAAAAGTTGCAAGTACTGGCTGAATAGTGGGAAGCCCAGTGGTGAAATTTCTCCCTCACAGTTTTGTATCATACTACATAGTTAAAGCATTTTTATAATCCCTTAAAGGATTTTTCCTCAAGTCACAGTCTTATACTGTCTCCTTGTGAAGGTCATAGTGATTGTCAAGTTAATAATTCCTTCCTTTCACATAAACAGATGGAAAACAGGGCATCCCTTGTCTGCAGGAGAGACTAAAGGTGTTGTTCACTGAGCAGTGAACTGGTGGTGAATTGTTTTTAGAATTGCATATTTTAGGACAAAATGGCAGAATTTTAGGATTTTTTAACTCCAACTTTCCTTCAGTTTGATTATTTTGGCATAAAATATGCAAATCCCATGCAATTCTCCATGAAAGCATTAGTTACTAGTCAGCATATTTTCCAATGTTTACATTGCACCAACTCCAGAATAAAAAGGGTTACAGTGTTTATTTAAGGGTCTATTATTCAGTAAACACCGAACTTGCCGCCGAAATGCTCTGAACGGTGAGTTTCACTATTCGTTGGAATTTCGCTGCAGTTCGTCTATTCCCTAAGCTACCAATTTACAGAAATACAAAGTAATAAATGCAAGATATTAAAAAAATAACACAAATATACAGACTAACACAGAAAATAAATATGTAGGAAATATAGTCACTATGTAACATGTTCACAGGTGCATTCTGTATTGAGGTATGTTAATAGGGAGCTCTTGAGTGACTTAATACTGGAGGAAGATTTGATGGCATCTGGGTGGCTATTCCATAATTGTGGTGCTCTGTTGGAAAATGAGGATCGAACCACTTTCTTTTTGTATTGTGGTATTGCAAGTAAGGTGCTGGTCCTGGATCGGAGATTATAGGATGAGGGAACTGCTAGGGGAAACAGTCTATTCAGATAAGGTGGTAGCTTCCCAGAAAAGCTCTTAAACACCAGGTTGGAAAGGTGAAGAGTGCGTCTAGATTCCAGCGACGGCCAGTTTAGCTCTTTTAACATGTCACAATGGTGGGTCATGTAGTTACATTGTAGCACAAAGCGGCAGAATGAGTTATACAAGGTAGTAAGTTTCTGAAGGTGTGTTTGCAGGGCCGCTGCATACACTACATCTCCGTATTCAATAGCCAGCATAAGAATTTGTTGTACAATCTGCTTTCTTACCTCGGGGCTCAGTCAGGATTTGTTTCTGTACAGGGCACCTAGTTTGGGGTAAAGTTTAGATGAGAGTTTTTCGATGTGGGGGCCAAATGATAGATTTGGATTTAACCCACATACCTAGATATTTGAGAGAAGTGACTGTGGTCAGCATGCCATTTGATTTTGTCCTAACACACAGATGGGGAGTTTGCTATTTATGTAGTTTAGGTGCTTTTTTAAAGAGCATCATTACAGTTTTGTCAGTATTTAGAAAAAGTTTGTTATCTGCGACCCACTTTTCTACCTCTGTGAATTGTTCTTGCAGCACGGCCTCCAGCTGCAGGAGCTTTGGTTTGCTGGCATAGATAACGGTGTCATCTGCGTACATGTGTACAGTTGAGACTTTGCAGACATTGGGCAGATCATTTATGAATATCGTGAACAGCAGGTGGCCGAGTATTGAGCCTTGGGGCACACCACACGTGACTGGGAGGGGGAAGCTGCCAGAAATGGACACATATTGCGACCGATCAGATACATACGATTCAAACCAGGATAGCGTGCGATCACCAATACCGGAGTTTTTTTTAGTTTTTGTAATAAGATGCCAGTTCCCGCAGTTCAGCTGTCTTCGGCTGCAGCAAAATTGTCCCATAGACAAGTAATGGTTCGTCTATTCACAGAATGTGTTGGTGTAATGACCTGATTTTTGTTGTTTCAGTTAATAAGGTTTAATCAGGCAAATCCTATAGGAATTGAAGTAAATATGTAATATCTTTTTAAATTTTAAAAGTTTGTTTATTTTTTTCATTTTCAGCAAAAAGCTTTTTTATTTGTTTATTTTTTAGAACACCTTTTGTGTTTTTTGGACGAATTTTTTTTCCAATTTTTTTTAAAAAAACCTTTATTGTGTAACAGACCTTTCAATTATTTCTTAACGGGCCTTTTTATTATTTAGACACATTTTAATACATTTTTATTGGTTTAAACACCTACTAGAATAGGAGAGTTGCGGTTTTTTTTGCAGTTTGGTGGAGTTCGCAAAGGCCACTTTGGCACTCTTTGGTGCTCTTCAGCGACGTTCTCGTTTCGTGAGGGCAACTTTTTCATGGGGCTTCAGCAACTCCATCTTCCGTGGACAACGGTGACCATTCGGTGAATAGTGAATTCATGAAATGTCGGTGAAATGGAATTAATGAAGTGCACCGAACTGCGTCAAAGTGAAAAGCATCAATTTTTTTCCTGAATTTTTGATGCTTAGTGAATAGACCCTTAAATGCTGATGCGAAAACAAAAACATTTACATCTTGTGATATTGATCAAGTTTGTGAACAAAAAAAGAAATGTCCAGCGGATTCTGACTAACAGTTTGGGTGATATCAATATATACAGTGAAAAAAAAATATGTGAATCCTTTTAGAAATTACTGAATATACTGTATATATAATTGTCTCTTAAAATCTGTTTTGGGTTTTATGTAACTGTAATCAACAAACACAAAGGGCCCTATTACGCTCTTAGCGTTAAAACGCGGACGCAAGGGAGGAAAAACTGCGCCCGCAGTTTTCCCCCTTGCGCCCGTGTTTTAACGCTGGATTACAATGCAGGCGCAAAAAATGCTGCCTGCATTGTTATCGAGCATAAAACTTCAGGATGCTCGCGGCAGCGCTGAGCGCAACCGCGAGCATCTACACGCTGGAGTCCATAGGACTCCAATGAGTTCCTCCCTGCCGGTCACATGACCAGCCGGATCTCGCATGGCCGGTTGGCGTAGGGATACGCAGGGAGAGGCTGGGGGGACTTTTCCCCCCAGTCTTTCCCTGCTCCCGTCGGCCGGAGGAGGAGAGCAGAGCCGCGGTTCTCGCCGCGGGACAGAGGGTGAGTATATCATTTGTTTTTTTTTATTTTTAAAGCTGGTGTTAATTGATTCTGCAGAAGCGGAATCCGTTAACACCAAGTCCTAGCTCTGGTTAACTTTACGCTGACCAGAGCCAGGCGTTAATCAGCGCTGGGACATTGTAATACTAAAGCTGATTAACACTTTGCGCTCCCCATGTTAAGTATAGGGAGCACAAAGTACAGTAACCTCGCACAGAGGAGCGCAAGGTATCAAACGCAAATGTTTTTTTTTAACCCGTTTGCGTTTGGATTGTAATATGCGGTGAATACTTCAGCAAACGTTAATGCTTCCGCAAGTGAGCGTTAACGTTTGCGTTAAGAATGTAATAGTGCCCAAACTGTTTTAACTAATAACACACAAATTATTTTATTGTTCTTGTTCATATTGCTTTCATTCATTCAGTATAGTTTGGAAAAATTATGAGAACCCTAACCTAATGACTTTAACATATGCTAATTAGAGCTGGAATTTGGCAAAACAGATGTTCATTTAATAAAAGGAGATTGACTGTGTGGGTAGGGCTACTTTGATATATAAAATGCACTCAATCATCTTGAGTTTGTTTATCGCAAAAAGCATCTGTTGATGTGATCCATGCTTCACAAATAAGGAGCTTCAGAAAACCTGCGATTTTAAAATTATTACAATTTAGTAAGCTACAAATGGTTACAGACTTATCTGACAGAGCTTAGATATTCATCTGTCCACTGTTAGACATGTTGTCTATAAAGGGAGTGATTTAGTACTATGGGTACTCTACCTGGAAGTGGCTGTCCAGCCAAGATCACTCAAGGGGTACACCGCACAAATCTTAATAAGGTAAGAAAAGAAACCCTAGAGTGAAAGCTTAAGTCTTAAAGAAATCATTGAAACGTTTTAACATCTCTGTTCCGGGGTCTACTATATGGAAAACATTGAGCAGACATAGTTTCCATGGTAGGACAACACGAAGAAAGTCGCTACTTTCCACAAAAAAACATTGCTGTATGCCCAGAGTTTGCCAAAAACCTCATTGACACTCCACAACGCTACTGGGAAAATGTTTTGTGAAATTCAGGTTGAATTGTTTGGGAAGAATACATAGCTTTATTTATGGCGCAAAAAGGACACTGCATGACAATGCAAATACATCATGAAATTGGTTAAGCACAGCAGATGGAGCATCATGATTTGGGGCTGCTTTACTACTTCAGGACCTGGACCACTTTTCATCATCAAGGCAAATATTAATTCCAAAACTTTTTAAGATATCCCACAGGATAATATATTAGGGGCGACTGTGCTCTAGCAGTCACAAATAAAAATGTGTCTTGTGTGCTCCAGCTGTGGTTAGGGCCAGATTTACATCTCAGTACCCTGTAGGTACATTGATCTGGAGCACCCGCAACCCCCCCCCCCCACACACACACATAAACACACATGCTCGCCAAAATAAAAGGTGTCAACATTACGTTTTTAATTTTTGTTTTGGGGAAAGTAAAAACAGCTACATTTTCAAAAATTGAAAAACAGTTTCTCTCTGTGTTCACATCAAAAGAAGGGGCAGAATCTGTTGCCTAAAAATGGAGCTGAATGTTAGAGCTTGGGTTAACCCTAAAACAAGCACACATAGTTAGGCATGAGCTGTTCGGTTCGATCTGTTCGGAGTTCGATTCGAACATCGGCGGTTCGAAAGTTCGCGAAAAGTTTGAAAATAATTTTTTTTGAAACAGTATAAAAAATGCTTAAAAAATACTAAAAAATGTAGAAATAAAGAGACTCTTTACTACAGAATATTATAAGCAACGGTTTATTAGATATTGAATTAAAACGGGAATATTTTTAACATTGAAGCCTATGGGATAAAACATTGTTCTTACTAAAACAACAGGCAGACACAACCCTCTAATCAGGCACTGTAGAGAGCAGCCTGCCGGGGCCTCCCAAGGATCCCCTTGAGGAGCATGCAGCCGCCAGATGACAGAGCTGCGACTGTGAGGGCTAGCCGCCCGGGTGCATGTGGCAGAGACAGGCAGCGCAGGGAGGGAGCCACTGCACCTGCGGCCACAGCAGTCCCCCCCCAACCAGGATCCAGGGAGCCCCCACTGACCACCAGGCTAAGGTAAGGCGACACATTTCTAAAAAAAATTAAATCCGAGGACATTTTTAAATGTCCCCGGGAACATAAAATAAAACCTTTTTTATTCTTTCTCTACCTTGCTGAATGTATTTAATTATATATATTCGATACATTCAGCCAGGTAGAGGGTGGTGGCATGTGGGCTGCGCAGGGTCTCAGGCAGTGTTTTTTGTTTCTTTGTGTGTGTATTTTTAGAAAATTTATAGGGGAAGGTAAGGGCAGGTATAATATATATATATTGATAAGATATATATCTATATTCTTATAAATATATATATCCAGACTTGTATTACACACACATTTTGGCAACTAATTGCCCCCCCCATTTGGCTGATCCCTCCAGAAGAAATGTTGAACCCGATAGAGCAGAGAATAATATATATATTCTCTGCTCTGTCGGGTTAAACATTTCTTCTGGAGGGATCAGCCAAATGGGGGGGGCGCATTTAGTTGAGATTGTCCACATGCCACCCCCCCATGTGCGTATGTGTATATATGGTCTGAGGTCTATGGGTGGGTGTATATATATGTCTGCGTGTTGATATATACGTATATATAGGTCTGCGTGTTGATATATACATATATATAGGTCTGCGTTTTGATATATACATATATGTCTGTGTGTGGTATCAATGCATCCCTACTCTATACACAGCGCTCCGTGTCCCTATAATATATATGATCAGGGGTTATCTTTTTTTTATATTTTTATACTATTCCTATTGAATTAACAGTAGTTTTTTGATGTATTTTATTCAGTAGAAACTTTTTTTGCCTATATAACATGTGCTTTGTGAAAATAAAACGGTTTTGTGTGTACATTTTAATTTAGTTAGCGGATTCCTGTCCAGTGCGGTGAGAAGCAAACGTAATGCAGTGTAGACACGTTGCGAGGCGGAGCGGAGTGAAGTCAAGCCTGCAAAATGTTTGCTTCGCTTCGCTACGCTGTGCGTCGCTACATGCTCAGTGTGTCTCAGCCTTTATTCCCGCATCGCTAGCTTACCGAATCAGTTTGTATACTTGTTACTGACCCTGCTTGTTCTGAGGACCCGATCTGTTGCAGACTCTGCCTGCCATTTGACTATTCTCTCTGTGTATTCCCTGCCTGTTCTGTTTGCTTCCTGTTGCTACTGGTGTGCGCCGATTCTCACCATATACAGTAGCGCAGTACAAGTGCTTAAACATTGCTGACCCGGTTTTGTTATAGCTGCTGATGTAACTGAATAGATCGGGGATCTCTTCTGCATTAGAAGTTCGAACTCGAACTTTTGAAATTGTTCGAGTTCGAATGCGAATCGAACACGTGGGTGTTCGGCTCATCACTACACATACAGGGTTATCCAGAGAGCGTGAAAAGCAGGAGAATGACTGGAGAATGAAAAATTCTAGGTCAAAATAGCCAAACCAGAAAAATTCTCCCTTTCATCTCACTTTCCAAATCGGCTATTTTGACCTAGAATTTTTCATTCTCCAGTCATTCTCCAGTCATTCTCCTGCTTTTCACGCTCTCTGAATAACCCTGATAGTTACCTAACCCTAAAACAAACACAAATAGCAACATAACCCTAATTTCTAAGCCTACCCCTAAACTCTAACCATAGCTATGCAAAATGATGCTCCATTTCAGTCCAGAGCAACCAAAATTCTGGGCACCAAAATACAGCCACAGCTGAGGGTCTTTATCAAGTCTTGACATTTTACCACTTCATTTTTGATGCTGCTTATTTCTGCAATACTTTAATAGGATATCAAAACTTGCTTTGCTTTGGAACAAAATCTCTTGTGCCATTAAAAAAAACAGACTCTGATCCATCCAATGAATCCTAACTTGTACAAAGATACAGGTTTCCAAAGTCCACCTGTCTCTCCTCACTGCAGTGCTGTCTAGGTTGTCAATGAAACAATGCTTTGTACCATCACCTCCACACTTGCTGGCAGTGTGGGAAATGAGGTGAGTTAGTGCAACATCATTGTTTGCTTTATAATTGTAAAGTGAACAATAGTGCTGCATGAGAAAAAAATAAGTTTAGTATCAATGGAAAGGACATAGTCTAGCCTTTCCAATGATACATTATATATCCCTCTAACCAATATGGCTCCAGAAATACAATGTTCTAAATAATTGTAAATTGTAATTTTTTTCTTTTACAGAGCAAGGCACCGCTTTTGGCAGGCACCTGTAGGCACATGCCTACTCTGGCTAATTATAAATCCAGCCCTGGCTGTAGTAGTTGGGTGATACAGCTGGACAATGACTTAAATATTGAAGTAAATTCACTACAGAAAGGCTTAAAACGGCCTTTTAAGGCTTATTTGCATGCAAAAGATTCCAGGGATGTCTGCATTTGGAAGTCCTGGTGTAGAAGATCAGGTGAAGCTCAGGGCCACTACACAAAAGGTGAATATTGTAACCTAACTAAATAAAAAAATTAATAATTGAGCAGATGCTGTCAGCAGCACCTGTTCAGTAATTAATGGGATAAAGGGTGGGGTGGTAAATTTTAGGGCACTGTTCCTTTAACTCCATAGAGAATCTATGAAATAGAACTGTTCACACTAGGGATGTGCATGACTTTTTTTTTGGGGTGGGTGTTTTTTTTAGTTTCGGATCATTTCGGACAGTTTTCTATCGTTTCGGTTCATTCGATTTGGTGATTCGGAACGATTCGATTATTCGAATCGAATCGGTCATTCGGATCATTTCGGGTGATTCGGATCAGTTGGTTTTTTGCTTTTTTTATGACTTATTTAGTTTTTTATTGCTTATTTAAGAATGGGAAGTAGATTACTACCAAAAGAATGAAAGTTTCTTTATTTAATTATTCTTTTAGGATTTTTTTAGGCATTTTTTGTGTGAAATTTTAGGTTTCCTAACTTTTTTTAAAGAAACAAGGCAGCATATGAATCTGCACACTGCCGGGCAGCACCTCTCTGCAGTATAATTAATGCAGCATATGAATCCGCACACTGCCAGGCAGCACCTCTCTGCAGTATAATGCAGCATAAGAGTCCGCACACTGCCGGGCAGCACCTCTCTGGAGATTGATTCATAGATTTGGATCGATTAATTTTTTGATCAGTTGGTTTTTCGTTTTTTATGAGTTATGAAGTTCCCGGCAGTGTGCGGATTCATATGCTGAATTTGACTGGGGTCAAACGAACGCAGTGCGAACGTGCGTTTAGGCGCATTTTATTACATCCCTGGTAGCAGCAAGTTCGGCCGCACAACGCAAGCGGCAAACGAACGCATTTTAGCAAGAACGTCGAACCGCTAGTACTGACGTACAGAGTGCGCTGCGTCCGCATAGTGGCGTGTGTGCGTGATTAGGAGACGTCAGATGTTGCTCATGTCCGGCCAACCCAGACACCCAAAGTTTCCTGGTTTGGATCCGTAAAACATCATAGCCGAAATTGCGCATCGTATGACCGCTATCGCGTCTTCTGTGAAAAAATGCGTTTGGACGCATCGACGCACTTTTTGACGGTAGACATGAAAAATGCGTTCGTCTGACTCTAGCCTTATACTGCAGAGAGGCGCTGCCTGGCAGTGTGCATATTCATATGCTGAATTATACTGCAGAGAGGCGCTGCCCGGCAGTGTGCAGATCCATATGCTTAATTATTCTGCAGAGCAGCGCTGCCCGGCAATGTGCGGATTCATATGCTGAATTATTCTGCAGAGAGGCGCTTCCCAGCAGTGTGCGGATTCATATGCTGCAGTAATTATACTGCAGAGAGGCGCTGCCCGGCAGTGTGCGGATTCATATGCTGAATTATACTGCAGAGAGGCGCTGCCCGGCAGTGTGCGGATTGATATGCTGCATTATTCTGCAGAGAGGTGCTTCCCAGCAGTGTGCGGATTGATATGCTGCATTAATTATACTACAGAGAGGCGCTGCCCGGCAGTGTGCGGATTCATATGCTGAATTAATCTGCCCGAGAGGTGCTTCCCGGCAGTGTGCGGATTCATATGCTGCATTAATTATGCTGCAGAGAGGCGCAGCCCGGCAGTGTGCGGATTCATATGCTGAATTATTCTGCAGAGAGGAGCTTCCCAGCAGTGTGCGGATTCATATGCTGAATTATACTGCAGAGAGGCGCTTCCCAGCAGTGTGCGGATTCATATGCTGCAGTAATTATACTGCAGAGAGGCGCTGCCCAGCAGTGTGCGGATTTATATGCTGAATCATACTGCAGAGAGGCGCTGCCTGGCAGTGTGCGTATTCATATGCTGAATTATTCTGCAGAGAGGTGCTTCCCAGCAGTGTGCGGATTCATATGCTGCATTAATTATACTGCAGAGAGGCGCTGCCCGGCAGTGTGCGGATTCATATGCTGAATTAGGCTAGGGTCAGATGAGCGCATTTTGTACCGCCTGTGCGTCCGTGCAGTACGGACGTACTTACTGACTGACAACAAGGTAGTGGCCACACAGTCCGTATTTTTTGACTGATGTAGCAGGAAAAATAAATTAAAGTGAAAAAACAATCTGTCCGTCAAAAATGCTGGAAGTATAAATGCAGCCCATCTGACCTCGTTTCATCACTCACACACAAAGCTACACGGACGTTGCAGACGTGGCGCACTCCGCACGTCCGTTCTAACAGTATTACGTTCTTGCCATCCTGTGTCTGTTTGCTGCGTCTGTCATGCATCCGCACTTCCGTGCAGACGTACTTCGTGTGTGGGGCTCCATTGGTCAGAATGCTATGCTGCCACAGACGTACAAATGTGCGGCAACACGGACGTGAACACTGCGCTCGTCTGACCCCAGCCTTATACTGCAGAGAGGCACTGGAGATCGATTCATTGATTCGGATCGATTCATTTTTTGATCAGTTGTTTTTTTGTTTTTTATGAGTTATAATTAATGGACCATATGAATCCACACACTGCTGGGAAGTTCCCGGCAGTGTGCGGATTCATATGCTGAATTATACTGCAGAGAGGCGCTGCCTGGCATTGTGCATATTCATATGCTGAATTATTTTGCAGAGAGGCGCTTCCCAGCAGTGTGCGGATTCATATGCTGCAGTGATTATACTGCAGAGAGGCGCTGCCCGGCAGTGTGCGGATTAATATGCTGAATTATACTGCAGAGAGGCGCTGCCCGGCAGTGTGCGGATTGATATGCTGCATTGAAACCTATGGGTTAAAAAGCCTTGTTTCTTTAAAAAAAGTTAGGAAACCTAAAATTTCACCCAAAAAATGCCTAAAAAAATCCTAAAAGAATAATTAAGTAAAGAAACTTCCATTCTATTTGTAGTAATCTACTTCCCATTCTTAAATAAGTAATAAAAAACGAAATAAGTCATAAAAAAGCGAAAGAGCAATTGATTCGAAATTAGCCAAATCGTCGAAATGAGCCGGATTGTCAAAATGATCCGAATCGCCGAAATGATCCAAATCATCGAATCGATCTGAAATTTCAGATTGATCCGAAATTTCGGGTGGTCAATATTTTGTTTTCAGAAATGCTTCCGAATGACGATAATGGTGAATTTCATCCGAATTTCAATTCGGAACGAAACGAATTGCACATCTCTAGTTCACACCACATATCCTAAGAATATGACTTAACTGAAGCAGTTCTGTAATGAACATTGGTCCAGAAATCTTTAACTACCAGAATGTTTGATAGAGGTTTTTGCTGACTGAGAAGGATAAACTAGCTATTACATGAAGGTGTTCACTTACTTTTTCCACAGTAATGGGAATGTTTAATGGGATGCCCTCCTGACGAGTCCAACATGGCCAAATTGATCGTCAGGGGTTGTGGTTCCTCTCGTGCAGGAAAGGTTGCCTTTTCATTTCAGTTCTGGCCACCATTTTTGGAAGATAGCAGTCTGATTTGCAGATGGTATAGCCTTCTCTGAAATAGCACCCCCATGCTTAAGGTTTATGAAATTTTAGCGGGGACGCAGAGTAGGGTAGGTCGCTAGTTCTGCTGCCTGCTCCCAGTAATCCCATATAATGTATTTTTAATTGTATTATTAAATGTATTAATTCTATCTATTCGGTAAAGAAAATTTAGAAATATTTGTTTGTTGCTAGTTAAAGCACACTGTGGTTGTCTATACGTGTGACTTTGATGAAGATGAGATGACATTGTGATATTTTATGACATATTCATGTAGAAAACCAGCTGATTCCAAAGGGTTCACATACTTTTTCATGCCACTGTAGTTTATGTTAGATATGGATTCAACGATTTTCTTTTTCACCTGAAGTGAACCTTGTCACATTAGAGTAATACAGAGAACTTTTGAAAAGTGTTGGATATTTGGGGCTCTGAAGTAGAAATTTCATCTAGATGAAACATGTATACTTTTACAATTTTTTTATATATATTTTACTTACTAAACTTGCTGAAATACAAAGTTTGAAATGCAGTACCAAACAGGAGGGTCTCAGGAGGGTCTTAGGTCCCTTGTAAGAAAAGTACTCCTGACATAATGGCACATGTTGTATATCAAATGGCAATTAAATGCACAGTTCACATCAGGTTACTTTGCTAATAAATGTTGTCGTTCTTTGAAAACAGCAGATTATATAAAAATAACACTGCTTCCAACACTCCTTCTCAACTGTGAGGCAGGATAACTGCGTTCCTTACACCTGAGGTTTAGTGTGGGACGTTGGGCATGCAGCCAACACTGTAGGGAAGGGCTGGCACCAATGCCACCTGTGATCACAAGTCAGCAATACAATCCCTCTTTGTAATCTAGGTTTATCTCTCAGTGGGAGGCAGCCTCTTACTGAGGGTTCATAAAATCAGCTTTGATCAACAACAGGTTGTTATAAGATTGTAATCAGAAAGGTCAGAGTGCTTGTCAGTACCTTAAATCTGCATAATTTAGGTGATTGATAGTGACTACAGGTAAGGTGATTATTACAATGCTTCTTTATTTAAATAGAATACCATAAAATACATATGTTGCAATGATTAGACGGTACCCCGCGCAGTACTCAGTTAAGCATCCTTTACCTGTTCAACATTCTGTAGTGCTGAAATAGGACACACAATCTTAATCAGGTCCAGATTGTGAAGATATCAACTGAAGCTATAAGGTTAATGCAGAAGCACATCAAAACTGTAATCTTGCAAATACTCACTTGTATGTCAGTAATGTTTACTTTTGATTTGTTCTTTTCAGCTCTTCTGAAAATTACTTCTTCGTTGGGCCCCTCAAACAAGACTAATTCATGGACCAGTTACATTAGTGATGTTCTGCATTACACTACTTTGAGTTGCACTGAATTTAGTATATCATTGTAATATGTTGGGCCCTATTGCACAGTTCCACTAATAGGGAGATGACACGTAAGAAAATCTTCATCTGCAGACTTTTACTTACCATTTCCATTTTAATGCAGCTATTTCAGGGTAGGCACTTTGTTAGCGCCTGGCCCTGGAAAGGAAGTACAAGGCAGCCTGCTACTGGCAGCAGCGCCACGCATCAAGGGAAATATCAGCTCTTGGTGGCATAGGACTCCATGGAGCACTACACGTGCCAGCCATGAGCTCACTCTTGAGAGATTGTGCAGCAACGCATACACTGGTGTGCGCAGCCTGTAAGTTTAGGGTATGCAACAATGGAACGTTAATTGAAAACTTATGTTTAGAAGATTTTGCACAAAATGCAAATTTTTCATTAGAAATAACAAGCCTCTAATCAGAGACACAGTCAGTTTTTTTGTTATTAATCTTGAACCAGATATGAGGTGCCAGAGGACCTCTTCACCCAGCATTTTTTGTTCCCAGTCTCACTCTGCTCCCAGAGAGAGGAAGCAGCAGATCGCACTGCCCTCTCCACTGTTGGATGAAAGGTAAGTAACAGACTTTTAGCAGGGGGTTGTAAAGTGTATTAAGTCATTTTGCAAATGCAAAATCTCTTAGCACCAGCTTTTAGGAGTCAGTATTTCTTACAGAAATACTGTCTCCTGAATGGAAGTGCAAGCTACCATTGAATAGTTTGTGCTTCTATTCGTATACAAGGTATAGGTGACGTTAATTTACACTAAGGTTGCTCGAGGAAGCAGTATACTCGCATTGCAAGCTTAGTCTAGGGCAGGAGTGGAATAGTGTTTCCCACCATCAAGATAACTACAGGAGACATTATGTACATTATGTATACTGCCTCCTGTAGTTATCTTAATGACAACTGTGGAATAGGGCCCATCCTTGGCCTTAAGAACTACACTACACAAAGTCATTTCCCGCTGTTCCATTTAAAGTTGATGGATAGCGAAACTGTGGTGTACCAGGGGTGTCTGCATTTCACTGGCCACATTACAATAATGTAAATAACTGCTTATAATTGATATATAACATTATTTTGGATTTAAGAAATGCCGTCTTGTTACTTATAACTTGTGTACCAACTCTAGTCTACACATACATATGTAATACAGATATTTGTAAAGACTTTCTACTTGTGATATGAGATTGTTACATTTTAATCTATCAAAAAAATAACTATTTTAAAGCAAGAGCGTGAAGTATTTATATGTTTAATTTATTATCTACATAAGATAAACTAGACTATTCATCACTTTATAAAGTTCAAAGGGAAGGTGCCCAGAGCTCACGTGCCTTAATAGAAAAAAAAAGGAAAAGGAAATTCCTTACATACAATGATTTTCAGGGAACGTTGGTATTACACAAATTCGGTGTACAGTATTAAAAGTCCATATAGGTCTAAAAAAGAAGAAATTGGTAGACACAATAGTGAAGTCCCATTAATATATATATATATATAACAATTTGAGTAGATGATCAAACTCACACTTTTCAGAGCCTATCCAGGCTCGATGGTGGCGCCTGTGGGTGTCTTGTATGGCTCATCCACTAGCCCAAAGCGATCCAGCAACTTTTAGAAGACCGGGATAATAGTGCTAGGACTAGGTCCGTCTGTTCCAGGTGAATCCTGCGAAGCTCAAAACGCTTTCACCCGTGTGTGGGCTTCATCAGTTGGGCAGAATAATATAAAAACCTTTTTATATCTTTTTCTATTATTCTGCCCAACTGATGAAGCCCGCACATGGGTGAAACGCGTTTTGAGCTTCACTTTTTTCTCTTTTCTTTTTTTCTTAAGGCACGTGAGCATTGGGCACCTTACTTTTGAACTTTATTTATTGATGCATGAGGGATTACATCTGGGTACCTTCAGTGACGGTGTTTTGTTCTTTTCCACTTGACGATTCCATTGCATGCTCTCCACGTTGTTTGTATATTTTATATTCATCACTTTTGTTTTCCATTTCATTCATTTGGTTATCCATATTATATCACTATTTCTATATGTGAAATTCCATTTGGCCCTAATCACTTGCATCTGTGATTGATGATGTCTTATCCAAAATCTGCCTACAAGTCCAGAAAGATAACTTGCCAATGTCCAACGTATACACTTATACACTCCCTATTAACTGAAGTAAGTAATCTCACCTCTATCATATGCCATTTCTATATCTATGTAAATATCTTTTTGCAGTCCTAGGGCCATATTACATTACTAATGGTAACATTAGCGCTCACCTGTTTGAGGGTTAACGTTAGCTCTGGTTGCTCTAGCACTTAGTGCTGCCGCTAGCATCCCGAGGCTTAGCGCCGTGTTGCGGCGCAAGCTGCTGGTTTAGCGCCTGCACTGTAATATCACGCTAAAACGGGGACACTAAGGAGAAACCTGCAGGCGCAGGTTTTTCTTCTTAGCGTCCTCGTTTTAGCGTCGGGAATGTAATAGTGCCTCTAGTCTCTGTGTTTTTTCCCTCTCACTTCCATTTAGTTTCCTTTCTAACCTCCTTTCTTATATCACATTTCAGTTCTACCTTTCTTTTGAGGACAATTTCAATCATTTTCATATCCCTTTTCCTCATTATTACCGTTACAGGGATTCTCTAGGGTTAACACAGGAGAGGAGGGAGTGGGGAGTTTAAATATTAACCATTACTTACCAGCTTTGCACACCTCTTCTCATCGTAACCCTTTAGTTTAAATTATGCTCCCCTGGAATCCAGCGCTGGGCTGTCTTGACACTTGTCTGGATATGAAATTCAGTACGCTTACTATAAGCTTGAATGAGCATTCAGCCGATCAATTGACTCTCCATGCTTAGCAGATTTGTGGGAGTGGAATCACAAAGGTTCATATAGGGAGGAACTTGAGATCAGTGCTCAGATTCTGGGTGGAACTAAACTCTTTGCACTCAGAGGGCTGAATCAGCCCTTTGAGAACCCTTCCGGGGAGATGAGAGGGCACTCAGGGCTCTTTGCCCACTTAATTTACGTTGAGTGGTAACAGTGTAAGTATACAACAACTCTAGTTAAGTTAGCACCAACTTTGGAATATTGCCCTCTGTGTCAGTTTAGACTCTCCTTTTACCCAGTTTCAGTTTATCTCACTAACCCACTTACACTCTTACTTTAGTTAGTATTCTCTACGTCCCTGTTCTGTTTTAGCACCCTACAACTTGCAGCTATTTCAGATATTTTCTGGGTTTTTTCTAATATGCAGATCCTACGTTATGTGACATAACCCTCACCCTTCCTTTTCCAAACACACGATATAAGGAGATGTGCTATAAAAGCACCTTCTAATTCTTGGAAAGAAATTTTATAGCTGGGCTTCAGTTGTTTGTATAAATGTTTAAAGGCTGAAATATTTTCGTTTATTTGTTCCCTTCAAGTGTGGAGTCACTTTCCAGATTAATAGTGAGACAGTTCATACCATGCCGTGTATGTCTGGAAGTCATATGACCCAGACGCAGGTCAATATATGGGGGGCTAGACAAGGTAGTCAGGCAGGTGAACGGAACAGGGGATAAAGAGCTAGTTTCTGTCATGGCCCCCCACACACACATTGCTTCTGCTGCCCTCATATTAAGATTTTATCAATGGCTGCTTTTCAGAACATGCAGAGGTGAAAAAAATGACCAGGAATTGGATGAAAAGAATTATTTCACACATATGGAGAATTTATGTATCAGGACTTTGAGCTCACCCGGTGGCTTGTGAGAGGTCTGAGACTTAAACTCCCACAGGAGTGGAGCGAGAGTTGATCTGCAGGGCTGGATTTACAGGTGATGTTTTGCCAACTCACAGTCGCTCATCTTCTTGGGAGGGCGTCAGACCTTGAAGGAGTGGCCCTAGGCAAAGGATTTATGAGCAGGAATGGCCGAATGCTGCCCAGGTTTAGAGAAGGAGTTGCCAAGGCTCAATAAGTAAAACCTTTCTAAAGGAGAAAAGTAAGGGCTTGATCTTTGCATCCATGCAGGAGACAGGCTGACACTCCTGGAGAGACAGGTCAGGGAGCTGGAGCGTGTGTGTCAATGAGGAGCATGAGGCCAATCCAAAAGCACTCAGGTTCTGATTTCTAATGTAAATCAACCACAGAGCCCTAAAAAAATGGATGTGGCAGACAGCGCGTGCTGGAAAATGCTGCTTTGGAGCCAAAAAGTGCCACAGAGTGCCCAGTCTAAAACGCAAAACTTATAATACTGTGAGGAAGGGACTGCTACTGTGCCAGGATGCATGTTTTCAATATTTAGATGCCAGAAAGACTGTAGGAGCAGATTAATATAAAATCATTGTATGTTGTTATGAAGAAGGGGTTGGGGAAAAAACACCCTCGTTGCTATGCGAGGTGTAGTTAAAGTCATCAGGAATGATGGGTCTTACCATAGTTGGCCATTACACACGTAATTAAAATATGGACCAAGATTTGTAAACTATGCTGTCATTGGATTGCTAGAAGTCTCCCAAGCTAGCTGCCATAAGATTATTAAATACATTGAGCAATATTCCAAAGTTGGCGCTAACATAACCAGAGCTGTTGTAAACTTACCAACTCCATAGAGGTCCTATTACAAACTCGGCGCTAAAAAGGGGTTGCTGACAGGGAAAACCTGTGCCCCCAGGTTTCCCTGTAAAGTCCCCATTTTAGCTTTACTTTTTAGTTACAGCGATGTGTTAATTAGCGTTAGGACTGCGTATTCCTAACGCTGATTGCACGCCCCATATTACGAATAGGGAGCGCAAAGTACAGTAAGCTCGCTGAAGCGAGTGCAATCACCGATACGGTAACAGATTTTTTTAACCCGTTAGCACTAGAGTTGTAATATGTGGGGGGGGGAGGCATGCGTTAAAGTCAATTAACCTAGTGTTATTGCTCACATATCTGAGTGCTAACGCTAGTGTTAAGTTTGTAATAGGGCCCTATAATAACGCTGGTCAGTTTACAACAGCTCTGGGTAAGTTAGCACCAACTATGGAATAGAGTCCATTATTTTTTCACATTAAGCAATAGTTGAAAGAAAAATAGTTATAACAAATTTCTAATGATTGTTACAAATTGCCTCAAATACACTATCGAAGGACTACTGAAGATTTTGAGATATATGTGATTTGCAACAGGGTTGACGTTCCTGGAGGGATCAGCCAAATGACAAATGATTTAGGTAAACTAAAAAAATGGTCGGAGTTGTGGCAATTGAGTTTTAATGTGGATAAGTGCAAGATAATGCACCTGGGACGTAAAAACCCAAGGGCTGAATATAGAATATTTGATACAGTCCTAACCTCAACATCTGAGGAAAGGGATTTAGGGGTCATTATTTCAGAGGATCTAAGGGTAAGTAGTCAATGTAATAGAGCAGCAGGAAATGCAAGCAGAATGCAGTAGGAAAAGGGAAGTGCTCATGCCACTGTACAGAGCACTGGTGAGACCTCACTTGGAGTACTGTGTGCAGTACTGGAGACCGTATCTCCAGAAGGATATAGACCTCTTAGAGAGAGTTCAGAGAAGGGCTACTAAAATGGTGTACGGCTTGAAGGAGAAAAGTTACCGGGAAAGGCTTAATGATCTTAACATGTACAGCTTGGAAAAAAGACGAGACAGAGGAGATATGATAGAAACATTTAAATACGTAAAGGGAATCCACAAGGTAGAGGAAGGGAGTATATTTAAAAAGAAACAAAATAGCAAAACAAGAGGACATAGTCTTAGATTAGAGGGGCAAAGGTTTAAAAGTAACATCAGGAAGCATTATTTTACTGAGAGGGTGGTGGATACATGGAACAGTCTTCCAGTAGAAGTGGTAGAGGCCAAAACAGTAATTGAATTTAAGCAAGCATGGGATAGGCATAAGGCTATCCTAAACAAAAGATAAATCCAGGTAAAGTATCCATGTAATTGGGCAGACTAGATGGGCCGAAAGGTTCTTATCTGCCGACATTTTTCTATGTTTCTATGTTTCTATGTGGAGAAGTAAAATGTACATAAGAAACGATCTTGCTACTGTCATAAGGCTACATTAATTAAAATGACCTGCTTGATTTCAAATTGAGAGAAAAAAAGGGGTTATTCAGAGAGCCGATCTGGCCTCAAAATGTCACCGAACACTGAATTTCCCCGTACGGTGACATTTCGGGGCCGTTCAGCTATTCAGAGAGCAGGCAGTTTGCCAAATTTTGGTGAATTGCCAGCAAGTACGGTGCCTGTTTGAAGGCAGTTAAATACCCCATAGAGAAACAATGGTTAATCTATTCAGAAACCACCGAACAACAGTGAAAAGTTGCCGAAGTGCCCTGCCATTCGGTGGTTTCATTCGGTAGGTTTATTCAGGCAAAACCCCATAGGCTTCAATGTTAATAATATTCCAGTTTTTATTCAATATCTAATAAACCGTTTATTATTTTAATCTGCAATAAAAAGTAACTTTATTTATTGTTTGTTTTTTTTAGGATCTTTTAGCCATTTTTCGGGATTTGTTTGGCAATTTTTTTTTCGTTTTTCTTTTTTTTAAAAAAAGCGTTTTTTCTTTTTTTCTGTAACAGACATTTTTATTGTCATTCATAGGACCTTATATGTTAATTCCAGGCATTTTCGCCTAGTAGTTTGCAAACAGCGTTTAAATTTTGAGACTTTCAATCGTATTTTTAGTTTTTTTATATTTTCTACCTGTCCAGAAGCTTGTCGGTTGCATTTGGCGGCCCTCTGGCGGGTTTGCGGTGGATGTTCGGTGGGTTTGCAGTGGATGTCCGGTGGGTTATTGGCAGCAGGCGTCAGGTTCGTGGCGGGTTTGCGGTGGGTTTGAGGTGGCGACTGGTGGGTTTGCGCCAGCATTCTGCGACTGATTCCCTGCACTTTGGGGACCCTGCGGTCAGGGCCGGCCTTTGGGGTGTGCCAGCTGTGCGGCCGCACAGGGCGCCATGACAACCGCCGGCACACAACTCAAGCGGCCCCGTAATGTAAAAGGTGCAGGAGAATTATTCTAGAGGGAGCAGCCAGTAGGTGGTGCTCATCATCTGCTGACCGAGACACCAACGGCTGGTCCTCTTCATCCTCCTGCACGTGATGTCTTCCTGTTTCCACACCATGTGGAAGGGAGGCGTGAAGACAGAGCAGGACCAGCTGAGCAGCAGCCAGAGGACAGGTAAGATTCCTCCACTGATTCCAATTTCCAATCCCCTGGGTAGCGTTTTTTTTTAACTTATTGAACGCCCCCCCCCCACAGCTCTCCCTCTGATCTCAACTCCGGCAGGGAAGAGGAGGGAGGGGAAAGCATGCAGGGTGGGGGACACTACACAGTGGAGAGACAGAGTGGAGACAGACAGGGGATGAAAGAGAGGGATCACAGAGAGAGAGGGATGTAACAAGCAGACCCCAGAATTATATGTACCAGCAGAGCCCAGAATGTATATACCAGCAGAGCCCAGAATGTATATACTAGCAGAGCCCAGAATGTATGTACCAGCAGAGCCCAGAATTTATATACCAGCAGAGCCCAGAATGTATGTACCAGCAGAGCCCAGAACTTATATACCAGCAAAGCCCAGAATTTATATACCAGCAGAGCCCAGAATGTATGTACCAGCAGAGCCCAGAATGTATGTACCAGCAGAGCCCAGAATGTATATACTAGCAGAGCCCAGAATGTATGTACCAGCAGAGCCCAGAATGTATATACCAGCAGAGCCCAGAATGTATGTACCAGCAGAGCCCAGAATGTATGTACCAGCAGAGCCCAGAATGTATGTACCAGCAGACCCCAGAATGTATGTACCAGCAGACCCCAGAATGTATGTACCAGCAGACCCCAGAATGTATGTACCAGCAGACCCCAGAATGTATGTACCAGCAGACCCCAGAATGTATGTACCAGCAGAGCCCAGAATTGTATATACCAGCAGCAGAGCCCGGGATTATACTTACCCAGACAGATCTCCTCCCGCGTGGTCCTCCGAGCTCCTGCACGCTGCCGCCGGCTTCTTCTGATGTAAAAGCTGTGACATGATCTTGCGAGATCTCGGCAGTAGGCCGCATCACAGCCTTCACAAGGCTGAAGACGGCGGCTGCGCGAGAGGAGCAGACAGGAAGCGCTCCGGGAACACGGGCCAATCAAGGGGGCTGCTAGCAGTATGCGGTTAATGCATTCCGGTAGCAGCCCCAGCGATAAACTAAATCGGCCCACAGCGGGAACATGCGGGAACATGCGGGAACTCGAGTCCTGCGGGAACAGAGTCTTGGAGAGAGGGATGAGAGATGACAGAGCGAGGGATGAGAGGGATCACAGAGAGAGCGAGGGGTCACGCAGTGATCATAGAGAGAGACAACTAATTCACACTGCATATTGCTTTGTTTTATTGCTGTGCAGCTCAATGATACGCTCATACACACCACACACTATTGTGAGGTTTATTGCTGTGGAGCTCTGTGATACGCTCATACACAACATAGTAGCGCTCATCAGCTGCTGTGAGTATCACCTCCTGGAGTCCATAGGACTCCATGGAGGGTTGTGCTGCCTGGCCGCAAGCTCTCGGTGATCCCGATCTTGCAGACTGTTCCCAGTCTCACTCTTCCACGGACAGGACAAACGGCAGATCAAGCTAACTTTCTCGCCGTGGGATGTGAGGTGAGTATTGGATTTATTGGAGGTTTTCATGGGGTGCTAAATCATTCTGCAAAAGCTGAGTCACTTAACACCAGCTTTTAGGAGTAACTAAAATTTTCTTTAACCCATGCAGTGGGTTACATACAGTGCCGTAATTAGCGCTAGAACTTCGTAATACCTTACTTATCCTAACGCTAATTACTGGTTGTGTTCCCCAGGTTAAGTATAGGATGCAAAAAGTACAGTAAACTCAGGCAAGCTAGTGCAAACACCGAAGCACTAACAGATTTTTAAGGGGTTTAGCTTTAGGAATGTAATATGGGGGCATGCGTTAAAGTCACTTTTGCCAGTGTTAATGCTTACATATCCGCACGCTACAGTTAGCATTCAGAATGTAATCTAGCCCAAAACGTTTTATTTCATCATACTGCTAATCTGGATTTTTGGGGAGTTAAGAATGGGAGTATTAAATAGTGGGAGGTATTGGATACGGGGTGTGGTCATGGTAAGGGGTGTGGCTACTATGGGGCACTGTGAAGATTTCTCTCACAGGGCGCCCAAAGGCCTAAGGCCGGCCCTGCCTGCGGTGAATGATGAATTCACCGCAGGGTGGGGAAATTTGATTCCTCGAAGTGTGGGGAAGTTCGGGGAACGAGAGAGCACTGAAATGTCGGCGACATTTCGGTGCTTTCTGAATAATCCCCTAAATCTTGTAAGGAACTCGCAACCCTAAAAATGTGAAATTCAAGAATAACTACATTACATTACTACTAAGAGGCATAACGTTTTAGCCATTAAAAGCTATTGGTGCCACAATTCATAGTTCAGAGCATGGAGGATGATTGTAGCTCTAAAATATATTTTTAGTTAAATAGTGAGATTAAAAACAGTATTTCACAGCAAAAAAATAAGATATTTATGCTCAAAGCACACTCAGGTTCATTAAAGGGTGAAATCAGGAGAATTGTCAGAATAGAAAAATCTACACCAAATACCTGATTTGGAAAGTGAGATAAATGGGAGATTTTTTCTAGTTTGGCTATTTTGACATAGATTTTTCACTTTTCCTGCCAATTGTCCTGACTTCAAGCTTTAGTGAATAGACCTGACAGAGTTAAAGTTATTGTTACAGTAAATATACAAGCAAACATGAAAACCATGTGTAGCGCTGGTTTAAATCCTGCCGCTGTAATTACACAAGGCCTCTGACCGAAATCCGTCGGTTCCAGGACCAAGGAAGGCTCGAGAATCTATCCAAGGAGAATGGACTAGTCAATGCGAAGGTGCTTTCATGAAGCTGAAAGAGAGTCTAACTCGAGCTCTTGTCTTGGCCTACGCTGATCCTCATAAGCCGTACGAAATGCATGTAGATGCCAGCCAAGAGTGTCTAGGGGGAGTCTTATACCAAGAATATGGTGGATTGTTGAGGCCTGTAGCCTACGTGAGCCGGAGTCTTACGCCTTCAGAAAAGAATTATCCTACCCATAAATTGGAGTTCCTCGCTTTGAAGTAGGCGGTGGTCGACAAGCTGAAAGACTATCTGTATGGAGCCGAATTTGTGATAAAAATGGATAACAATCCTCTAAACTACGTCCTTACTACTGCGAAGCTGGATGCAACGGGACATCGGTGGTTGGCCGCTCTGTCAGGGTTTAGGTTCAGCCTGAAGTATCACCCTGGAGTGAACAATCGAGATGCTGATGCTTTGTCGAGAAGACCCTACACTACAGAATGGACTCAGTTAACTCCAGATGGGGTGCAAGCTTTATGTCAAGGAGCAGAGCGCCGGGTCAAGGGAGGGATTGAAGCAGAAGCCATAGGAGTTATGGCTGCGGCTGTTCCAGAGTTCTACTGTAATCCTACGCAGAGGATGAAAGTTTGCCTACTTTTTTGAAACAAGACCTGAGAGCTGACCAGGCTGGAGATCCTCTTATTGCATTAACCATGAAGGCCCTGAACGCGAACCAACGGGAAATTCTTCTGACAAATTCCCCAGAAGGGGCCAGATTGGTATACAAGGAGTGGGAACGGTTGAAGATGTTGGATGGGGTGGTCTACCAAAGGGGCCCCTCAAACGATGCTGGAGAGACCCAACAGTTGTTCCTTCCCACCAAACACAGAGAGGGTGTGCTACGGTCATTACACGATGACCATGGACATTTAGGAGCAGAGAGAATTTTTAAGCTGGTGCGGGACAGATTCTATTGGCCCTGCATGAGGCCTGAACTTAAAAGTTACTGCCACTCATGTCTGAGGTGTATCCAAAGGAAGACTCTGCCAACCCGAACTGCTCCAATGAGCCACCTACAAAGTCAAGGACCCATGGATTTGGTGTGCATTGACTTCCTGTGCTTAGAGCCGGATGCTAGTGGGCAGGGAAATATGTTAGTGGTGACTGATCATTTCACGTGTTATGCCCAAGCTTTTTCTACGAGAGACCAACGTGCTCCTACGGTGGCGAAGGTTTTAATGGAAAAGTTTTTTGTTCACTATGGACTGCCAAGGAGAATACACTCAGATCAGGGTAGAGACTTTGAGAGCTGCTTGTTGGGCAATTACTGGAACTGCTGGGAATTCAGAAGACCCGAACTACACCATATCACCCTCAAGGTGATGCTCAACCAGAAAGGTTCAATCGCACTCTGCTAAATATGTTGGGGACATTATCAACAGAGAGAAGCAGAGCTGGAGTTGTCACATAGCCACACTAGTACATGCATACAACAGTACGGAGAGTGACGCTACTGGATACTCACCGTACCGTCTTATGTTCGGAAGGGAAGCTCGACTGCCGGTTGATTTGGCGTTCGGGTTATCTCTGGATCAGACGTCTGTGGCCTCTCATAGGAATTAAGTGGATAGACTTCGGAAGAATTTGGCCTCTGCGTTTGAACAAGCCCGTTTGACCTCTGGGAACAGGGAACAGAGGAATAAGCGAAACTACGATTTGAAAGTTCGAATACAGGATCTACAACCCGGTGATAGGGTTTTGTTGAAGAACTTGGGTGTTTCTGCCAGACATAAGTTGGCAGACAGATGGAGTTCTCAGGTCTACATTGTCTGCAAGCAACTGCCGGGTCTGCCGGTTTACCAAATTCGACCTGATGGGAAGGCTGGGCCTCTTAAAAACTGGCACCGAAATCATTTGCTACCTCTGAAGGAAGCTGTAAAGATACCAGTTGGAGACGAACTTTCTCTGCCGAACCCGCCTCCGCCTGCTCCACGTTTGACTCCCGTTACTCGGTCTCAGCAGACACGAGTTGTTGAGGAAAGCGAAGGGGAAAGTGAATAAGAAAGTTTTTGTCTGGATTGGGTGTGCTCACCAGAGTCTGAAGAAGTCGTCCCAGTTGCCGAACGGTGGGAAAGTAATCTGAGGCCTGAGGCTCCAGAATTCCAGCTGGACATTCCTGAAACTTCTGAAATTCCTATAGTTCCTGAAAACGCGTCCTATGATTACAGTTCTATGCCTTCATTGGAAGGATCATACTCCGAGGAGATGTCTGTTCCAGTTGTGAATGAAAGACCCGAACCTGTATCTGTAATAATTTCGACTGAAGAAGAGCTGATTGAGCCAGAACCGAAACGTTCTGTCCGACCCCCTCAAAGACTCACCTATGACTCACCAGGACATAGCACTGAAGAGGCTGTTACCACAGTGCGAAGGTTGCCCGAAGTGTCTGCTATGTTAGCTGAGGTAGCTACAAGTATGAGTAAACTTGAGGATGTATACCTAACCCATTGTATGTTTGCTGCTGAGCCTATATATAATCGACTGATGTAATGTTGAAATGTAATGTAACTGTTGCACCTCCTTGGAGAGACCCAAGAGTTCTAGGAGGGGCAGAGTGTAGCGCTGGTTTAAATCCTGGTTTAAATACTCGTTTCTGGCCACCAGGGGGAGACGAGCGCAATGTAAACCAATACTGGACACTTTCGGACTACGTTTTCCAGCATGCTTTGGGGCAGGGACAGGAAGTGGGTGGGGAGAACCGAGAGACATCCACAACCTCGTGCAGAGGAGAGCCAGTGCGCGCCAAGGGGTGAACAGAGCAAGACGCACGTGAGACAAGGAGCGATTGTGACCAGGCAGGAGCGCAGGTGCTGCCTTGCGGAGCTGGAGATAGGTTTAAATTACTTGCCAGAGACCTAGTAATCCACCGCTGAGAAGTTTACACAGATACAGAGCTGCAGAAGGACCCCGAGTTAGGAGACCGCGATGATCTAATGGGAGTGCAGGCGGTGAGCTGAGCATCTTGTGGCAAAAATGGACAAGCAAGACAAGCGGATCCGGTGGCACAGAGTCCCAGTCAAGTCAAGCGGACAAACGTCCTGGGTCGACCAGAGTGCAGAGTATCTGGCAGATGGGTGAGAGGCCTTCCTGGCCACAGTAAAATAATAAAGCACGCTGCAGTTTGTCTAAACCTACAGGGCCCCAACGTGACTAGTCGAAGACACATTGAAATCATTCACTGGCCAGTTGAATCTAGTACCCGGGTACCAACACACGCATACACGCACACCTTCTTGGGACACAACCTGTACGGGACTCACATTCCAGCAACGAAGGGGTTAACATTCCTTTTTTATTTTCCACTGCACGTTTCTCGCATTACGAACTTCTGTAAATATATATGTATACCGTGCTGCTCTATATATGCCAGTTTATTTGAGATCAATAAACTATATAACTTATAAAATCCAATACAGTGCTGGTGTATATTTATTCCCTAGTGCGGGGAGACTGACCCGAGGTTTAAATTCAGCGGCTCCTCCGGGAGTGAGCGCTACACATGAGAAATTTGATGCCTGATAAAAGCAGATCATCTTCATCAGTGGAGATCTTATGGTGTTTATGAGTTCCTCCCACTCCTACAATGTATACTGTCATATCAACTTGAGATAGGGTTCAGGTGAGAGCACAAATACAGTATAATGAGGGATAGAGAGCATCCCTTGCTTGTTCGGCGACCTTATACATTTCACTCTCAGTTTTGAGGCTTTATCAATTACTATCATTTTCTAATCTGGTAATGCTCCTCTGGCCAAAACCGTATGAACCAAGCGTGTTTATAATGAAAGCTATGGTTCACTCAGCAGGCAAACTACTGTATAGAATCCCTTAAATTTATCAGTTTCTAAAATACTCAAACTACCACATCTGCCACCAACAATAATACAGTTGTCAATTTTGAAGATTTAATTTTTCCCATACTGACATTCGGTTTGAACTATAATGGAATTTTTTGACTATACCTGTATGCTTTTTTTTAACTGAGTAGCTAACATATAATGGACAGATTAGATATTTGCATATACAGTAACATTTGCATTGTTTTGCGTTTTTGGACGTAATTGCTATTTGCTGCCTCATTTGGAGGTGCAGAAAGAGCTGTATGTTGAAACCTAATAGAATATCCAATTACAAACAGTTATGGTAAAAAAATTAAATCTAGGAATGAAAGCCCAGATCCACGCTTAGGGTGTATGGGCCATGACTGTCTTACTTGCTAGATAGGACAAGTCAGCAAGAGATTTATTTATTTATTTATAAAGTATTTTACCAGGAAGGATACATTGAGATTTCTCTTGTTTTCTAGTATGTCCTGGGTTCAAGAACATTGAAATGTTACAGTTATTACAGAAATAAGTAATACAATGCAAGATATAAAAAAAAATCATTGGAGTGGAGTCCCATAGAATGCTGCTACTCAGTTACTAGAAATCTGGTTATTCACCCACACTACTTCTTATTTTGCCAATGGATGACAGAAGGATAACAGGGTTATTCAGAGAGAGGTGAAAAGCAGGAGAATGGCTGGAGAATGGAAAATTCTAGGTCAAAATAGCCAAACCAGAAAAATTCTCCAATTTATCTCACTTTCCGCTATTTTGACCTAAAATTTTTCATTCTCCAGCCATTCTCCTGGTTTTCACCTCTCTCTGAATAACCCTGTAAGTCTTTTTTTCCTCCAACCCTCCTTTCCTTTCCCTCGTTTGCAGTGGTAGGTACAGCTTTTGGCAGTGTGGAGACCTGCACCATTGCCTTTGAAGGACACCAAGACTTGCTGGGAGCTCTGGGAGATAGGGTCCCTGACCAGTCAACGCTGAGAAGGGGGCGAAACTCTGAGCACGGTTTATAACTGCCAGCTGGTAGGGAAGAGTCAAAGGTCCCTACAGCTGGCAATGGGTTGTGAGAAGGGGTTTGGGTGTATAGTAGTAATTATATTAATATTGTTATGGCAGTCACGACACATGGCCACCACTAGTGATAGTAGCCAACTATTATAGCGACTTACTGATAAAATTTACTGATATCATGGATTGCAGTCAGTTCCACCTGCTGAGCAAGTGAATAACAGAGCGGAACATGCACATATGCGTTCTTTGTTATACATAAAAACTAACCTATGTCTGGCAGTAAACCCAGAGGTTACAACAGCGGGTGCAACTGCTGGCATTAAGTGACAGAAAACATTCACTTTTTGATACTGTTAATACTACTATTAAGCCAGAATATTTAAGCGCCCATTTCTCATCCAAGAATTGACAGATTGTACCTGCTTAAAAACGCCAGAGAGTACCAACCGCCGAGCCAGCGTGCCCCTTGCTTTATGAATCTAGTGTGTGCTTTGGCTTTCGAAACCTCAATTTTCCAATTAAGGATCAAAAATTGCTTCAGGTGAAATTTTCAGTTGGACAATAAGGCACTTCTTGTGTCTGTGCATATGAGATGGATTATAGCCAGAGCTTGTGAGCGAGAGTGATGGGCATGGAAAAGAGATTTGGGAGCAGATCAAGGGCAGAGGATATGAGATGGGAGAAGAAGAGATTTGCCAACACACGCTCAAACACACTTATATACAAACTTACACAAACATTCAAAGACACACACACACATTATACTCTTAGTGGAGTGAATAATGAAATAAATTAAATAAAACTACAAAAATAAACTTAATCTTTAATTTGCCCTATACACACATACAAAAATGCTCATGCATTAACACCTCTCCTGCTAAGTTTACACTTTACCTGGTGCAGGTGTGTCAGCAAAAACACTGTAGGATGTGTATAGACATGGAAAAAACCCTTTACTAACAGTCACATGCAAAAGGCATCCTGTCATGGATGACTAGGCAGGAACCAGTGTGCAGAGGCAGAATGTAATCTGGGTACATGGTACAAATGGGGCAATCCAAAGGCAGATCAGAAACAGTCGGAGTCAAGTGCAGGCGAAATGCAGGAAAGGTCAGAGGCAAATAGTGGTACATGGGAGAGACACTGAGCTTCATAATACAACACTGTAGGAATGTGTAATAATGCCAAAGCAATTAAGGATCAGAATAATCTTCTGCACATTATATAGGCAGCTGAAGTGGTCGCCATCCCACCACAATTGCTGCCTTCTATTGGTTCCCACACAAGGAAAGGAGGACCGTTCCTCAGCTGGCACTGCAGTCCTTGTTCAGGCACAGACCACACCCACCCACAGTTTCATAGTTTAAAGAAAGTTAGGAAAGGTTACGAGTATGTATATTTTTTAATATAAATTATGGCAACACCATCAATTTTATATTTATCGTAATTGTATTTAAAGAAATTAAATTGTATTATTTTAAGATATTATTTATTTTAATAACATTTTATTTTATACTTATTTGTGAGTTTTACTTTGAAGCTCTGTGATACAGTGATATGCCGTGTGTATGAGCGTAAGCTTTGTTGCTTTGGATCTCTGTGATATGCTCATACACACAGCACAGTACTGTGAGTTTTATTGCTGTGGAGCTCTGTGAGAAATACATAGTGCACATTACATTAAAATGGGATGGCCGGAAGTGGTTATAGTAAACTTGGAAAAAAATGGGGTACTGATTGTCTGGAGTCAACTTTGTGGACCTGGAGAGGTCCAAAAAAATAATTATTATGTTTTTGCCTAGGGTGGGGTGTGGGGGGGCCCTTCATGGATTCCCACACCTGGGCCCTAAAGTCTCTAGTTAACCTCTGACCATGTGTCTCTGATTTTACACCGCACACTGTCAAGTGAGGTGTCATTGGAATATTCTGAGTCTGGTCTTTCCAACGATACCAAATACTACCATGTAATGTGTAAAAATAGAAAACGTTTTTACCTTGTTTCTTCTCTCACGTCTAAGGCTAGGGTCAGACGAAAGCATTTTTCCCCGCGAACGTGAAAAAGTGCGTCCGAACGCATTGACATATTTTTTCACGGAATGCGCAAAAACGGTCAGACGACTCGCATTTTCGGGCGTGATTTTGTACGGATCGTCAATAAAACTCTTTTTGCGTCTGGACGTTATGTAGGCCGGACATTAGCAGTGTCTGACATCTCCTAATCACGCAAACACGCCACTATGCCGCAGCTGCGCACTCAGTACGTAAGTACTAGCAGTTCAGCTTTCTCAAAAAAATACGTTCAAATTCCACTTGCGTTGCACGGCCGGACTTTTGTGCGGCCGTACATCGTATATTGGCCGTCATTGCCCGTCATCTGCTGCTAGTGCGGCCGTAATTATGTGCGCCAGAACGCACGTTAAAAGTGCGCTGGTCTGACCCCAGCCTAATGCTGTGGCATTATGGGCTTTTACTTGTAAAGCAAACAATGCTATGCTCTGCTCTGCGGCCCTGTGGTGCTTGCTGAATACACTGCAGGGTCACCGAAATGGGATCGCCGAATCACACTGAATTGAAGAGAGCGAAAAGTCACTGAACGTGCGGTGACTTTTCGGTTCTCTTTGAATAACCCCTGTATGTCTCTGATTTTTAATCACACAAGGTCAAGTGAGATGTCATTGGACAGGTCAGAGCGTGGCCTTTCTAATGATACCAAACCATCCGGGTTATTCAGAGAAAGGTGAAAACCAGGAGAATATCTGGAGAAGTGAAAATTCTAGGTCAAAATAGCCAAACCAGGCACATTCTCACATTTGTCTCATTTTCCAAATCGGCTATTTGGTCTAGAGTGTTCTCTTCTCCTGCCAATTATCCTGGTTTACACCTCTCTCTGAACACCCCTGCATGTAAGATGTAAATGAAAGAAAAAACAAAAACAATACAAACAAACATAGAAGAATTATTTTTTTTCTTCAAAAGCAATGGAAAATTGTCCATTTGTCACATATGAAATGAGCAATACCGCTCCCGTAACTCACCTTCTCATTTCTCCCTTTCTCACGTCATGAGTAAGGTCAGTCTTTTATCCATACAGGTCTATTCAAAGAAAGGTGAAAATCAGAAGAATTGGCAGGAGAAGAGAACAATCTAGACCAAATAGTCGATTTGGAAAGTGAGATAAATGGGAGAAATTTTTGGTTTGGCTATTTTGACCTAGAATTTTCACTTCTCCAGTCATTCTCCTGATTTTCACCTTTCTTTGAATAGACCTGACAGTTATTTTACTTTTACAACACAATGCGCCAAAATACCAAGAGAAAAATTTAGTTTTTTCTGGTTTAGTTAAAATTGCATATTTCCTATAGAATATATAACCACAAAGGTTTGATAATAATATATGAAAAAATAGTTTTACAAGCTGTACATGATAGAATTCTGAATGAAAGTTCTATTTGTTTTACATTTTTTGGTACAGGATTCTGACAGGATATGTTTGGTATCACTGGAAAGGCCAATGACACCTCGATCGACCACGAACGACGCACAGGGACAGAGATACAGCAGTCTGTAGAAGTGGGGGAAGCTGATCCCTGGTGGGGGGGGGGCGGCACAAGGGGGGGCAAGTAATAACCTAGGGGGGAAATTACCTTATTTGATTTTATACCGGTTTATCTATGATAAATCCATTTGGTTTTATGAAGACCAGCATTTGGATATTTTTGTCCCAGCACCATTACTACTTAACCATTTCCTGCCTGTGCATCAACTGCAGCACCACCCTGGAGAGACCATACAAAAGCAATGTCTTCCTGTCTGCTCATCCATATCCACCAGGAAAGGGTAAGACACCACCCAGATAAGAGTGTCACAGACGTTTCACCCTCGAGCCAGGAAACACAGGGCTCTTGTCCAGGTGAGCACCCCATTTGCACTTGATTTCTAGGCGATCTTCTCTACCAAATAGATGCCTGACTGGTGATCGCTTGTCTTCTGAGTCTTATGTTTCATTGAGGAGAGGTCCACCAGTCGCTTAGAGGGACAGTGGCATCCTGGGAATAGGCAGGGCCGCCATCAGGGCATTATGGCCCATGCTGTGGTAAGGGGCCCAGGGACTGGGGGCCCACCATCGGCGGCAATGTTTACTTTAGGCGGCAGAACTCGGAGGAGGTACTGCGGCCTACCTGGGCCTGGCCGCCGAGCAGAGACTCCCAAGATGGCGGCTGGCAGCCGGCGGACCCCCTCTGATGATGTCAGAGGGGGCGGGCCAAATGTCTGCAGCCAGCATCATGCCCCCTCCGACACGATCCTGGGCCTGCCTTCTTCCAGAGTCGCACCGCTGCACGTGTACTCTGCGGCGCTGGGAGGAAGTGGTCATATAACGTCACTTCCTCACAGCGCTGCTGATGCACGTGGAGCCGCGGAGGAAAGAAAGAAGGAGAACCACTGGCTCGAGTCCCATCCAGGCCAGGTAGTTGATTACTGGGAAGGGGAGGGGGGTGAAATTAAAACAGGAGGGGGGAATGATTTTAAAATGGAAGGGGGTGAAATTAAAACAGGAGGGGGGAATCATTTGAAAACGGAGGCGGGGTGAAATTAAGAAGAGGAGGGGGTGAATTTAAAACGGGGGGGGGGTAGTGAATTTAAAACAAGGGGTGAATTTAAAACGGGGGTGAAATTAAAAGAAGGGGGTGAAATTAAAACAAGGAGAGGAGATGAATTTAAAACGGGGGGGTGAATTTAAAACAAGGGGGATGAATTTAATATGGAGGGGGTGAATTTAAAACAGGAGGGGGATGAATTTATTACAGGAGGAGGTTTGAATTTAAAACAGGAGGAGGGGGTGAATTTAAAATGGAGGGGGTGAATTTAAAACGAGAGGGGATGAATTTAAAACAAGGGGGTGAATTTAAAACAGATGGGGTGAAATTAAAACAGAAGGAGAGGAGATTAATTTAAAACGGAGGGGGAGATTAATTTAAAATAGGGGGGGTGAATTTAAAACAGAGGATGGGGGATGAATTTAAAATTGAGGGGGATGAAATTAAAAGAGAGGAGGGGGTAAAATTAAAAGAGGAGGGGGTAAAATTAAAAGAGGAGGGGGATGAAATTAAAACCTAGGAGTGAGGCATGAATTAAAAACGGGGGCAATTAAAAGAGAGGAGGGGGGTGAAATTAAACCAGAGGAGTGGGGAATGAATTTAAAACGGGGGGGGGGGGATTAAAAGAGAGGAGGGGTGAAATTAAAAGAGAGGAGTGGGGAATGAATTTAAAACGGAGGCGGGGAATTAAAAGAGAGGAGGGGGAATGAAATGAACATGAGACCTAAGAGTGGGGTGAAATGGACTGAAACGGGAGGTGTGGAGATGAACATGATAAAGGGAGGGGGACCTGAAAAAGGAGAGACTCCCTGCCTTTTCCGTTGGAGGTGTATTGCTGTGGATCCTGTCATGTGGATCCTGTGTATGTTCATACTCCCTGCCTTTATCATTAGAGGTATACTGCTGTGTACATTCATACTCACAGCCTTTACTGTGAAAGTTCTATTGCTGTGGTGCTCTGTGATGCTTAACCAGTGGAATTATCTAATTATACTTTTATGCTACATTGTTTGCACTAATACCCATTTTATGTGATTTTTAAAGTATTGGGAGCAACACTCTGTAATACGATCTTGATTCATATTATTTTTTAATAACAGTTTCATACTGTCTTAAATTATTTAAACCAGATAGATACTTTTTTATGTTAAATGTGCTGTTGTGCGGGCAATATGTGTGATTTTAAGATTTTGGGACTACGACTCTGTAATGTGATCACGATTCACACTAAATATTGTATTTATTATGGGAAGAGGGGATCATGGGGGGGGGGGCGGCATTCTGAGGGTCAGTAAGGGGCCCCAAAAGTTCTGATGGCTGGCCTGGGAATAGACACCCCCCTACCAATACAGAGCAAATCACATATAGGCTCTGTAAAATGTGAGTGTGTTTGAATATCAAGTTGCTATATAGTCTACGCTTTAAACTGTATTGCACTATTATTTATATGTGTTATATTTCTTCCGAGGTGATGCGGTTTACTCTGACTCAGGGAACCACTTGAGAATTGTCTGCTTCATTTTTTTCTCTATTTTGTATGAATTCACCTCAATATACAAAATTGCATGTTTTATTAGAAGTATATATTTCACGGCAACCCACACACGTCCTGCTTGCACTAGGGAGTTTATAGGGGTTATACAGAGAGATCTGAAATGTCGCCGAAATGTAACCAGACACTGAAATTCAGCGTACAGGGACATTCGTCTATTCAGAGAGCAGGCAGTTCGGCAAATTTTGGCGAATTGCCTGCACGTACAGTGCCTGTTTGAGGGCAGTAAAATCCCCCACACAGAAGCAATGGTTCATCTATTCACCGAACATCGAACAGCAGAGAAAAGTTGCTGAAATGCCCTGCTGTTCAGTGGTTTTATTCATCAGGTTTGTTCAAGAGAATCCCATAGGCTTAAATGTTAAAAAAATTCCCATTTTAATTCAATATCTAATAAACCGTTTATTATTTTATTCTGCAGTAAAAAGGCTCTTTATTTATAAAAATTTTTAGGATCTTTTAGGCATTCTTCGGGATTTTTTTGGCAAACTTTGTTTCCTTTTTTTTTTCAATTTAAAGTTTTTTTATTTAAAGTAAAAGATCACAAATCGACCACCAGATATGGCCTCGCAGGGCCAGAAAGCAAACCCAGCTAGCAACATACGAAATGAGGGGGGGATGTCTCAGGAAACACATAGTACGTCTCAGCGGGGGGAGGGGATAAGGGAAAAATAAAATTTGGGGAAGGGGATCACAAAAGTCTGCAAATATATTCCAGCAAAAATAAAAATTCAGCTGTGTATGTCTCCGCGAAGGGGGGGGGGCAGCAAAAGTCTGCTGATACGTGCAGTAAAAAGAAAAATCTGCTTTTATTCAGCAAAAATCAGGGCAAACATAAAGAAACAAAACGTCATCGGGAAATAAGCGAAGGGGAGAAAATCGCAGCTTTCCATGTAGGGGTGCCAAGGTCGGAAAACAGTATGCAACAGTGGATCGGCAGGAAAGTTCCCTTCAGCCTGTGTCCAGCAGGAACGTGGGGTATAAAGCATCACCATGCCTTCTTTCATCGCCTGCAGCGCCTGAAATATCCGACGACCAGGTCCCTCCGTCTGCCGCACCGGGAACAGCCCAGGGCCAAGGTAAGCAATGGCCCTCAACAGCCCCAAGCTCAGGGCCCCGAACAGCACCCCCAGCACAGGACTCACCGAGGGAGCCGCGGCCTCTGGTACCATAATCGCCATCTCAGCTAGGCCCCGACACGCAGGCATCTCAGCAACCCCACGCTCCTCCAGTGTCTTCGCTGGGAACAGGGGTCTGCGCATCGGATCAGGCACCCTTTCAATCTCACCGTCATCCACCTCTGTAGGGACTTCCACGCGGACCATCAGCAAGCCCTCCACCACCTCTCCTCCAGCAAAGGCTTCCGATCGCCCCACAGCACGTCCATCATTTGCCGCCACGCACCGCGCGTGAGCGGAGTCTCATCCTCCCCAGGCATCAACTCCACGAGAGCCTCGAGGTGCTCCAACATGGCTCCCAGGGTTCTGACGGGGGGTGGGAGAACCAGCTGCCCCTGGAACGCTCCATCTCCCTCCTTCTCTGCTATGGGGACCTCCACAGCAGTCGGTAGATGAGGGTCCTCCATCCTCTCCAACCGCCACAGCTTTACACCCAGGTAAGGGGACCACTCCTGGAGCAGGCCGACGAACTGCTGGGGTATAGGCCTCAAGATGGCCGACTGCAGGGCTCACTCAGAGGCCTTAAACTCCTCCAAGCACCTCCAGAATCCGGAGAGGGAGCCAAAACGAGCTCTGGAGTCCGCCACTCGATGGCCAGCTCAGCAGGGGTATTCTCTCCAAATAATTCACGGGGAAATCCGTGTAGAAACCCCCGATATCAGTGGGTTTCAGCAGAGCTCCTAGAAAGCACGTAAGCTTCCCCATGCGGCCGGCCACGCCTCCTTTCCTTTTTTTTAAGCGTTTTTTCTTTAACAGCCCTTTTTATTATCATTCATAGGACCTTATATGTAAATTCCAGACATTTTCATTCATTAGAACTTTTGCAAACAGCATTTAAATTTTGAAACTATCAAGCGACTGTTTTTCTTTTCTTTTCTCCCCGTTCATCTGGTTGTCGGCTTTTTCCGGCGGCTGCTCTGTGCTGTGATCGGCAGCTTCTCGGATTTTTCCAACGTGTTCGGTGTGGTTTTTTCAGCGGTTTCTGCGTGTTTTCGGTGAGTGTTCAGCGGGTTGCAGTGAGTGTTTGGCGGGTTTGCAGTGAGTTTTCCCTGCACTACGGGGACCCTGTGGTGCATACTGAATACACCGCAGGGTCGGTGAACTAGAAATGCCGAATAGCCCTGAAGTGCGGGGAACGAAAGGGCACCGAATGTGCGGCGACATTTCGAATCTCTCTGAATAACCCCCTATGTTTTTTACTGCACGTTCTTCTTGTGACCTTAGGATGATAGGTCACTTTTCCACTCCCACCTGATAGCAGCAACACAAATTATATTTTCTTCTACTCTGTATGTAATTTGGCGCTGTTAATTGTCACTTCCACAGTTTTTTTTGTCTATTTAGTCAGTTTGTGTTTTTTTTATAGTAATGACTACGATGAGGACCAGACTGAATTTTCAGCATTGCAGAAACCCAGTTAATTCTTGAGCATTTAGTACCTTTTAATGTACCTTTACAGCTTTAAATTTTCTGTGACTTTCGACTGTTCTAGGCTGGGGACACATGAAATTATGTCTGTTATAGTAGACATACTTTTGCGTGGAGGTACTTGTGGACACCATGCAATGAGCATGAATTTTGACGCTAAGATAAAAAAAACTTGAGAAATATGGAAGCCGAAGAAGCAGGTGCATTTTGTAGTCTCAGTTTTCTAAACGTGTAACAGACAGACATCAAATGAGCGCTTGTCTGATTTCCTGTGTTCCTGTCTATAGCTAGCATCACATCTGCAGACCTATCAACAAAGACCAAAAATCTGCATCCACTCTCATGTGCGTGAAAAAGCGCTCGTTTACATTGCTGTTGTTCCCTATAGGATACGTCAAAATTCTACGAATGATGTCATAATGTGAATGTATATTCACGTTGACAGCTCTTGAGGAAATCACAATAATTTTTTGATGAAATGCGTTGAACGTGCGCAGCCTAGTGACACCTTTCCTTTGGCGCTTCTACCTTATCACCGCCCCGGTAATCAGCCTGGAGATCCTGAGGTCTGACGTTTGGAATGTACAGGTTCCACCAAAAGACGGAGGGTATCCAGGGAACCAGAATATGGCGACATCTGTGAATATTGTCACTAAGCTTGTTTTCACTCAAATTTGTTTATATGTAGTGCCACTTGTCTTGTCTTGTCACCTGTTTATAAACTATTAAATGTTATGGTTTAACGTTATGGTTGTAGCGCTCACTCCCGGAGGAGCCGCTGAAAATGAAACACGAGTCAGTCTCCCCGCACTAGGGAATAAATATACTCCAGCACCGCTGTGGATTTTATAAATTATATAGTTTACTGAAGTAAAAGGCATAAAATAAGACACGGTGTTCGTAGATATATTTACAGTATTTCGTATTGCGGTAAACGCGCAGCGGGAAAAAGAAATGCGAGACTTCGTATTTCTGGAAAACGCGACCGAGCAGAAAAAAATACAATGATTCGTAATTACGAGAAACGCGCAGCGGAAAATAAAATAAGATGCAAATCTTTTCCCCTTTTTCGGATACTAAGGAGTGAGTCCCGAACAGGTTAAGTCCCGAACTGTGAGTGTATGTGTGTGTTATGGTACCCGGGTACTATTCAACTGGCCAGTGAATCTTTTAAGCAATGTTTTCGACTAGTCAAGTTGGGGCCCTGTGGGTTTCAGAAATAAACAACAGCGTGCTTGAACTTTTGTGGAAACGGCCTTGGAGGCCTCTCACCCATCCGCTGATCACCGAGCTCCGCTGACCCAGGACGTCTCTCCGCTTCCTCCGCGCGGATACCGGCTGTTGGATCGATATTCAGGCTCTCTGTGCTCCGGCCCGGACTTGTCCAGCTACCGCCTGCTCTCCCATCCGTTGGACTCGCGGTACTCCTTACTCGGGGTCCTCAGCTTGTCTGGAATACACTTGGTGGTGATGATGATCAGTGGGTAAGGCTCCTTCTGGCAAGGCAGGATAACCCCACTCGATTCCTGATAGGCCACACTTGCGCTCCGGCCTAGTCACGGTTCCACTCTGCAGCACTGCGTCCTCTTCCTTGCACTCCCTGGCGCGCTCTGGCACGTTCTCCACGAGGCTCAGGATGTACAGCGTCTGTGTCCCACCCACTTCCTGTCTGTTTGCAAAGCACGCCGGGAAATGTAGTCCCAAAGTTCAGTGTCTCTGATCGCGCTTGTCTCCCTCCGGTGGCCAAAAATAGGTACTGCCACAGTAAGATTTTAAACACAGCGCTACACTCTCCCCCTCCTAGAACTCTTGGGTCTCTCCAAGGAGGTACAACAATTACATTACATTTCAACACGGTTTAGATACAATATACAGGTTCAGCAGCAAACATACAGTGGGTTAGATACACTTCTTCAAGTTGACTCATGTTTTGTGCTACCTCAGCTAACATAGTAGACACTTCGTGCAACCTCTGCACTGTGGTGATGGCCTCTTCAGTGCTATGTCCTGGTGAGTCGTAGGTGAGTCGCTGGGGCGGTCGAACAGAGCGTTTTGGTTCTGGCTCAATCAGATCCTCTTCAGGTGGAAGTACTATAGGGGCTGGCTCAATCAGTTCCTCTTCAGGTGGAAGTACTATAGGTGCTGGCTCAGTCCTTCTTTCTTCCACTGGATCAGACATCTCTTCAGAGTATGACCCCTCCAGTGAAGGCATAGAACTGTAGTCATAAAATTCAGCTTCAGGAACTACAGGGACTCCAACAGTATCAGGAACTTCTAACTGAAATTCAAGAGCTTCAGGGATTTCCATAGTCTCAGGGACTTCTAACTGAAATTCAGGAGCTTCAGGTCTCAAATTACTTTCCCACCGTTCAGGAGCTGAGATAGCCTCTTCAGGCTCCGGTGAGCGCATCCAGTCCAGACAAAAACTCTCTTCTTCACTGTCTCTTTCGCTCTCTTCGACAACCCGGGTCTGTTGAGACCGAGTAACAGGAGGCAAACGTGGAGCAGGCGGAGGCAGTTCGTCCCCAACTGGCATCCTCACAGCCTCTCTCAAAGGTAACAAATGATTCCGGTGCCAGTTCTTAAGAGGCCCAGCCTTTCCATCCGGCCGGATTTGATACACCGGCAGACCCGGCAGTTGCTTGCAGACAATGTAGACTTGAGAACTCCATCTATCCGCCAAGTTGTGCCTCGCAGCAGCACCCAAGTTCTTCAACAAAACCCTATCACCGGGTTGTAGATCTTGTATCCGAACTTTCAAGTCATAGTTCCTTTTGTTCCTTTGCTCCCTGTTTCCTGAGGTCAAACGGGCCTGTTCAAACGCAGAAGCCAGGTTCTTCCGAAGTCTATCCACGTAGTTTCTATGGGAAGCTACCGACGTCTGGTCTAGAGATAACCCAAACGCCAAATCAACCGGCAGTCGGGCTTCTCTTCCGAACATAAGACGGTACGGTGAGTATCCAGTTGCATCACTCTCCGTACTGTTATATGCATGCACCAGAGTAGCTATGTGACGACTCCAACTTTGCTTCTCTATGTTTGACAAAGTCCCCAGCATATTTAGCAGCGTGCGATTAAACCTTTCAGGCTGAGCATCACCTTGAGGGTGATATGGTGTAGTTCGGGTCTTTTGGATTCCCAACAGTTCCAACAATTGCCCAACAAGTCGGCTTTCAAAGTCTCTACCCTGATCAGAGTGTATTCTCCTTGGCAGGCCGTAGTGAACAAAGAACTTTTCCATCAGAACCTTGGCTACTGTCGGAGCACGTTGATCTCTTGTGGAAAAGGCTTGAGCGTAACGAGTGAAATGATCAGTCACTATCAGAATATTCCCTTGCCCGCTAGCATCTGGCTCTAAGCACAGGAAGTCAATGCACACCAAATCCATGGGTCCCTGACTCTGTAGATGGCTCATTGGAGCGGTTCGGGTTGGTAGAGTTTTCCTCTGAATACACCTCAGACAAGAATGGCAGTAACTTTCCACCTCAGCTCTCATGCAAGGCCAATAGAATCTGTCTCGCACCAGCTTAAAAGTTCTTTCAGCACCCAAATGTCCATGCTCATCATGTAATGATCGCAGCACACTCTCTCTATGCTTAGTGGGAAGGAATAGCTGTTGAGTCTCTTCAGCATTGGTTGAGGGGCCCCTTCGGTAGACCACCCCATCCAACATCTTCAACCGTTCCCACTCTTTATAGACCAATCTGGCTCCATCCGGGGAATTGGTCAGCAGAATTTCCCGCTGGTTCGCCGTCAGGGCCTTTATGGTCAATGCAATTAAAGGGTCTCTGGCCTGATCTGCCGTCAGGTCTTGTTTTGAAAAGGTAGGTAGACTTTCATCCCTCAATTGAGTAGGGTTGCAGTAGAACTCAGTCGCAGCCATGACTCCTATGGCCTCCGCTTCGATCCCTCCCTTGGCCCGGCACTCTGCTCCTTGACACAAAGCTTGCACCCCGTCTGGAGTCAACTGAGTCCATTCTGTAGTGTAGGGTCTTCTCGATAGAGCATCAGCATCTCGATTATTCACCCCAGGGCGATACTTCAGGCTGAACCGAAACCCTGACAGAGCGGCCAACCACCGATGTCCTGTTGCGTCCATTTTCGCAGTAGTAAGAACATAGGTAAGAGGATTGTTATCCGTTTTTATCACAAACTCGGCTCCATACAGATAGTCTTTTAACTTGTCTACCACTGCCCACTTTAAGGCTAGGAACTCCAACTTGTGGGTAGGATAGTTCTTTTCAGAAGGCGTAAGGCTCCGACTCACGTACGCTACAGGCCTCAGCAATCCGCCATACTCCTGATACAGGACTCCTCCTAGCCCTTCTCTGCTGGCATCCACATGTAACTCATACGGCTTGTGCGGGTCCGCATAGGCCAAGACAGGAGCTTGAGTTAGACTCTCCTTTAGCTTCAAGAAAGCACCTTCACACTGACTTGTCCATTCGCCCTGTATGGACTCTCGAGCTTTCCTTGGCCCTGGAGCTGACTGGTTTCGGTCAGAGGCCTTGCAGCCTTCTTCGGTGTTTTCCTTCTGTAGGAGTTTGTTCAGTGGTTGAGCTATCTTCGCGAATCCTCCTACAAATCTTCGATAATAGGAACAGAACCCCAAGAAAGATCTAAGTTCAGTGACGTTTTGGGGTCTGGGCCAAGAAGCTACGGCCTCCAACTTCCGAGGATCTGTCGAAACACCTTCTGCTGAGACCACATGTCCCAGATACGTAACAGACGGTAGACAGAATTGGCATTTTTCCAGAGACAGTTTCAATCCCTCTTCATGGAGCCTCTTCAAGACCTTCTCCAAACGTTGCTCATGCTCTTCCAGAGTCTTCCCAAACACGATTATGTCATCCAGGTACACTAATACTTCGATCAGATTCATGTCCCCGACGGTCTTCTCCATCAGCCGTTGGAACGTGGCTGGAGCCCCCGTAAGGCCTTGAGGCATTCTGTTGAATTCAAAGAACCCCAGTGGACAGATGAACGCAGTTTTCTCTTTGTCTTCGGGATGCATTGGTATCTGGTGATACCCACTTCGCAGGTCTAGCACGCTAAACCATTTTGCTCCAGACAAACACTGTAAGGCATCTTCTATCCGAGGAGTAGCATATTGGTCTGGGATGGTTCTCCGGTTCAATGTGCGGTAGTCTATGCATAGGCGGACAGAACCGTTCTTCTTCCGGACCATCACTATTGGAGATGCGTATGGACTCCTGGACTCTTGGATCACCTTGGTTCTTTGCAATTCATTCAGCTGTTCTCGCAGATCATCTAAGTCTCCCAGCGGGACTCGTCTTGACCTTTCACGAAACGGCTTGTCCTCTTGTAATCGAATGCGGTGTTCGGTACTTTTGGCTAGGCCTACGTCGAACTCATCTTTCGAGAACAGTTCTCTCCATTTCAAAACTTGAGACTGAAGACGTTTCTTCCACTCGGATGAAATGGGAGCGTCTTTGGGGTAGAATCTTTCATCTGGAATCTCTTTATCCACTCCCCCTCCTAAATCGGTGGAGAGGGGCGTAGCGGACTCTACTTGCCCGATAGGCATTCGTGCTTTAAGGACTACTGGAGAATCAGACACATTGCACACGCTGACTGAGACTCTTCCTCGTGTTCTTTTCAGAGCTTTAGTGGAGATTATTTCAGGGATTACTTCGACTCCGGTTTCACTCCCATGATTAAAATCGGTTTCCAGCACCACATAGGGACCTGGTTGCGACCCATTCAACTTGACTGAAGCCCGGAAACTTGCTACTTCTCCTGCTTGCAGAACCTTCTCCGTTCCTTCTAATCTCCATAGGCGCCCCACTTCGGCAGGTGCTTTCTGTTCTTCGACCATCCTCTGATAGACCGGACGTAACATTGGGTGCACTCCTTGAGTAGAACCTTCTTCCAATACGATAGGTGTCAGGAGACGCCGCACCAAATCAGTATTCGTCCCCGCTATCATGGAACTTCTGTTTGCACCTGAGGGTCGAGGACACACAATGGCCAATGCATCACAACCTCCGGACTGTCCGATGACTTCGGATCCGATCTCCAATTTCACCTGTAGATACCCGTCATAGGGGAGTTTCTCAGTTCCGATACCCCAGATTTCCAGGTCCTTCAATTTCTGTAAAGGAATGTGCTTCAAATGTTTCTCATAGAAGTCTCGGTAGATCAATGTCACTTGAGCCCCTGAATCCAACAGGGCTTTAGTGTAGACTCCCTCCACTTGGATTGGCACAATAGGAGAAGGACCTATCAGTTGATCAGGAAACTTGGTAGCGGTATCAGGACATTTAGACCCAGTTTGCTGTACCCTGGCCTTTTTCTTGGCCCATGTAGGTTTTGGGTGTGCATTGCTTCCCCATGATGTAGGTCCGGATGCTAAGGGAGTAACTCTTTCAGTCCTGGCAGGCTCAGCAGTTGGCCGGACTTTGGGCCCTCTCGCCCTCTTAGCCCTGGCTTGATTTTTGGAGCGGGGTTCAATCTTCGGGCACCTAGGTTGCTCCTTCACTGGCGCCCTATGGCGTTTCCCGCCGGTGAGGTAGATAACAGTTCTTTCAAGGCTTTTAACAACTCATCAACTCTATTCTTCTCAGGCTTTCAGTCTTTGCATTGTGCGCGGAAGTGGCCCATTTCTCCACAACCAAAACATCTCTTTTTAGAAAGTGGAGACGCAGTCGCCTGTTGTGATTCAGTTAAAGGACCTTGGCTAGACGCCACAGCAACTCCGGTTGTCTGCATGCCTGTGAGGAACTTCTGCATCTCTGCCTGCATCTCTGTCACCTTCATCAACACTCGGCACAGTTCCGCGTGCGCCTGCTGCAATTCAGCTTGAGCTTCCTGTACTTTCTTAACAGTTTTGTGCAACTCACCACGTTCAGAGAGGTGTAATTCTTTGGCAGCCCTCTCTGTGGATTTAAAAGCAATCAGGTGCTCTTGCTCGTCCACGTCGGACCCGTAAGTATCCAGTGAATCGCTTTCAGGCTGCAGACCGTCGTTATGCCTTACAGGTTGTGCGTAAGCCCTTTCCCCTCGCCTGAAGGATTTTTCCTCCAGTAAAGCCTCCTCCTCTCTGACAGCTCGGATCAGTTCCAGGTACTTCAGTTCCTGATTACCTGCCCTGCTTCTCAGCTGCAGCATCACTGGATCTAGAGGTTGAGAGCCCCTCAGGATCTGTTTTATTCGGATCTTATCCACTTCGGCCGGCTCGGCCCCTTTCTTGAGGAGTATCTGGTGCAGAATCTTATCTAGGCGCCTCATGTATTCGGTCATTCTCTCACCTTTCCGCTGATAGGTGTGTTCATACTGATATACAAGCTCTGCGGCCTTTTCCGTTCGACCAAAAACTTCCTCCAAGACGTTCAAATAATCTAACGCAGTACAGTCTTTTCTACTCAGTTTTAGGTTTCTCACCGCTTCTGACGCAGGTCCCTTTAAGCTCTCGGTGATCCTTTGCTTTTTCTGGGCTTCAGGGACGTCCCACTCATCCAGAGCCTGCATCGCCTGTTCCACCCATTCCTCAAAGGTTTCTTCTCCCGCCGGAGTTGGTACGTTTCCTGTAAAATTTCTCAACCGTCGATAACCGAAATTAGTGTGCGGAGGGCTTGTTCTCTGACACTTAGCCAGCAAATCTCCAATAGCCACTATGAATTCAGGCCCGATCATGGCCAACGGACTGGGCGCGGGAACACTTGCGGATTCGCCACATGGCGCACTTGGCTGAATCAGTTGGACTTCCACCTCATTGGTCAGCTTCATGCTCGCGCCCTGAAAACATACTGGAACACCCTTTCTCCATTCAAAAAGAACATACGTGTGAGAGGTATCTGTGTTCTTTTTAATGTCCAGAATTAACCCCCGATGGTCTGGTGTCAGCACGGCTACGGCCTGGCGAATCTGATCTTCGGCCCAAGTGTCTGCGGGAATATCCATGACTATACAACATTCTAACTGACTACTGTGCTCCTCACACCATTCGACAACAGTATCTGGATCCATATTTAACCCTTTAGATGCGGTTTTTCCAGAGACTGGATCCCGGAAACGAGCCCCCACGTGTAGCGTTCACTCCCGGAGGAGCCACTGAAAATGAAACACGGGTCAGTCTCCCCGCACTAGGGAATAAATATACTCCAGCACCGCTGTGGATTTTATAAATTATATAGTTTACTGAAGTAAAAGGCATAAAATAAGACACGGTGTTCGTAGATATATTTACAGTGTTTCGTATTGCGGTAAACGCGCAGCGGGAAAAAGAAATGCGAGACTTCGTATTTCTGGAAAACGCCACCGAGCAGAAAAAAATACAATGATTCGTAATTACGAGAAACGCGCAGCGGAAAATAAAATAAGATGCAAATCTTTTCCCCTTTTTCGGATACTAAGGAGTGAGTCCCGAACAGGTTAAGTCCCGAACTGTGAGTGTATGTGTGTGTTATGGTACCCGGGTACTATTCAACTGGCCAGTGAATCTTTTAAGCGATGTTTTCGACTAGTCAAGTTGGGGCCCTGTGGGTTTCAGAAATAAACAACAGCGTGCTTGAACTTTTGTGGAAACGGCCTTGGAGGCCTCTCACCCATCCGCTGATCACCGAGGCTCCGCTGACCCAGGACGTCTCTCCGCTTCTCTCCGCGCTGGGATACCGGCTGTTGGATCGATATTCAGGCTCTCTGTGCTCCGGCCCGGACTTGTCCAGCTACCGCCTGCTCTCCCATCCGTTGGACTCGCGGTACTCCTTACTCGGGGTCCTCAGCTTGTCTGGAATACACTTGGTGGTGATGATGGTCAGTGGGTAAGGCTCCCTCTGGCAAGGCAGGATAACCCCACTCGATTCCTGATAGGCCACACTTGCGCTCTGGCCTAGTCACGGTTCCACTCTGCAGCACTGCGTCCTCTTCCTTGCACTCCCTGGCGCGCTCTGGCGCGTTCTCCACGAGGCTCAGGATGTACAGCGTCTGTGTCCCACCCACTTCCTGTCTGTTTGCAAAGCACGCCGGGAAATGTAGTCCCAAAGTTCAGTGTCTCTGATCGCGCTTGTCTCCCTCCGGTGGCCAAAAATAGGTACTGCCACAGTAAGATTTTAAACACAGCGCTACATGGTCTTTTCTGTATTATATTGATTTTAGCCTTCCTCCATGTGGTTTATCTAAGACAGCAGTTCCCAACTTGTGGTACGTGGACCCCCAGGGGTACGTGCGAGGACCCCTGGAGGTAGGCGTAATAAAAAAATCGTGATGGCGGACACTTGCGTTCCATCTGCCATTACAATTTTTTTTAACACCTGACCCGCTCGCGGGAGCAGATGAAAGCTGGCTTTCGTCCAGTCCCCTACATCTGAGCAGGCTGCCATGGATGTGGGAGGAACGTCGTGGGGAATCCCTAATCAGCGCTGATGACGCTCTCCACACATCCGGTCAAGGGCATGCCCACCTCCCCATGGTTGCCCTCAACCTCCTGCTGTCTCTGCCCAGCACTGACATCTCAGGGAGGGCGGGGCACAACCCTGGCACGGGAAGCTCGTGCAGGCTCCAGAAGAGATGTGCGCTCCACTTATCGGCAGATGGCTCAAAGCAGTACGGCTCAGTCTCGAGTTCAAGCAGCACTGATGGGCAGAGTTCCAACCCAGATCCCCCCTCCTCCGTGTCGTGCTGCCTCCCAGTGGAAGGAGGCCCCAGGTTGGCCAGTGATATTGTCATAAACACTGCACATTACTCTGGAGCTCTGTGACACACACACAAAACTGTGGAGCTCTGTGATACCCTCATACACACTGCACATTACTGTGGAGCTCTGTGACACCCTCATACACACTGCACATTACTGTGGTGCTCTGTGGCACCATCATACACACTGTACATTACTGTGGAGCTCTGTGGCACCCTCATAAACACTGCAAATTACTGTGGAGCTTTGTAGCACCACCATCATAAACACTGCACAATACTCAGGAGCTCTGTTATACCCTCATACACACTGAACATTACTGTGGAGCTTTGTGGCACCCTTATAAACACTGCACATTACTGTGGAGCTCTGCGACACCCTCATAAGCACTGCACATTACTGTGGAGCTTTGTGACCCCCTCATATACACTGCACATTACTATGGAGCTCTGTGATACCCTCATACACACCACACATTACTGTAGAGCTCTGTGACACCCTCATACACACTGCACATTACTGTGGAGCTCTGTGGCACCCTCATACACACTGCACATTACTGTGGAGCTCTGTGATACCCTCATACACACTGTACACTACTGTGGAGCTCTGTGATACCCTCATATACACTGCACATTACTGTGGAGCTCTGTGGCACCCTCATGCACAGTGTGCATTACTGTGAAGCTCTGTGATACCCTTGTAAACACCACACACTACTGTGGAGCTCTGTGGCAGCCTCATACACACCACACATTACTGTGGAGCTTGTGATACCCTCACACACACACACCGCACATTACTGTGGTGCTCTGGTGCACCCTCATAAACACTGCACATTACTGTGGAGCTCTGTGGCACCCTCATACACATTTCACATTACTGTGGAGCTCTGTGGCAGCCTCATACCCACCACACATTACTGTGGAGCTTGTGATAACCTCATACACGCTGCACATTACTGTGGAGCTCTGTGGCACCCTCATACACACTGAAAATTACTGTGGAGCTCTGTGGCACCCTCATACACACCGCACATTACTGTAGAGCTCTGTGACACCATCATACACACTGCACACTACTGTGGAGCTCTGTGTTACCCTCATATACACTGCACATTACTGTGGAGCTCTGTGGCACCCTCATGCACACTGTGCATTACTGTGAAGCTCTGTAATACCCTTGTAAACACCACACACTACTGTGGAGCTCTGTGGCAGCCTCATACACACCACACATTACTGTGGAGCTTGTGATACCCTCACACACACACACCGCACATTACTGTCGTGCTCTGGTGCACCCTCATAAACACTGCACATTACTGTGGAGCTCTGTGGCACCCTCATACACATTTCACATTACTGTGGAGCTCTGTGGCAGCCTCATACCCACCACACATTACTGTGGAGCTTGTGATAACCTCATACACATTGCACATTACTGTGGAGCTCTGTGGCACCCTCATACACACTGAAAATTACTGTGGAGCTCTGTGGCACCCTCATAAACACTGCAAATTACTGTGGAGCTCTTTGGCACCCTCATACACACCGCACATTACTGTAGAGCTCTGTGACACCATCGTACACACTGCACACTACTGTGGAGCTCAGTGGCACCCTCATAAACACTGCACATTACTGTGGAGCTCTGCGGCACCCTCATACCCACCACACATTACTGTGGAACTCTGTGACCCCATCATACACACCGCACATTACTGTGGAGCTCTGTGATACCCTCATACACACTGCACATTACTGTAGAGCTCTGTGACACCCTCATACACACTGTACATTACTGTAGAGAGCTGTGATGCCTTCTTACACACTGTACACTACTGTGGAGCTCTGTGATACCCTCATACACACTGCACACTACTGTGGAGCTCTGTGGCACCCTCATAAATACCACACATTACTGTGGAGCTCCTTGGCACCATCATAAACACTGCACATTACTGTGGAGCTCTGTGACACCATGATACACACCACTCATTACTGTGGAGCTCTGTGACACCCCACTAAACACTGCACTTTTCTGTGGAGCTCTGTGATACCCTCATACACACTACACATTACTGTGGAGCTCTGTGGCACCCTCATGCACACTGTGCATTACTGTGGAGCTCTGTGGCACCCTCATACACACCACACATTACTGTGGAGCTTGTGATACCCTCATACACACTGCACATTACTGTGGAGCTCTGTGGCACCCTCACACACACCGCACATTACTGTGAAGCTCTGTTGCACCCTCATAAACACTACACATTACTGTGGAGCTCTTTGGCACCCTCATACACAATGCACATTACTGTGGAGCTCTGTGGCAGCCTCATACCCACCACACGTTACTGTGGAGCTTGTGATACCCTCATACACACTGCACATTACTGTGGAGCTCTGCGGCACCCTCATAAACACTGCACATTACTGTGGAGCTCTTTGGCACCCTCATACACACCGCACATTACTGTGGAGCTCTATGACACCCTCATACACACTGCACACTACTGTGGAGCTCTGTGGCACCCTCATAAACACTGCACATTAGTGTTGAGCTCTGTGACACTCTCATACACACCACACATTACTTTGGAGCTCTGTGATACATTGCACGTTACTGTGGAACTCTGTGATACATTGCACACACACACCGTACAACAAAAAAAAGATTTTTTTTAATGAGGAGTACAATTTATGGAAATCAGGGGGTACTCGAGTGAAAAAAGGTTGGGAACCACTGATCTAAGAAATCCAGGAACTCCAACTATTGGGTGATATACGTGAGCGATATTTGTGCTGTCACTTCAAGCTTCATATATTTACCTTTCAGATGTCACAATGTACATGAAAATGTACGCGTTTATTCTACTTATGTGGCCCCATTTTTACAGTTTAATAAATTGCAATTTCTGTTGCTCTAGTTTCTGTATGATGCATCTACCCTTGTGTCATGGATAGCGCTCCCCACTTCAAACCCAAAGACTTTCATTTTCCTGGCAAAAACCCCAAAAGACACAGACATTTGCTTTGGGAAAGACTTTTAGGGTTATCCAGAGAGCTTGAAAAGCAGGAGAACGACTGGAGAATGATTGGAAAATGAAAAATTCTAGGTCAAAATAGCCAAACTAGAAAAATTCTCCCTTTCATCTCACTTTCCAAATTGGCTATTTTGACCTAGAATTTTTCATTCTCCAGTCATTCTCCAGTCATTCTCCTGCTTTTCACGCTCTCTGAATAACCCTGTTTATGTTCATTTATGTTGCGTGGTGTGATTTTAAATGTATTGTAAATTGCTTGGTTTTAGTTTAACCCCTTAAGGACGGGAGTAATTTTACAACTTCGGCGCTGTTTCGGAAGTAGAAGTTTGCTGAGCTCATTTTGACCATTTTTAAGTCACGTATTCTTATACCACCCAGACAAATTATATATCGTTCTTTCCGTCAGACTCGGCAGATTAATAATATATCATTATTATATGTATATGTCATGCCCTGCCAAAATGCTATAACAAAAAATGTTAAAAAATGAGAATTTTCAATAAAATTTCAATCTTCCACAGTGTGTAAAGTGTTTTTTTTTTTTAATTTTATTATCCGAGGCTCTGCGGTCATATTCTATTGGGTAGATTTGTTAAAAAAATTTGAACGGGGAACCCATTTTTTTTTTGGGGAGAAATTGCGTGATTTTAGCTAAACCCCCCAAAAAAAAAAATCATTAGTGAAGCATCATTGTTCACATTATAATTGAAATGTGAACAATAGTGCTGCATTAAAAAAACAATTTTTTTTTTTATTATTATATTTATTATTTTTTTATTATTTAATTTATAATTTTTTTATTATTTTTTTATTATTTTTATTTTTACTTTTTTTACACTTTTATTTTACTTTTACCATGGTCATGTTTGATATCATTGGAAAGGCCATGCTCTGGCCTTTCCAGCAATATCAGCCATGATCCCCTAGCTGACACCGATCAGGAGATAAAGGGGTTCAAAGAACCCCCCTATCTCCTGCAAGGGATTTCCATAGGAAATCCCTTTGCAGCTAGGGGGTTCCCGGTTAACTGACATCATCGCGCATGGTGCGATGAGTCAGTTGACCGGGGGGTGACCCAGAGGTGGGGGCTGCCATCCAAGATGGTGGCCCCCACCGGAAATAGGCCGCGATCGGGCACAAATTAGTGCCCGGTCGCAACCTGGCAACTAAGGGGTTAACCCCCCATACATCGCTGGAAAGGTCAGGCTGTGACCCTTCCAGCGATGCTGGCCACAGCCGCCGGGGACCAGGCGATCGGGAGATAGAGGGATCCGAAGGATCCCTCCCCTCCCCTCCAGGCGCTTCCCCTGCTCCGGCGGGGGGGACGCCTGAAACTGACGTCATCGCGCCACCGGCGCGATGACGTCACAGCGCCGGAGGAGAGATCACACTGATCTGACTCCGCGGGAGTCAGAGCAGCGTGGGAGCGACCGGAGGAGGTGAGTATCTCCCGGGGGGGCTGTAAACGCCGAGGACGTACATTTACGTCCTGCGGCGTCAAAGCCCGCCTAATGCAGGACGTAAATGTACGTCCTGCGGCGTTAAGGGGTTAAGTGTAAATGTGAACTTAGCGTTGTGTTTTGAAGGTGCAGACTTTTCTTTTGTGTAGAATGTAAATAGGTTTGAGTAATGTGTGATTATGCAAGAGTGCTTTTCTCCTTGTCTAAACTGTTATCTGTTTGAGGAGTCATGAGTCTGGGGCAGTGTTTGACTGAAAAGGCAATCTGATCTATTGGAACAATAGATTATGTAAGTGATGTGTGATAACTGAATGCCTTAGAATGTTTACTGTAAATATCTAACTGACCTAATGTAATTAGAGTTTTAGTAAGCCAATGTTGGTGTTTTGGTATGTAAATGATCCCAGGTGGACCTAAGTGAAGCCTGAAAAGGACCTGAAGGTAGCCTGCAGTGGTCTTGGAACCAACCAATCAGAACTGTTGGGGTGGGTGGGAAGTTTGAATGTGCATTGCTGTATTTTGTATAAATAACCCTGTGAAACCTTCCATAAAGCAGACCTTCCCTGTTTGTACATTCAGCTTGTCTGGTGTTTCATTCAGCTACGGTACCTACACTACCCTCACCATCAGAAGGCACCGACCGGCCATCTGAAAGACTGCCCTAACATCGAGACTACAGGTCAGGAGATCGAAAGCCTGCAGATCCCCAGAAGCTGCTGCAAACTTCGGCCCAGCACTGGCACAGATCCCTGCCAGCCAGCCCAGGTCTCCCTGCAGGCAGAAGCAAGTGGGTCAAGCTGCTCGATGCGCTGCGGACAGCGTTCCCAGTAGCCGGGCTGACCGCAACGAGGGGGTGTCTGGAGAGCCAGGACAGGCGGAAGGAGCGGGTTTCCGTCACACCTTGTGCACAGCAAACGGCAGCCCTCAAAATCTTAGACAGAAATTAGTAACCTCAATAGGTCAACCAGTTTGGACTGCAGCTCCTATAAAAGGTTAGTACTCAACAGTTTTACACTTTAAGCTCTTGTGACAGGATTTGGCTCATGATATAGATTCTACAACATGCGGCTGTTCTATGATGATAGGAGTTAAAGTCCACAGCAGCTGAATCACTCGTTTTCCAATTCTTAAGAAGGCTGACATTAAAGCACATCTCAGCTTGCGCCTAGTGCAATGCATGATTATGATGGCTCAAGGCTGAGTTCTCGAACAAGTGCAGCCTTGTTGTACCCCCCTGGCAGGATTCGCAGAGCGCAGAGCACTGTCAGCGGTGCTGAGGGGGCTCCCTCTCCACTGACGCGCGCTTCTCTCTGATGTGGCCACTCTCTTGCAATCTCTGGTTTCACTCTCAAGTTTCTCATTTATTTTTCCATAATTTCTTCTCATGAAATCGAATAGTCCTTGACGCTGTTTGGTAGCTCATAGCCCAAGACCCCAAAATATGCTGATAAAACATTCAGAAAACATACAAAAGCCTCAATACAGGGAAACACAAAGATGCCCCCTCTCTCCTACTACCCCCGCTAAACATTGACCAACTTTGTATGACCTATTAAAAAGAAAGATAATTTCTCTGCTCTTTTCCTGGACTGAATTCCATCATCCCTGGGCGACTCAACAGGAGCTTTAGAAATAATTGCCATTTATTTGTGTAGAGCTAAAACATTCCACTCAGCTGGCACAAAAGATAAAACCAAATAATTAACTACACGCGTCAGACCAATGTTTAAGGTGCTAGAGGGCCTTCTCCCCAAATCTTCTTGAACAACTTAACAGTGTTTCCTAATCCAAGCCTTTTCATATACTCAGTCATTTTTGGAAAGTACCCTGCTTAACCACTGGTTTGAAAGTAATCAAGCTGCAGATTGTTCTCACTGCCCTCAAATAAGAACATCCTGAAAATGTAAATACTCCGTAAGTCATGGCCTTTAAAACTAGGACAGTTAGGTGTAGTTGTACCCCCAGTAATTTATTGGTTAGGGTTTTTTTTATTTGCTTTAATGCCTCTAAAACAAGTTCCTCTATGCCCCCCTGCTAAAATGGCAAAGCATGTGCACCTGGAAACTACCCAGCCATGTATAGGCTTGCTATCATGTATAGGCCATGTATAGGCTTGCTATTCTGACTCTACCCTGTCCTGACCCTCCACCTGCACAGAGACTAGACATGTGCACAGCACAAAATTTCGTTTTGAATGAATTGATTAGTCCTAAAACACAATATATTTAGATGCTAAAGAAATTCGTCTTCAGTTCTTTAGTATGAAAACGAATTTCATTCATCTGAAAACCAGTGGATACAATTAATATTGTAGTGGTGGTGTGACGTTCTGGACTAATTGACCACTTGGCGCCCCCCTGGTAGCCCCCTTGGATCTGGACATTCTAAGCCCTGGCGCCGCCTGTGGTCCTATTGCTAGCCACGACTTAATTGTGGCATTCACAGTAGAGACTATCCTGATTCCTTGACCTTCTGCCTGCCAAGTATTTTTGTATTCGTGTTCAAGAGCCACACCTGAACTCTCTTGTACCTAATGAACTTTGCTTATAAGGAAGCAACACCCAAAGGAAGTTGCTTCCTCGTTTTCATTGAAGTCCTCGTCTTAGTTGAGTGCAGTCTGTCTCCTTGGAGTTCTGACCTGTATCTCTCTAGGTTTTCTTGTTAGTTCCACGATTATCCTCTGCTTTATTCTGGTTTGTACTTTTCATAGCACCGGTACCCTCTTTTGTCCCCTATGTCCCTTGTCCCTAGTTATATTGGATATTTTGTGTATCAGATCTATCGCTTTGTATCTTGACAATCCTGTTTGCCTATGACCTGCTGAGACCCCTTGCTCATGTTTGTTGACTATTCTTATTGCCTGATCCCATATTGTACTTTTGCCTGGATTATATGTTAGTTATATTCTAGCTCATATTTTTAGTATTGCCTTTTCTGTTTACTGTAAGGTTTCATTCTGTGTCTATTGTTTCTTGCCCCTTCTCGCTACTCCATTTCTAAAGTCAGTCCCCACCCCTACACCCAGCCATTCTGTTACTCTAGCCTTTCCATGTTCTTCCTCCTGCTCTTGTTTAAGAAAAAAAAATCTCTCTTTTGTGTGTGTACAGTAGTGCTTAGTTCTGGTTAGTTGACATTTTGTCTGTGCTTTTAGTTCGGTTCTAGTCTTGTCTGGTTAATAATTGCTTAAAGGAATAAACCGTGTCTGGCTAACCCTGTAATCTGTCTAGAGAATGTCTCATTGCAAATTAGGCTCACACCCAACCTTCCAGCACTCAGGGCTAGGCCCCAAGCGTGACAGTTGGCTCCTCAGAGGACTGAGATTGGCTGCTTGTTACAGTATCTCTCACTCAGCACAATGTGTCAGGCAAAGCTGTTACAGTAACTGACTGCTGCTCATTACAACGCTCTGAGTTTCAGCAAAATTAGTAAATAATATTTTTATACATAAGAGGCTACAACCATATTATTTCCTTGTTTTACTGAAACTCTAAGTGCTGTGGTGAGCAGCAGTCAGTTACTGTAACAGCTGAGCCTGATACATTGTACTGAGAGATAATGTAACAAGCAACGATCACAGTGCTCACAGCCACTGGATTTAAAGGGCTAAAACAATGCTACTCTCTGTATAATGTATAGAACATCCTCCTGCATTAATTAATATCCCTTTCTGTATAATGTATATAACATCCTCTTGCATTAATATCCCTCTCTGTATAATGTATAGAACATCCTCCTGCATTAATACCCCTCTCTGCATAATGTATAGAACATTCTCCTGAATTAATTAATGCCCCTCTCTGTATAGAACATCCTCCTCCAATTTATACCCCTCTGTATATATTAATGCAGTAGGGTGTTATATACAGAGAGGGACATCCTCCTGCATTAATTAATGCCCCTCTATATAGAACATCCTACTGCATTGGCACTGTGAGGTTGCAGAACGTCGGAATGCAATGCTTATCCAGCACAGGAGAGGAAACTTTTACTTAAACTATTTATCTCTGTGGGGGAGACGGACAGGATTATAAAAGCAGGGGAGAGGGAAAATATTAACGTAAATCGGTCTGAAAGCTCAGAAGAGATGACTGGTGCAAATTTATTTTTTTTATAAAATAAAACACTTTAAATCCAGGGAAAACATTCAAATAAATCACACTGAAGGCTCCTAATGACAGAGTAACTGGGAGAGCTGGATACTAAATGTATCAGACGTAAAAAAAAAACTTTATAACATGCAGCACTGGGAGAGGAGAGGGACTTTATAGAAAATGTGTATTATAGATGAGGAAAGGGGGATAGTGCTCCTGGATAATATAAAATGTATCAGACCTAAGCCCATATTATGCAGTTCGGGAGGACAGATAACACAAGTATTATAAAGTCTCTCTCTTCTCCCAGCGCTGCTTGCTATTAAGGGGTCTTTACTATCCAGCCCTCCCTGTTATACTCTGTCATTAGCTTTCAGTGTGATTTATTTTAATTTTTTTCCCTCTCCAGCTGCTTTTATCATCTCGTCTGTCTCATACAGGGTTATCCAAAGAGATCCGAATTGCTTGAGAAAGGTAACCGAATGCTGAAAATCAGCGTTCGGTTACTTTTCCTGGACATTCGGCTATCCAGAGAGCAGGCAATTCGCCAAATCCTGGCGAATTGCCTGCACATACGGTGCCTGTTCGGTCCCTGTTCGAGGGCAGTGAAATCCCCATGAAAAAGCACTGCTTCGGCTATTCAGAGAACACAAACCAGCAGTGAAAGGTTCCTCTAATGCTCTGCCATTCGGTGGTTTAATTCGGCAAGTTTATTCAGGAGAATCCCATAGGCTTCAATGTTAAAAATATTCCCGTTTTAATTCAATATCTAATAAACCGTTCATTATAAAATTCGGCAGCAAAAAGTCTCTTTATTTATAGATTTTTTAGGATACTTTAAGCATTTTTCTGATTTTTTTTTTTTTTTTTTAAAAGTCCGATTTTTTTTGATTTTTTTTTTCAGTTTACTTATTTTTTTTGTAACAGCCCTCTTTATTATCATTCCCTGGACCTCCTGTGAAAATTTCAGACATTTTCGCTCAGTAGTTTCTTTGCAAACAGTGTTTCTTTTTCCCAGATTCATACAAATGGTTTTTCTAATTTATTCACTGCCTCCTCTACGTCACAGCTGCTTTGGCTCTGTGTGATTCGGCTCCTTTTCGGCTCCTGTTCGGCTTTTTCGAAGGTTAATCCAGATGTTTTTGCTTGTTTTCAGCGTGCATTCGGTTAGTTTGCGGTTAGTTTTCGTCAGGTGTTCGGCAGCTTTTCCCTGCAATTCGGGGACCCTGTGCTGTTTGCTGAATACACCGCAGGGTCACCGAAATGCAATCGGCAAAAGGAACCGAATTGAAGAGAACGAAAAGTCACCGAACGTGCGGTGACTTTTCGAATCTCTTTGGATAACCCTGATAGACATGCAAGGGTTAAGTAAAGGTTTTCTCTCCTGTGCTGGTTGTCTGCGCTGCGAGTGAGTATTCTGGAGCTCTATCACTGTCAGATTTTTGGGTAGGGGTCAGGAAGGATTACACATACAAACTTTTTCTGTAGTTTTTCGATGTTGCGCTCCTCATTGCTGGTCTCCTTCACTTATCAATGTAATATTACAAAAAGGACTGAAACTAAAATGTAGTGCATTTTCCTTTTAGTTTCTTTTGTTTTTTTAACTGAGCAGTTTCGTATCTCTTGAGTCATACGAAAACTAAATTATTCCAAAATTCGGACTAAATCGTTTTAGTACTAAAACTAATGCACATGTCTAACAGAGACATTACTGAGGCACTCAGCAGGTAAGGGGTGCAGGGAGGAAGGGAGTAGGGTGAGGGGCAGCTGATGTGCAATCTGCTCCTAGCTATACATCTACTCCACTAGGCTGACGAGGCTTAGTTTATATCTGTGTGTGTGTGTGTTTGAGTACTGTGCATGTGTGTGTGTATACTGTGGGCTCTAACGTTAGTGCTCAGCTGTGTGAGCGTTAATGTTAGCTTAAGTGGCCCTAGCGCAGGCTGACCATATTACAATTCGAACGCTAACGGCTTAAAAAAAATCGTTTAGCTATTCAGAACTTGCGCTTCACAGTACGAGCTTACTGTACTTTGCGCTCCCTATGCTTAACATGGGGAGCCCAAAGAGTTAATTAGTGTTAGAATTACAAAGTCATAACGCTAATTACGTCCCAGTGCAGCTAACTGAAAAGTTAGCCACATATTGGAGCTGGTGCTAACTGATACTGCTTCTGTGAAATCAGTCAGCACCGGCTGAAAATCCCCCCAGAATTCACATACTCACCTCTCATCCCATGGCGAGAACAGTGGCTCAAACCGCTGCTTCTGGCTATTGGGAGTGGAGAGAGACTGGGGGAAAAAGTCCTCCACTCTCAGTCTCCCTCTGCAATCATTCCAAAGCTGTGACTAGCAGTCAAAGCCTCAATGGAGTCCTATGGACTCCATGGACTGGATGTTCGCAGCGTTGCTTAGCGCTGCCTCGAGCATCCTAAGGCTTAGTGCTGCAGGTTGCTGATTTAACGCCTGCCCCATAATATGGAGCTAAAACGGGGACGCTAAGGAGAATCCTGCAGGCACAGGTGTCCCCGTTTTAGCGTGAAGTTTGTAGTACTGACCAGTATTTGTATATGTTGTGCGTGTTTCCTATGTATATATTGTAGAATACATGTACACTGTGGGCTCTATTAACTTCTTTGCGCAAACGTTAATGTGTGCGCAAAAACGCATTAACGCGAGGAGAAAAACTCTTTGCGCAGAACGACGTATAATAATGTCCACGCAAAAAATGCATGTTAACGTCTACCGCGGGTGAACATGCGCGAACGCTGTGCGAGCGTATTGTACGTAGCGCGTCCTATACTTAACATTGTGAGCGCAAATGCGTTTGTGCGCTGGTACGCAGATGGTATTACAATCTATGTGCAAATTTTAACGGACAACGTTTGCGCGCATAATTTTAACGTCTTTTAAAAGTTGGTGTTAATGGCAAATCTGAACGTCCTGGACGAAACCAAATACACCAGCCCGAAAAAAAAATACAGCAAAGTATTGTTACACCTGAAAGGTATTTTAATATGGTAGGTAGTTTTTCAATTATTTGTAATTGAGATACGTGCCATATTTCAATATGCATTAGTGTGAAATTCCCCCTCCCATTTTGAGTGTCAAATTGTATGTCTTTTTCTTGCATAGGATGTGGCTGGTGGAATTTAGTCGATTTCCTGTCTGTGCAGGAAAGGGTGTGTGGACAGTGTAAGCTAGAGAAAAGCCATCTCTGAATCACTATAAAGGTGCTGCCCGGCAGTGTGCGGATTCATATGCTGCATTAATTCTTCTTCTTACAAATTTGGTTACTTAACCCATTTGCGTTTGGATTGTAATATGCAGTAAACACCGCATGCAAACGTTAATGCTCACGCAAGTAAGATCGTAATTTGTCCCACTCGTTGTTGCTCAAACATTTCCCATGGCTTCAAATCACGTTTAAACATGAGCAAAAGCGGTAAAAATTAGCTCAGCGGTGAAATGGTTAACTTTTTTAAAATTTGTTTTTAATTGTTTTCTGTACCCGGACCCCCATACACCTTTTATGACCAATAGCTTGCATATATGCCCTCTGGAGGGGACCTTAATTTTCAAACATTTGAGCCCCATTGACTTGCATTGCGTTCGATTCGTGTTCGCGTTCGAATTCGAACTTTTTCAAATGTTCAAGTTTGAATGCGAACACGGGGGGTGTTCGGCCCATCACTACACACCAACAATGACAGAGACAAAGACAAAAACCTTAACAATGAGAGGAACCCCTCTGCGAGTCCCTTCACTGGTTCCCCATCCACTGCAGAATTAAATTCAAAATCCTTACTCTGACCTACAAAGCTCTCACTTACTCAGCTCCCCACTACCTGTCCTCACTAATCACCAAATACACCCCAGCCCTCTCCCTAAACTCAAACAGTGACCTGCGCCTAGCTTCTCCCCACATCACCTCTTCCCATGACCAGGGCCGGTGCAAGCATTTTTGTCTAGTCAGGCGAAGGTGCATTTTGGTGCCCCCCCCAATCCGTGTCATGTCAAGCCAATCAGGATAGAGGTGCCATGATAATCTCTATCAGTGTTATTCAGAGAGTGTGAAAAGCAGTGGAATGACTGGAGAATGAAAAATTCTAGGTCAAAATAGTCGATTTGGAAAGTGAGATGAAAGGGAGAATTTTTCTGGTTTGGTTATTTTGACCTAGAATTTTTCATTCTCCAGCCATTCTCCTGCTTTTCACGCTCTTCGAATAACCCTGTATATATACACACACTAGGGTTGCTCATATGGGTATATTTTCCCCAGCTCATATGGGTATATTTGCCCCAGCTCATTTGGGTATATTTGCCCACAGCTCATATGGGTATATTTGCCCCCAGCTCATATGGGTATATTTGCCCCCAGCTCATATGGGTATATTTGCCCCCAGATCAAATCTGGATATATTTGCCCCCAACTCATGGATATATTTGCCCCCAGCTCACATGTGGATATATTTGCCCCCAGATTACATGGGTATATATTGCCCCAGCTCATATGGAGATATTTGCCTCCAGCTCATATGGGTATATTTGCCCCCAGATCACATGTGGATATATTTGCCCCCAACTCATGGATATATTTGCCCCAGCTCACATATGGATATATTTGCCCCCAGGTCACATGTGGATATATTTGCCCCCAGATCACATGTGGATATATTTGCCCCCAGCTCATGGATATATTTGCCCCCAGATCACATGTGGATATATTTGCCCCCAGATCACATGTGGATATATTTGCCCCCAGCTCACATGTGGATATATTTGCCCCAGATTACATGGGTATATATTGCCCCAGCTGATATGGAGATATCTGCCCCCAGCTCTCACCTGCTGCCAGGCCTCCCATGCTCTGCCGGCATTCCTCTTCTATGGTGGTGAGCGGCTGCTGACATGATGCAGCTTTGCCGCTCACCAGGCGGGAACCACATGACTAGCGCAGCCGCGTTCTCGCGAGATCGCGCGTGGCGCTGGTCAGGTGGTTCAGCCCCTACTGCTGCGCCGGATCTCCCCAGCCAACCAAGATGGCGGCACTCGGGGCCGGGGAATTCCGCCCCTTCAAACTGGCAGGAAGCCAGATAGTAAGGCGGCCCGCCTGAGCCGCCTTACGCTAGCGCCGCCCCTGCCCATGACAGACTGCAAGATTTCTCACACGCAGTTCCCATTAGGGATGAGTCGAACACCCCCGAGTTAAGTTCGCATTCGAACTCGAACTTTTCAAAAGTTCGAACTCGAACACGAACTCAATACAAGTCAATGGGACTCCAAGTTCGATTTTTAGAGTGCCCTCCAAGAGGGCACATATGCTAGATATTTGCCATAAAAGATGTATGGGGGTCCGGGTAGTGCCCTGGGGGACAGGAAACAAGGACAAAAAGTTTAAAAAAGTTTTTAAAGGGACAGTGAGTTTTTCATGAAGTAAGGGTTAAAAATAAAAACGAAAAATTCCTTCAAATATCGTGCCTAGGAGGTCCCCATAACCTGGCTGTGAAGTGGTGGATTTCTAGGATGTATATAAACATTTTAAAAAAAAAATGACGTTTCAAATGACGGTAAATGCTTTTCCTTTAATCTATTCATAAACAATTGCTTGGGGCGGCAGCCTGTATGAAAAGACATTTTAGGGTGCAGAAAAAGTTTAGTGAATTTTTTTGGCTAAATTATTGTGAAATTTATGCAGGCTTTGGATGAAAGTAACAATAGGTGCTTTAAAATTGTGCCTTTAGCGTCGGCAACAGTGCTGTCACACCGTAACCCCTCTGTGGTATTGTGGAAGAGTGCAGGGGTGAAGGGTTTGTGAATGCAGAAGACAACCCCGATCTATTCCGTTACGTCAGCATCAGGGGGTTGATAGCTGCTGATCCAGGACTGATTCATTTTTATAAATGTCAGCCAGTCTACAGAGTCGGTGGACAGACGCACTCTTTTGTCTGTGCCAAAACCTCCAGCGGCAATGAACGTCCTTTCAGAAAGCACGCTGGATGAAGAGCAACCTAGTAGCTGCATAGCACATTGGCTAAGTTCTGGCCAGTGATCCATTCTCAACACCCAGTAAGCCAGTGGATCATCTGCTGGAAAGGTATCCAGGTCTGCCCTTGCCCCTAGGTAGTCCTGCACCATATGGTGAAGACGCTGGCAATGGGTGCCTACATTTGACGTCCCTGGGCGTCGTGGACTAAAAATTTTTAAAAAGGCATCAGTCAAGCAGCCCCGGCCTTCACCACTATTCCTCTGATCATCCACAGCCTCAGAAGCACCTGTGTCATCACTTGGTAACCTACCAGTGCCTGGAAAGGTGTTACACAAGTGTCACTTTAGAGTGTCTTCACGTTTTTTCATCCTGTGCTCCCTCTGTGCGGGCAGGATGAGCTCTGCAACTTTACCCTTGTATCGTGGATCAAGAAGGGTTGCCAACCAGTAATGATCCCTCTCCTTGATAGCACGAATCCTGGGGTCCTTTAGCAGGCTTTGCAGGATAAGGGAGCCCATGCAGCGTAGGTTAGAGGTGGCATTAGCTTCCGAGTCTTCCTGGTCAATGAGGAAGATGATCCCATTGTGCACTTCCTCCTCCCAGCCACGTACTAGTCCTTGTGTTTCTGGGCACACAAAACCCTCCCTTGAGGAATCCCCACCTTCAATGCCCCCACTACTTAAATATTCCTCCTCATCCTCCTCCTGTCTGATCTGAGGAGGACCCGCAGGAATGATGTCTGCGGAAAGACTGGGGCCTTCAGAGCTAGGGAAGGCCTCCTCTTCATCCCGCTGCTCTGCATCTAGAGCCACATCTATAATTCCCCGCAGAGTGTGCTCCAGCAGGAACACTAAAGGAATTGTGTCACTGATGCATGCACTGTCTCTGCTCACCATCCTCGTTGCCTCCTCAAATGGTGACAGTACAGTGCATGCATCCTTGATCATCAGCCACTGCGGTTGGGAAAAAAAACCAAGTTCACCTGAACCTGTCCTTGTGCCATACTCACACAGGTACTCGTTGATGGCCCTCTGCTGCTTGTGCAGACGCTGCAGCATTGCTAATATCGAGTTCCATCTGGTGGGCATGTCACAGATCAGACTGTTTGTGGGAAGGTGGAATTCTCTTAGAATTTCTGAACAGGCAAACACTTGCTGGGAATGACCATCTGAAGTGGCTGCAGACTTTTCTGGCCTGGCTGAGAAGCTGTGCCAGCCCTGGGTACCTGTTTAGGAAATGCTGTATCACCAGATTTAGGACGTGTGCTAGGCATGGAACATGCGTCAATTTACCCTGGCGTAGGGCGGAGAGAAGGTTGCTGCCATTATCACAGACGACCATTCCCAGCTCAAGCTGGCGTGGTGTTAACCATCTCTGCACCTGCCCCTGCAGAGCTGACAGAATTTCTGGCCCGGCGTGGCTCCTGTCCCCTAAACAAACCAGCTCAAGCACAGTATGGCATCTTTTTGCTTGAGCCATTGCGTAGCCCCTGTCAGGCGTCGGTTTAACTGCCACTTCGCCAGAGACAGAGGAGGAGGAGAAGGAAGAGGTAGAGGTGGTGGAAAAGACAGACCTCATACAAGCAGCTTTCTGGCGGTGTGGTGGATGAACAAGCTGCAGCACAGAGCCCCGTCTTGGATCGGTCCCAGCTGCAATCAGAGTTACCCAGTGTGCCGTGAAGGAAATGTAACGACCCTGTCCATGCTTGCTGGACCACGTGTCTAAAGTCACATGCACCTTGCTGCTGACTGCCTTTCCCAATGACTCGATAACATTGTCTTCCACGTGCTGGTATAGTGCTGGAATGGCCTTCCGTGAAAAGTAATGGCGTTTTGGAACATGCCACTGTGGTACAGCACATTCAGCAAATTCACGGAAGGGAGCAGAGTCCACCAGCTGGAAAGGCAGCAGCTGCAATGCGAGTAATTTTGCTAAGCTAGCATTTAGACGCTGTGCTTGGGGATGGTTGGAACTATATTTTTTTCTTACGCCGCAGCAGCTGGGGCAACGTAATCTGACTGCGTAAATCTTCAACTGATGGGATGCTGTCACATTCTGAGGAAGGACCTGGTACACCCATTACTGTAGCATCATCCCTGTCAGTGGAGGTTGTAGGCAATGACATGGCAGGACATATAGTGGGGGTAGAGACAGATGAGGAGGTGGAGGACCTATGCAAAGTGTTGTGCCAACGGGATGTGTGGCAGGTGGTCATGTCGCCTCAAGCACGTGGTACCCAAGCGTGGGATGTCTTTCCCACGCTTGATCCTCATCTGACATAGATTACAAATAGCAACGGTGCGGTCTGCTGCACACTTCTTAAAGAACTCCCAGACAGCAGACTTCCTGTACATGTGCTTTGAGACAACATCGCTCTGCACCTGAGCAGCTGTGACTTCTGATGCCTTGGACTGGCTACGGTTGGTCATAGAGGACATTCTGCCTAGTTTTTGTTGTTTCCTCCTCCTCCTATCTTGACTCCTCTGTTCAATCAGGCACCCAGGTGGAGTCAGTGACCTCATCATCGTCATCACCTCCATCTCTTCATCACTGGAGCCAACCTCGCAATATGATGCAGCTGCTGGGGCAACATGAGTGCCAGTTATTTGTGTCACTGGCACCCCCTTCCACTAGGTTGATTATACTCCCTTCCTCAACCTCAGAGATTGAATTAGAGCACTGTACTTGCTGTGCATCCTCAAGCAGCATGTCAGTGTCATTGTAGTCAAACAATTCAGCTGACTCCTCCATGTGTGATCGTGAGGCTACAGCAGGAGTAGCTGTGGACGTGGAGGCTGAATTTGATATTTTGGCAGCTGAGGTGGACTGTAAACCACTACAAGCCTGGCTGGCAGAGGACTAGGAGGATGGCCTGGTTAGCCAATCCTGCAAATCCTCTGTATGTTGCTGCTGCTTAAGACGACCGGCCAGCACCAGTTAGAAAGGACAAGCATGCCCCTGCAGAGGATGCACCACGTCTACCACGACCAGAGGCACAGCCACCTGACACAGAGGCTGCTTGCCCTCTTATCTGTGTCTGGGAGCATCTGCCTGTCCTTTTTGGTCTTTCTGACTTGGTGAGCGATATATATAGATTAAAGATATACAGAACTCTGGTATAAAAATTGGAGATATGCAGAAGTCTGATTCAACTGTGTTATCTAGATTAAAGATTTCCAGAACTCTGGTATAACTCAGTGAGACACCCTGATAGCTGGCAGCCAGTGACAAGACACATATTACAATTCCCAGATATCTGCTACAAGTCTGAGACCCCCTGATGGGTGACAGTGACAAGACACAAATTACAATTCCCAGGAACCTCCTATAAATCAGTGAGACCCCCTGATGGGTGGCAGTGACAACAAGACACAAATTACAATTCCCAGGAACCTCCTATAAATCAGTGAGACCCCCCCCTGATGTTTGGCAGTGACAAGACACCGATTACAATTCCCAGATATCTTCTAGAAGTGAGACCCCCCCCCCAATAGCTGCTGGCACTGACAAGACACAGATTACAACAATTCCCAGATCTATGCTAGAAGTGAGACCCCCCCTCCCCAATAGCTGCTGGCACTGAGAAGACACACTAACAGAACAATCTCCTCTCAAAAAACACATGCTGGGGCTGCGAGGGACGCCCTATATAGTGTGCTGCGGGACTTAGCTCTGTGAGCCCATGATTGGGCAAAATTTGCCAAATCAGGACTCTGAGCCGTGATTGGCATAGCCTTGCACCTGACCTGTGGTCAGGTGCAAGGCTGTAGCCAATTACAAGCTGACTGTGTAAATCTTCAGCTGATGGGACTCGGAGGACTCTGATGGCCTGGTTAGCCAATCCTCCAAATCCTCTGTATGTTGCTGCTGCTTAAGACGGCCAGCACCAGTTAGAAAGGACAAGCGTGCCCCTGCAGATTATGCACCACGTCCACCACGACCAAAGGCACAGCCTCCCAACACAGAGGCTGCTTGCCCTCTTATCTGTGTCTGGGAGCGTCTGCCTGTCCTTTTTGGTCTTTCTGACATGGTGAGTGATATATATAGGTTAAAGATATACAGAACTCTGATTCAACTCTGGTATAAAGATTAAAGATTTCCCGAACTCTGGTATAACTCAGCTGGCAGCCAGTGAGAAGACACAGATTACAATTTGCAGAAACCTCCTATAAATCAGTGAGACCCCCTGATGGGTGGCAGTGGCAAGACACAGATTACCTCAATTCCCAAATATTTTGTAGAAATTACTGACCCCCAAAATACTGAGTGGCAGCCAGTGAGAACACACGGATTATAACAATTCCCAAATATTTTGTAGAAATTACTGACCCCCAAAATAGTTGCTGGGAGTGAGAACACACAGATTAGAACAACTCCCAGATATTTTGTAGAAATTACTGACCCCCCTAGTAGCTGGTGGCAGACTGGCAGTGAGCACACACACTAACACAAGAACAATCTCCTCTCAAACACGTGCTGAAGTGCTGTGTGAAGCCTTGTATAGTGTGCTGCGGGACTTAGCTCTGTGAGCCCATGATTGGGCAAAATTTGCCTAATCAGGACTCTGAGCCATGATTGGCATAGTCTTGAACCTGTCTTGCACCTGACCTGTGGTCAGGTGCAAGGCTGTAGCCAATTACAAGCTTCAGGCCAGTGGAAAAGTGCATTGTGGTCCATTGTGGGCGAACATGCGGAAATGTTCGTAGTATGCGAATTGGCGAACTCCGAACCGATCAGCTCATCCCTAGTTCCCATCCTCTGGAAAGCTCTCCCTCGCACTGTCAGACTCTCTCCTAGTTTCCCTTCCTTCAATTGCTCTCTTAAGACATTCCTATTTAGGGAAGCCAACCACCCAACTCACTAATACACCTCACTGCCCCAACCAGTCCATCACTCTCATCTTGCAGTCCTCTCCTCCTGTTTCCACCCCAACCCTTCTAGATTGTGAGGGCCCTCATTTCCTCCTGTACTGGTTTATCAAAATGTTGGTCAGTCTCAGTTTATTGTAACCCTGTCTATATTGTGCCCATTGTTCAGCGCTGCAGAATATGCTGGCGTTATATAAATAAAGTATAGTAATAATTAAGAAAAACACATAGAGAAAGTTGAAAGTGCTGTATTTTGCCAGATTGGTGCAATAGTTTCATCTGTGTTTAATGCAAAAGTTGAGCATCAAAAGCATATGTTTTTGGCATGGAACCCTTCTTCAGTGTAATGCCTATGGGTCCCATAATGCCTATGGATACAGTACTTTTTTCTTTTATATACATATGACTGCACATACTCCTGAAGATGCTGTTTGATACAGTGAAATGTGTTGTTTAAATTTTCGTGCAACATCCTTTTGAATTTTTTAGCGATCGGTGTCTGTATATGGCATTTTGCTATGCAATGCTTCCAGTCTGCTGAGCGATAGCAGGTGTGGGAACCTGGATGCTGACCCTTAGAAGAGTTTATACACTTTTCAAACATTTGAGGGGTTATTCAGAGAGCACCGACAAGTCACTGACATTTCGGTGCTCTCTTGTTCCCCACACTTCAGGGAATTAAATTCCCCGACCCTGCGGTGAATTAGCAGGGAACGGATCCAAAAATCTGCTGTAAAATCGCTGACGCTTTTCAGCCGGAAAAAAAACACAGATCACTTCGAACTGCTGCAAAAAGCACACCGAACGCATCCGGAAAAAGCCGATGATCCGCCGAACAAAGCACCGACCACCCTCCAGAAAAAGCCAACAAGCTGATAAACGAGGTAAAAAAAAATAGGGAAAATTTTTTTGCCGAGAAATCCTGAAAAATGCCTAAAAGATCCTAAGAAGTAAATAAAGAGACTTTTTGCTGAAGATTAAAAGTATAAATGGTTTATTAGCTATTGAATAAAAACAGGAATATTTTTAACATTGAAACCTATGGGATTCGCTTGATTAAACCTGCAGAAGGAAACCACTGAACATCAGGGCATTTCACTGACATTCCTCTGCTGTTCAGTGGTCTCTGAATAGGTTAACCATTGCGTCTCTATGGGGATTTTCACTGCCATCGAACAGCACCGTATTTGCTGGCAATTCGTCAATATTTGGCAAACTGCCTGCTTTCTGAATAACCAAATGGCCTCGAAAGTGCACCGTATGGGGAAATTCCCTATTCGATTCCATTTTCTTGGCCAGATCTGCTCTCTCTGAATAACTCTGTTGGTGTTACAAGTGTCCCATATACAGCCATGGCCAAAGGTTTTGAGAATGATACAATTATTACTTTTAAAAAGTCTGCTAGTTCAATGCTTTTAGATCTTTTGTCAGATGTTACTATGATATACTGAATACAAGCATTTCGTAAGTGTCAAAATCAATATTTGCAGTGTTGACCCTTCTTTTTCAACACCTCAACAATTCCCCCTGATATGCTGTCAGTTTCTGAGCCACATCCTGACTGATGGCAACCCATTCTTGCATAGTCAACGCTTGCAGTTTGTCACAAATTGTGGGGTTTTGTTTGTTCACTCGTTTCTTGAGGATTGACCACAAGTTCTCTGGGATAAAGGTCTGGGAAGTTTCCTGGCCATGGACCCAAAATTTTTCAGTGTTGTTCCCCGAGCCACTTAGTTATCGTTTTTCCTTATGTCAAGGTGCTCCATGCTGGAAAAGACATTGTTCATCACCAAAGTGTTCTTGGATGGTTGGGAGATGTTGCTCTCAGAGGATGTTTTTGTACCAATCTCTGTTCATGGCTGTGTTCTTAGGCAAAATTGTGAGTGAGCCAACTCCCTTGGCTGAGAAGTAACCCCACACATGAATGGTCTCAAGATGCTTTATTGTTGGCATCACACATGATTGATGATAGAGCTCACCTTTTCTTCTTTCCGGATGCCCGAAACAATTGGAATGGGGATTCGTCAGAGAAAATGACCTTACCCCAGTCCTCAGCCATCCACTCCCTGTACCTTTTGCAGAATATCAGTCTGTCCCTGATGTTTTTCCTGGAGAGAAGTGGCTCCTTTGCTACCACTTTTGACACCAGGCCATCCTCCAAATGTCTTCACCTCACTGTGTGTGCAGATACACTCACGCCTGCCTGGTGCCATTCCGGAGCAAGCACTGGACTAGCGGTGCCCCGATCCCACATCTGAATCCAAATTTAAGAGACAGTCCTGGCGCTTGCTGGACTTTCTTGGGTGCCCTGAAGCCTTCTTCACAACAATTGAACCTCTCTCCTTAAAGTTCTTCATGATCTGACAACCAGTTGCTTTAGGTGCAATCTTACTAGCAGCAATATCCTTGCCTGTGAATCCCATTTTGTGAAAAGCAATGATGACTGCATGTGTTTCCTTGCAGATAACCATGGTGGACAGAGGAAGAACAATGATTTCATGCACCACCCTCCTTTTAAAGCCTACAGTCTGTTATTGTAACTAAATCAGCATGACGGAGTGGTCTCCAGCCTTGTCCTCGTTAACACTCTGACTTGTGTTAATGAGAGAATCATAGGCATGATGTCAGCCGTTCCTTTTGTGGCAGGGCTGAAATGCAGTGGAAATGTTTTTGGGGATTAAGTTAATTTTCGTGTAATACTAGCACTTTACAATGGATTTGTATTACCCTATAATTCCTTCTATCTCCTCTACCTACAGACCCCTGAAGGCCTGTTTCATCAACTTTTTCTCTAGGCAGATATATTGCCTTTATTAAATTGGCAGGGAAGGTAGACTTCTGAAGAAATTACCGTCTATCTGAATTTACTTTCTTGTGGCCTGGACTCTGTATATGTATATATATAGTTTTGTATCACCATGGCTATGATTCGTCTTAGACATTTTTAAGTACAGGTCTATTTTAAGTACGGTGACATTTCGGGGCCATTCGGCTACTCAGATAGCAGGCAGCTTGCCAAAATTGTGGCGAACGGCCAGCCTGTTCGAGGGCAGTGAAATCCCCCATAGAGAAGCAATGGTTAATCTATTCAGAGAACACCAGACAGCAGTGAAAAGTTGCCGAAGTGCCCTGCTGTTCGGTGGTTTCATTCGGCAGGTTTATTCAGGCGAACCCCATAGGCTTCAATGTTAAAAATATTCCTGTTTATATTCAATATCTAATAAACTATTTACTATTTCAATCTGCAGTAAAAAGTCTCTTTATTTATTGATTTTTAGGATTCTTTTAGTCATTTTTCAGCAAAAAAAATTCCTTTTTCTTTTTAAAGCTTTATTTCTTCTTTCTGTAACAGCCGTTTTTAATATCCTTCATAGGACCTTATACAGTTGCAAGAAAAAGTGTATGAACCCTTTTGGGATTACGTGGAGTTTTGCATAAATTGGTCATAAAATGTGCTGTGATCTTCATCTAAATCACAACAATTTGAAAAACACAGTCTGCTTAAAATAATACAACACAAACATTAAATGTTTTCATGTGTTTATTGAACATAACATGTAAACAGTCACAGTGCAGGGTGGAAAAAGTATGTGAACCCCTAGCCTAATGACTTCTCCAAGAGCTAATTGGAGCCAGGAGTGAGCCAACCTTGAGTCCAATCAGTGTGATATTATTGGATGTGTTGCTGAAAGCTGTCCTGCCCTTTAAAAACGCACACCAGTTTTTGGTTTACTGGTTTCAAGAAGCACTGCCTGATGTGAACCATGACTCACAGAAAAGAGCTCTCAGAAGACCTACGATCAAGAATTGTTGACTTGCATGAAGCTGGAAAGGGTTACAAAAGTATCTCCAAAAGCCTTGATGTTCGTGTGTCCACGGTACGACAGACTGTCTGCAAATGGAGAAAGTTCAGCACTGTTGCTACTCTCCCTAGGCTTGGTCGTCCTGTAAAGATGACTGCAAGAGCACAGGGCAGAATGCTTAATGAGGTAAAGAAGAATCCTAGAGTGTCAGCTAAAGACTTACGGAAATCTCTGGCACATGCTAACATTTTTGTTGACACATCTACAATAAGGAAAACATTAAACAAGAATGGAGTACATGGGAGGACACCACGGAGGAAGCCATTGCTGTCCAAAAAGAATATTGCAGCACGTTTGAAGTTTGCAAAAGAGCACCTGGATGTTCCACAGCACTACTGGCAAAATATTCTGTGGACAGATGAAACCAAAATTGAGTTGTTTGAAAAAAACACACAACACTATCAGGGTTATTCAGAGAGCGGTGAAAAGCAGGAGAATGACTGGAGAATGGAAAATTCTAGGTTAAGGCTGGTGTCAGACGAGCGTAGTGTTCACGTCTGTGATTGCGCCTAAAAGTACGTCCGTGATAGCATGACAGAAAGCCCATCGGAGCCCGTTACACGAAGTACGTCCGCACTGAACTGCGGACGCACAACGGCCGCGGCCCACGGACGCAAGGCAGGCAAGGACGTACAACTCCTAGAACGGCCGCACAAAGTGCGCTGCGTCTGCAACGTCTGCATAGTTTTGTGTTCGAGTGATTGAACGTGGTCAGACGGACTGCATTTATACGTCCAGCATTTTTCACGGACATAATGGTTTTGCTTTTTATTTTATTTTCTCTCCTACATCCGTCAAAATATACGTCAGAGATAAACGGACTGTGTGGCCACTACTGCGTCTTCCGTACTGACGTACGTCCGTGTGCACGGACGTACAGTCCGTAGAAATCACGCTCGTCTGACCCTAGCCTAAAATAGCCAAACCAGAAAAATTCTCCCATTCATCTCACTTTCCAAATTGGCTATTTTGACCTAGAATTTTCCATTCCCCAGTCATTCTCCTGCTTTTCACCACTCTCTGAATAACCCTGTCTGTGTGGAAAAAAAAGGCACAGCACACCAACATCAAAACCTCATCCCCACTGTAAAACATGGCGGATGGAGCATCATGGTTTGGGGCTGCTTTGCTGCCTCAGGGCCTGGACGGATCGTAGGTCATTGATGGAAAAATGAATTCCAGAGTTTATCAAGACATTTTGCAGGAAAACGTAAGACCATCTGTCCGCCTACTGAAGCTCCGCAGAGGATGGGTGATGCAACAGGACAATGACCCAAAGCATACAAGTAATTCAACAAAAAAACGGCTTCAACAAATCAAAATACGCCTTCTGGAGTGGCCCAGTCAGAGTCCTGACCTCAACCCGATTGAAATGCTGTGGCATGACCTTAAGAGAGCGATTCACACCAGACATCCCAAGAATATTGCTACACTGAAACAGTTTTGTGAAGAGGAGTGGTCCAAAATTACTCCAGATTGTTGTGCAGGTCTGATCTGCAACTACAGGAAATGTTTGGTTGCGGTTATTGCGGCCAAAGTAGGGTCAACCAGTTATTAAGTCCAAAGGTTCACATACTTTTTCCACCCTGCACTGTGAATGTTTACATGTTCTGTTCAATAATAAACATAACATATTGGCCCCTATTACACGCTTCCCGCAAATGCGCTCGCGCAGCGCAAATTGTTTTTGCGCACGGAAAAAAATGTTAGCGCACGCAAATTAACGCAGTATTACGATCCGAGCGCAGTTTTTCAGCCTTCAACTTTTTTCGAGCGCAAATCCGACGCGCAAAGGTGGGCGCAAATGACCGTTGCGTGCAGGAATCGGTGGGCAATCAGAATCAAGAACTACCATTTGCTAGGTTTCGGTTGTTGCGCCTGTCAAAGTCAATCTGCGTATATGTGCTGCAACAAAAATAAAAAATGAAACAATTTATTAATTTTATTGTTTGGGTATGTGTAGAATGTGTAATAACTGTACTGTGCTATAAATTTTTTTTTTTTGTGCAGGTTCATTTAGTTTCGGCCAGAACATTCAGATTATAAATTAACACCAGGTTTTCAAAGACGTTAAGATCATAATACCATCCGCTCCAACGCATTCGCGCTGACAATGGTAAGTATGGGATGCGCGAACGCACTTGCGTTGGGTTCGCGCAGGGTCAATTGCGGTAGACGATACCGCGCATAGTTTGCGCTAACGTCGTAATACGACGTTCCGCGCAAATGGTTTTGACCTCGCGCAAAAACGCATTTGCGCGCACGCAAATGCGCTGCACGAAGCGTGTAATAGGGGCCATAATGTTTGTGTTGTATTATTTTAAGCAAACTGTGTTTTTCAAATTGTTGTGACTTAGATGAAGATCAGAGCACATTTTATGACCAATTCGTGCAAAACTCCACGTAATCCCAAAGGGTTCACATACTTTTTATTGCAACTGTATGTTAATTCCAGAATTTTAGTTTAGTAGTTTTTTTGCAAATAGCGTTTAAATTTTGACACTTTCAATCATATTGTCCCTTTTATTTTGTTACCCGGCTTGTTGGCTGCGTTTGGCGGCCCTCCAGCAGGTTTGCGGTGAATGTTTGGCGGCAGGCGACGGTTCTGCGGCGGGTAGGCGGTGGTATTCGTGGCCAATTCCCTGCACTTTGGTGACCCTGCGGTGAATAATGAATTCACCACAGGGTGGGGAAATTTGATTCCCCGAAGTGCAGGGAACGAGAGAGCACCAAAATGTCGGCGACATTTCGGTGCTCTCTGAATAACCCCATAGTCACTGGATAATTGTGTGTATTTGAATAGAGAATGGAATCTCTATTATGCAGCCATTTTCTGATATTTGGGGCAGCATGAGCAATAAATTTCTCTTGCAGAATTCTCCAGTTCATTCGTCTAGAGATTGAATTTGCTTAGTCTACACCATTTTAAATATGCTGCTCTAGAGATTCAGCCTCACTTCCCAGTCAATGGCTGGCGGTAATCTGGTGAGATAGCAGCCAGCAATGCTCCTCCATATTACATAGTTACATAGGCTGAAAAAAGACATGCATCCATCGAGTTCAGCCTTTCCCACATCACCTACTGCTGTTGATCCAAAAGCAGACAAAAATCCCAGTCTGAAGTGCTCGCCAATATTGAACACACTGGGAAAAAATTCAGTCAGATTTCTCCTTGGCTCAAGCAGCTTTTACCCACAATTTAAATATTATAACCCTTAATATTCTTTTTTTTCCAGAAAGTCACCCATCCGTTGTTTAAAAGTCTGTACAGACTCTGACCCAACTACCTCAACAGGCAGAGAATTCCACAGCTTTATTGTTCTTACTGCAAAATAACCCTTTCTATGCTTTAGCCTGAATTTCCTTTCATCCAGTCTAAATGGGTGACTTTGTTTCCTGTGTATAGTCCTTTTAATGAATAGGTTTCCAGACAATGGTTTATAATGGCCCTGTATATATTTATATAAAGTTATCAGATCCCCTCTAAGCTGCTGTTTCTCTAAACTAAAAAGGTTTATGCGTGTTAGTTTTTCCTCATAACTTATATCTTCCATTCCCTGTATTAATTTAGTTGCCCGACTCTGCACTTTTTCTAGCGCCATAATATTCTTTTGTAAAACGGGTGCCCAAAATCACATGGCATACTCAATGCGCGGTCTTACCATTGATTTATGAAGAGGCAAAATTATGTTTTCAACACGAGAATAAATTCCCCTTTTAATGCATGTCAGTACCTTGCTCACCTTGGCAGCTGCTGTTTGACATTGGCCATTGTTGCTGAGTTTGGAGTCTATGATTATTCACAAATCCTTTTCTTGCTTTGATTTCCTTAACTCTGTACCATATTGGGTATAAGTGGCTTGTGTGTTCTTCACTCCAAAGTGCATAACCTTGCATTTGTCTACATTATTAACTTTTTACGTCGTGGGACGTGCTATGGCGTCCTCATGGCGGGAGAGCTCTGAAGCCACAGGGCATACATGTACACCCCGCTGACTTCAATGAGCCACCTTGACCCCTCCCCACAGCCAGCGCAATCCACGCGCTGTTGGCTGATGAGAGACGACCAGAACAGTGAGGCGTACCTGTATGCCTCACTGATGTTAACCCCCACTCGACAGGCAACGAATGCCCATCCTTAACTGGTTAAACATCATCTGCCATTTAAGTGCCCAGTCCCCCAATGTATCTAAATCCCTCTGCAGCAAAGAAAATATCTTGCTCACATTGTATGCCTTTTCCTAGTTTGTGTCATCTGCAAACATTGAGGCTTTCCGTCCACTGGTACTGTAGTCAGATGACCAACTTGGTCACCCGACTACGGACAATACCATCGGCCGATCAGGTCATCTGTGGACGACCCTGATCGGTCGATGGACAGGCCGGCCAATAAACATATACAAAAAACCCCGCTGCAGGAAAAAAAGGTTAGGAACCGCTGCTGAAGGGAAAAAAAAATCTGTCTTCGGCCCTGAAATAGAGTTTCAGGACAAAGGACACACCGTCCAGCACAGCCAAAGCTGGAAGAAAAAAAAAAAAAAGCTTGCCAGGCTGCAGGGGGGGGGGATTAACCAGCCTGATTTAGGTTTCAGCACCAGGGACAGCAATGCTGAATGCAGCCGGCTCGCAAAGAAAAAAAAAAAGACACGAGAGGGGAAAAAAGCCATCTTTTTAAAATAAAGATCTGAACCCAAAATTTTGCCTGAAAAATCCAGTAACATACCTAAAAAAAAAAAAAATTCTAAAATTTCAATAAATAAAAAGGCTTTTTTTCTGTGGAATAAAGAAAATAAACGGTTGAATAAAAATAGCTATAAAAAAGAATTTTCTTTTTACAGTGAATCCAATGTGCTTCGCGTACGGCGGTTTTACTATACAATGCATCTTTTTATGTTTCCCTGTACACAACGGTTTAGCTGTACAATGCATATTTTTCATGTTTCCCTGCCGCGGCATGGCGGTTTAACTATACAATGCATCTTTTTCATGTAAACTTGTACTATAACGTCCCTGCATTGTCCGATAATTTCAAATAAATTTGGAAAAATCGCTAGTCTGTTGTAGTCGAAAAAAATCATCTGAAATTGTCCATTGGTGGTCGGATGCAGTCGAAGATTGCTGATTTACCTGCATGTTGTAGAATCAGTCGGACAACTTCAGACGATATCAGATGATTGCACCATCGCACAAATACAGTGCCAGTGGACGGCCAGCCTGACACATGAATTTCAATGCCTATTTCAAGGTAATTTATAAATAATTTGAAAGGAATTGGTTCTATAACAGATCCCTGAGGGACACCACATACCACTGGTGTCCATCTTGAAAACTTACCATTTATGACCACTCTCTGTATTCTATCTTTTAGCCAGTGTTCTATCCAAGAACAAGAATTTTCATCTAGAGCACATTTTCTTAAATAAATAGTAACCTCTTGTGCGGAACTGTGTCGAAAGCTTTGGCAAAATCAAAGTAAATCACATCCACTGCGACCCCCTGATCTAAAATTCTACCTACTTCTTAATAGAATGCAATTAGGTTAGTCTGACATGAACTGTGTTTCATAAAACCATGCTGTGTTTCATAAAACTGTGTTTCATAAAACCCTGAAATACTTTCCCAGCCACAGACCTTAAGCTCACAGGTCTATAATTCCTAGGCAGACATTTTGACCCTTTTTTGAATATAGGAACTACATCAGCTTTTCTCCATTCCTCTGGTATGATTCCTAAAAGAAATGGATCTTGAAAGATTAAAAACAGAGGTTTACATATTTCAACACATAGCTCCCTCAGTACTCACGGATAAATGCCATCCGGCCCAGGGGCTTTATTCTCATTTCACTTTATTTAGTTGCTGCAACACATTTTCTTGAGTCAACCAACCACATTGCTTTCTAAGACTTGGTTAATGATTTGCATGTCTCCTGTGATAGGTTTCTCTTTGATTATATACTGAAGAAAAATAATCATTCAAAATTCCTGCCTTATCTCGATCTTCAGTTAATAACGCCCCTTGGCTCAAATTTCAGAAAAGCTACAATTTCACTTTTAGGTTTCTTAGAGTTTATGTACTTAAATAATCTTTTGGGGTTGGTCTTGTTCTCTTTGGCTATCTCTTTTTCATTTTCTAGTTTAGTCCATCTAATCGCTTTTTTACATGCTTTATTTGCTACTTTATATGCTTTATAGGAAGCCTCAGATTTATCAGATTTAAAAGCTTTAAATGCCTTTTATTTTTCATTACCTTGGTTATCTTCCTACAGAGCCACATTAGCTTCAGTCTGTTTCTTTTTATATTTATTACCCAATGGAATATATTGGGACGTGTAATTTTCTAGTGTTAGTTTGAAGAAATTCCACTTATCCTCGGTGTTTTTCCCCATGAAAGAGTTTTTGCCAGTCAATGAGATTGAGAGCTTCCCTTAATTTAATGAAATTGACCTTTTTAAAATTAAAAGGGTTATTCAAAGAGAGCGAATTGGCTCCAAAATTATACAGTATTCAAAAAGCTGAATAGTTCGCCAAATGTTGGCAAATTGCCATCAAAATACAGTGCTGTTTGACGGCAATGAACTCCATGTAGAGAAGTAATGGTTATTCTCAGGGCTCGAGTCGAGCGGGAACGCGTGGGAACGGCGTTCCCACACTTCTCTCACAGCGGGAACGCTGCGGGAACGCAGCGTTCCCGCTGTGGCCCGAGCCCGATCGCTTTAGGAGGTGGCCGCCACACATTGCCGGCGGCCGCATGCTTCCTATTAGAACGGCCGGTGACCGGAAGTGGAGCCGCTCGCCTGGCTGTTTCATAGATCCCAGGCGAGTGGCTGCACTTCCTGTCAGCGGCCGCTGAAGCAGGAAGCACGTGGCTGCCGGCAATGTGCGGCAGGAGCATCAGAGGAGCAGCAGAGGTGAGCTGGGCTGGGGGCAGTATCCATGAGACCTAGGGGCAGTATCCATGAGACCTGGGGGCAATATCCATGAGACCTGGGGGCAATATCCATGAGACCTGGGGCATATCCATGAGACCTGGGGGCAATATCCATAAGACCTGGGGCATATCCATGAGACATGGGGCATATCCATGAGACCTGGGGGCAATATCCATGAGACCTGGGGCATATCCATGAGACCTGGGGGCATTATCCATGAGAGCTGGGGGGCATTATCCATGAGAGCTGGGGCAATATATATCCATATGAGCTGGGGCAATTATATCCAAGTGAACTGGGGGCAATTATATCCATGTGAACTGGGGAAAATATATCCATATAACCAGTGCTGTGTATATTATTCTTGGGGTTCAGTGCTGTGTATGTTATTCTGGGGGCTCAGTGCTGTGTATATTATTCTGGGGGCTCAGTGCTGTGTATATTATCCTGGAGGCTCAGTGCTGTGTATATTATTCTGGGGGCTCAATGCTGTGTATGTTATTCTGGGGGTTCAGTGTTGTGTATGTTATTCTGGGGGTTCAGTGTTGTGTATATTATTCTGGGGCTCAGTGCTGGGTATGTTATTCTGGGGGTTCAGCGCTGTGTATATTATTCTGGGGGCTCAGCGCTGTGTATATTATTCTGGGGGCTCAGTGCTGTGTATGTTATTCTGGGGGTTCAGCGCTGTGTATATTATTCTGGGGGCTCAGCGCTATGTATATTATTCTGGGGGCTCAGTGCTGTGTATGTTATTCTGGGGGTCCAGTGCTGTGTATATTATTCTGGGGGCACAGTGTTGTGTATATTATTCTGGGGGTCTGTGCCTGGATATATATATATATATATATAATATATAAAATGCGTTAGTCCAGTTGCCACAATCACGAGTATACCTGTACGTAGTGATACCTTTCACTGATCAGTATAGTTTCCAGTTTACACTCTTGAAAGCTTGTCTTTTAAATGTAAAGTTAACCCAATAAAAATGGTATCACCGGCACGCACTGCTATACTCGTGATATATATATATATTTTCTTCAAGTAATGGGGGTTGTGGAATTCGTGGGTGAGTTCCCTCACTTTTTTTCCCAGGACTTGACCCCTGGTTATTCTATTCAGAGAACACCAAACAGCACCGAAATGTCAGTCAGAGCTATTCAGAGAGCGGTGAAAACCTTTAGAATTGGCAGGAGAATGAACAATCTAGACCAAATAGTCAATTTGGAAAGTGAGATAAATGGGAGAATTTTTCTGGTTTGACTATTTTTTTACCTAGAATTTTCAATTCTCCAGTCATTCTCAAGGTTTTCACCTTTCTGAATAACTCTGAGTGAAATGCGCTGATTTGCGGTGGTTTCTTTCGGCAGGTTTAATCAGGCAAATTCCATAGGTTTCAATGTAAAAAATATTCCTGTTTTATTCAATATTAATTAAACCACTTATTCCTTTAATTGCAGCAAAAAAATCTCTTTATGTTTTAGGATTTCTTAGGCATTTTTTGGGAATTTTTCTGCAATTTTCTTTCCGTTTTTTTTATAAATAGCGGTTGGTTTTCTTTTCTGCAACAGACCTTTTTATTTTTATTTAGGCTTGTGCACCGATTTTTTTTTTTTTAAGTTTATTTTTTTGTTCGGTTTGTTCGGATTTTGTAAATTTTCGTTTCGACTCATTTCAGCCGATTTCCGTTTCGGTTTGTTTTTCGTATCGACTTTTTTTTCGTGATTTCAGAAATTTTCGTGTTTTTCGGAACGTCTGTTCTCCTCGTTTCAAAGTGTCTATTCGTTTTGACGTAAACTAATGGTTTTTCGGATACGATAATTATACGATACGATAATTCTGCCGATACGATAATTCTGCCATTTGAGATTTCTCATTTTATACAAGAAGGTTACATTGAGATTTCTCTGGTTTCCCGGGAAGGATACATTGAGATTTATCATGTTTTACAAGAAGGATACATTGAGATTTCTTTGGATTTCCAGGAAGGATACATTGAGATTTCTCATGTTTTACAAGAAGGATACATTGAGATTTCTCTGGTTTCCTGGGAAGGATACATTGAGATTTCTCTGGTTTTACAAGAAGGATACATTGAGATTTCTCTGTTTTTACAAGAAGGATACATTGAGATTTCTCTGGTTTTACAAGAAGGATACATTGAGATTTCTCTGGTTTTACAAGAAGGATACATTGAGATGGGAATGATACAAAATTTAATTACAGAATCAGCAATATAAATACGATGTCCGAAATTACTGAAATGGAACCGAAATCAAGAATGGAGCCGAAATCACGAATGGAACGAAAATGAATTTCGATTTTACACATTTCTAGTCCATTCGAAAAGTTTTTGTTTCGGCTCGAAAATTTGTTCGGATCTGCCGTTTTTGGATCTGAAAATTTTAGGAAAATCGGCCAAATCCGAATGCACTAATCGGGAAATTTCGTGAAAATTCCAAAACCCGAAACGCACATCCCTATTTTTATTCATATGACCTTATATATTAATTCCAGGCATTTTCATCCAGTAGATTTTTTTGCAAACAGCTTTTGTTTCTATTTGTTTATGGGTTTTTCCCCCTGTTTGTCGGCTTTTTTCCGACAGCTGGCCGGGGCTCTGTTCGGCAGATCGTCTGCTTTTTTTCGATCGTGTTTGATGATTTTGCAGCAGACCGTCGGGTGCATTTGGCCTTTTTCCCGGTGGTTTATCAGATGGCTTTGATTTTTCTCCGGCGGTTTTGAGGCGGTGTGTTTCCCTTCAATGCGTCGGTTTTGAGGTTTCTTGGATGTGTTCGGCACATTAACCCTGCACTTCGGGGACTTTGATACCCCGAAGTGCAGGGAGCGAAAGAGCAAAAGAGCTCTTCAAATAACCCTGTATATGTTTTAGCATGTCCCCTATGACTATGCTTGTCACGGTTCCCGGATCCCACCACGCAGTACTTAACCCCCAACACTCCACAAAACCCAGAAGCTACCAACAGTGTAGCTGTGAATGATCCCTATCTGTCTGGTCCTTAGAATTGGCCAGGTAAACTAGCTAGACAGAAAAGGGTTAACAATACGGAGAGGAGTCAGCCGAGCCAGAATCAGGAACACAGAGTTCAGAATGGTCAAATGGAATAGCCGGGTCGGTATCAGAGCAGTAGCGTAGTACAAGCAAATAGTCTAGGGCAACAGAAGGCAGAATGGTCAGAACACAAGCAGAGGTCAGTAACAGGTTAAATCAATATAGCAGTCAGGTACAAGGAGCTCAGGATGGATAACCACGATCTGGCCACTTCTGAAACTATACTGAGGGTTTTTTAAAGACCTTCACCAGACCACGCCCCCCACTCAAGCCACACCTCGTGCAATCACCTCCCTGCCTGTCTCCATTTAAACCGGGCAGTGGTCAGCGAGCAGCATCAGACTTGCTGTCCTCAAGCACACAGGTAGGGCTGGAAGCCCCCAACGTTACAATGCTTTTTTGAGTTTATTTCAAAAGATACCATATTGTGGTCACTGTTTCCCAACTGCTCCCTTACTTGTATATTTGAGAATAGATCCACATTGTTTGTTATAACCAGATCCAGTCAAGTATCCTTTCTAGTTGGTGCTTCTACCAGTTGTGATATGAAGGTATCATTTAACAGGTTCAGAAACCAGATTCCCTTCGCTGAATTACTAGTTCTACTATCCCAATTAATATCCGGGTCTCTAATAATTAAAGTGTTACCCAGATGTACAGCATTCCTGATTTGCTCAAACAGCTGTTCCTCCCCATTATTATCCACGTTAGGTGGTATCAAATATTACCAAATATTAAATATTTCTTCCATCTGTGCTAGGGATGCACCGATACTGATACTAGTATCGGTATTGGTGCTGATACCAGGACCTGCTCGAGTACTTGGTACTTGGTGGGGCCAATATGAGCTTGGGCACTCTGAGCTGGAGCAAATATGAGCTGGGGCACTGAGCTGGGGGCAAATATGAGCTGGGGCACTCTGAGCTGTGGGGTAAATATGAGCTGGGGGCACTCTGAGCTGGGGCAAATATGAGCTGGGGCAAATATGAGCTGGGGTAAATATGAGCTGGGGCACTCTGAGCTGGGGCACTCTGAGCTGAGACACTCTGAGCTGGGAGCACTCTGAGCTGGGGCAATATGAGCTGGAGGCACTATGAGCTGGGGCAATGTGTGAGCTTGGGGCAATATGTGAGCTGGGGACATTTTATATGAGGTCTGTTCTTTTTGAAATGTGGTCACATGACAATAAAAGTATCGGTACTCGGTATCGGTGAGTACTTTTAAAAAGTATCGGTACTTGTACTCAGTCTTTAAAAATTGGTATCGGTGCATCCCTAATCCATGCCCCATCCAAACATCTTTCCCCCTCCACACACCCTATATCACAAATCAGCCAAAAATCATCTTCCTCCAATTCCCATACCACTCCTCCCTTACCCATACCACTCCTCCCTTATTATAAGGCCCTCACTCCTGCTAATTATTAGACATGTGCACGGCAGTTTTTTTTAATTTTGGATTTTTTTCATTTCGGATCATTTCATTCTGTTTTTTTTTTTTCGTTTCGTTTGGTATGTTACTGTGATTCGTATTTTTGGACCAATCTGAAATTTTGGAAAGCCGTTTTTCACGTTGAATTTCATTTTTATGGGTTATTTCATTTTCCGGGTTGATTTGTATTTCGTTTTTGAGGTTTTTCGTATTTTTGGGTGATTTGTATTTTCGGAGGGCTGGTATTTCTTTTTTCACATCACTTCATTTTTTGTTTTTATGGATTATTTCGTATTTTGGGTTGATTCATATTTTGTCTTTGAGATATTTTGTGTTTTATTAGTTATTTTGGAATGTGAAACGGATTACTACAACAATAGAATGAAAATACCAGCCATACAAAATAATCCCATAGGTTTCAATGTAAAAAATATTCCCTTTTTTTATTAAATATTTATTCAGCCTCGTTGCTTTAAAATAAATGAAGAATCCTTAAAATGCGTGTAAAAATCCTAAAAGTAAAGAGAAAAATAAACAGTTGAATAAATATTTAGTAAAAACCGGGAACATTTTTTACATTGTCACCTAAGGGAAAAAAGCCTTGTTACTTTAAAATAAATTAGGAAACCTGAAATTTAACAATTTTTTTCCCAAAAATGGCTTAAAAAAATCATTAACCCCTTAGTGACCGGGCGGTTTTACGAAAGTGCCCGCTGCTGTTTTTAGGTTTCTGTGCTGTTTGTGTTTAGGTCAAATTTTCCTCTTACTCGTTTATGCAACCCACACATATTATATACCGTTTTTCCGCCATTAAACGGACTTTCTAAAAATACCATTATTTCCATCATACCGTATAATTTACTAAAAAAACAAATATGAATCCTGATGAAAAAATGGAAATAACACACTTTTTCAAAATTTAATCCCTAAAATCTACAACCGTCAAAGACCCAGGCTAAATAGTTTTGAAATTTTGTGCTGAGATTAGAAATACCCAATTTTTACATGTTTTTGCTATTTAACCCCTCCACTGCTGAGCCAGTTCACCTCTGTGCGCTAAGCTCATTCTGACTGTTTTATGCTCAGAACTTTTAGATGCCAGCTTAAGTCCTATTTAATTAAACCCCCCCCCCCGGACAATTTTTTTTTTTTACACCAAACCTGGTCATGCGTGGTATCATTGGAAAGGCCTTTGATCAATGATTTTGTACATGACCCTCTAGCTGCCACGGATCGGGAGATACGGTGATCCAAATGATTCACGTATCTCCACTTGGCAGCTAGGGGGTTAACTGGCCCACTGACGGCCTCACACATATGGTGAGGATATCAGTGGGTGGGGGGTGATCCAGAGACTTGGCTGACATCCAAGATGTCAGCCACCTCCAGGTTTGAATCGTGATTCTGCGCCGATTGGCATGGAATCACTATCCGGCAGCAAAACAGGTAATGCAATGCACCGCTGAAAAGTGGAGACTATCCCCTTTCCTTGTTTTTTCTGGCATTAATGGTTGGGGAGACAGAGGGCTCCAAAGGAGCCCCCCTCTTTCTGATTTTTACTGCAGGTGCCAGTGGGCGCCGTCCAATGACATTATCACGCAGCGTGATGACATCATCGTTCTGGCCGGTCCCCCCTAAAACGGCAGGGCAGGGTTCCAGCCTGTCAGAACACCATGGGAACCAGCGAGGGAGGTAACTATTGAGCGGGAGGGAGGTTAGGCGACCCTAACCTACAATGTACGTCCTCGGGTCTAAGGGAGACTTCCCGATCGGGTGTACATAGTACATCAGCGGTCAGGAAGGGGTTAAAAAATAGGCTTTTTGCTGCAAGTGAAAGAATAAACGGTTGAACAAGTATTTAATAAAAATGGAAATTTTGTTTCATTGAAAACCATAGAATTCGGCTGATTAAATCTGTCGAACGAACCACCAAAAATCTGGGTTAGAAATTGGGGTTAGAATTTCTAGATATTAGCGATTTTGGATCGCGAGTTTACTGTACTTTCCGCGTGCTATACTTAGTATGGGGAAAGCTAGAGATCTCTAGCACTTTTGTAACCAACGGATCACTTGGTGCGGCACTAATTTCTGGATGGACGCTAATGGTGCTAACTAAAAAAATTACACAAACAGATCCTTGTCCAAAACTAAAAGGCAATTAAAAGGAATGCAGCACAGGTGTTCTCTTTGTGCCATACACTATAGCAATGGATCTGGTTAGCATTGTCGCTGCTGTTGCAGTAGGCTCTATTATGATATATATGTATCCTTTATCCACATATCCTAATTTTAATTTTTTTTTGCTGGGGGGTATTTATAGTATGTAAGCAGTTGATTACTATGGTGACTGTTTGGACCATGTTTAAAGACACATGGATACATCTTGCCCTGAAACATGCATTATTTATATGCTGCAGCAGGAAATTTATTGTTGCTTACCTGGCCTTCCTTTTCCTTTTGGATCTATTAAATGCATTGTAATGATTCTACATGCTGTTGGGTGGCATTTATCATACAATGTCCATCAGCCTTAATTCATATATTTCAACAGCATACTCACAGACTCACCTCCATCTCTTCCCTCTGCTGCCCTAACCCATCCTCCCCATCCACCCGCCCACCCAGGGCCGGTCCCTAATTTCAGCTCTTCTTTCCAGCTGTCTCCACTTCTCTCACTAATTAGTCTTACTAAGCCCAAATTTCTGGTCCTTTTCATGCAATCCTTCGATATTCTTCTGGCCACCAGTTTTACCTTCCCTCTGCTCCCATTTTTTTGTTACCCCAGTTCCTTTAGAGTGTAAGCTCATGGGATGTCTGCCTGAGCTCTCGGTTTAAAGTGCTGTATTACCTGGACAGTTATCCTATGACCAGGTTGTATTTCCTCTTGAATCCTGTAAGTCTGCTGTTTGTGCTTCCCCATTGTAAAGCGCTATGGAATCTGTTTGCGCTGTATAAGTACTTGTAACTGTGCATATAAACATGGATGATATGGCCACCTTGGAGGATTATAATAATGCAGGGTTGTGAGGGCTCTTCGCTGGATGTGTTCATTCTTAAACAAGCTTGTGAGGGCAGAGGATAGGTATGACCCGGCACTCTGCACTGGAAATAAAATCCTGTACATAAATGCATTAGCGCTGGGTCTCAGCCCGGGTCTTAGCGTTTCCCTAGTGTGTGGCAGTGGCGACTCTAGGAACAATATTTAGTGGGGCACATAAGATACAGCAGTCAAAACTGGGGGGGGGCGCCAATAATTTTCACCACTAAATCAAACCACTGAATAAAACTAAAGGAAAAATTTAGCGCGAGTCGCTAAAACTTAGTGCCTGACAACCTACTAAAAGATCACGTTGTCTACAGTAGTCCATGAACAAGGTTGTTTGGCACATGCTAGGAAACCTCTAAGACCCGGGCTGAGACCCAGCGCTAATGCGGTTGTGTACAGGATAGAACTGTTTTTTTTTTCCAGTGCAGAATGCCAGGCCATACCTATACCCCGCCCTCACAAGCTTGAATATGAACACATACTGTGAATAACCTCACACCCCTGCATTATTAAAATCCTCCAAGGTGGCCGTATCATCCATGTTTTGATGCACACATATATTAAGGCTGATGGGCATTGCATGATAAATGCCACTCAACAGCATGTAGAATCCTTACACTGCATTTAATAGATCCAAAAGGAAGGCTAGGTGAACAATAATTTCCCTGCTGCAGCATATAAATAATACATGTTTCAGGGCAAGACTTATTCACGTGTCCCTTTAAACATGGTCCACACAGTCGCCCTAATAATCAACCGCTTACATACTATGAATAACCCCCAGCATCAAATGTTTAAAATTAGGCAATATATTAGAATTAGGATACATCAATAACATAATAGAGATCACTGCAACAGCAACGACAATGAGGACCAGATCCATTGCTATGGTGTATGGGGCCAAGAGAACACCTGTGCTGCATTCCTTTCAATTGCCTGTTAATTTTGGGCGAAGAACTGTTTTTTCAGTTTTTTTGGAGTTAGCACCAGGGTTGAGCAGTAGGTAAAATGATGCAATTAGCGCCCCTCAAAAAATTAGCGCTGGCACCAGGTGATCTGCTAGCTGCAAAAGCGCTAGAGATCTCTAGCACTCCCCGTGTTAAGTAAAAGATGTGGAAAGTACAGTAAGCTCGCAGTAGGGATGTGCGTTTTGGGTTTCGGAATTTCAGAATTTTCACGAAATTTCCCGATTCGTGTATTCGGATTCAGCCGAATTTCCGAATCGGATCGGACCCGAAAACCGACAGATCTGAAAAGTTTTCCGAGCCGAAACGAAAAATTTTTGGATTTTTCGAATGGACTTGAAATGTGTCAAATCGAAATTTATTTTTGCTCTATTCATGATTTTGGTTTCATTCGTGATTTCGGTTCCATTTCGGTAATTCTCGACATCGTATATTTAACTATTATCGGTTATATCGCTGATTCTGTAAATTTTGTATTTGTAAATGCATATCACTTGTTTCTTGTGGCATTCGGATCAGTTTAGCGCTTTTTTTAAATCATTTTGTTCATTTTTTTTTGTTCCTTGGCTTTCATACCATTTTAATATGATTAAATAAAGTTGTGAAATGTATATTCATAAAAAAAAAAGGATCTTTATTTAATAAAAAAAAAACACGATAGAATCGCCAGAATTATCGTATCGACGGAATGAATTATCGGATCCGAAAAACAAACCAAAAATTTATTATAAAAAAAGATATAAAGTTAAAAAAAGTAAACCATAGTAGTTTACGTCAAAACGAATAGAGTTAGACACTTTGAAACGAGGAGAACAGACGTTCCGAAAAAACGAAAATTTCCGAAATCACGAAAAGTCGATACAAAAAACGAGCAAAGTGACCCGAAAACACGAAAAATGGTCGATATTCCAAAAAATGTACACGAAAAACGAGCCGAACCGAACCGAATCGAAACAGAAATCGGTCGAAACGAGCCGAATCTAAAATTTTAAACATCAGAACAAATCGAACCGAATCAAACCGAAAAAAAAATCGGTGCACAAGCCTAGCTCGCAGTACTAATAGCAAGGCACTAAGTGATTTTTCCTGTTTGTAGCGAGAGGCAAACGATCTGTTGGTGCGGCACTAGACTCGATTAACCTGGTGCTAACGCAAAACCATGCCGTCGCAAGGGTTAGCTCACACCAGGTAGTAGTGCCCAAAATATGTATATATAAAAAAGATTGCAGAATCCCAGAGTAATGTGATGCAATGATACCTTTTTATTGTACTAACCTGATACCTAAATACAATATTTTATTTGCTGCAATTCGTCAGTTTTTGCTGAATGTCTGATAGCTGCTTCAGCAACTCGACTTTTAGCAAATTACAATGACCATTTGCTAAATAGGAATTCACTATATTTTCGGCGAAATGAATTCCCCGAAATGTGACGAAAAGCAGAGGCTCTAAAGATGATTAGACCCTTTACATTCTAACTTCCATAGTAACCCCTAAAATGCCATAAACCCAGGGAAATACAATAAAAATAATAAACTGGCATTTAGCCTACCAATTAACCCCTAAAATTCCATTAATCAAGGAAAAAATAAATTGTATACTGTGAAGGATGAAGCCTACCCATTAACCCTTAATATACAACTAAACCAAGGCAAAAATTAGTGTAATACACAATGTAATGTATAGTCTGAACATTAAACACTTCACTGCTGAGCCATTTCAACCCTGTGAAAATGTTTAAGTGCCCGTTATTATTTAAGGTTTAAGACTTTTACTTCAAATGGTCATTTTGGGTATCATTGGAAAGGCCAGAATCTGCTCTAACCAACGACACCTGGATCGTCCATATATACGATGCACAGGGACGGAGATACAGCCATCCGAAGAAGTGTGGGAAGCTGGATGCTGATTTTTGGTAGGGGGGGCACATGGGAGGGGAAGAAATAACCATGGGGGGGACAATTGTCCCCCCTTTCCCCCCTGTAGAGTCGCCTATGGTGTGCGGTAAATGACCTTATACGCAGGCTCCCGCGGACAAGGTGATCTGTGATCAGTAGGTCATCAGGCGCTAAGTTTTAGCAACTTGCACTAATTGTCTTCTTTAGTAATGGCATTATAGCTCAAACCAGGTTATAAGGGGCCCAGGCTTGGGGCTAGGGAAGCAGATTTCGGGAGAATATTTTTTTTTTCTTACTGTTCTTTCTTTTCCAATTTATTTTGAGGTGCGCAGATACACTATATTGCCAATAGTATTCGCTCACCTGCCTTGACTCGCATATGAATTTAAGTGACATCCCATTACTAATCCATAGGGTTCAATATGACGTTGGTCCACCCTTTGCAGCTATAACAGCTTCAACTCTTCTGGGAAGACTGTCCACAAGGTTTAGGAGTGTGTTTATGGGCATTTTTGACGCTTCTTCCAGAAGCGCATTTGTGAGGTCACACACTGATGTTGGACGAGAAGGCCTGGCTTTCAGTCTCCGCTCTAATTCATCCCAAAGGTGTTCTATCGGGTTGAGGTCCGGACTCTGTGCAGGCCAGTCAAGTTCATCCACACCAGACTCTGTCATCCATGTCTTTATGGACCTTGCTTTGTGCACTGGTGCACAGTCATGTTAGAAGAGGAAGGGGCTAGCTCCAAACTGTTCCCACAAAGTTGGGAGCATGGATTTGTCCAAAATGTCTTGGTATGCTGAAGCATTCAGAGTTCCTTTCACTGGAACAAAGGGGCCAAGCCCAGCTCCTGAAAAACAACCCCACACCATAATCCCCCCTCCACCAAACTTTACACTTGGCACAATGCAGTCAGACAAGTACTGTTCTCCTGGCAACCGCCAAACCCAGACTCGTCCATCAGATTGCCAGATGGAGAAGCGCGATTCGTCACTACAGAGAATGCATCTCCAGTGCTCTAGAGTCCAGTGGCGGTGTGCTTTACACCCCTGCATCTGACCCTTTGCATTGCACTTGATGATGTATGGCTTGGATGCAGCAACTCGGCCATGGAAACCCATTCCATGAAGCTCTCTGCACACTGTTCTTGAGCTAATCTGAAGACCACATGAAGTTTGGAGGTCTGTAGCGATTGACTCTGCAGAAAGTTGGCGACCTCTTCGCACTATGCGCCTCAGCATCTGCTAACCCCGCTCCGTCAGTTTACAAGGCCTACCACTTCGTGGCTGAGTTGCTGTTGTTCCCAAACACTTCAACGTTCTTATAATACAGCTGACAGTTGACTGTGGAATATTTAGGAGCGAGGAAATTTCACGATTGGATTTGTTGCACAGGTGGCATCCTATCACAGTTCCATGCTGGAATTCACTGAGCTCCTGAGAGCGACCCATTCTTTCACAAATGTTTGTAAAAATAGTCTGCATGCCTAGGTGCTTGATTTTATATACCTGTGGCCATGGAAGTAATTGGAACAACTGATTCTGATTATTTGAACGGGTGAGCGAATACTTTTGGCAATATAGTGTACATAATGGCTGCAAATCAAAAATTCTCCCAAATCCGTCTTTAAACTATAATAATTGTTGTTAGAAATCACTTGTAAAAAAGATAATTTGCTTCTGTTCTAAATTAAATATTGGTGCAAATATATCAGACCTGCCAACTCTGAGATGAGAACCCTGCCAACATTGGGAAAAGGGAGCAGGTCAAACTGGCACGTGTCCACTAGGGATGAGCTGTTCGGTTCGTGCTATCAAGGAGAGGGATCATTGCTGGTTGGCAAGTCTTCTTGATCCACTATACAATGGTAAAGTTGCAGAGCTTATCCTGCCCGCACAGAGGGAGGACAGGATGAAACAACTTGAGTACGCTCTAAAGCGACACTTGTGTTACACCTTTCCAGGCACTGGTAGGTTACCAAGTGATGACACAGGTGCTTCTGAGACTGCGGATGATCAGAGGAAGAGCGGTGAATGCCGGGGCCGCTTGACTGATGCCTTTTTAATTTTTTTAGTCCACGACACCCAGGGACGTCAAATGTAGGCACCCATTGCCAGCGTCTTCACCATATGGTGCAGGACTACCTAGGGGCAAGGACAGACCTGGATACCTTTACAGCAGATGATCCACTGGCTTACTGGGTGTTGAGATTGGATCACTTGCCAGAACTTAGTCAATATGCTATGCAGCTACTAGGTTTCCCTTCATCCAGCGTGCTTTCTGAAAGGACGTTCAGTGCCGCTGGAGGTTTTGTCACAGACAAAAGAGTGCATCTGTCCACCGACTCTGTAGACCGGCTGACATTTATAAAAATGAATCAGTCCTGGATCAGCAGCTATCAATCCCCCGATGCTGACATAACTGAATAGATCAGGGATCTCTTCTGCATTCACAAAACCTCCACCACTGCACTCTTCCACAATACCACAAAGGGGTTACGGTGTGAAGGCACTTGCTGCCACCAAAGGCACAATATTTGGGTGCACTGCCACTGACGCCTATATTACCAGATTCATATAATTTTAATATTGGATCGCAGTGTCCAACCCTGCACTCTTCCACAATACCACAGAGGTGTTACTTGCGGTGTGAAGGCACTTGCTGCCACCAAAGGCACAATATTTGGGTGCACTGACGCCTGTACCATATTCATATCATTTTAATATTGGACCGCAGAGTCCAACCCTTCACTCTTCCACAATACCACAGAGGGGTTACGGTGTGACGGCACTGTTGCCGACACTAAAGGTCCAATTTTAAAGCACCTATTGTTACTTTCATGCAAAGCCTGCATAGGTTTCACCATAATTTAGCCCAAACAAATCACTAAACTTGTTCTGCGTGTCCTAAAATGTCTCCTCTTTTCATACAGACTTCCGCCCCTAGCAGTTGTTTATGAATTGATTAAAGGAAAACCATTTACCGTCATTTGAAATGTCATTTTTTGTTTTTAACCCTTTCACTGCTGAGGACGTGTGGGGACCGTCCTTATTGACTCTTGACTCCTAAGGAAAAATAAGGGTTTCTTGGAACCCTGATATCTCCAGACTGTTGGCATCTAGCTGGGTCAGAGCATGGCCTTTCCAATGATACCAAACATGACCATTTTTAAAGTAAGGAAAAAAATGTATTAAAATAATAATAAAAAAAAGGAAAAATTAGTTTTTTTTAAGACCTGAAATAGTTCAGCAGTGAAGGGGTTAAAGGTTTCTATACATCCTACAAATCTGCCACTTCATGGGCGGGTTATGGGGACCTCCTAGGCACGATATTTGAAGTAATTTCTCGTTTTCGTAACTTTTTCTCGTTTTCGTAATTCGTAACCATTATTTCATGGAAAACTCACTGTTCCTTTAAAAACATTTTTTTTAAAACTTTTTGTCCTTGTTTCCTGTCCCTCAGGGCACTACCCAGACCCCCATACACCTTTTATGGCAAATATCTTGCATATATGCCCTCTTGGAGGGCACTCTAAAATTCGAACGTTCAAGTCCCATTGACTTGCATTGAGTTCGGTTCGTGTTCGAGTTCGAACTATAACTTTTGAAATTGTTCGAATTTGAAGTCGAACCGAACACAGGGGCATTCGGCTCATCCCTAGTGTGTACTGGTGTGGACTGACAACTGATGGGGCCCCTGGGCAATAGGCGTCCCTCGTGCCATGCCCACAGTAGTCCGCACCCATACAAAACCTCACCCATTTGACGAACAACCAGCATGCACATTGTTGTGTTAAAGAATTATTTCTTTATACGATTTTCTAAATAATAATTTTAATGAGAAAATCCACTCAGGCCCTTCAGCGAGTTGGGGAATCCATAGCCTCCTCCAGACTTACAGACTGCCACTGCTCTGCTAATACAACACACCGCATATTACTGTGAGTTTTATTGCTGTGCAGCTCTGTGATAAGCTCATACACAGCGCATATTACTGTATTACACTCTTACACACCGCACAATACTGTATCACAGAGCGCCACAGCAATAAAACTCACTGGAATGTGCAGTGTATATGAGCGTATCAGAGCACCACATCAAACCCCCAGTAATGGCAGTATGTGTATGAGCAGGCATAAAATCCACAGCAATATGGCCCACAGTAATGGCAGTATGAGTATGAGCAGGCATAAAATCCACAGCAATATAACTCCCAGTAATGACAGGATGTGTATGACCAGGCACAGAATCCAAAGCATTTTTTTTTTTAATAGCTACCATTCTTTGAGGGATGGGTCCTGTTCTGTGCTCTCTCACACTCTCTACTGTCTCCAGCAGGTAGGCTGCAGGTGCGGGCTCTGGCCCAGCCACATGCGCAGTTGCACACAGGCCAACAGGCATGGCCTAGATGGAAAGCCGTGCGGACACGTAAGTGTGACGCGTCCTGGTTCTACGAGAAGCCGCCCCGCAGCCAGTTGCAGATCTTCCCGATCCGCGTGATCACGTCTGAGCTGAGAGGGCACATTTTGCTGGTGCCGCCATCCGCTGGACCGCCTGCAATCCGAATCGGATCGAATTGAAGAGTGAGACCGCAGCATGTGTACCAGAATCCGAGGCCCCTTCTATCCGCGGGCCCTCAGGCGGTGCCCAATCGCCCAGTGGGTCACCAGGATAGGATGGTGTCCTTTTGGACATTTGAACAGGCCTGCTCAGACAAAGGCAGTGAATTAGAGCTCATGTGTGGACTTCAGAGGTCCTGATTTAAACTATTTTACGAGTGCTCCTTAGCACCGTCAGCAAGCTTATACAAGAACTTGCGGTGCGTTTTCTCCTAGTCCTCCTTAAAGCTGGTGACAGCCGTACGGTGATTTGGGGAATGAACTATGGTTAAACTTGTGACTTGGCAGGTCTGATATAGGCACAAGAGTGAAATGTTTCAGCCCACCTCAAGTTTTTACCCAATATGCCTAACAATTCAGTCAGCATTTAGGATGAAAAGAAACAAAAGGTGAACAGGTCCTACTCCAACAACTTACACAAAGCTTTTTTGTACCATTCTTTGTTCATCATGGCTGTGTTCTTAGGCAAAATTGTGAGTGAGCCAACTCCGTTGACTAAGAAGCAACCCCACACATGAATGGTCACAGGATGCTTTACTGTTAACAGTTGGCCTTTTCTTCTCTGGACAAACTTTTTTCCTCAAACAATTGGAAACGGCATTTTTCTGAGAAAATGACTTTACCCCAGTCCTAAGCAGTCCAATTCCTGTACCTTTGCAGAATATCAGTCTGTCCCTGATGTTTTTCCTGGAGAGAAGTGGCTTCTTTGCTGCCCTTCTTGACACCAGTCTATCCTCATAAAGTCTTCACCTCACTGTGCCTGCAGATGCACTCTCACCTGCCTGCTGCCGTTCCTGAAAAAGCTCTGCACTGGTAGTTCCCGATCCCGCACCTGAATCAACTTTAGGAGACGGACCTGGCACTTGCTGGACTTTCTTGGGCGCCCTCAAGCCTTCTTCACAACAGTTGAACCTCTCTCCTTTAAGTTCTGGATGATCCGATAAAGGATTGCGTTAGGTGCAATCTTACTAGCAGTAATATCCTTGGCAGCGAATCCCTTTTTGTGCAAAGCAATGATGACTGCATGTGTTTTCTTGCAGGTAACCACGGTTGACAGAGGAAGAACAATGATTTCAAACACGACCCACCTTTTAAAGCTTCCAGTCTGTTAGTCTAACTTAATCAACATGACAGAGTGATCTCTAGCCTTGTCCTTGTCAACACTCTGACCTGTGTTAATGAGAGACTCACTGGCATGATGTCAGCTGGTCCTTTTGTGGCAGGGTTGAAATGCAGTGGAAATGTTGTTTTTTGGGGATATGTTCATTTTCTTGGCAAAGAGGGACTTTGCAATTAATTGCAATTCATTTTATCACTCTTCATAACATTCTGGAGTATATGCAAATTGCCATCATAAAAACTGAGGCAGCAGACTTTGTGAAAATTAATATTTGTGTAATTCTCAAACCTTTTGGCCATGGCTGTGTATTACTTGGTATGCTGGGTATATTACTACTACTACTACTGTTAAGGCCTCTGAACCCCCAAAAGCCATTGTTGAATTCAATAGCCTGATCCTTCAGGGTATAATTATTATTATTATTATTATTCTTTATTTATAAAGCGCCAGCATATTCCGCAGCGCTGTACAATAAGCACAGTATAGACAGGGTTACAATACATTGAACAACATTTGACAAACAGTACAGGAGGAGATGAGGGCCCTATTCCCGTAGGAACTCACAATCTGGGAGGGTTGGGGTTGGAAACAGGAGGAGAGGACTGTAAGGTGACAGTGATTGATGGTTGTGTCAGTGAGTTGGGTGGTAGGCTTCCCTAAATAGGAATGTTTTAAGGGAGCGTTTGAAGGAAGAGAAGTTAGGGGAAAGTCTGAAAGTACGAGGAGAGCGTTCCAGTGAGTGGGGGCTGCGCGTGAGAAATCCTGCAGTCTATCATGGGAAGAGGTGATGCGGGGAGAAGCTAGGCGCAGGTCACTGTTTGACCTTAGGGAGCGGGCTGGGGTGTATTTGGTGATTAGTGAGGACAGGTAGTGGGGAGCTGAGTTAGTGAGGGTTTTGTAGGTAAGGATAAGGATTTTGAACTTAATTCTGCAGTGGATGGGGAGCCAGTGAAGGGACTCGCAGAGGGGAGCGGCAGAGACAGAGCGGCAGGTGAGGTGAATTAGCCTGGCGGAGGCGTTCAGGATGGATTGTAGGGGGGAGAGGCGGGACAGAGGGAGGCCAGATAAGATATTATTGCAATAGTCGAGTCGGGAGATTACCAGGGTGTGTATGAGTTGTTTTGTGGTGACAGCGGTAAGAAATGGCCGAATTCTGGAAATATTACGCAGTTGGTATCGGCAGGAGGAGGAAAGAGACTTGATGTGGGGGATGAAGGAAAGAGCAGAGTCAAGTGTAACTCCAAGACAGCGAACTTGGTTTGATGGGGAGATGGTGATACCCTCCACCGTGATAGAGAAGTCAGGAGGTGGGGAGGCATTGGAGGGAGGAATAAGTAGGAGCTCAGTCTTTGACATGTTGATCTTTAGGTGGTGGGAGGCCATCCAGGAGGAGATGCCAGATAAACAGTCACTGACTTTTGAAAGGACAGGGGGGGAGAGATCAGGGGTAGAGAGGTAGATCTGAGTGTCATCAGCGTAGAGGTGGTAAGTAAAGCCAAAGCTGTTGATGATTTTGCCCAGGGAGGAGGTGTAGATGGAAAAGAGCAGAGGACCAAGGACAGAGCCTTCTAAGAGCTTTGATGTGAAGGGAAGCAGGGATACAGGGCGGTAGTTGGATGGAGAGTTGGGATCTAGGGATGGTTTCTTTAGTAAAGGGGTAACTAGCGCGTGTTTGAAGGCGGATGGAAAGGAGCCAGTGGAGAGAGATAGGTTGAAGATGTGTGTGAGAGCAGGGGTGAGGGAGGAGGAGAGGGGAGGAATTAGATGTGAGGGAATGGGGTCGAGCGGGCACGTGGTGAGATGTGAGGAGGACAATAAGGAATTGACTTCCTCCTCAGTGGCTGGGAGGAAGCAGCAGAGGGTGGCAGAGGGGACCTGTGGGAGTGGAGGTGGCAGATAACTATCTTGTGTTGGGATGTTTCTTTTGATAGTTAAAGTTTTACTGAGGAAGTAGTCTGCCAGGTCTTGAGCGCTGAAGACAGCTGTGGGGGGAGGTGCAGGTGGGTAGAGGAGGGTGTTGAAGGTGGACCAGAGCCGTTTACGGTTGGAGAACAGCATAGATATAAGAGATGAGAAGAAGGATTGTTTGGCCAAGTGGAGGGCAGAGGTGTATGACCGGAGACTAAACTTGAAGTGAACAAAATCAGCTTCAGAGCAGGATTTCCTCCAGGCACGCTCTGCAGTGCGGAGCATCTTTGCAGGTAGCGAGTCTGGAGGGTGTGCCAGGGCTGAAGCTGGCGGCGGGGCCTTACAGAGTCGAAGAGGAGCAAGAGTGTCTAGAGCAGAGATAAGCGTAGTGTTGTAGTGATTAGTGGCAGCATCAGGGCAGGTGAAGGATGAGGTATGAGGGAGGTGGTGGAAGTTGGAGAATTGATGGGGGTCCACAGCATGTAGATTTCTGCGAGTGTGTGTGCGGGTGGGGAGCAGGGTGTTTAGGAAGTCCAGATAGGTTGAAAGAGAGAAGGTGGTTGGTCAGAGATGGGAAAGGGCGACAGTTGAACTCAGAAATGGAGCAGAGGTTGGAAAAATCAGTGTTTCAAATTCAGTGTTTTTTTGACCACAGTGGCAAGTTATGTAATTTGTTGAGCACAATTGTTTTGAGGTAGAACTACAAGCTACCAATGATTTAACATGACTATATTTGCAGATATATACACTATTTGTTATATTTAAGTTCTCCAGAAAGGCTTTTAATTATAGACCTGCATTCATTGAAAAAAAAAATGCATCGAGCGTGTCTTTTAATTTAGGTACATATAAATATTGACTCCCTATTATATCATGAGCAATGAAAAAGGATCAACTATGAGGTACAGCTTTACAGTGTTAAAAAAATTACAGCATTAAAAATAATGGCACATTGTTTTAAATATAGCCTTCTAATGAAATATAGGCATATCAACAATATTTTTTTTAATCTCCTGGATCTTCTGAAAGAACGAACACTATCAGGTTTATTCAAAGAGAATCGAAAAGCCATCGCACGTTCGGTGACTTTTCGTTCTCCTAAATTCGGGACGATTTGGGGATCTCATTTCGGCGACCCTGCGTTGTATTCAGCAAGCACCAGAAGGCCGTCGTAGTGCAGGGAAAAGCTGCCGCAAACCTGCTGAACACTCACCGCAAAACCCAGGCGAATGCACACCGAAACCTGCAAAAATATCTGGATTAACCCCGCCAAAAACGCCGGAGAAACCCGAGCAGGAGCCGATCACAGCGCAGAGCAACCGCCGGAAAAATTCAACACCGCAGACGAATGGTGTGAAAAAAAAAACCAGTACGCTTGAATATTTGAAAAGTAAAACACAGTTTGCAGAGAAACTTCAGAATGAAAATGTCTGAAATTTACATATAAGATCCAATGAATGATAATAAAAAGGGCTGTTACAGAAAAAAGAAAAAACGATTTAAAAAAAAATCCTGGTGCTAAGATTTTCAGAAGGGGTTAACGTTTAACCCCTCTGTTTCCACTCCTGTTTTAACCCTATAGTATCCCTTTAACCGTGTGCAGACAGCACTTCATACCATTTTGCTTTGTTATGTGAATTTTGCCTTTTATATGTGTACGGACCATTGTGTACTGTTAGTGTACGCAGATTCGTGTGCCTTTTAACAGTGCAGAGCATTGGAATTCCTATATCTTTGGCTGCAGGAGGGGGACGAGGTGGGTGAGGGGGCATCCAGAACTGCAGAGAGGAAATCAGAGCAGAACATTCAGGAAATCCCGTTCTGTGTGATTTATAACGTCCCCTCCCAGGAGTGACCTCACTGCACACGATAAATAGCACTGTGTATATAATGTGGGGGAGGGGAAATCACCCCTATTTATAGATTCTATTCCTGGCTCCTGGCAGCTGTCTCTTGTTGTCTTTTCTCCTCCCCAGGTGTATGTTGGACACAATTTACATCTCATCACTCACAGGCAAGTGTGCCAGGATTGAGCATCCAGAACAAACAGTACTGCCGAGTGCCAGAGAGCACAGAGCAGCATTACATAAATATATACAGAGTAAAACACACACCATACACAAGCCATGGATTCAGAGTAACACACGCAGCGTATAAAAGGTAAGAATTCTCAATAACTTGCTCAGTAAACGCATAGATATTGTAGACACAAAACCATACACAGGGTTGGTACAAATGCTGTACAAATAAACCACATGCAGGTTAGTGATACACTGAGGCAAATATGCTATACTTGGTTGGTGATTAAGTGTTACATACATGGCTTATTTAAAAAGTGAACCTACAAACAATGAGATAAAGATTTTGCAAACATTAGCCTTTGCTGAAAATGATGGGAGTAACAGTCCACAAATCTTAAAAGCAAGGATCCTTAAATCCCTCCTAATACTGAGACCCAATTATTCCGAGTGAAACCTATACTCCAAAGCCCAAGCTTACCCCATTGCTACAACCCTCTAGGGGCACTATTCCAAGAGTGGTGGTAACTTCACCAGAGCTGTTGCAAACTTAACACAGCCATTACAGGGCCCTAATCCCTGGCAGGTGCAAAAAAGGGGATGTTAATGGAGAAAATCTGCACCCGTAGGTTTCCCTCTAGCATCCCCATTTTAGCAGCATATTCCAGGGCAGGCGCTGTCACGCACGCTTGACGCGGCGAGGAGGACACAGGGTTAAAAATCACTATCTATCTACTAGACCCAGAATAATGACTACGTGGCCCACTATCCTATGTACGCACTCGGAAAAATTACCCTGTGGGGAAGGGACAGGGAAATTTCATTAGACCAAAAGGGGCAATTTCCCTCCTTATAATGCAGATCAAAGAAGACCTATTCACCTAGTACTTTACAATAGCCACTGAGATCTAGGGATGAGCGTTTGGTTCGGATCAGTTCGGAGTTCAATTCGAACATTGCCCGTTCGGCTGTTCGTCGAACTCCGAACATTTCCGCGTGTTCGCCGCATGTTCGCCCACAATGGACCACAATGCACTTTTCCACTGGCCTGAAGCTTGTAATTGGCTACAGCCTTGCACCTGACCACAGGTCAGGTGCAAGACAGGTGCAAGACTATGCCAATCATGGCTCAGAGTCCTGATTAGGCAAATTTTGCCCAATCATGGGCTCACAGAGCTAAGTCCCACAGCACACTATGTAAGGCTTCCCTGCCTGCAGCCCCAGCGTGTGAGTTTGCAGGAGTGAATCAGAGAGGAGAGGAGATTGTTCTGTCAGGGTGTATCAGTGACGTTGTAGGAGATTTCTGGGAATTAGAATCTGTGTTGGCACTGCAAGGCTATCAGGCACAGTGTGTTTCAGTGAGTTGTAGGAGATTTCTGGGAATTAGGATCTGTGTTGGCACTGCCAGGCTATCAGGCACAGTGTGTTTCAGTGAGTTGTAGGAGATTTCTGGGAATTAGCCTGGCAGTGCCAACACAGATTCTAATTCCCAGAAATCTCCTACAACTCACTGAAACACACTGTGCCTGATAGCCTGGCAGTGCCAACAAAGATTCTAATTCCCAGAAATCTCCTACAACTCACTGAAACACACTGTCCCTGATAGCCTGGCAGTGCCAACACAGATTCTATAAGGGACAGTGTGTTTCAGTGAGTTGTAGGAGATTTCTGGGAATTAGAATCTGTGTTGGCACCTCCAGGCTATCAGAGACAGTGTGTTTCAGTGAGTTGTAGGAGATTTCTGGGAATTAGCCTGGCAGTGCCAACACAGATTCTATCAGAGACAGTGTGTTTCAGTGAGTTGTAGGAGATTTCTGGGAATTTGAATCTGTGTTGGCACTGCCAGGCTATCAGTGAGTTCTACCACAGTTCAGCAAATTAGAATCTGTCTTGGCACAGCCTGTTATCAGTGTGTATCAGTGAGTTCTACCACAGTTCAGCAAATTAGAATCTGTCTTGGCACAGCCTGTTATCAGTGTGTATCAGTGAGGTATACCACAGTTCAGCAAATTAGAATCTGTCTTGGCACAGCCTGTTATCAGTGTATATCAGAGAGTTATACTGCAGTTCAGCAAATTTGAAACTGTCTTGGCACAGCCAGGCTATCAGGGACAGTGTGTATCACTGACTTATAGCATTGTTCAGTAAAATCTGTATATCTTTGATCTAATTCTAGATACCATACAATAACACAGTTTAATCAGAGTTCATCTGTTTATCTATTGAGAGTTGAATCTGGCTGTTGCCAGCTATCAGGGTGTTGCAGCCTGCAGGAGAGGAAGTGAATCAGAGACAGAGAGTAGAGGACATTGGCAGCCTTGCAGGGAAAATATCAGTAAAATCGCCGACTTATAACACAGTTCTGAATATCTTTAATCTATATACCAGAGTTGAATCTGAGTTCTGCATATCTCCAATCTTAATACCAGAGTTGAATCAGACTTTTGTATATCTCCAATCTTTATACCAGAGTTGAATCAGAGTTCTGTATATCTTTAATCTACATCTCACCATGTCAGAAAGACCAAAAAGGACAGGCAGAAGCTCCCATACACAGATAAGAGGGCAAGCAGCCTCTGTGTCGGAAGGCTGTGCCCCTGGTCATCGTGGACATGGTGCATCCTCTGCAGGGGAACGCTTGTCCTTGTTTCTAACTGGTGCTGACCATCTTAAGCAGCAGCAACATACAGATGATTTGCAGGATTGGCTAACCAGGCCATCCTCATCCTCCGAGTCCTCTGCCAGCCAGGCTTGTAGTGGTTTACAGTCCACCTCAGCTGCCAAAGCATCTAATGTCCACAGCTACTTCTGCCGTAGCCTCACTATCATACACGGAGGAGTCAGCTGAATTGTTTGACTACAGTGACAGTGACATGCTGCTTGAGGATGCTCAGCAACTCCAATGCTCTGATTCAAACTCTGAGGTTGAGGAAGGGGGTATAATCAGCCTAGAGGGAGGGGATGTCAGTGACACACAAAGAACTGGCACTCATGTTCCCCCAGCAGCTGCAGCATATTGCAAGGTTGGCTCCAGTGACGAGGAGATAGGGGGTGATGACGATGATGAGGTCACTGACAGCACCTGGGTGCCTGATTGAACAGAGTCAAGGGAGGAAGAGGAGGAGAAGGAGGAACAACAAAAACGAGGCAGAACGTCTTCTATGAGCAACCGTAGCCAGTCAAAGGCATCAGATGTCAGAGCTGCTCAGGTGCAGAGCGCTGTTGTCTCGCAGCACACGTCCAGGATCTCTGCTGTCTGGGAGTTCTTCACGACATGTGCAGCAGACTGCAGCGTTGCTATTTGTAAGCTATGTCGGAGGAGGATCAAGCGTGGGAAAGACATCAGACACTTGGGTACCACGTGCTTCAGGCAACATATGACCACATGCTATGCATCCCGTTGGCACAACACTTTGCATAGGTCCTCCTCCTCCTCATCTGTCTCTACCCCCACTATATGTCCTGCCATGTCATTGCCTACAACCTCCACTGACAGGGATGATGCTACAGTAATGGGTGTACCAGGTCCTTCCTCAGAATGTGACAACATCCCATCAACTGAAGATTTATGTAGTCAGATTACGTTGCCCCAGCTGCTGCAGCGTTAGCAAAAATATAGTCCCAGCCATCCCCAAGCACAGCGTCTAAATGCCAGCTTAGCAAAATTACTCGCATTACAGCTGCTGCCTTTCCAGCTGGTGGACTATGTTTCCTTCTGTTAATTTTGCCGAATGTGCTGTACCACAGTAGCAGGTTCCAAAATGCCATTTCTTTTCACGGAAGGCCATTCCAGCACTATACCAGCACGTGGAACACAATGTTATGGAGTCATTGGGAAAGGCAGTCAGCATCAAGGTGCACATTACTTTAGACACGTGGTCTAGCAAGCATGGACAGGGCCGTTACATTTCCTTCACGGCACACTGGGTAACTCTGCTTGCAGCTGGGAGGGATCCAGGACGGGGCTCTGTGCTGGAGCTTGCTCATCCACCACGCCTCCATAAAGCTGCTTATATTTATTTATTTATTTTATTTATTTATAAAGGATTTTACCAGGAAGGATACATTGAGATTTCTCTCGTTTTCAAGTATGTCCTGGGTTCGAGAACATTGAGTGGTTACAGAAATACAAAATAGTAAAATGCAAGATATTAACACAGGACCAAATATACAGATTAACAGAAAAATAAATATGGAGGAAATGTAGTCATTATGTTACATGTTTACAGGTGCATTTTGTATTGAGGTATGCTAATAGGGAGCTCTTAAGGGACTTTAGACTGGGGGAAGATTTGACGGCGTCTGGGAGGTTATTCCATATTTGCGGTGCTCTGTAGGAAAATGCGGATCGAGCCATTTTCTTTTTGTATTGCGGTATTGCAAGTAAGGTGCTGGTCCTGGATCTGAGGTTATAGGATGAGGGAACTGCTGGGGGAAGCAGCATATTCAGGTAGGGTTATATGAGGTCTGTCTGCTCCACCACCTCTTCCTTTTCCTCCTCCTTCAATGTCTCTGGCGAAGTGGCAGTTAAACCAACGCGTGGCAGGGGCTACGCAATGGCTCAAGCAAAAAGATGCCATACTGTGCTTAAGCTGGTTTGTTTAGGGACAGGAGCAACACCAGGCCAGAAATTCTGTCAGCTCTGCAGGGGCAGGCGCAGAGATGGTTAACACCATGCCAGCTTGAGCTGGGAATGGTCGTCTGTGATAATGGCAGCAACCTTCTCTCCACCCTACGCAAGGGTAAATTGACGCATGTTCCATGCCTAGCACACGTCCTAAATCTAGTGGTACACCTATCAGCCTCAGCCACCTCCTTGGTCGATGTGAATCAGCCAGGATCCAAATAGGATAAAATCGTGGTGGTCTTATTAAAACTTAATAATAAAATTATAAAATGTAAATTACCAGTACACCAATACGTATTTCGCCTTAAAAAGCTTCCTCAGTTCCCTCAACCACAGACACACCAACTGAGGAAGCTTTTTAAGGCGAAACGCGTATTGGTGTACTGGTAATTTACATTTTATAATTTTATTATCAAGTTTTAATAAAACCACCACGTTTTTATCCTATTTGGGTCCTGGCTGATTCACATCGACCAAGGAAGTGGCTAAGGCTGATAGGTGATCCGGTGCACCTAGATAATATCACTGGCTGCCTTCAAATCTGGTGTCTGAGCTCTGAGACACCAGTAAACGTGAGTAGCATAAATGATGGTATACTTGCACGCCATATATGATTTCTGCTTTTAAGGGCTACAGAAGACCCCAGAAGCAAGATCCTGCAAATATTTCATCAACAGAGCATCTGAAGCGCCAACTCTGCCACATTTTCCCTTGATTCTGTAACACATCACGCGCCTCACCTAAATTAAAATTAACTTGTCAGGAGTAAATATTATATTATCAAAACAATAAAAGGTCAGCAAAATAAGCATAATATAACTGAAGAGGGGGGGGGAGAAAAAAGGTGGGGGAAGGAAAAGGCAAAAGACCCAAAACTGTGCTGACCCTGGCGGAGTCCCGTATGGCCAAAGACCATGTGAGAAGGCCATGAGGGGGGGGTAAATGGCACCAGGCCCGGGCACCTGGGGGCGGCCGACTAGACACCAGACTTCGGCTGCACCCCACAAGGTATCGCATGAATGCCAAAGTAAACAAAATTGGGGAGGGTGTCACAAAGGGACGGGGACAAAAACCAAAACAAACAAACTTTTTTTTAACAGGGGGGATCATCCCCGAATGGGGGGGTCTCATCTGAAAAAGAAAAAGACGTAACAAAAGGCCTGCAAAAAATACTACAAGCAGGCGAATAAGTGGTCCCAGCTGGGGAATACCATCAAAAAGAGTCAGCAGTAAAGTCATCCAGTGTCTAGCAAGGGAGGTCGGGCCACCACAGGCAGAGCTATGCAGGGTCAGCCGCGTCCCTGAGTCTAGGTCTAGGTGATCCGGTGCACCTATCAGCCTCAGCCACCTCCTTGGTCAATATGAATCAGCCAGGATCCAAATAGGATAAAAACGTGGTGGTTTTATTAAAACTTAATAATAAAATTATAAAATGTAAATTACCAGTACACCAATACGCGTTTCGCCTTAAAAAACTTCCTCAGTTCCCTGAACCACAGACACACCAACTGAGGAAACCTTTTAAGGTGAAACGCGTATTGGTGTACTGGTAATTTACATTTTATAATTTTATTATTAAGTTTTAATAAAACCAACACATTTTTATCCTATTTGGGTCCTGGCTGAAGCGCCAACTCTGCCACATTTTCCCTTGATTCTGTAACACATCACGCACGACTCCCCTCCGAAGGATTTGCTGGTATGGGTAAGCCATCGGGTGCCTCAAAAGCAGTCAGAGCTGCCTCGCATTACACCGCTGCTTCCTCCACTGCAACCGCGGGTATGGCAGGCAGCGAGATCCCGTCACCTCTTGGCCTCGGGCCCGCTTCTGGACCTGGAGGTTTAAACAGCATTACATCCAATGAACTGCTGGCGATCTCACCATCTCCAGCCTCCACGTCCTCCATGCAGCTGCAAGGTAAGCCCTCCTCCAGTCCACGCGGGCGGTAATCCTGGTCTCCCCTGCACGCCCGTCGTGCTGACATCAGCCGGTGCCACATCCCCCTCGTGAGCGGCCTCTCATAGTCCCCCTCCAATAACTTCAGACAGGTATCAAGGCCCGCGATCGCACACATCTTCTCTGCAGTAGGGGGAAGGGGAGGATCTCTCGATGTCAGGTCTCTCCAGCTTCATCTATCTAATCCGCTTTGGTCTGAGCAGTGGCAGGGAGACGTGGGCCCTCCATCTCCACTGCCCCCAGCCCGGATCCAACACAGGATGAGATCGTCAAAGAGGCACCACGAGGAGATACAGCCACAAAATGGCCGACAGCAGCAACCCGCAGGTGCACGGCCTGCAAATGCATGTCTCTGGTCCAGTGGGGGGGGCAGAACAGGCACCGGACGGCTCTCACCTGATGGACGGCCACCTGGGGACCTCCGGGTCAGAAACTCAGCGGGATAGGACTACAAAAAAAACACAAATTAGGCAGATGAGAGCAGAGCTCTAGCAAGATGCGTCTTTTTCCATCAGCAGCCGGCCACGCCCCCTTGCTTGTGTTAATCTTAATAGCGGAGTAACCCATGGGCAAGTAAGAGGTATTGGTTCAGCACTAATATGTTGTGCTCACAGATATGAAGAGACATTTCCAGTCTTGGATTGCATGCAAGATGTTTACAACCTGACTGGTAGATTTAGTAAGTTTTTATGTAAACAAGAAATATGTAACATTTTTGCAGACAAATGTCATTTTCTAAATTCCTGTATTATCTTTTTCATTGGAATTCTTCTAATTCCAACCAACCATCGAACAAAACCTCAGATAAGGAAATAGTTTCAATACAATTCAAATGAGACATAGGAATGGAGTTGTACAAATGGATCTGCACATGGCTAGTATCACATACACTATATTGCCAAAAGTATTCGCTCACTCATTCATATGCGAGTCAAGGCAGGTGAGCAAATACTTTTGGCAATATAGTGTAGCTGGAAATTTTATGAGTTCCATTTCTTCACCTAAAAGTGTACCTATATTTTAGTGTGTACAGACTGATTGCTATCTATTCTAGTATACAGCAATATAACTGCTAGTATACTATGACTGTATTATCATAATCCAAACAATATCCTTTATTTATTATCCTAACAGTATCATATCCTAAGGTCTAATAATATCCATTCACATGAACAGTCCTTAACATAAAACTGCATCAGCCGGATTTATTTTCACTGCAGTGTCCCATTGTGGTGAATATCATATCAGACTGAAACCAATGTGGCTTAGTAGGAAGGTAACCAAGGAAATTAAATATAAAAAGAAGGCTTCTAAATCGGATAAATCTGAGATATCCTATAAAGCATATAGGGCAGTCAATAAAGCATGTAAAAAAGTGATTTGATGGGCTAAACTAGAAAATGAAAAAGAAATAGCCAAAGAGAGCAAGACCAACCCTAAAAGATTCTTTAGGTACATAAATTTGAAAAAAAAAACAGAGTGAAAATGTAGGTTCACTAAAATCTGAGTCAGAGGTATTGTTAACTGAAGATCAAGATTAGTGATGAGCCGAACACCCCTGTGTTCGGTTCGCATTCGAACTCGAACAATTTCAAAAGTTCAAATTCGAACACTAACACGATTCGAACTCAATGCAAGTCAATAGGACTTGAATGTTCGAATTTTAGAGTGCCCTCCAAGAGGACATATATGCAAGATATTTGCCATAAAAGGTGTATGGGGGTCTGGGTAGTGCCCTGGGGGACAGGAAACAAGGACAAAAAGTTTAAAAAACAACGTTTTTAACCCCTTAAGGACGGGAGTAATTTTACAACTTCGGCGCTCTTTCGGAAGTGAAGTTTGCTGAAGTTTTTGCTCATCATGTTTAAACGCGGTTTTAAGTCACGTATTATTATACCACCCAGACAAATTATATATCGTTCTTTCCGGTAGACTCGGCAGATTAATAATATATCATAACTATATATAAACGTCATGTCCTGCCAGAATGCTATAACAAAAAATGTAAAAAAAATGTGAATTTTCAATAAAATTTCAATCATCCACAGTGTGTAAAGTGTTTTTTTTTTCACATTTTATTATCCGATCCTTTGCGATTACATTCTATGGGGTAGACTTGGGAACCCATTTTTTTTGGGGGGGGGGGGGTAATTACGTGATTTTAGCTAAACCCCCCCCCAAAAAAAAATCATTGGTGAAGCATCATTGTTCAAAATATAATTGAAATGTGAACAATAATACTGAATAAAAAAAAGCACAATTTTTTAATTAATTAATTGTATTTTTATACTTTTATTTTACTTTTTTCATTGTCATGTTTGATATCGTTGGAAAGGCCATGCTCAGACCTTTCCATCGATATCAGGCATGACCCCCTAGCTGCCACCGATCAGGAGATAAAGGAGTTCAAAGAACCCCCCCTATCTCCTGCATGGGATTTCCTTAGGAAATCCCTTTGCAGCTAGGGGCTTCCCCAGTTAACTGACATCATCGCGCATGGCCGATGACTTCAGTGCGCCGGGACCCTAGAAAAGACGCAGATCGGGCTTCATCGAAGCCAGATCTGCGTGGGAGCCGACGGGGAGGTAAGTAATACCGCCGGCTGGGCTCCTAACGCCGAGGACGTTCCATGCCGTCCTGCGGCGTTAAAGCCCGCCAAATGCAGGACGGCATGGAACGCCCTGCGGCGTTAAGGGGTTAAAGGAACAGTGAGTTTTCCATGAAATAAAGGTTAAGGCTAAAAACAAAAAATTCCTTCAAATATCGTGCCTAGGAGGGCCCCATAACCTGCCCGTGAAGTGGCGGATTTGTAGGATGTATAGAAACATTTAAAAACAAAAAAATGACATTTCAAATGACGGTGAATATTTTTCCTTTAATCTATTCATAAACAACTGCTTGGGGCGGCAGCCTGTATGAAAAGAGGAGACATTTTAGGACACACAGAACAAGTTTAGCGATTTTTTTGGCTAAATTATGGTGAAACTTATGCAGGCTTTGGATGAATGTAACAATAGGTGCTTTAAAATTGGGCCTTTAGTGTTGGCAACAGTGCCGTCACACCGTAACCCCTCTGTGATATTGTGGAAGAGTGCAGGGTTGGACCCTGCAGTCAAATATTAAAATGATATGAATCTGGTACAGGCGTCAGTGCACCCAAATATTGTGTCTTGGTTACACCGTAAGTAACCCCTCTGTGGTATTGTGGAAGAGTGCAGGGTTGGACCCTGCTGTCCAATATTAAAATGATATGAATCTGGTATAGGCATCAGTGGCAGTGCACCCAAATATTGTGCCTTTGGTGGCAGCAAGTGCCTTCACACCGTAACCCCTCTGAGGTATTGTGGAAGAGTGCAGTGGTGGAGGTTTTGGTAATGCAGAAGAGATCCCCGATCTATTCAGTTACATCAGCAGCTATAACAAAACCGGGTCAGCAATGTTTAGGCACTTGTACTGCGCTACTGTATATGGTGAGAATCGACGCACACCAGTAGCAACAGGAAGCAAACAGAACAGGCAGGAAATACACAGAGAGAATAGTCAAATGGCAGGCAAAGTCGGCAACAGATCGGGTACTCAGAACAAGCAGGGTCAGTAAAAAGTATACAAACTGATTCGGTAAGCTAGCGATGTGGGAATAAAGGCTGAGACACACTGAGCGTGTAGCGATGCACAGCGTAGCGAAACGAAGAGAAGCAAACATTTTTCAGGTTTGACTTCACTCCGCTCTGCTCCCCCTCGCAGTGTGTCTACACTGCATTACGTTTGCTTCTCACCGCACTGGACAGGAATCCACTAACTAAATTAAAATGTACACACAAAACCATTTTATTTTCACAAAGCACATATTACATCAAAAATTACTGTTAATTTAATAGGAATAGTATAAAAATATAAAAAAAAGGTAACCCTTGATCATATATATTATAGGGACACGGAGCGCTGTGTATAGAGTAGGGATGCATTGATATCACACACAGACATATACGTATATATCAACACGCAGACCTATATATATGTATATATCAACACGCAGATACCCACCCACAGACCTCAGACCATATAACCTCAGCCGGGTTAGCCCCCCTTATCAAAATGTTAGAACAAAACTCATGCAGTTGGTTAGAGCTTTGTTAGATCAGGTTAGATCAATAGTTGTTTGCGTTAGATCAAACATAGAAAAAGATATTAACAATTATTATAAGGGGGGCTAACCCGTCATCAGCCCCCCCTTATCAAAAAATGAACCAAACACTTAGCTATTTTGGAAGCTTTACGTTAGATCAGGTAAGATCAAGTGGTTTTAACATTAGATCACCCATAATTACTGAGTTATTAAGTAATTAATAAAGACGGGTTAGCCCCCCTCATTAAATTTTCTGGTCAGAAACCATTCAGGTTTATAGATCTTTGTTAGATCAGGTATGATCAAGTGGTTTTAACGTTAGATCACACATAATTACAAAGATATTTAACAAAATACAGAGATTGTGTGTATTACATAAGGGGAGTAACCCTCCTCCATTTTTTTAAAAAAATAGCTGCTTTTTTTAGTTTTTATTATTAATGCAGCATTATTGTTCACATTTCAATTATAATGTGAACAATGATGTTACCCCAGCGATTTTTTTTTGGGAGGGGTTTTAGCTAAAATCACATAGTTTTGCAGAAAAATAAAAGTAATGGGTTCCCAGTTCAATTTTTTTTAACAGGCCTACCCCTTAGAATTAAAAACCGCAAAGGCTCGGATAATAAATTGTGAAAAAAACAACACTTTACACACTGTAGATGATGGAAAATTCTAATTTTATTGAATTTGTGTTATAATATTCAGGCAGGGCATGACGTACACATATAATAATGATATATTATGAATCTGCCGAGTCTGCCGGAAAGAACGACATATAATTTGTCTGGGTTGTATAATAAAACGTGACTTCAAATCTCATTTAAACATGATGTCAGGTCCTAGAGGCCCTGACCCCCTGGCGCCCCCTTTCTATGCCACATCTTGCATGCTCTATGCAGGTTCCAGGACTGTGGTTTCATACGGCCAGTCTAAGGTGCCTTCCTGGTTTGCAGATCCTCTCGGCCTGCTATCTGCCATAAAAATACACTGAGCAGACGTGTGGTCATCCTGCTTAGCCACTATTTCTGGGCAATGCTTGTGGTGCATTGCAGTTGCCAGTGTTATCTGGCTGCCAGTGTTATCTGGTGTAGCGTATTTGGCATACGAGGATCGATAATAATAATTCTGCCTTAGAGGCAAAGAATTTGGCCTTAAGTAATAAAAGACGTGACCTTTTCAAAATGCCAATACTTTGTTGTGTTTTCATTTACGGGAAAAGGGAGGGGGAGGGGGGGTTAGTTGGTATTAAGAAGGTAACTTACATGGGAGAAGTTGTAAGAAGAGAATAGGGGTATAATTCTTATGGACTTTGACCACCCTGATTGCCGCCTTGCCTAGACCCCCTGCTTTGCCCACGACCATTCTATTGCCTGCCCCCTGCCTGAGACCATTGCTTATGTCATCTGTGTTTATGTATATATGTTTAGTGTATTGTTTATTCATTGCTTGCCCCATGTGCTGTTAAGTTCCCTTTTGTGTCTCTTTCTACTCACTTCTCCAGTATCTTAGTCTCCTTGCTATCCCTCATTTCTCCTGCTTTTCTAACTGCTCTCATATTCAGTTCTTGCTAACCTCCCTTCCCACTACTCTCAGCCGTCCCTTTTGGCCTCCTCTGTCTCCGTCTCCGTCTCCTCCTATTGTCCTGTTCAGATCTTGTGTATGTTTTATGTTCTGGTGTTTATTATTTAATAAACTCTGTTTACTCTGCAAACCTGCATCTTGGGCTCACTACCGCACCTGCTGCATCAGTCAGTCTGAACCCTGACACATGATGAGCGACACTGGTAAAAATTAGCTCAGCACACCCAGGTGAAATGGCTCAGCAGCGAAAGGGTTAAGCCATAAACAAAAACTTACTACAAAGATACAAACCTGAACTTTTAACCTTTGACTGAGGTCAGACAGAGAGGGGGAGGGGGGTAGCAACCCTTATGTAAAACCTAATATCCATGTTTGATCTGAAATCTTTGTAATTATGTGTGATCCACTTGATCAAACCGGATCTAACAGATCTATAAGCCTGAGTGTTTCTTTTGCCAGAAAATTTAATGTAGGGGGGGCACTAACCCCCCTTATGTAATACACAAAATTGCTTTATTTTATGTTCAATATCTTTGTTTTTATGTGTGATCTAACGTTAAGACCACTTGATCTTGCCTGATCTAACAAATATCTGTAAGCCTGAATGGTGTCTGACCAGAAAATGTAATTTTAAAATTTCTAACCCGTCTTTATTAATTACTTAGATCACCCATAATTACTGAGTTATTAACGTTAAAACCACTTGATCTAACGTAAAGCTTCCAAAATAGCTAAGTGTTTGGTTCATTTTTTGATAAGGGGGCGCTGATGACGGGTTAGCCCCCCTTACAATAATTGTTATATCTTTTTCTAACGCAAACAACTATTGATCTAACTAAGCTCTGAATTTTGTTCAAAAATTTAGATAAGGGGGGCTAACCCGGCTGAGGTGGCCATATATACACATATGCACATGGGGGGGGGTGGCATGTGGACAATCTCAACTAAATGCACCCCCCTCCCATTTGGCTAATCCCTCCAGAAGAAATGTTGAACCCGACAGAGCAGAGAATATATATATTATTCTCTGCTCCATCGGGTTCAACATTTCGTCTGGAGGGATAAGCCAAATCGGGGGGGGGGAATTAGTTGCAAAAGTGTGTGTGTGTGTGTTAGTCTGGATATACATCTCATACCTGCCCTTACCTTCCCCTATAATTTGCTAAAAATATACACACACAAAAAAATAAACCACTGCCTGAGACCCTGCGCAGCCCACATGCCACCCCCCCCCCTCTACCTGGCTGAATGTATCTAATATATATAATTAAATACATTCAGCCAAGTAGAGAAAGAAAAAAGTTTTATTTTATGTTCCAGGGGACATTTAAAAATGTCCTCGGATTTTATTTTTTTAGAAATGTGTTGCCTTACTTTAGCCTGGTGGTCAGTGGGGGCTCCCTAGATTCTGGTTGTGGGGAAGGGGGGTCTGCCGTGGCTCCCTCCCTGGAGTCCCTGCGCCACCTCTCTGCCACATGCACCCGGTTGGCCAGCCTGCAAAGTCGCAGCTCTGTAATCTTGCAGCCGCATGCTCCTCAAGGGGTCCTTGGGAGGGAGGCTTCGACAGGCTGCCCTCTACAGTGCCTGATTAGAGGGCCTCGTCTGCCTAATGTTTTAGCAACAAGAATGTTTTATCCTATAGGCTTCAATGTTAAAAATATTCCTATTTTAATTCAATATCTAATAAACCATTGCTTATATTCTGCAGTAAAGAGTCTCTTGGTGTAGATTTTTTTTTTTTAGGATTTTTTTAAGCAATCTGTGATATGTATGTTTATATACCAATCAATTAATGTGTGCTTTTGCAATTGGTGGACGCACCTCTTACCTTTAACTGGTTATATATTCATATTTTCCAATTTCACTTCACTGATAATTCATGTGGGTCAACATTCAATTGACAACTATTTTATTAATCATCAATTTTAATTGTATTTGTTAAATAAAAGTTTCAATCAAGTTATAGGTTTATTCCCCCTTGGGGGATTTGATTCAATAAATAAATATTCTGAAATCAAATAGTGTAATAATGGATATACTGCCCAGCTCATGGATACTGCCCCCAGCTCATGGATACTGTCCCCCAGCTCATGGATACTGTCCCCCAGCTCATGGATACTGTCCCTCAGCTCATGGATACTGCCCCTCAGCTCATGGATACTGTCCCCCAGCTCATGGATACTGCCCCCAGCTCATGGATACTGTCCCCCAGCTCATGGATACTGTCCCCCAGCTCATGGATATTCCCCCACACATGGATACTGTCCCTCAGCTCATGGATACTGTCCCCCAGCTCATGGATACTGCCCCCCAGCTCATGGATACTGTCCCCAGCTCATGGATACTGTCCCCCAGCTCATGGATACTGTCCCCCAGCTCATGGATATGCCCCAGCACATGGATACTGTCCCCCAGCTCATGGATATGCCCCAGCACATGGATACTGTCCCCCAGCTCATGGATATGCCCCCCAGCTTATGGATATGCCCCCCAGTTTATGGATATGCCCCAGCACATGGATATGCCCCAGCACATGGATACTGTCCCCCAGCTTATGGATATGCCCCCCAGTTTATGGATATGCCCCAGCACATGGATACTGTACCCCAGCTTATGGATATGCCCCCCAGTTTATGGATATGCCCCAGCACATGGATACTGTCCCCCAGCTTATGGATATGCCCCCCAGTTTATGGATATGCCCCAGCTCATGGATATGCCCCAGCACATGGATACTGTCCCCCAGCTCATGGATATTGCCCCAGCTCATGGATGTGCCCCAGCTCGCTCATGGATGTGCCCCAGCTCGCTCATGGATGTGCCCCAGCACATGGATACTGTCCCCCAGCTCATGGATATTGTCCCCGCTCATGGATGTGCCCCAGCTCACTCATGGATGTGCCCCAGCTCGCTCATGGATATGCCTCCGCTCACCTGTCGCCGCCACGTTAGGCTCCCTCTGAGCGTGCGTCCGGCGGCAGGAAGCTTGGGCACTCGCCTGGGGGAGCCACGTGACCGCGATCTCGCGAGATCGCGGTCACGTGGCTCCCCCAGGCGAGTGCCCAAGCTTCCTGCCGCCGGACGCACGCTCAGAGGGAGCCAGACGCGGCGGCAACAGGTGAGCTGAGGCACATCATGGGGCATTCGCTCCATAAGACGCACCCACTTTCCCCCCACTTTTTGGGGGGAGAAAAGTGCGTCTTATGGAGAGAAAAATACGGTAAATGGCAGATGAAATTTAATGTAGATAAATGCAAAGTTATGCACTTTGCAGTGAAGAACAAACAAGCAACTTATCCCCTTAATGGTATAGAGTTAGGGAAATCAAAGCAGGAGAAGGATTTGGGAATAAACTAAGTAAAAATGTGCGTTGTCAAACAGCAGCCGCCAAGGCCAGCAAAGTGTTGGCATACATTAAAAGGGAATTCACTCTTGGGATGAAAACATAATTTTGCCTCTGCATAAATCAATGGTAAGACCGCACCTTGAATATGCCGTGCAATTTTGGGCACCTGTCTTAAGAATGGATATTATAGGGCTAGAAAAAGTGCAGAGACAGGCAACTAAATTAATAAGGGAAGGTTTAAGTTATGAGGAAACGCTAACAAGTTTAAACTTGTTTAGTTTAGAGAAACGGTGCCTTAGAGGAGATCTGATAACCTTATACAAATATATAAGGGGCCATTATAAACCATTGTCTGGAAACCTATTCATTAACATGACTCTACACAGGACACTAGGTCACCCATTTAGACTGGACAAAAGGTAATTCAGCCTAAAGCATAGGAAGGGTTATTTTTCGGTGAGAATAATAAAGCTATGGAATTCTCTGCCTGATGAGGTGGTTGGGTCAGAGACTTACAGACTTTTAAAAAGTGACTGGATGACTTCCTGCAGACACAGAATATTAAGGGTTATAATATTTAATATGTGGGTAAGTTTCCTGATCCAAGGAGAAATCTGACTTTCATTCTGGGGTTAAGAAGGAATTTTTTCCCAGTGTGTTGCATATTGGCAAACGCTTCAGACTGGGTTTTTGCCTTCTTTTGGATCAACAGCAGTAGGTGATGTGTGAGAGGCTGAACCTGATGGACGCATGTCTTTTTCAGCCTATGTAATCTCTTGCCTTGGGCAGAATTTGCTTTAAATAATGCAGTCAGTGAGACCACGGGTCATTCACCTTTTCATACTGTATGGATTTGATCCTCCCATGCTCCCCTCTGTATTTCAGGGAACTGTGCTGCCTGCTCTGGATGAGCATTTGGCCTCATTGAAAGGGACATGGGAAAAAGTCAAGGAGGTTATGGTAGCCAACATCAAAAAACAAAAAGAGAAAGCAGACAGATGGAGAAGGCCTGCTCCAGTATACACTGTGGGGGATAGTCTGGCTTTCCACACGAAACATCAAACTCCTGGTTCCTTCTATGAAGATGGCCCCCAGGTACATTGGTCCCTATAAAGTCCTGCGGAGGGTGAATCCTGTATCCTATGCCTTGGCACTTCCCCCGTACTTGCTCATACACAATGTGTTCCATGTTAGCCTCCTCAAGCCTCTCACATGCAACAGGTACACACGGGTTAATGTTCCTCCTCCACCTATTCAGTCCCAAGGTGAGGAGGAGTATGAGGTTCATGCCATTCTGAAGTCTTGTGTGGTCAGGGGTGTTGGAGGGTTATGGTCCTGAGGATAGGCCTTGGCTACCAGCCAGTGAAGTTCATGTACCTAGTTTGGTTTGCCAGTTTCATGCTGCCCATCCTTCTGCGCCTAGTGGTCATTCAGTGGCTGCCCGTAAGGGGGGGCCCTGTCACATCCTCGGCACCTGTGGTACTTCATGGGGGTCTGGACACCCGGCGGCATCGCTGGCTGACCGGGTGCCAGAAGTTCTGGCTGATCGTCCTGCGTCTGGAGGGGTGGGGCCTGGCCTGGTGATGAGGAGCCGCCGGCCTTAAATGCAGGGCCCGAGAATCCGCTCGTTGCCCTGACGTGGAGTTATCCCTGCATCGTCTGGTGTATCCACTTTATCGCGTTTCACTGATTTCCTGCTCTGTTGCCATCCTGCTATTGTATGAGGACCTTGCTTGTTATTTGACCCGGGCTGCCTTCTCGACTATTCTCCTTCTTTTATTGATTTTGCCTATGTGCTGTGGTACCACGCTTATTCCATATACACATGCCGGTTTTATTTAGCGCCGAGTCTAAGTACCGTTTAAGTTGCCCTGTTGCCAAACTGAACTGTATGAGAACCCTGCCTGTTGCCAAACCGGAGTGTATATCTGACCACGATTCTTCTGATCCCTGCTGTATAAGTTTACTTAGGAGGCCTGACTCGAGGTTCCCAAGCTGTCAGCAAAGGTATCCCTTTGTATCTCAGTACACACCCGCTCTTGAAACCTGCTTATACTCTCTCTCTTTCTGGTGTGTCTGTTTTCCCTGGCTGGGAGTGATAGGGGTAACGGTCCCGACCATTTCAAGGATCAGAGGGATAGAAGTCTGTCCAAGAGGATCCTCACCACGGTTGTCAAGGGTGAGCGGGATAGCAAACGTGACACTGAGACCAAGTACAACACTACGTGTCTTGCCATCCACAGACTGTTGTCTGCTCCATTCAACTCCAACGCTTGGGACTTATATTTTGGAACTTTGTGTCCCACCTGACAGGACTGTCTCAGCCGTCGATTTTCAGGGGCTTACAGGTAGTTCCGCACTGAAACTCAGATAAGATTGAGGTTACCTGAGCTTCAGTGATCGATTGCAGTATGTAGGAACCAATTTGGATCCCAGCTTCCTCCCTTCCAGCCATTGGATTGACTGGCTGCCTACTGGAGCTTCCAGCTCCCCATTGACCACATGGCAAACTTGTCATGTCCTGAATATTAGATAACCAAGTTGCGCTGGATACAAGGAGGGCTAAATTACAATCTTCACGCAAACGTTTGCGCTGGCGCAAAAAAACATTAACGCGAGGGGTAAAACCATTTGCGCTGAATCCCGTATTACATAGTCAGCACAACAACCCCGCGCAATCGTCTATCGCGGGTGAACCTGCGCGAACTTACTGTACTTCACGCGTCCTATACTTAACATTGTGAGCGCAAATGTGAATGTGCGCTGGTACGAGGATGGTATTACAATCTATTCGCGGTAATTACCGCATAGCCTTTGCGTGCATAATTTTAGCAATTGCAAAAAGCTGGTGGTAATGGCATGTCTGAACAACCTGGCTAACCCGAAATAAAAACCAGCACATAAAAAGGAATGCAGCAACAATATAATGGATGATGGCAGGTGTGTGTATTATTACTGTAGCATATGTGCTCATTTTGCATCATAGAAGCAGAACCCGTCTCCGATGCCTCTGGCAGACGCAATTCAGTTGCATTTGATAGGTGTGATTCTTCATTTTGATTGGCTGAATGGGTGCAAAAAAACTGTTTGCGCAAAGTTTTTTGCGCGAGACGGCACTGCGCCTGCATTGGTGCACGTACTGTTTGCATGCGCAATTGATCGGCGGAAGAAAAAAGCCGCGTGGATTGTAATTCCAGCGGTGATTTGCGCGTGCAAAAGTTTAGCGCTTGCCGGAAAGATTTTTGCTTTGCGCGAGGCTTTTTGCGTGAAGAATGTAATATAGCTCGGAGAGTTTTAAACATAACTGAAGGGTTACAACAGGAAAGGGATACAGAGAGAGGCAGGTGGGCATAATGTTTAACAACTCTGTCCAACCCTCATGTTTTAGGCTAATGTCAGACGAATGCAGTCAGAGCGCACTCTGCGTGCGTGCACGACGGACGTACTGACGGAAGATACTGTAGACACCACACGGTCTTTTTTTTTTTGATGGATGTAGAAAAAATAGGGAACTATGGGAAATAAACTTGATATGAAAATTTGAAAAGGATATGAAAAGCCATTTTGTGTGTCAAGGTGCTGGACGTCGCATATGCGCTGCGTCTGACATCTCATCACCCACACAAAACGCTACGCAGACATGGCTAACTTGCGTCCGTTTGCCACATGCGTTGTGCGTGCACAGTTCAATGCGCATGTACTTCATGTGTGGGTCTCTATTGCTCATGTCATGATTCTATGCTATGACGGACGTTAAACTGTGCGGTAACACGAACGTGATCACTGTGTTCATATGATGCTGGCCTTAACCCTAGCGTGTCTCTTCTACTTCTGATAATTAGTAGAAATTCTCTTTCTATATGGACAAAGACAAAAGAAAACCAGATAATTCCAAAACAATATGTTACACGGAACGACTTGACTTGCCGCCATCTGAACTGTTCAGAGCTGCGCAGCTGGTCCATTTCGCCCAAGCTCTGATGCGGGAGAGCCCACCCCGCCCTTTGACCTTCTACGAACGCTACTGCCGGCGACCCTCCCGTACTAAAGGGTTGATTTCTCATCTCTACTCTCATATTTTGGGAGTGATGTTCCCCCCGCAGACCCCGGTATGTCTCTCAATGGGAGGCGGATTTGGGTTCCCACGAGGAGGAGGAGGAGGAATGGTGGAGGGAGATTTTTGAGCGCTCGTTCAGGGTTACGGCTTGTGCAATGGTCCAAGAGAATTGCTTTAAGGTCCTCACGCGCTGGTACATCCACCCCCGTCTCCTGGCGCATTTGTTCCCAGGGGCCTCTACACTCTGCTTCAGGGGTTGCGGGGAGGAGGGCACCTACTTGCATGCTTGGTGGACTTGCGGTGCAGTCCGCCCTTTGTGGGAAACTGCCTTCAGGGACCTTAGCTGCTGCCTTGGGTTGCATCTTGCCCCGGAACCGTGGACAGCGCTCAGCCGAGAGTACCATGGCTTGAACTTGCCGCGGTGTGCTACTACCTTGATTACCAGAATATGCACGGCAGTGCGATTATGTCTGGCGCGAACTTGGGAGGGCCCCCTACTGATCAGGCTCAGGTTACTGCCAAAATCTGGTATATGCTGACCATGGAGCGCCTCATGGCAATTCTACGCGAACGTACGCCCCACTTTAGGCGGGTGTGGTCTCCGTAAACAATTTTTACAGTGAGCACCCAGTGTCACACATTTGTGAATACTTATCTGTTGTTATTGAACCCAAGATTTCTTCACTGGTTCTAAGATGGTTGTTTGTTCCAACCTAAACAAAACACATATACAACAGTGCAACAGAGTCTTTTCTATAGTCCATGTTATATTAAAAAATAAAGGGCACACTCACGCAGTCCAGAGCATTTAAGCTCTTATATTTTTGCAGCAGGGCAGTTACCCATGAGCCACAGTCCTCCCGAAATATATCAACCTCAGAGAGAGCAGAAAAACATGGACCTCATGGTGCAGTATAAATTACTTTTTAAAAGGTGCTCATAAATGGACCTTACTCACCCTTTTCTGGGTCTATAATGAGACCCCCACGTATACGCACAAGAGTTGTTACTCCAGGTACAACCCTCACAAAGCCTTCTACCGATCCTTTGGTCTTCAGATGGAGAGTCTCATCACCCTCAGCCAGATAGATGAAAGTGCATCCAATTGGATAAAAAACACAATATTTATTAAATATAGTATTAAAACCCATAAAAAAACAGCCAAATGCGTTTCGCCAGTCAAGGCTTCATCAGTGGCGATACTCACCCTTTTCTGGGTCTATAATGATTAAGGTTAATTTATGAGCACCTTTATAAAAAGTAATTCATACTGCACCATGAGGTCCATGTTTTTCTGCTCTCTTTGAGGTTGATATATCAGGAGGACTGTGCCTCATGGGTAGGCCCGTATAACTGCCCTGCTGCAAAAATATAAGAGCTTAAATGCTCTGGACTACGTGAGTGTGCCCTTTTATTTTTTAATATAACCTGGACTATATAAAAGACTCTGTTGCACTATTCTATATGTTCTAACCTCAACAGAAACAAAACACAAACAGCCATCTTAGAACCAGTGAAGAAATCTTGGGTTCAAAAACAACAGATAAACTGCAAACAGAGATTGAAAGTTAAGTATTCACAAATGTGTGACACTGGGCGCTCGCTGTAAAAATTGGGGAGCACCTTGCATAAGAGATAAACACTAAACAATCAGCTTGTAGAGGCGGTGATTGATAGTTTGTTCTTCGGGCACATAGGTGTTTCCGTGTGTTCTGCAGATATATAAGTAATTTGTTTTTTTTCTCCCGAGCACCACGAGACCTGTGTTCTATATACTAGGGTGTGGTCTCCGTGGCTGGACACGTTTGTCCCCCCCGCATTTGCTGCTCTGGCCTTTTCTGGTTGAGGTTCACGTCCTCTGTGGGTGAGCGGGTCCACTGATTGGTGACAGTCTCCTCCCTCTGGGCTGCCCCCTCTCATCTTGCTTTCCCTCTTCTGCTTCTCTTCTCCCTTCTTTTGTATTCCCTTTTCTTTGTCTTCTCCCCCCCCCTCTACTTGGCTCTAGTGGCCCTGTCTCCCTCCCACCCTAGAGGGGCGAGCCACCAACCGCTAACTGCTGACTTGTATCCGCGGCTCTGCTGCTCCATGTTTTATTTTCTTCTCTTATTTTCGCAATATAAAAATGTATGGCTTCCTGAGAACGTATTTCGGGATGTAAGGTCAGGCTCATTTGCTCATTTCATGTTTCTTTCACGTTTGATGTATTGTACACGTTGTTGCTCTTGCTAAGATCTCTTGTGACCGTTGCTAATAAAATGTGTTTTTTAAAAAAAAAAAAAATCAAACATGTTACACACTTATTCATAGGTGAGCCTTTACTGTAACTTAGGAAATTAGATATTTGACGTAAGAAAATAATAGTCCTAGTCTCCAAATCAATCAGTAAGACATTACAAAATAACCATGCTGTAAATAACTGAACTTTCCATTTTTCAACTGTGTTACTAGAGGGACAAAGGATTAGTAGGGGACAAGAAGAATCCGTCTTTCCAACCTGAAATGTGTTTTCTCCTGGGACCGCACACATTCAACAGAGAAAAAGAATGTAATGTGTAATTTTTATAATCCTTAAGCAAAATATCCAGAATTCATTCTGAGTGTTCCTGCAATACATTCACACACAGGACTGCTGTCTACCTTCACCCTGGCTGGATCACACACAGACAGCTGACCGCTTGCTGCTGGACTCCCTGCCAGATAATCTTTTCCTAAAAGTTTTCTTCCTGAAAATTTTACTCTCGGGAATGGTTGCTCTATTCTCGGCTTTGTATATAATCCGTCTAATGTCTGGTTACTGAAAGACAAGGAGGGAAATTAAAGTACAGACAGGTACATGTTTGTCAACTTCTGTCTGAGAAACTGAAAAATAACACAAATATTTGGTTTAAAATAAATGAGTACCGAACTATTAGAAAAGGGAGAAGAAATATATAACAAAGCAAACATTTTAAAAAAAAAAGGTTCTGCATTTATTGAGATTGATTGATTTTTCTGTCATCAATCAATGACATTGCAACATAGATATTACTCACACCACTCAGTTTGTCTTTGCCTCCTACTGTAATATGACAGGAAAGAGAATAATAGAGTTCTGGCTCATCAGAGTGTCTCTTTCACCACTAGACATCATAGGACAAGAGCACCATTTGAGAACATATGAGCTATAAATGCCCCGCTTTCTCTGGTTGACTATAACTGTCCATAATGATTGTTGCTTGTACACAAAAGTGTATTGATGCCAAAGGGTGCAGCTGTATACGTCATCTCGATCACGTTCTCTGTTTCTGTCTGTCCTTAGTATAAATTTTGCCCATTGACCTTGCTTTGCAGATAAGCATAACTACGCCTAATTGGTTCCAAGAGCAGGTGCATAAACCAATCCAATTTATACTGCCATAGAGAGGCATCAGACACAACATCCTCGTTTGTGAGGCTGGAGGTGTGCGAAATGTTACAGCCAGACATGTGAGAGCTATTCGCTACAGGATGTTCCGAACAAGATATGTTTTCAGCTTCTCTTGAGAGACCTAGTGATCTATCTTATTTTTAACTGCAGTTCAAAGTCCAACTGTAAATTCCATTACCAAAAAGAAAGGCAAAAATAAAGCCAGATTAGTAGAAAAAAAAATGTTTACTCCATGTCCCGTCTTTGTATATTTTACTGCTTGGGGGGTGGCGGAAAGAATCTTGAAAATGTGGATTTTATAAGCGAGTTTGTGCATCTGAGCTATGGCAAGAATGAGATCCGAGAGTAAACCTGAGCTGACGGCGAAGAGAGCCAGAATCCAGCACGCATTAAGCAATGATCGGAAGTCAAGCTCGAGAGATAGCACAGCTATCTCTCACTTGGGAAAAGAGGCTGCTGGGAAGTGATGCTGCAACCTTGGAATGCAGTGGAGAAAACTGGTAGACCAGAGACCCTAGACAAACCTCAGTGGGAAGGGACAATTCTCCTTTTAAAGTCATCCCTCTCTGGAAATGTTGCAGTCATAATAGAGGAATGATCACACCTGCGCAAGAGCACACTGGATGTAAAACAACATGTTTTCTAATTGCAAGTCAATATCTCTGCTAACAAGCACCAATACACCATAAATTACACAACACATTAACCAGGGCCGGAAAAAGATCTCTATGGACCTTGAGCTGAATATTTTGGTGAGCTTTTTATGGAATTTAGTGAAATTAAAACATATTTTAGGTTACCTAATAGTGCAGATACGGCTATATCTAACCAGGCAGATACTGTGTGAGGAAATTTCCATTCAGATTTCAATGTGTAAAATTATTTTTTTAAAATTTTATCATCCAAACCTTTGTAGTTATATACTGTATTTGTAAGAATATAATTTTTTACATATTCCATAGAGTATTCTTGTTAAAAAAATTGAAATACAAAAGTTACTGCATTTTTCTGAGAAAATATACAATATTAACCAAAAAATTTAAAAAAATAAAAAATATTTCGCTTGTGTTTTGGAGGATGGTGTTTTATGAATAATATGACTAAGTATAAATACTGAACTTGCGTGGGAAATGAGAAGGTGAGTAATGGCAGTGGTATTGCTCATTTTATACGTGACAAATGGACAATGCCATCGCTTTGGAACTAAACCTAAAAAAATATTTATATATTTTTTCTTTTCTTTTAGATTTTACATGGTCACATTTAGACTCTGACCTGTCCAATGACACCTCACTTGACCTTGTGAGGTGTAAATATTAGCGACCCAGGGTTCCAAAGTCCACCCCCCCAGAGCTCTATGCTGCTGTGCGGCATTTAGGTTTTTGATGTAACAATTTGTGATGATGGATTGTGCCATCGCCTCCACACTTGGTGACATGAAAAATGAGATGGTGAGTTAATGCAGCATCATTGTTCACTTTATAACTGTAAATTGAAAAATAATTGCTGTGCTATAAAAAAATAAAGAAATATTTATTATTATATTTTTATTGTTACATAAAACTTGGCCATGCTCTGACCTTTCCAGTGATACCTCACATGACCCTGTAGCAAATATGGAGTTGGAGATACAGGGGTCCAAATGCACACATAGTTATGCTTTCTCTGGGCCTATTCTGGGGCATGTGTGGTATAATCTGTTCTTCCATTATAATGCTTGTGTTCTCTAAAGCTAAGGATTGTCAAATTATAAAACTACTCTTGGTCTTAGATTACATACTCAAAGGCTCCTGGACCAAAGATTGCAAAGTCGAGTTTTAAAATCTAAAGGATGGAACAATATTTCCTGAATTGCAGCTCATTTTAGTTGAACCCCAGGGATTCTATATAATGAAACATGTCTTCCTGAGTTTGTTAATTTAGCAAGTTCAAATTTGGAACGTTAACAAGCAATGTAGAATTTGGTTCCTGACATGGCCTAACTTGACTTTCGACAAATCATCTCTGCCAGTCATAATGTTAAACTGTAGCAAGAAAAGGAATTATCATCTGCTCTCGTTTCTAAATGAATCCATGTGCAACAAAACACAATTAGAGTTTTTTGTTTGCTAGAATGGCCATTGAAGCGTAAGCTCACTCGCCACATCACGGCACCTCTTCGTAGAGTGAGTACTTAACCAATGTAACCTAAAGCCGCTCCTCTGAGCAGTTGCATGCTCTCTTGCTGCTTTTCAGCTAAGAGGCAAAAATGGTGGGTTTTATTTACACACGCACCAAGCACTTCCCATTTGGGATTGAAAACAAAAATATGTTAAAAGGAACAAAAGCAAAAATGGCATGACTGGTGTTACAAGAAAATATTTATTTATTTATTTATTTATAAAGGATTTTACCAAGAAAATATACATACATACATACAGAAAAAATGCCGTCGCACTCATACTCACCAGAGCGGCTGCAACAACCAGGAGTAACAACCCAGTTCATGTATAAAATATAGCAAGAAAAAAAATTGTCATCTGAGCTCGTTTCCATATTCACGACGCCAGATTTTTTCTGTATGTATATTTTGTTGTAACACCAGTCAAGTCATTTTTGCTGCACTGGGGAGGGGCTTTGGAAGCCTGTGACACTAATTTTTACACCTCACAAGGTCAAGAAAGGTTTCATTGGACAGGTCAGAGTCTGGCCTTTGCATTGATATCAAATGTGACCATGGAAAATCTAAAGGAAAAGAAAACTTTACGGTTTACATTACATATTTTGCAGTAAAACAGGGACACAACGTACCAAATGCTAATGGGTTTCTTAACCCGACAGCGTTTGGACTGTAATATATTGTGGCTACCAGGGCTTACGTTAACGCTCACTCAGGTGAGCGCTAACGTTAGCACCAAGAGAGTAATGTAGCCCTTCATATTTTTAGTTCCAAAGCAATGGCATTGTCCATTTGTCATGTATAAAATGAGCCATACCACTGCCATTACTTACCTCATTTCCCATGCTAGGAGCAAGGTCAGTGTTTTATTCGTAGTCATATTATTCATAAAACACCATCCTCCAAAACACAAGGGAAATGTTTTTTTTGTTTTTCTTTCATTTTTTGGTTAAAATTGTATATTTTCTCAGAAAAATGCAGTAACAGCTCCCCATTTCATTGTTTTTTATCAAGAATTCCTTATAGCAGGTGTGGGAAATTATGGCCTGCCAGATGTTTTGAAACTACATTTCCTGTGATGCTCGGCTGCTCATTAGGTTTGTAGAGCCTCAAGGGAAATGTAGTTTTAAAACATCTTGAGGGCTTTAATTGCCCACCCCTGCCCTATAGAATATATAACCACAAAGATTTGGATGATAAAATGTGAAATAATAATTTAAACACCGTAAATGATTAAAATATGGAAATTTCCTCACACAGTACCTGCCAGGTTAGATAGACCTGTATTTGCCTGGTTAGATATACCCATATCTGCACGATTAGATACCCAAAAATGGGCCAAATTACGATCCTAGCGTGCCCGTTTTACCGCTAGATTACAATGCAGGCGCTGAAGAAGCTGCCTGTATTGTTTGCAGGTGCTAAGCCCCACCAGTCTACCTCATGAATGAAAAGCAGCATGAGCAGGTATGGTTCGCTACACAGCAGCCTGTGGCTTCATTTTAGGATAGGACTCACCCTCACTAGAGGTGCCTTGATGTTTGGCGGGTGAGCTTACTCTCTTAATGACCATTAATAGAAACCAAAGCCTCTAATTGTGTTTTGTTTCACACGGTATAATGGGAATAAGCGCAGATTACATCTTTTTTCTTATGTTTTATACATGTTGCTGGGCTAAATACATCTGGTGGTGTAGCCGCCCCATCGGAGAATAGGCATGACCCCACCTCTCCTGTACTATGTATGTTTTGTTGTACCTCCAGCCAGGTCATCATTGCAGCATGTTCTGCTCCGTGTCTTTGTTTTTTGATCCCAAGGTGGATTTGTTTCTGGGAGGGCATAAATAAAAGCCCACCCTCTACCTCATGACTGAAAAGCAGCGTGAGCAGTTATGGTTCACTACACAGTAGCCTGTGGCTTAATTTTTGGATAGGAATCACCCTCACTAGAGGTGCCTTGACGTTTGGCGGGTGAGCTTACTCTCTTAATGGCTATTAATAGAAACCAAAGCCTCTAATTGTGTTTTGTGTCACACAGTATAATGGGAATAAGCACATATTTTTTTATGTTTTATACATGTTGCTGGGCTGGATACATCTGGTGGTTGCAGCCACCCCATCGGGGAATAGGCGCGACCCCACTCCTCATGTACTATGTAAATTCCAAAAACGCCACCAAAATATTCAGCTCCATGCCCATAGAGATCTTAATCCGGCTCTAAGACCAGCTCACTTTAATTATGCAAACATGCACAAAAAATAAAATATTTTTTCCTTTTAATTAATTTAAGTTTATGTGTGTGTTTGTGTTTTTTTAACATGACATTTTATACATGTTTGGTATCACTAGAAAGGTCAGACTCTAGCTTGTCCAATAACACCTAACATGACTTTGTGGGGTGTAAATAATCAAAATACAGGGGTCCAAAGAACCCCCCCCCCCACTCTCCACGCAGTGATGCTGTAGCTTGTGTTTTAGGCCCATGCCAGACGAACGTAGTGGTCACGTCCGTGTTGCTGCACAGTTTAACGTCCGTCATAGCATAAAATCATGAGCAATAGAGACCCACACACTAAGTGCATCTGCGCCGAACTGCGCATGCACAACGCACGTGGCAAATGGAAGCAAGTTAGGCAAGAACGTAAAACCGCTACCACAGATGCGTAGAATCCGCCACGTCCACCACGTCCACGTAGCGTTCTGTGTGAGTGATGAGGAGACGTCAGACGCAGCGCATTTGCGACGTCCAGCACCTTGACGCACAAAATGCCTTTTCAGATACTTTTTCATATTAATTTTGTTTCCCATATTTCCCTTTTTTCTACGTCCGTCAAAAAAACCAGACTGTGTGGTGTCTACAGTATCTTCCGTCAGTACGTATGTCTGTTATGCACACACGTAGAGTGCACTCTTGACCAATGTGTGATAACGAAATTCCAAATCCTGGTTGCTGGTGACGCCGGGGGAGGGGTGGACGAAACCCCTTCACTTCACCCAGTGTTTTAGCCAGATCAGGGCAGAAGGGAAGGGGGTAGAATGAGGGCACTCTACATATCCTGACCAGTTTAAAAAACTCTCTGGTCTGGTCTGGATGAGAAGTGTTCATTTAAATTAGTGTAGCGCTCACTCCCGGAGGAGCCGCTGAATTTAACCTCTGGTCCCAATAAAGCAGCATATATAATGTGATTACGGTATATGAACGACAGGATTTCGTAATGCGAGAAAAACACGCGGCGGCAAAAGGAAAGTTTAACCCCTTCGTTTTAGGAGTGTAAGTCCCGCAAAAGTAATGTCCCAAAAAGGTGTGTGTGTGCGATTCAGGTACCCGGGTACTATATTCAACTGGCCAGTGAATGGATTGAGCAATTCTTCGACTAGTCACGTTGGGGCCCTGTAGATTTAAACAATACTGCAGCGTGCTTTGTTTAAACTTGGACTGTGGCCTGGAAGGCCTCTCACCCATCCGCTGGACAATCTGTTCCGCTGTCCGATCAAGGATCTCTCTCCGCTTGATTATACTGGAACTCTGTGCCACCAGATCCGCTTGTCCGATTTCGGTAATGAGAATTACGGCCTACCGCCTGCACTCCCAGTGGATCATCGCGGTCTCCTTACTCGGGGTCCAAACTGGAACGTTGTGTCTGCGCAAAACCTCTCAGCGATGTGTGGATAGGTCTCCGCCAGCACTGTCTCTGATTCTCAGCACGCTGTCAGGGCTCAGCGGGCGCCGCCGACCCGGTGTCCCGCCAGGCTGCCGACCCGGCGTCCTCCTTCCCGGCTCCGGGGTCGGCGTCCTCTTCGCATCCTGTGCGTGCGCTGTATGCGAGCGCGCCGCCGACGGTTCCGAATTTAGCCCTCCCGGCGGCGCGACGTCACCTATCCCCATGTGACCGCGAAGGACCAATCAGCAGGCAAGGCGCCAGATTTAAACCTGCTTTTCCCATTCCTCAGTGCCCTTTCGTGGTTTTGCTTGTCTGACCCTTAAGTGCTCATTTATTTCACTCTGTACGAATTACTGTGTATGACCTGGCTATCTCTCTCGACTTGTGTACCTCTATACCCCTTAACCCGGCTTGTTACTCGACTCTGTTTTCGCTTATACCTAATTGGTTCCTGATTACTATCCGTGCTTATCTGCGTTTACACCAGCCACTCTAAGGACTGGTTCCTGTCCTCCTCGTGTGTCTCTGCCTTATAGGTTCACCTCCTGTTGTTGCGTAACCCAGCCATTCTAAGGACTGGTACCGCATTGTGTTACTCTTGTTATACTGGCACTACCGTTACGTACCCTTGGTTTGTGTTGGCCTGACTACAGGGCAGCCCTCGCTATTTGCTTTAACCCAGCCATTACAAGGACTGGTATCTCTTTATAGCACTCGAGGCTCCTGTTTATCCTTAAGGCTAACCGTTCGTCCACCCTCGGGTACGTGAGCGTGCCTGACATCACGAAAGGGCCATGGACCTTGCAGGGACCGCTCAGCAATTCTCTGGTCTAGAAAGCCGTTTGGAGGAGCAAGATCACCGTCTTGATCAGTTCGCCCAGGCCCTCCAAACTCTGCTTAACCGTACTGCTCCTACCCAGGTAGAGGTTTCCCCTCCAGTGAATCCTCCCCCTTCTGAACCGTTCTCTGTGCCTACCTCGTATCCTAACTTGCTACCTCCGGTACGTTACGGGGGCGATCCTAACGCCTGCCGAGGTTTTCTTAACCAGATTTCCATTCATTTTGAATTAACCCCGTGGTCTTACCCTACAGATCGTTCCAAAATCGCCTTTGTCATCAACCATCTTACCGACAAAGCGTTATGTTGGGCCAACCCTCTTTGGGATACCGAGAAACCGATTGTGTATAATTATCGTGAATTTATGTCGGCCTTTCGTAGAGTGTTTGACCCTCCCGGACGTAAAACCAATGCTGCAAAATCCTTGTTACGCTTGCGCCAGGGTGCGAAATCCCTGGGTGACTATGCTCTGGAATTTAGATCATTGGCTTCTGAATTGAATTGGAACAATGAGGCTTTGATAGCCGTGTTTTCTGAGGGTTTGAACGATGAGTTGCAGGATGAGATAGCGGCCAGAGATCTCCCAGGGGACCTGGAGGACTTGATTACCTACTTGTCCTTTATCGATGAACGCCTTCGCCATCGTCGACTTACCAAGGAGAGGTCTAAAAGACCACCGGTTAGGCAGCCTCCCCGGTTTTCTGTACCTTTGCTTCCCGAGTCTCATTCTCCCCCCGAACCCATGCAATTGGATAGCACCAAGACCCCCGATAGTGAAAAACAACGCAGACGACGTGAGGGTTTATGCCTGTACTGTGGATTGGGGGGTCACTTCCTTAGGGACTGTTCCAAACGCCCCCAGGGTCCATCGGGAAACTCTCATGCCTAAGTGCCTCTAGGGGACAGCTCTTGGGCGCTTTTCCTTCGTCCCCAAACTGGAAAATAGACTCCGGGTTCCGGTTACTCTAACCTGGGAGAGTTCCCGTAACCCGGTACAGCTCTATGCCTTAGTAGACTCTGGTGCTGCCGATAACTTTATTGACATAAGTTTTGCTCGTAAACATGCCATACCCCTTGTTGAAAAAGAAACACCATTACTCGTACAGGCCATCGATGGCAGACCTCTCGAAACCCCTTTTGTTTTGTTTGAATCTCAGAATATTACTGTTGGGATAGGACTGTGTCATAAAGAAAGAATGTTCTTCCATGCGATTTCTTCTCCTTCCTATCCTATCGTACTGGGTTACCCCTGGTTAACCCGCCATAACCCTGTTATTGACTGGCGAGCTCGTCAGATCGCGAAGTGGGATGATGATTGTATGGCTTCCTGTATTGAGATTCCTTTATCCGTTAATGTCTTGAATGTGCCTACGGCCCCTCCTCTGACGACTACCATTCCTGTCCCCTACTCGGACTTGGCACCTGTGTTTGACAAAAGAGAGGCCGATAGGCTACCCCCCCATCGTTCTTACGATTGTGCCATCGACCTTCTCCCTGGTACCATGCCTCCCAAAGGGGCTGTCTATCCTTTGTCCGTGAAAGAACATAAGGTTTTGGAGGAGTACATTAAAGATTCCCTTAAGAAAGGGTTTATTCGTCCTTCCTCCTCTCCCGCTGGGGCAGGGTTTTTCTTTGTGCAGAAAAAGGAGGGTGATCTTAGACCCTGTATCGATTTTCGAGGGTTGAACAAGATCACCGTTAAAAATGCCTACCCCATTCCACTCATCCCCGAGCTGTTTGACCGCCTGAAACATTCCAAAATCTTTTCTAAACTGGATCTCAGAGGAGCGTACAATTTGATAAGAATCAAACACGGGGATGAGTGGAAGACTGCGTTTAACACCAGGTTAGGGCATTACGAATACTTGGTTATGCCCTTCGGTTTATGTAACGCTCCAGCAGTGTTTCAGGCGTTTATCAATGATGTGTTACGAGAATACACCCCCTGTTTTGTCGTGGTTTACCTTGATGATGTGTTAATACATTCCCCTGATTTGAATACCCACCATGTACATGTACGACTCGTCTTATCTAAGCTATTGGCCAACGGCCTCTACTGCAAGCTAGAAAAATGCTTATTCGATGTCCAACAGGTACAATTTTTGGGTTATGTTATATCCTCCTCTGGTTTCATGATGGATCCCAAAAAACTGGAGGCCATCATTCACTGGCCTCTTCCCAAGGGCCTCAAGGCCATTCAAAGGTTTATTGGCTTCTCTAATTATTATAGAAGGTTTATCAAGGGCTTTTCGTCCATTATTGCACCCATTACAGCATTGACGAGAAAGGGAGGTGACACTCAGAATTGGTCCTCCAGTGCCCTGGAGGCTTTCGAAAGGTTAAAAGAGGCCTTTTCCACTGCTCCTATCCTACACCACCCTGATCCCAATAGACCCTTCGTTTTAGAGGTTGACGCATCAGAAACCGGAGTGGGAGCTGTCTTGTCCCAACGTCCAGCTGACGGCAAGCCTATGCAACCCTGTGGTTTTTATTCTATAAAATTGTCCCCCACCGAGGCCCGTTACGACATTGGGGACAGGGAATTGTTAGCCATTATTTTGGCCTTAAAAGAATGGCGTCATCTCTTGGAGGGGTCCACCTGTCCGTTTTCCATTTTCACTGACCATAAGAATCTGATTTACCTGTCTGAGGCGAAAAGGTTGAACCCTAGACAAGCGCGATGGGCTCTTTTTCTCACCAGATTTGACTTCCTCATTACGTACAGACCCGGGTCTAAAAATGTTAAGGCCGATGCACTCTCCAGACAATATGAACCCCTAGCAACTCCAGTATCTGTACCTGTTTCCATAGTTCCTGAAAGGAAAATCTTAGCCTCTCGGAGTACACGAGTCGAATCTCCTTTCTGGAACCTCTTGCTCTCCAAACAGGCTCTTGCTCCCCCGTCTAAACCACAGGATAAGCTATTCGTTCCTCCTGTAGAGGTACCCACTGCTTTACAGCTCTTTCACGAATCTAAATTCGCTGGACATTTTGGGGTAAATAAGACTCTTGACTTGATCAAACGACACCTTTGGTGGCCGACACTTACTAAAGATGTAAAAGATTACGTAACCACCTGTTTTGTTTGTACCCGTTCCAAATCCTCCCGTCTTTGTCCTGCTGGCCTCCTCCAACCCCTACCGGTCCCTGAGCGCCCTTGGTCTCATTTAGCTATGGACTTCTTAGTGGAACTAACCCCTTCACTTGGTCATACTGTAATTCTTGTGGTTGTCGATCGCTTCTCCAAAATGGCACATTTTATTCCGTTAAAGAAGCTCCCCTCCTCCTGCGAGCTAGTACAGATTTTTACTAAAGAAATATTCAGACTACATGGTATTCCTAATGTTCTTGTCTCGGATCGAGGTTCTCAGTTTATCTCTAAGTTCTGGAGAGGCTTCTGTCACCAGTTAGGCGTTAAACTGTCCTTTTCGTCCGCGTATCACCCGCAAACGAACGGTTTAGCCGAAAGAACTAACCAAACGCTTGAGACGTATTTAAGGTGTTTTATTTCAGACGCACAGGATGATTGGGTTACTCTGTTACCGTGGGCAGAATTTGCATATAACAATGCTACATCGCAGTCGACAAAATTCTCTCCTTTTGAGATAGTCACTGGTATGCATCCCACTATTTTTCCCTCCTCGTTCTCTCCCCAGAACATTCCTGCCCTGGAGGAACACCTAGGCAATCTCCGGGTTATTTGGGAGCAGACTAGATCGAATCTGGAATCCGCTTCCTTGAGCCAGAAGCGGGCGGCTGATCGAAGGCGCAGACCTCCACCAGTGTACCATGTGGGTGACAGGGTTTGGCTCAGCACACGCCACATTCGTCTGAAGGTTCCGTCTATGAAATTCGCGCCTCGTTTTATCGGTCCGTATAGAATACTCTGATGTATCAATCCCGTAGTATACGCACTGCAATTGCCCGTCTCTTTGCGTATTCCGAACTCCTTTCATGTCTCTTTATTGAAGCCGCTCTCCTGCAACCGTTTTACTCGCCCTGACTCTCCTCCTCCCCCTGTGGTGGTTGATGGGACTCCCGAGTATGAAATTGAGTCCATTTTGGATTCCCGTTATGTCCGCAATCGGTTGCAGTATTTGGTTCATTGGACTGGCTATGGCCCCGCGGATCGCACATGGGTTTCGTCACGTGACGTTCATGCTCCTCGATTGGTCTCCGCCTTTCATCGTCGTTTTCCCGATCGCCCGGCTCCTAGCCGCCCGGTGGGCGTTCCTCGAGGCGGGGGTGCTGTCAGGGCTCAGCGGGCACCGCCGACCCGGTGTCCCGCCAGGCCGCCGACCCGGCGTCCTCCTTCCCGGCTCCGGGGTCGGCGTCCTCTTCGCATCCTGTGCGTGCGCTGTATGCGAGCGCGCCGCCGACGGTTCCGATTTAGCCCTCCCGGCGGCGCGACGTCACCTATCCCCATGTGACCGCGAAGGACCAATCAGCAGGCAAGGCGCCAGATTTAAACCTGCTTTTCCCATTCCTCAGTGCCCTTTCGTGGTTTTGCTTGTCTGACCCTTAAGTGCTCATTTATTTCACTCTGTACGAATTACTGTGTATGACCTGGCTATCTCTCTCGACTTGTGTACCTCTATACCCCTTGACCCGGCTTGTTACTCGACTCTGTTTTCGCTTATACCTAATTGGTTCCTGATTTACTATCCGTGCTTATCTGCGTTTACACCAGCCACTCTAAGGACTGGTTCCTGTCCTCCTCGTGTGTCTCTGCCTTATAGGTTCACCTCCTGTTGTTGCGTAACCCAGCCATTCTAAGGACTGGTACCGCATTGTGTTACTCTTGTTATACTGCACTACCGTTACGTACCCTTGGTTTGGGTTGGCCTGACTACAGGGCAGCCCTCGCTATTTGCTTTAACCCAGCCATTACAAGGACTGGTATCTCTTTATAGCACTCGAGGCTCCTGTTTATCCTTAAGGCTAACCGTTCGTCCACCCTCGGGTACGTGAGCGTGCCTGACACACCCGCAATGCAGCTCCTGCTCTCTGGCCTGGTCTCAATCTCTGGCAGTCTCACGTGCGTCTTCCACCTTTCGTCGCTCGGCTCACACTGGCTCTCCTTCGGCCGAGGCTGCGGATGTCCTTCGCTCTCTCCCACCCACTTCCTGTCCCCGCCGCAAAGCATGATGGAAAACGTAGTCCCGTTGTGTCCAGTATACTTTACATTGCGCTTGTCTCCCTCTGGTGGCCAAACCCGAGCAATACAACAACAGAGTTTTTAAACAGCGCTACATTAGCAAAGAAAATAAGCCTTTGGTGTTGTAACAAAATTCCCAAATCTCCATATTATTAAGTCTTAAATTTGCTTCCTTGTCTTTAATACAATTATCAGGTCTATTCAAAGAAAGGTGAACCTCAGGAAAATGAATGGAAAATTCTAGCAGGGTTATTCAATCGAAAAGTCACCGCAAGTTCGGTGACTTTTCGTTCTCCTCAATTCAGTTCGATTTGGCAATCCCATTTGCGGTGTATTCAGCAAGCACCACAGGGTCCCCGAATTGCAGGGAAAAGTCACCGCAAACCTGCCGAAAACTCATCGCAAAACCCAAGCGAAGGCACACCGAAAACCCGGAAATAAACTGGATTAATCACGCCAGAGAAACCCGAATAGGAGCCGATCACAGCGCAGAGCAGCCGCTGGAAAAAGCCAACACCGCAGACGAATGGAGTGAGGAAAAAAAAAACAGTATGCTTGAATGTTGGAAAAGTGAAACGCTGTTTGCAAAGAAACTATTGAGCAAAAATGTCTGGAATTTACATATGAGGTCCAATGAATGATAATAAAAAGGGCTGTTAAAGAAAAAAGAAGTAAAGTTTAAAAAAAATAATAATAATAAATCGGAATTTTTGTTTTTCGAAAAAAGAAAAAATCCTGAAAAATGCTTAAAAAATCTATAAATAGAGACTTTTTACTGCAGAATACTATATTAAATGGTTTATAGATAGTGAATTAAAATGGGAATATTTTTAACATTGAAGCCTATGGGATTTGCCTAAATAAATCTGCCGCATAAAGCCACTGAATGGCAGGGCAATTCGTCAAGTTTTCACTGCTGGTTTTTGTTCTCTGAATAGACAAAGCTATGGGGATTTCACTGCCTTCGAACAGGCACTGTATGTGCAGGCAAGTCGCCAACATTTGGCGAATTGCCTGCTCTCTGAATAGCCGAATGGCCAAGAAAGGTAACCAAATGCTGATTTTCAGCGTTCAGTTACCTTTCGGCAGCCATTCGGATATCTTTGAATAACCCTGTAGGTGAAAATAGCCAAACCAGAAAAATTTTCCCATTTATCTCACTTTCCAAATTGGTTATTTGGTCTAGATTGTTCTCTTCTCCTGCCAGTTCTCCTGGTTTTCACCTTTCTCTGAATAACCTAGGGTTATTCAGAGAGAGGTGAAACGCAGGAGAATGACTGGAGAATGGAAAATTCTAGGTCAAAATAACCGATTTGGAAAGTGAGATGAATGGGAGAATTTTTCTGGTTTGGCTATTTTGACCTAGAATTTTCCATTCTCCTGCTTTTCACCACTCTCTGAATAACCCAGTGTATCTCTCCTGGTTCAGACATTTTCATACTCTTTCTTGCAATTTCATATACAGCTCCATTCTCTAAAGGTGAAACTCAGTTGAATTGGCAGGAGAAGAGAACAATTTAGCCCAAATAACAGATTTGGAAAGTGAGATAAATGGGAGACTTTTTCTGGTTTGGCTATTTTGACCTGGATTTTTCACTTAACCAGTCCATTCTCCTGAGTTTCACCTATATTGAATAGACCTGATAGAGTTCATTTTGATGCAGACTTACATTTCCTTATTGATTTAAGTAGAATTTATGTATAATTTATACTCATATTAATATGCAGTATTATGTTTGAACTGTTTTGGACGTCCGCCAAATTTCCATTTCGTACCTAATGGTTTCCACATTTGTTTTCTTCTTATTGCAACTTAATCTACTTTTAGTGATTGCCTGCTCAGGAGCCTATATGATTTCAAGAAGCTACAGTTTGTCATCATTCCTTCTGTTCCATGTTTCTACATCATTATATTTATATTTTGTTGTTTTATAGATTAATAAACATCAATTAAAGGTGGTCAAGGTCCTTAGCAAAGTTTGGATAACTAGATGGCATAGGAACACTGGGGGGCACGGACTGTAGGCTGAAGGAATGGAGGGTAGCAAGGAACCCCAATGGGTAACAAGAAGTCACAGTGGGTAACAAGAAGTCACAGTGGGTAACAAGAAGTCACAGTGGGTCTTCTGGCAGTATATGACCTGCAGACAGGTCAGATGCAACTGAAAGACTTCAATGCAGAAGCCCTCTCATGAGGGTGGAGGGGACCTACAAAGGAAGTCCAGGCCCAGCCCATACCTGAGGAGGGATAGGACAAAGGGAACTTGGCTCGGATTCTTGGGAACCTGGACACAGGATAAGACAATGACAAACTTTGGTCTGAAACCATATAGAGAACATTACATGAAGGGGGTTGCCGG